>OY743102.1:3680117-4350936 GCA_963555665.1 Dircenna loreta
TAATATAGTGAATGGGTGATATAAATAATTCTGCTGTTAACGGCACATGTTAACGGAAACAAGCCACTATAAATATAAACAACTGCAGCAGGATCTATTTGCGTTGTTATTCATTTCAGACCTCAAAAGAAAGCCTGATGATCAAGTCTATTCAAGATCATCTATCTCACTTTCTCTCTATAATAAGGAACCACCATCCTTGTCTCTCTTGAACCTTATTAACCCACACTAAGTTAATTATCATCAAGCCATTGCAAGTTGTCAAGAGCTTATCTTGTTTATTTATGGTGAAAGATCTTCTATCTCAACAGCTTTTCTCATATGACGGTAATCTTTACTTATACTTTCTAGTTATAATATAGGATACATTTCTGATAAATAAGGGGGATGATATCATTCAATTTTCTCTTCATAAGCATAAATTTGTTATACGTATGTAATACGAATACCACTCAGAATTTTTTGCGAAAAGAGTTTGTATGTTTGGAATGCTGACGAGTTGTGATTTATTTTGATAGTTTTTATCAGAATTATGAAACTATCGTGTATCATAATAAACTGGATCTGGGTCTGGGATAAATTCAAGTAATGATTTTTACGATTTCAACTTTAACATCGAGCTTGATGAAACGTTTAATCAATTTTAATTAGCTTTTATGGACTAGGTGCTTGCTAAAGCCACAGTATAGTCGGATTGGGAATTGAATGAGAATGAGTTTAAATGCGTTAATTTAAAGTATGAAGAAAAATGTGGTCGTCTTTTAACTACTGATACGGAAAAAAACGTGGTGCAAGTGAAAAAATAGATTTAACGAAACTTGCGAATCACATACGACGGCATTCAGCACAATCTGCAGATTGGATCGGAACGGGATCATGATATAATACTATCTCTGCTGAGGAGGATTACGTCGGGATTCCTTGCAACGGGAAGGTTGCGAGGAATCCCGACCTCCGAATCAAGTTACACTTTCTTAGGAAACCAAGAGAGCATCAATGCAGTGATAACTTTAATGATTGCCAGAAGTTTTTTCTGTTGCGACCAACAAGCGACTGGCCACGGGACTTTAACTCTTTTACTTACTTAATGGACTCCTTAAACATCAACCGGTAAATCTTGGAGTCCTTACTGACAGAACAATAAACAGACGGCAGAAGGTGCGCTCTCTACTTTCGAAGGTCGTTAAGGAAGTACGTGTTACAGTTTATGGCGAGCACTTCCTCAACAAATGTGTTCAAAAATGTTGGAAGATACATAAAACTTTGTATAGGTGGTGAAAAGTTCTTTTAAAGAAAATTAACGGAATTTTAATTTACGAAACATTATTATTTAATTATCAAAACTTTCTGTGTGTGAGTGTCTTGTCTGTAGTGTGAGTGTCCTCGTAATCTTGAATAATAAGATCTCTTCTACTACTAAAGCAACTCAAACTAGACTAATTCTTGATGTTTACCGAATGTTTGCCATCTTTGTCTTTTTATTACGTTTACGTTTGCTTTTCAATTCTTTACGTTGTTGAATGATTAGGAAAATTCTAAACATTTGATAAAAGTTAACGAAAACAAACTAAACGGTCTCACAACGTTGACCCACAACAACTTTGATTTATAAATATATTATTTTTCATTCAGTAAGGAATATAGAAACCCGTCCTAGGTAAATAAAATGTAAGTTGGCCGCAAATATTTGTATTTTCGAACCGGTATGCCACAGGTATAAAAATTCCGCGATACTTTCACCAGAGTTGTCTGTTTTAAGTTCCGTAGAAAAACTATTTAGCAAAAACATGTTTTTATTAAAAAAAAAAAAAAAACACCTGAATGAGGGAACTGAGCGTGACGTAATAAAAAAAATTGCTACCATGGTGACTTTGTGATTGCTATATTGAAAGTATTTTTTACCTCTTTTATAACAGTTAATAACTTTATAAGAATAATCTTATTTTTTCTACAATAATGTTTTTTCATCTTTCACGTATTTCTTGGTTTCTCTTTTTAAAAGCCAACAAAATAATTTTAGATTGCTTAAATGTAATATAATATTACTATGGAAGTAGGGAACTATTTAAAATGTCTATTGTTTATTTTGAATGTGTAAAGTTAGGATCCTTCATGACCGCGTCATAGAAAAAGTAGAGACGACCTAAGTTTATAAGAGTATAAGTGTGTGTGAGGAACGAAACTAGAGCCTGATATTTTATAAGTGACAAGCCTGATGTTTTATGTGTACGGGTTTATTATAAATTTAAAAAAAAAGTTAAAACTTATTTATAGTTATCCACTACGTTCGCGAACATTCTCCGTAATATATACTTCTGTGTTCGCGAACAATATTTCTATATAAATCAGTTATCGAGCGTTACATATTCGCGAACAGAGTGTATTCACTATTTAGGTTAGATTTCACGAAACCTGAAGACCTTTGTCTGGTTGTATTTGTAATAAAAACATAATATGGACCTTGACATTCGATCGTGGTCACATCTTTCAACATTCCTCGTGAGTCAGATGTTTGAAACAGGATTCTATTATTAATTATAAAGGCAAAAATAATGATATGTTAACTTTGACATATCATACAATTAGTAATTTTAACAGTTATTTTTCTTAAAACTATAAATTTAACATGATTTATTTGGTCACTTAAGTTTATGTTACATATGTCCTTCTTTAGGTAAATTTATTTTTAATATATTTCGTTACATCCGGGTTCAAAATAAAAAGTTAATTCAGTGTCATAAGGCGTGGCATTTCAAATGTCAGCATTCCTGCACCAGCAATATTTTTTACTCAGAATGAAGAAAAATATTTCTTTTAAATCTTACTAACAACTGTATGAACAGTTCCGTCCGCTTATATATAAAAAAAAAACATTATTTTTTTTAATAATATGTTGCCTATGATTGACTAATGTACCTTTAAAGTGGTGAAATAATTTGTTTAAGTGCCGCTATTCAAAGGACTACCCGCAAAAGTAAATAAGTAAGTTTGTTTATATACTATGTATTTAAACAAACTCACTTATATATATATATATATATATAAACACACTTACAACATTCGCTATGCGCCTTATACAATTAGTATACGTTACCATATATATATAAGAATATATTTGCAAATTGTCCTAAACAATTTTAGTTCCTTTTGGTAACACAAACCATTAACCTGTAAAAGAAAATTGTAATTATAAGTGCGCTAAAGCCATATTATTATACCTATATAATTATTGTTTTTATGCAAATATAGTCATTACCCCCTAATACTCTAAGTATACTATCCACTGCACTGAATACCAAGTAATTATAACCCAAGTTTATTTAAACTGTAATTTTGTAAATTACTTCAGACAAATCGAACGTATCTGTCCGTTTTTAAACGACCGCCTATTATTTAAAAGCCCATGTTAATTTACGATTATTACCAATAGCTTTAAGTAAGATTTATAATTATATTACAAGAATACTACCAGGTTTAGTTTTAAGTAATTTCTCTTAACTAAATGGTCTACACTCTTTATACCTTTTGGCCAACTGTGGAATAATTTATTGCTTAATTTAAGTCAAATTACATATTAATATATATGTTTTTATTCATAAAGTTAGTTAGGATTTAAACTATTTTAGCGAAAACCAGACAGTGTAATAGCAATACAAATTCGGTCGCTTACAACATTCTTATAATATATGCCCGAAGTATTCAAATATCATGTGTCTTGTAGCAACGCCATTAATATTTATAAAACTTGTCCAAAGTAAAGCAATTTAGATTGGTTGGATCAACATGACAAAGATAATGTATAATGTATAATAAAAGATAACACGTTGTATGTATGTATAATAATTTAATCTCATCACCTGAGATTATACAAGCCCTTGTTAGTTACGTCATTTATATTAAAATTCCAAATCCAATATGGAAAACATTTCGTAAATCAAATTCCACAATTAATAGATATTAATCAGAAATTAAATTAAAATTACTATATATTATTATTTTTTTATAATTAGTTCCTTTGTTTGTAATGACAGAACAAATTCGTTATTTACAATTTTTTTTATATGAGGCGATTTATCACGAAATTATAAGTAACACTTACAAAGAAAATCTTGATTAATAATGTATGGCACGACGAAGGTATATGAAACCACAATGTGTGATGTAACGTATTTTATAATATTATTGACAGAAGTGGCACTGGGCCTTGTCAAAAACACTTCAACTCTGACATTTGATTGCACAACATTCAAGAATGTTATACTATTATTATATCTCGACTTTAAGAACCCGATTTTAATATGACACTGAATACAGTCGTATATTAATAGTAAATTTGGAATAAAAAATTTATCAATATGGAAACGATCCGAACCTTTGACCTCTGAGAAAGCGTGCTGTCGCTATGCCAATTGAGCCACCATGTCACACATATCACACCAAAAAAAAAAAGCTCTAAATAGCTGGACATGTTTCTTAATAATTTCCTATTTACAAATCAACAATTTTATGCTACATTTGATTTAATTGCATTTCTGTGATAAGCCATAAAACATGTTGTTGAATATCGATAGAAGTGTTAAATATCGATAGAAAAGTGTTGAATATCGATAGAAGTGTTGAATATCGATAGAAAAGTGTTGAATATCGATAGAAAAGTGTTGAATATCGATAGAAAAGTGATTTGCCGTGTGTTAATTTCGTCGTGTATTATAGTTTAGAACTGACACGTTTTCATGAAACGGTTAGAACCCAACGCAATACCGGATTAGGAAAACTGTCTTAGGTTGCTCGGTCACATGTATTACGGTGATGCCCTTACAAGTCGGTAATAACCTAATTTAGTACAGTTATAGGCGTGAATTAACAAGCTTTATATAGAGTTTAGCAATACTTAGGTATTGACAACTTTTACACGTTATGTGACCGCAGGAAGTTGATAAATTAACTCAGGTTTTAAAGTCGTTATGAACTATATTATAATATAACTTGTTTAAAGAGACGTGCAAATATAATAAAGTATAATGAAGGTATGTCTGTACGACCTAATCTATTCAACTATCGATCGGATTTGTTTTTTTTGCTTTGAATAGCGCTTTTATTGAAGTAATTTATAAGAAATACGAATTACATCACACTACGATACTTACGAGTACAACCAGTTTTTGAGATTGCCTTTTTAAAAATATCGAAGTATGGCTAGTGCGTTTTAAAAAAAATATGGCAAATGCGGAAAACTCTGTTTCCTTCCCAGGTGCTACCAGTAGTTCTGTAATGATGTTTTTAACGTGCAGTCTCTTCTGTAGTCCACACGGAAGGATTTTTGAGTACTAACTATTATTTTAATAAATACAAAAAAAAATTGTAGTCAAGTGTCAACTTAGTTTAAATATAAAAAAAAGAAAAAAGCATAATACTACATAGATTATGTAACTCTGTATAATATAAGTAATGTCTCATTTATTATATAAAGACATTTTTTTCTTTTGTTCAACAGATGTGATTCAGACCACACTGCTGAAATGCTCTACACTCACCTTCTAGCACTAATCGAAAGACCGGAGAACCAGAAGAAATTTGCCGATATAGAAAGAAAGCTACAGATGCGAGGAGCTATACCATCAAAGAAGCCTCCAGACTCCTCTCTAGGAAGTGAGGTATCCAGAGAATCTGATTCTGGTAGCACTGAAGACAGAAACGTAGCTAATCTGTATGATAGTCTTGCCGCTGAACTGAAACAGAAGTTATCCACAGGTAAAAAGGGAATAGGTCAGTACCTCTTTTTCTATTATGTGGAATTGCCGTCCATGTTTATTATCATTGTGACAGTAAATATTCTGTCAATCAAGGGAACACCCTTTTTACTGATTGAATCGTAGATAAGTTATGTCATTTTTTACAATTCAACTAGTTGGTATTTTTCTCCTTTTTTATAACTAAGTGACCAGCTTATATACAATTTAGATTATGTTGCTGTAGATATGTTTGGATGAAATTGTTTTTTTTTTATTCTAACATTTAAGTGTTGTGAAAGATTCATTTCAAAAAATCATTTCAAGATAATAATCGAATTTCCAGGCAAAAGCCCGATCCTACTTCCACCGCGGGACTACGACACTGTACACCGTCAGAAAGGCAACTTGAATAACATCGACACGCGTCGTTGTTTGAATCAAAATATCGTAGGAATCAATGCTCGCCGCAAGCTGGAGTCCTCCGGCGGCAGCTCAGGAATCGGCAGTGACCTGGCTCCATCCCCTGAGAGAAATGACTACCCTCGACACGATAATCACAGTACTAGCGGTAAGGGTTTTAAATTATATCTATAGGTATTATTTAATAAATAGGAATATTCTGTCTTTACGTTAATTTCTTTTCTGATAAAATGTTAGTTTCTTAAATTATTGACCCAAATTTACTATTTTAAAGTATAGTTGGCTATTAATATAATATATCGGTAAGGAAAAGCTCAGCACTGCGTAGACGAGGCCGCTGGCTAAAGCTATATAGACTCTGAATATATAAAGTCATCTCCCACTTTGAATAGATTTTTTATATAGCGTTGTATTTCTATAGAAAACTTTTAAATATTCCATATTGAACGAAGTCGCGAGCGCCAATCAGTTGATAAATAATAAAAGAGGTCCAGCGATATATTATTTTATTGGAGTATCTATTGATTGATTGATTGAAGTAAAAATTGCTTCATATCTATTATAACTGAGATTTACTAAAGCTACGGAATCTTCTTCACTGACATTAATAAAAAATCAATTTACCTTCAAATTATTATTATTTTAGTAATGGCTTATATCCGTTCATTAAGTAATTAATGTTAATAATATAATGAGGAAGCTGTTTATTGGAGTCGTTAAAAATATTTTTATCAAAAATAACTTATTAACTTAAAATGCAAGTGGCATTGACACAGAAACTTAAATATTACGAAGATGAAAAATCGGACACAAAATTATTTACCTGTATAAGAAATAGCACTATTCAGTTTTCTATGTTTCTCTCTGTCTGTTCGATCTGTTCTCTCTATCTGTTTAAACTCAGATATTTTATAGACCTACGTAGAAGAACTACGTACGTTCTTCTATCTCTATCTATTAATATTACAACGTACGTTCTTCTATCTCTATCTATCTATCAATATCAAACTTCAAACACAAGCTTGAGTAAAAAATGGTGAAGTCATAGGTGACATCACCGGCTGGTTCAGGTGCTTAATAAATAGACAGCAGTAGGTTTAGTTAATATATGCTTAACTAAAGGATGCGTGGACTAGAGTCACGAAGTATGATAAAGTATAAACAATTCAACTATCAAACAAAACAATAAAGTTTAAACGCAATTAAATACCCGGTAAACATTTCTTAAATGTGATGCAATGCAGTTTAAAACAAGGTAACATAATATTTTGGTAAAATCACCAACCAATCATTGTAAACGGCAATCGTCAGATGATCCATCTACTTAAGGCTATCATATTAAATATTTATTTTAATTTCCGTTAGTTTATTTGTTGTTTATTATTGAATTAATTATGTTTATTTTTATGGAATCATTAGAGGTATATAAAATAAAATAAATGGATAACAGACATGTAATTTGGGAGAAATGTTAAAAACGATCCCATGAGAAAATATAATTAAATACTGAGAAAAAATTTGAAACCTGTCCATTAAGTACAATATTGCCAGTTGTAAAAAAATTCAAACAAAGTGATGACATAGTTAAAACTTACTTATTTGCTAAATTACTCTTCATATCACAATTATATCTTAACAATACTCATTGGAAGGTGAGCTGTAATTCGGCTGTGAATCAGCTAATGTATGGAAAACAAAAAGCCATTGTTTCAAAATTCTATACGCATGACCTTCATCTATGGTGCCCATCATCATCAGTTGTTATCTTCAACGAACGTGTATATTTTTTGATGAAGGCTTCCATGAAGTATATTGTTATTGAAAATCCGGTGTTTTTTACACACAGATTATAATTAGATTGCAAGAAACACTTGATAGAAATTTAAACAGCATTTTTTATACTAGTAAAAAAACATTTTAACCTACATTTTAAATGCTTTCAGGTTACTTTCTCTTCACTAATAATTAGGATTTTTTCATTTCACACAAAATAATAACGCGCTCATTCTAATGACTAATTAGTCACCTTTATTAAATAAACTGAACGTTATGCATTAAACTTAAACGTAAAATGACATAGAAAACATTTGAACTATGTTAGAAAATCCACTTGTGTTCTGTGGGCGTATGACAGGTTCTTTTCTATGTCAGAATAAATATTTAGAACGTACACACACTTCAGATACAACAGTTTTAAGAGTGTCGTCCATTTTGAAAGTTATCTTTTTACCAATCTTATCGTAATCTTTAAGAGATACTCTATAATTACCTATTCAGTTTTCAAGTATTGAAGTCAGTTAATGGTATTTTTACAAGTAGCCGTATTCTAATGCTTTACTTAAAAGGTTGTAATTTCACGTTACATCATTTACTTCCCGATATCTAAATAGAATTGAACTTTAAGTAAACTTCGTTTTTAAGTGCTCTTAAAACAGACTGAGATAAAAGACGTGAAGAACAGATGAAATTCCGTTATATGTAAAAGTGATTTGGACAAAAGATTTAGTTTAGTTTTGAATAAATTATCATGAGTGAAGTAGGCTTTTGGGCCAAGTTAAGTCTGTATGCTAAAATAATTTTTCAATATGTATAACTTTTATCATTTAATTTATATCTATGTTTTAAATTTTAGAGGAAGATTGGGCTGAAAGTACTGCTTATATGATGCATGAAGCATTTGATGCATCACCACGTCGGGCTCCGTCACCGCGGCGATTATCACCTCCTCGTCGAGCATCACCAATACGTCGCTCTTCACCCCCACGCCGATCATCACCTCAACGTAGAGCTTCCCCTCCTCGTAGAGCATCCCCTCCTCGTAGAACATCGCCTTCTCGTAGAACATCACCTCCTCGTCGAGCATCACCTCCTCGCCGAACACTTTCTCCTCGCAACTACGACAGATCCTACAACGACGATTTCAACGATCAGTTCCGTGATCAACTGGCTCCGTTTCGCGATCAAACTTTTGAACGTCGTTTCCGCCATGAGTCTCTTGAACGTGTTAGCAAAGATAAATCAGAAAAATTTGAAGATGAACAAACGAACTATAGACGCAGGTTTGTTCCTGAGACAAAACCTTCCAATCGCAGTATAGACAGAGTAGAAGATCGACGATTCGGTAAATTACAGCGAGGAGCGAGCGAAGGAAGCCTAAAAGTCAATGACGTTTCACCGAAAGAACGATTCAATGTTGCTAAAGAAAAGTTTATGAATTTAGAAAGAGAGAGGTTTAATAGAGAACTCGAAGCTCATATGGCAATGAGACGTAGCATGCTTGAAAGAAATGGTCGCTCAACTTCTTCTCCAGAGGAAGAAATTAGGGAGGAGCGTCAAGACCGGCACAGAGAATTAGGTTCTCGAAGAGAAAATGATCGTTCTCACAGAGATTTGGAACGTCCACACAGAGAACCAGAACGACGCAAAGAAGACAGAGTTCGCGACTTGAGCACTTCTGATATAGCACATAGAGAAATAGAGAGACTACCGCGTGTTGGACGTAAACGTGACGAAGTGAAAAGGTACGAGTATGGAACAGAGGATTATTTGAACCGTATCGAATCAAAACCACACAGAGATGATTACGATCGGTACAGAGAGAGGAGGGAATTAGATCGCCGCATCGACGAAGACGAAATAATCGAGCCAGTAATTGAAGAACGGAAAAGAGACTGGACGGATAGGCAAAGAGCATTCAGTCGGTCTCGCCTGTTAGATGAACAGCGCCAGTCATACGCCGAAGGCGATAGAGATAGATTTTTCGAGAGGGACTATAGAGACTTCCGCGACCTGTCAGAACGGCAACCGGCAAAATTCCGCCATAGCTACGCGGAACCAATACCCCGGGGCCGACTGGGTACTGTGAGACCTTATTAAAAGCCATAGTAGATATTTAGAAAACAGCACTCGTTATAAATATGTTATGACTATGATTACATTGTAATCTACAAAGCGTATGGGTTTACTTACTAAGATTTGTTATTCATTATTTCACGTGTACATAATTGGGGAAAAACATTAGCGTTTATATGATCCATATTTCAATATTATTTATATACGAATAAAATATACTGTATAGCTAGTCTTCCTAAATGTGACAATATTACTTTGTCAGATTATGTATCCATTGAAGAGTAAAATTACGCAATTTTTTTTTTTAATTGAAGCTACCTTAATATTGCTTACTGTTTTTGATTCTAAAGTAAATCCATTGTTTAAACGTTAGTTGCGGCCCCATAGTTTAAAAATGTTCACATATAACTATAGATTATATCAAGATAGTATATAGATAGTACATTAAACGAATTAATATTTTGACAACAAAAAAGTCTTATATCAAATTGCATCTTTGTTATTGTTTTAAATAATATTTTTAGGTTCTTAAATCGTTGTTATAAGTAGGTATTTTGTAATGGAAATGATATATTGTAAAATTAAAAATAAATATATAACAGTTTTATGTAAAAGAAACCCTTTATTAATACAAAATATAATATAAACGAATACTCAGTTTGGGTCACATATGTAGGTTTTTGTAAATATAAATTAAAATAACATAAAAATATAAGGGGACATAACATAGAATAAACTTATATATCCAAATAGAACAAAATGTAGTGGTTAAAGTAAATAAATAAATTGTTTCTTTTACATTTCTTTTTTTATTTCGAGCAACACAACTTGTATATTGTAACACGATATTTGTTGAGGGTACCAGCAGGTTTCTGAGAGAATTAATTTTAAAATGATTTGACAGGACCTTCAAAAGGTTATGTCTGAGTTTGATGGTCTTCCAGACATCAAACAATCTGAAAGGTTAACATGCTAAATTAGTTTCTTTGTTAATGAGGCAACAAGAAACCAATGGTATCTCAACCAGTGTAGTGTGACGGTAAGTACTCCGTTCTGAAATCTATTGACAGTGTATTTGTGAAGTGTTAATAAATGTTTATTGATTATTTGTTGTTTGAGTTATACTTATTTATTAGTCTATCTACACCAAAATAAAATAGGAACAAGGTCAGAGGTGTAAACTTTTTATTTATGTGATTATTCTAATATGACAATGACTGTGTCATGGAAATACCTGAGTGGAAAAGACCAGAAGGCAGAAGAAAGGTAAACTGATCAAAAAGACGGTTGGTGGGTGCCACTACCAAAAGAGTTATTAAAGACTCTCTGAACAAATTCACAGATAAAAAATGATCACAAAAAGATGGAGGAGCCGTTCACTCAGTCCCACTATTTTTCATACCAGTGAGTCTCCTCCACATTGTGCTTTTGATGATAGCTATTTTTTATCAACATTAATTCCAAAATATGGTAAACTTAATTTTAAGAATTTATTTTAATTGTTTCTTTCTTTCTTATAATACTGGTGACACAACTGTAACTGTTCCGCTGGGCTTTTAGGATTAATAAGAAATGTTGGTAACACCATTAAACGGTCTTATCGCTAAGTAGAGATTTCTTCCAGACCACCTTATACTGGTAGGAATGAATAAAGAGAGTACAGAGCAGTGTAGAGCAGTGTAGTGAGAGTACAGAGTATGTTTATCATAACAAAAAAAAATCATAGTTTCAAATATATATATATATAGTGTAATATGACGTCTGAGTCATGGCGTCATTCTCACTAGTCAGTATAATGGTGTATATTTCGGAATAAAAGCTTAGTACTTATTTACTATTTATTGATTAACAATGATAGTAATATCTAAATATCTACGTAGAGGTTCTAACAACATCTAGCAGGTTTTATAGTAAATTGAGTAGTCTCATAATATTCAATTCTGTAATATAATATTATGACTTATGTTACAACTTACATGACAATTGTCGCCTTAAATTCAACCCCTATTCATAAACATGGGCATTTTAATTTATATTATTATTCTATATATGTAAATTATTAGATTTTTTTGATTATTTTAAGTAATATTCTTAATGTTTTCGGTACTTGCACACAATCAAGAAGGAAGTTTTAAAAAGACGACTTTAACAACACATTTCTACAAGACAAGACACAGCCCGAAAGTCCGAATTCTATTGTAATATTTAACTTGTTTTGTTGAAACTATGGCGTCCCCACAAAGTAAGCAATTAGTGCTGTTACATAAAGCGAAAAGCATCGATTTAGGACGTCAATGCGCTGACCTTCATATTCGAATTCGAATTAACAATATGACGTCATTACCACGCACCAATATACCTACGTATATTTCGGAATAAAGAAAAGACCGTCTAAAATCAATAAGACAACAATCAAATCCAAGTGACAAATAGAAGTTCTTACTGAGGGAGCTTTCCACAGCCCACGCCCCCACTCTGACCTGAAAAGGCTGAGGAAGATGTCAAAATCTAAAGTATTATATGTCAAAAAAATATAAAAAAAGTTGTATGGACATTCTATGCCATAGGTATGGGTACTTTGTACTTGCTTATAGTACTCTGGCTCTGGCTGTCACGATAAGGTTATAGTACCTACTCTAAAATGGGTCACAGGTGAGCTAATAAATACTAATTGTCAAAATTGACACTTGTCATCTTCATTGACCCGAAGTTAGGGGAATTATAATAATAAGACATCGTGAGCGTTGCTACGCTCACGATGTCTTATTATTATAATACGTAACAGATTTTCTGCTGAAAATCTGTTACGTATACCGTATTCGATAAATATTATTTTAAATTATTATCTATTATTCTTTATAATTACCCACTTTTATTTTTCCAACACCGTTCGATCGTTTATCAAACATAATCATGAAGTACTTTTCAGATAGTAATAAACTCTCAAATTAAATTCGTCATTATCACATTAAAATAAGAACTATTTTAGTTAAAAGAAGGTCGGTAGTATTGTCTCTTTCGTTACGTACTTACTAGAAGGAAACAAACAACAATCGTTATTTGAGGCCCGTCTGACTCATCACGATAGGCGAGGCGAGAGGCCGGTTACTAAAACGCCAGGACGTTCAAGGCAGCAAGTAGTGTTGTGTTTATTCGTTAAATAAAGTACATTTAAAGGAAATCCTATAATAATTTACGGTTAGTAATATTATTCTATATTCCTTTTTCATATACCTAAGTAAATTATATTAGCATATATACAGAATATTTATTAGCTTTATGTGTACCAACATTACACAATAATTATTACACCTTACAATTTTTAAGTAACTACTGTACAGTTACTGTATCTGTATTCTATTATATATTTAAGTTATTATTTTAAATTACTTTGCTCAGTTTTAAAAGCTAAAGAATATTGTTAAGCGCCTCCTTAGTAGGCCCCATTAATGTGTGCAATATGAAATATTTGTAGGTAGGTAAATTCAATGTTACTGTCCATTATAATATCAACTAAGACGGTTATTTGTGATTGGAATAATTTATTAAGTACCTGTATATGATACTTTAACTCTATTAAAGCAACGCTAGTACTATTATTCTGATTAGTTTTTGATTTAAATAATTCAGTTAAATATTAAACCTTTTTGGATTGAAAAAAATATATATTTAGTGTTATCATTGCCATGCAATTTATATTATGATGTAATTGAATTTATTATTGTAATATGGTTTTAGTTACCTTATACATACAGATAATTGATATGATGTATAATTTAAATAAAGGGAGTTTTGTTTTTATTTGAAAATATGTATAAAATTATGTTTTTATTTTAGTTACCCTACCATACATACAGCGCGCAGCCACGAATCATTCTTATCCACTTATCTGTACAAGTAGATCTTACAGTTTCTTCATTATATCTGTTAGTTTCTTCATTGTAATCAAATATAAATGAATAAATTATTCTCATAATTGATTGTCTATACACATATAAAATGAAGAGCACGTATTATATTACCTTTTTAAATATATAACAGCTGATAATTTTCGATTGACAATTTTAGCAGAAATTATTGAACATAAATATATTATTGTTTTTCAGATACCAACTATGGCACCTCTGGTAATAGAAGGTGAGACGCTAGGAGAAATACATCACAAGTATAACACACTAGTCAACGATGCAATAAAAAATAAGAACATTGAAATATCGGATATCAACTACGACGACTCCGACTTTGACAACTTGTTTAAAATAGACATCGCGAGCACAAACCGTAATGTTGAGTACATTCTCAAAGTGCTTCAATCTACCGACATGCTATACGTGTCTCGAGCTATCAAGAAGAGTCCTTGGTTGATAACCGACAAGCAGTACGCTAATGTTATCAATCCAGAATACTTATTTAATGAACTCAGACTGCAAATGACAACGAAAGCTTTTAACAAACTTATTTTACAAATAAGATTACTCCTGCGAGATGAAGAACGTGTTGAAGACTTTTATAACTATTACAAAGAGAAAGATTTTCAAACAGCCCTGAAATGGCTTCCGCATTGCTCTCAACCATTTATTAAAAAAGTTTTAGAAAAGCATGCAAATGATAATGAATTAACCAATAATTTACTCAAACGGCTGTGCGAAAGATCAATGAAATTTTTAGAAATATATTGCCGTTACAACAAACACTATTATAAAAGAGAAGCTTTGTTTGAAACTATGTTTGTCATGAACGATGATGTCGAACGATATCTCGATATGATAGAAGCAATGCCAGATTGTACGCCAACATTTACAGCTAAATATACGAAAATAATAATGACAAAATGTCGCAATCGTATTATGGAAAAACTGGATAGATATGCAGATTATATCGATGTACCTACATTTGCCAAATTTATATCTGAAGAAGAAATAAAAGATTTTATTTTAAAGAACAAAAAAAATAAAAAATTGCGTTCATGGTTTTCAGATAAAAAAGTTAAATATCTCATTAAAAGATTACCGTCCGATGTCCGATTTGAATTCATTAAAAAGGTATTTATCGATAAAGAACATAAAAATGATGATTCAGATGATGATTCCATGTTAGACGATGCGATTCCCTATCGATGCGTGCAAATGAGTTGTGGAAAAAGCGGTTACAATTCAGGAACATCTCAAAATATTTATACTTGGTATATATTTGCTTCTTTCAAAACCGCTTTTACAGATTTAAAAAAATTAATTCGTACTGAATCAAATCCAAACGAACGAATTGCCATGCTCACAGTATTGTTGACTACAGCAGGTCATGATATGCAAAACATACATACGTTATTGAAATATTACCGAGAGCATCACATAAACGAGCCCTTCAAATTTAAAATTCAATTTATTAACATAGTACTGAGCAAGACTAAAACATATAGATATGATAAAAACACTTGGAATTATTTGAAAGATGTTTTCTCTAGTATGGAAGTTTTTAGTGAATCTGACAAAAATGTCCAGTCATGTGTAAAATCCGTGTTATTGTACTGTGTTATCAATGATGAACCAGTACCGGAAATAATTGAAAAAAAATTTGAATTTGAGACTCTAAGGCAGTATAAAAAAAATCTATCGCAGGACGAACGAAATAAGATTTTTAATTACTTATTGAAGTCCATCTGTTCTAAAATTCAAAACGATAAATTGCAAAATGAAAAAGAATTTGAAGTAATGTTTGGAATTTTGGAAAATTGTCTTATTTTACTTTGTGACTGGGATAAGGATCTTAAGGACTACCCGTCAATTCTTAATAAAATCAAGCAATTAATAGAAATAAAGAAACAGAACCCGGCATGGGAGATGGATATTGGAAGATTATACAATAAAAAAAAATCGTGGAAAAAACTCCTATTTGCAGAGTCTCTCTTAGTAAGTCCTGCACAAGACACCGTTATGAATGCTCTTAAACACGACGCTAGATTGATAGAGACATACAAACATAAAATTGATGAGTTATTAAAAGACAATAAAAACCTAGATATTTTTTTCCAAAAAATCCGCATTTATTGGTCTCAATCATTAGCTAAGTCCTTTAAAGAAATGCTACAAAGCAACCTTCAAAAAAATTATAACCATAAGCCTTTCATGACAGGGCTGTGCACTTTACTATCACATAAAGAAATAACAGAAATAATAAAAAAGAATGTACCCTCTGACACTAAAATTGACTGGAGCCAGCATGACGAGGTTCAGCTCTATATACGTAAATATTTAGCAATGAATTTGTATTTAGCACGACCTCAACCTTCTTTAGATATGGCTCTTTTGTACGCCAAGGGTGACTATTTACAATACGCACTGTCATCCCTAAATGCTATCCTTCACAATATGAGCACTGATGATGTCCGCAAAAATCTTAAAACCTTACTCAATTCTCCGGTATCTTTGCAAAAACATGGCATTCGAACTGCGATTTTGAAAATTAAGCATGAAGAACTTAAGCAGTTATTGTCTGACATATGGAAATCTAACAAAAATAGTAGTATTCGAGCTGACATATTTGTACATAATCATAAAATGTTGTGCACAGAGAAGAATGAAAATTCAGTAAAAGAGAAGTGGGAATTAATAAAAATGTTTATTGATAATTTAACATCTGATGAAAATAAAAAAATATACACAACATTGAGTGAAGTTGAAAATGTACCAATGTCAGTAAGAGGTGAATACTGGATGAAAAGTTACGAATTCTTGAATTCTTTACCTACAAAAGCTAACTGCGGTGGTCTTCTTGACCATTTGATTAACAACATGACAGACATAATGCATGACCTGGACGACGATTTTGTTGCAAATATTTTTATGTCCTCGTTTGATAAAAAATTTTGTACTCAAAATTACACATACGCTCAGCATGTTGCCACATTTCTTCTCTCGACAAAAACCGAAGAAGCGCAGATGAAACGATATAATAAAATATTCGTCCCCATGTGTGAAAAGTCCTTTCCAGAATGGAATAAAAAACACGAAGGAGTATACCATGCCCGAAATAATATTTACAAGATCATCAAAAATCTCTCGGATAGATTTTACATTGTAGTACGCGAAGATATGGTATTTCCTATTAAAATGTTTACTGAAATATTAGATACTTTACAGAAAAATGTACCAGAGATAGAAAATTACGTTTTATTGACTATTCAAAAATTAGGTTTGAAGTACATTACAATTATGGACAAAATTTTGGAAAAAGAAAAAGATTCTGAATCTTTTAAAAGTACCTCAAAAGACGATCTCGTAAATCTCCTTCATGAAAATGTAACAGTAGAGTTTGGCAAAGTTTGTGTGGAACACCTTAAAGAAGATATTGCAAACAATTTTCCGACCATATACATTCCTTTTGCGGAAGCTTTTAATAATATGTTTTCCTTTTATGGTAATAACAATCAATTGAATAAATTAACAGTTTTGAATGCTTTTCTAGATGAAAAAGAATGTATTGCAGGCTACTTACTTGTGTTAGAAGCTTTACCGGAATACTTACATGACGATAAAGAAAAGGCTCTGAAAAAGGAAATATTAAATAAAATTGATGAACATCCTAACAAGGAAATAAAAATGCATTATTCGGTTCTCCAACAATGGAAAGAAATGAGATACTTATAAGATCTAATAAGAGATTGCTATGATGGTTTTGCTTATCTTTTGTTTTATATATTTTTATTAAATTGTCTTAACATAAATTTATTTTATTTTACACCGCAATTCGGATTTGGAGATAACTCAATGTTTGTAATGTACCGGACTTACATTAACATTTATGAGTTACAGAATAAAATTAACAGTACTTAAGAGTTGCCAAAAGACATTTCATCGAAAAATCATAATGATAGAGTAATATCTCTCCCAAAAGGTCGAAATGCATAAGATCTCGAGTCATGACTTCAATTCCATAAGCAAATCAGGATAGGCGCTCGAACAAATAAAGTAGGGTTAGGATCTAGCAAGAAAGTACAGGATAGAGATTTAACAAAATCTTTTATTCGGCAAGATGACAACGATAAGTATCGAGTGCACGCAATGAATCTAGAAATACAAAAACAGTGGCTGACCATAGATGACTTTAGTATTCCATTAGCTTTGAAGTGGCGCACCCTACTTCTTGATTGATCTCCAGCCTTATTAAAATTCTATTTAAATGCATTTTTTATAAAATAATCGATCGGACTATAATGATGGATACGTATGACAAACAGTATAGAATCCCTGAGGATATTGTTTTTTCGTCATTCAGACCGGACATATTCCTGTACTCTAGACGGCTAAAGTGCGTGAGACTTGTAGACATTAGTGTTCCATGAGAAACAAACATCCCCAAAAATCACACATTTAAGGTAAACAAGTATTACGAACTGACCAGGAATAGGTATATAACTATATAGTTAATTCTTAATATGTACGCGGGAGAAGTGGGAGCGAGAGGTATAACAGCGAAATCTGTATAACCTACTTAAAGATCTTGGCCTCTCTAGAGCTATTCTCAGTTCTATTTTAGAACGTACTTCAAAGGCGGCATTAGTAGGTTCATTTCAAATTTGGTTAGGTTAGGTTCCCCTCTCTCCACGTTGAAGACTGGCCCGGGTTTGGTAGTGGCGCGGTGGGGGGAGTACGTTGTCGTAGGCACGTACTTCTCCCCCAATCGTAGCCTGACGGAGTTCGAGATATTTCTCGACTCCGTCAGTGCTGCGATTAGCAGACAGGCGCCGGGGAACGTTGTTGTCCTCGGCGATCTGAACGCCAAATCCATGGCCTGGGGGAACCGCGCTACGGACGCTAGGGGTAGGGCCGTACAGATCTGGTCGCTACTCTCCGGTCTGTCCCTCCTCAACAGAGGGACTGATTCGACCTGTGTGCGGCTGCAAGGGAGTTCCGTGGTGGACGTTTCGTTCGCCACCCCAGCTGTCGCGCGACTGGTCGTCGACTGGAGAGTGGAGAAGGAAGTGGAGACTCTATCGGACCATCTGTATGTCCGATTCGAGATCTCCGCCTCTCGGCCGCATTTGGCCGGACCACCGCGGGGGGGGAAGTCGGTTTCCTCGGTGGGCAGTCCAGCGGTTGGATCGGGATCTAGCGGCCATCGTTCAGGGCTGGGCCTTTCCCGATCCGTCCGGCGAGGAGACCGACGTGGAGGGGTCGGCGGGCCGCATGCGCGAGGCCCTAACTAGGGTCTGCGATGCGGCCATGCCGAGGGTGGCGTTCAGGCCCCGGCGCAGGGCAGTGTACTGGTGGTCGCCTGAACTTGCCGAACTTGATTTCCTCGAGCAGCTGGTGGGGGAACTGTTCCCGGAAACCACCGGCCACTCTCCTCCTGTGATGGCCCCTCCTTCTCTTGAGAGGGGGGAGGGCTCCATCCCGGATATAACGGAGGTCGAGCTGGAGGTCACACTGAGTGGCGACTCAGTGTGACCTCCAGCTAGGATACAGATAGGAGGCGTCCTAGCCCGCAACACTGCACCGGGGCCGGACGGTATTCCAGGGCGGGTTCTGGTCATCGCCCTGGAATACTTGGGGGGCAGGCTGAGGGAACTGTTCAACCTGTGTTTGCGCACTGGACAGTTCCCGAAGGCTTGGAAGGAGGGGTGGTTGTGCCTGTTGCGGAAGGAGGGTCGTTTTGTCGACTCGTCCTCTGCGTACAGGCTAATCGTGCTGCTGGACGAGATGGGTAAGCTCTTCGAGAGAATCCTCTCTGCCCGTCTCGTCCAGCACCTTAAGTGGGTCCTGGTCTCTCCGAGGCTCAGTTCGGCTTCAGGCCGGGTCGTTCAACCATCGACGCCCTGAGAGCTCTGAGAGACCTGACCCAGGAGGCTGTGTCCGAGAGGGACGTCGTCGTCGGGTCTCGCTGGACGTCGCCAACGCCTTCAACAGTTTGCCGGTCGAGACTTTGGTCGAGGCGCTCCGGTACCATGGAGTGCCTCCCTACCTCCGGCAGCTGTTGGAGGCATACCTGCAGGATAGAGAGGTCCTGTGGGTAGGCGGCTACCGGCGGCTATACCGACGGAGCGTGAGCCGAGGAGTTCCGCAAGGGACCGTTTTAGGACCGGTCTTGTGGAACGTGGGCTATGCCTGGCTGCTCCGCTGTCCGCTCCTCCCCAGGATGAGGGTATTCTGTTATGCAGATGACACCCTCGTCACTGCACGGGGAGGGATTGCTTCCGTCGGTGCTACGCTGGTAGCGGACCGCGTGGGGCTGTTGGGACTGGAGGTCTCCGTCACGAAGACGGAGGCCATGCTGTTCCACGGCCCTCGGCGAGGTCCCCCTCGTCGGGCGTCCATCTCCGTCCAGGGTGCGCAGGTGGCGCTGAAGGCCCAGATGAAGTATCTGGGCCTCACACTGGACGGAAGATGGAACTTCGGGGCGCACTTCTCCCTGCTCGCCCCGAAGTTGATTTCCACTGCAGCTGCCTTGGGGAGGCTTCTGCCCAACGTCAGTGGGCCGCAGGCTCCGTGCCGGCGCCTATACGCCGGCATCGTGAGGAGCATGGCCCTGTACGGTGCTCCCATATGGTCGGGAACCCTCACTGCGGATTCCAGGGCCCTTCTGCGCAAAACGCAAAGGGTCCTAGTGGTGAGGATGATCAGGGGGTACCGTAAGGTGTCCTACACTGCGGCCACACTCCTGGCGAGTGATCCGCCGTGGGAGCTACACGCGGAGGTGCTCGCCAGGGTGTATTGGCACCGGGCAGAAGCCAGGGATGGGCAAAGGATCGAGGCGGCGCGGGTCAGGGTTCTAGCTCACCGATCCCTGATCCGACAGTGGAAATCGGAGTAGGGGTCTCTTACCACCGGTCTGGCGACAGTGGGGGCAGTCCGCCCCCACATGGATCGTTGGATCAACCGACGACATGGGACCCTAACCTATCGTCTTGTGCAAGTGTTGACGGGGCACGGATGCTTCGGTCAGTACCTGCACAGGATAGAACGCAGGGAGGCGGCCCCCTCCTGCCACCACTGTGACGAGCCCGTGGACACGGCTCGTCACACCTTGGCGGAGTGCGCAGCCTGGGACCGTCAGCGTACTGAGCTGACGGCCGTGGCTGGCAGGGATATTTCGCTGTCGAGTGTCGTGGACACGATGCTTGGCAGCGAGAGGTCTTGGGTGGCTTCCTTCTGCGAGCAAGTGGTTGCCGCGAAGGAGGCCGCGGAGCGGATCAGGGAGTCAGCCTCCACCGCTGATCCGCTCCGAAGGGGTAGGCTGGGGAGAAGGAGGCGGGAGTACGCCCGCCGCTTCCTTCCCCAGCCGTAGGCCTTGGTGGGAGAGGAGGGTGACCTCTCCCACCTGCCATTGACTTACGTCGTAAGGGTGCTTTCGTTACTCGGGGCACCCTTATCGGGGCTGGCGATTCCGCCGGGGCGTCACGGTGAGTGCGACAAGCGATCCCGTGGCGTCCCATTATGGCGATGAGGGTAACCGTTGGTTTTTAATGGGTAGCCTTAAAAATGGTAGCGTTCTCTATGCTGCCGGGTACCCACATAACCACCTCGGCCGTCACCTTCTCGGCCGGGGGTTATCCGTAACGGATTTTCCAAAGATAAAAAAAAAAAGGTTAGGTTAGGTTAGGGAGAGGAGTGTCACCGGTGAGCGTTAATGCTCATTTTAAAGGTGCCCATTAAACCTACACCTGGGTCGCAAGTTCCAGGAAGTTTTTGCACTCTTCTCCCTGCAACACCAAGTAAAGATTACTCGTAACTTGTGAAATAAATAAGATATATATATTTTTATATATACGTATATACTTGTAAAATAAATAGGTATATATATTTATATATATACGAACCCAATTATAATACTGTTAGGATTTAAGGGTAGCTTTAAGATATTGGTGGTGATACAGATATTTGTCTTAGAAGTAACTTTTTTGGTCCGGACTCACTTGCGTGCGGAAGGGCCGCTCTGTAGGAGTGTCTAGCGATTTACGAAGAGATCTGTGAGTATTATTATATTCATTGTTATATGTGTGTCTGATTTGTCCAAGAATAGCAGTGCTGTAAATAGTTTATGTTTAATATTATTATTTATTTCTTATTTCTCTATTTTTTTTGTTATTAGGTACTTGTAATATATATTTTTTGTAATTCTATAAATCTTTACTATTCAATTAAATTCTCACCCAACTACTAAAAATACATATTCTAATTAAAATCAAACTTGAGAGTATAGAATCCTTCAGTCCAAACTTAAAATAATAGTAATAGAGGGCCAATCTATATGTATGTGGTTAGGAATTAAGGTATATTAGAGTTGTGCAGCACGTATGGAGATGGATTTGTGATAGAATGAAGTGTCAGACTGCGCCACCTCAAGAATATACACACCTTAAACATACACAAGAGTACTCAGGTAAATTTCTAGGTTGACAAATTTTTTTGAGAAGATTTTTGAAGCACTTTACGCTTCTCTAAAGTATTAACACATGCATATTCCGGAAATGAATTAAGAGTATTCTCTCTCTCTCTTGGCGGTATTCTGAAATGTGATCAAATTTACGCAAGCCGTGGATGAAACGGATGCAAGAATTTTAAAGTCGATCTAATTTGCCAAGCAGCTCATGAGTAGCTTTTAGATAATAGAGGGAAAAAAAAAGAGGAATTAAAAAAGATATTCCAGTATTAATTTATTCGGGGCACCCTTATACGGAGGAATTTCAGCGGGACGTTACGGTGATTGTGAAAGCGATCTCGTGGCGTCCCACTACGAGGATGAGGGTAACCGTTGGTTTTTAGTGGGTAGTCTTATGTGTAAGACGGGTAGTCTTACACATAAGACTACCCGTCTTACACCCCACTGGCTACATTGGCTACTGCTACAGTGCCTCGCTTTTTTTATCTTACTTACGTTTTTAACACTATACTATATCGCTACTTCTATAATAAACGCAATCGGACTGGTTCTTCCATAAACCTTCCCATAAGCGAGAGAGATGGAAAGTACTCTTTTTTTTCTACAGAAGAGCTACAAAGTCACTGTTGCCGTCTTAGCCACTGTCGCCACCTCGACTGTGCTGAAATATTCTTTTTACTAGACTATGAACGAAATCTGACAGTTACGTGTACACAGGTCTTTACGAGGAATTTTGAGAGGATAGAAAGTATGGATAAGGATCGACAGTGCTAAAGAAAAGTGGGATTATTTATTCTGGGCAAGGAAACAACAACTTCCACACTGCGGGGAATCGTTAGTAAAAAAAATAAAATGAATGTGATTATAGGTAAAAGGATATCAATAAAGGGACTAAGCATGTTTTTACTAATGCATATATTTACCTATTCCTGGTCAGTTCGTAATGCTTGTTTACCTTAATTGTGTGATCTTTGAGATGTTAGTTTCCCATGGAACAGTAAGCTCCACAAGTATCACGCGCTTTAACTGTCTAGAGTACAGGAATATGTCCGGTCTGGTAATTCATCCTCAGTAATTCTATACTATTTCTCATGCGTATCCATCATTACAGTCCAATCGCGAGCCGCTTCCAAGTTTGGTTTTCTTTTTTAGACGACCCTTGTTTAATGTATCTTTTGGTGGTGGTTATACTACTTTGCACTCTTGCTACTGAAAGACTAAACACACCACGTATGATGTCTAAAACTCTATCGTGTGACGCGTATATTTTTCCAGTAGCACCCTACCAACAAGTGTGTAGCCGTTCCTACTGCCTCTCCACAGATATTGCAAGATTTTCCGGTAGCTTTACCCCAACTTACTAGATAAATTTGATCTGGGGGAGTCATTTGAAATGCATTTATATAGAATTTTAATAAGGCTGGAGACCAATCATGATCTAAGTTGCGCCAACTCAAAGCTAATGGAATACAAAAGTGACCTATGTTCATTCTTTTTGCATTACTAGACTCATCGCGGGCATTCTATAGAATAATATTTTTTCCTCTGTCACGTATTTCTTAGTTTCTCTTTTTTAGAAGTCGAAAAATCATTTTTGATTGCGTAAATTTAATATAATATTACTATGAAAGTAGAGAACTATTTAAAATTTATATTATTTATTTTGAATGTTTGAATTTAGGACCCTTTAAGCCTTTGTAAATGTGAGAGCGTCACAAAAAAAGTAGAGCCGGCCTAAGTTTACAAGAGTATAAGTGGTGTTTCATGCCGGTTCCTCAAGGACCAACCATTTGGAATCAAAACTAGAGCCTGATATTTTATAAGTGATAAGCCTGATTTTTTATACGTACGTTTATAATAAATTAAAAAAATAAAAGGTAAAGTATTTATAGGTATTCACTAAGTTCCGCGAACATTCTCCGTAATGTATGACTACTGTGTTCGCGAACAATATTTCGATACAAATCAGTTGATAGAACATATTGTTACTAATTCGCGAACATAGTGTATTCACTATTTACGTTAGATTTCACGAAACCTGAAGACCTTTGTCTGGTTGTATTTGTAATAAAAACATAATATGGACCTTGACATTCGATCGTGGTCACATCTTTCAACATTCCTCGTGAGTCAGATGTTTGAAACAGCATTCTATTATTAATTATAAAGGCAAAAATAATGATATGTTAACTTTGCCATATGATACAATTAATAATATTAGCAGTTATTTTTCATAAAACTATAAATTTAACACGATTTATTTTGTAATTTAAGTTTATTTTACATATGTCCTTCTTTAGGTAAATTTATTTTTAATATATTTCGTTACATCCGGGTTCAAAATAAAAAGTTAATTCAGTGTCATAAGGCGTGGCATTTCAAATGTCAGCATTCCTGCACCAGCAATATTTGTTACTCAGAATGAAGAAAAAGATTTCTTTTAAATCTTACTAATAAAAAAAAAGATTTATGTATGATAGGTCAACTCTGAACTTCAACAATGACACTAATACGGCGAGTTCTCAAGTTTAAAATAGTGATTTACTATTAATTAATTATATAAAGATTTTAAAAAGGATTATTGTTTAAAAATGATGAATAAATTTGAAAACACAAAATGGTGGAAAAGTAAATAAATTTCCTAGGTAAGTGTGGTTCACCTAGGAAATTTATTTAGTTTTTTTAAAGCGATACTTCATAATAAAACATTATATCTGAAAGTCAGAAAAAATATTTTAAACATAATAAAAAATAATAAGAATCGATATAAACTGTAATTTATATTATATACATATATTAATGTTATGTCTTAAAAATTACTACTTCCCCATACTGCATCAAATGGAACGACAGATACAATAATCGCCTCCTGCTCATTTTGTGCTCCTTCCTGCTCCCACACCTAAGCCGATTCACGAATGCGAGGAATGTTACTATCAGAGTACTATAAATTGCTGACTGCATAGAAAAAAAGGTTAACCCCCGCCCCATCAGGGCGGGTGTCCCTCGGGGCTCAGTTCAACGCCTCCAGATTGCAGCCAACTCCCTCGGGAGCTGGTTTCGGAAATGGAGGATTGAAGTGAACCCGGAGAAAAGTGCCGCGATACTCTTCGAACGGTCCAAGATCACAACGATGTCTGAGGACATTAAGTTATTTGATAAACCGATACCTTGGAAAAGAGAGGTCAAATACCTAGGAGTTACGTTAGATAGACAGTTAGTTTTCACCTCTCACATAAAGATCGTTCATAACAGATCCTTTATCTTAGGTCGATTATGTCCGTTGTTAGGCAAATGGAATAAAATGTCCTTACGCAATAAGGGCACCCTTTACAAAGCCTGCATACGTTCCGTCATGTCCTATGCGAGTGTCGCTTTTGCGCACGCAGATCTGAGGCCCCTTCAAGTCCTACAGAATAAGTTCGCACGGTTAGCCACCGGGGCACCGTGGTTCGTCCACAACATCAACCTCCATAGAGATCTCGACCTTCCGACGATCGCACAGTACTTCAAGGGACTTTCAAAAAGCTACTTTGACAGGGATGTGGATCACCCTAACCCACTGGTGGTTAAGGCCATTAATTACCACCGGCGTAGGGTTCTTATAGTCAAACTTAGGAAACCGAAGTCGGTACTCGCAGACCCCGACGATGCAATAACATTAGGTAACGCGGTAATCACACCAAACACTACAATCCGTGCTCGCCGGCGAAGACGGGGTCACCCCCATACGTTGCTCCGGCGTTCTGTCGTCGGAGGACGTTAGTGTTCGATAAACCCAGCTTCCCTCCATTAACGGCGTTCTAAGCCACGGTCTGAGCCTCACATGAGGAGCCCTTAGAACGTGCTTTCCCCCGGGGGCCCTTCAGGGCCCCCGTCCCTTCTCCTCGGGGGGGGGCCTTCAGGTCCCCTCTTCCCTCCAGGATGGGTCCGAGTACCCACCCGCTCTTCCAGTGACGCTGTATCAGTCAATAGGGCTAACAGCAGACATAATGACCGGTATGAGCGTATATTACGCATTCAATACGAATTCCTTAGTAAAACTTATGAATTTCAAAGTTATTTATTATAATCGAAAAATGGAAAAAACATTTTTTACCATTCTTCATTAACAATAAATAGCTTTATTGAAAATTTTCATATTAAAATAATAGTAAATAAAAAACAAAATTAAAAATTACAAACTATTAGTTAATATACAATATTGCAATAAAAATATAATGAAACAAAATAACAGTTAATTTAAGAATACTTTCATATGTAGAATTATTAAATGAATTCAAATTAAATAAAAAATTATTGAAATTAAATATGATCTATGTTTATAAAATAATCAATTACATAGAGAGTAAACAAGTTGTACATATTTTAATAAGTGTTCTATTTAGGAAAATAACATTATTATTTTCATCATTACTGTTAAAAGATTTACAATAATAAATAGAAAGAAATACAACTACAATTAAGTTTTAAATAGCATTTGTTCTATAACAGAAACTTTAAGTAACATTAGTTTTAAATAACATAATTTAAAAGTCTAAATATTAAGATATTATAATTTGATCTCTGAGAAATTAAATTAACATTTGAAATTGACTTAAGCATGTCAGCCATCTTATATTTTGTATACAGTCATTAATCAATTTATACAAAAATAAATGTATAAACTAATAGAAAGAAATGTATAGCTTTAATTTTAAATTACTAATTTTAATGTAATTTAATACATTAGCAATAAAATGTTATGTACATATCAATATAGGCAAGGAACTGTCTATCCAGCTCCACAAGGGACTCTTCTGAATCCGGTGTTCCACCTCCTTGATGAATGGGCAGGAATATTCTGTAATTTTAATAGAAATCAATTATTATTGTTGGAATATTTATGTTTAATTTTACTGTTAATTTAAAAGTTTAATATAAATATAAACCTTACATATAATGCAGTTTTATCCAAAGTTGGTATAAATGTTGTAACTATAATGTTTATTTATTTGACAATTAGGTGGTTGTTTTAGTGATATAGATACTAATATAATCTTTTAATAAATTTCATTATTTGGTTTTGAGAATTTAAAAACGAACAAAAGATAAAAAATAATAACTTTGGTATATATATATACATATATATTATATATTGATTCCATACCTACCATTTCATTTTTGATTGCCCTAGATTGTTTAATATATTAATTGCTGTCTACTCTTTAACAAAAAAAAAAAACCTTTTGTACTGTGTAAGGTAACATAAGCAAACCTTGTATACCAAATGAAATTGAACCGCTATTGAAGTGAGTTTATTTCCATAATGGAATTTATGTTCCAGTAACAAACAACGAATTCCATTGTTATTGTAAATAATTTTCCTTCCTTTGATTGAATAAAGCCATATTATGAGACACTTTTCGAGGTTTAAATCAGGTTTAGGAACATAATTTTTATCTATCTAGAAAATTATATATTATCAGATAGATACTAATATTTAATAATATCTAAGAATTTAAGAATCATCATAAATCTTTGTAGAGCTTAAACTTATATTAAAAAAATGAAGAATGTTCACATTTTCTATACCCTTTGGAATTGAATTTCAGCAGCTAAACAAACTAATAAAGGAAACAAAATGTCGGAAAATGAGTTTGAAATTGAGATAGTGCATGATACTCAATAGATGCTAGTATTAATTGTACTAGAAGAAAATTTAAGACACGATGCGTAAATGGCAAGGATATTTAAAAACTTACTTTTTTGATTCTTATATCATCACGGAAAATATTCGAGATCTTAAAAATCGAGAATCTGGATCCATGCAGCAGAAGAAATCGTGATCTCGTGATCTCTTTCAATGATGTCTGGATTTAGGGTGCATAAGAATCACGCAATAATAGTTCTAACTTAAAGTTCAAAAATTACACTAATAACACTAATACGGCGAATTCTTAAGTCTAAAATAGTGATTTACTATTCATTTCTTATAAAACGATTTAAAAAAGGATTATTGTGTAAAAATGATATCCACTAAATTTGTAAACACAAAATGGTGGAAAAGTAAATAAATTTCCTAGGTAAAAGTAGTACCACTTTAAAAGAAACGTATGTTTTACCGTAAAACATACGTTTCTTTTAAAGTGGTACTTCATAATAAAACATAATATTATACTTCATAATACTTCATAATATTATTATGAGATATATACCTTAAAAAATTCAAAATTTATCTTGAAAGTCAGAAAAAATATTTCAATCAATAAAAAATAATAAGAATCAAAATTAACACATATGTAATACTATATACATATATTAATGTTATATTTTAAAAATTACTAGTTCACCATACTGCATCTAATGGAACGACAGAAACAATAATCGTCTCCTGCTTAGTGATGGTTGACTCGAGTTACTAGATCGAGTTAGTTCGAGTTGGACTTACTCGAATTAACTAGAGTTAAATTCCTCCTACCCCGAGTTTGAATTTTCGTTTGTCAATCTTTTGTGACTATATATGAATATAACAAAGATGCTTACAACTATTACAATATTTAAAATTTTTCGAATATTCTTTAAATACCGCGCGTGTATTATTGTTTTACGTTTATACTATAGAGGTTATTATTATTAGGTATTCTTTGAAAATGCCGGGTCTTAAAAGAAAGTCTCTGGTTTGGGATGTTTTTGATTCACTAGATAGTGGACGTGCTAAATGTAAACAGTGTTTAGAGTTTTTCAAATACAATGGAAATACTACCATTTTATGAAACCACATTAAATAGAAGCACCCATATGTTCAACTCGTAGAAACAAATTCTTTAAATCAGATTTCATCGTCAGTAAGTACAAGTAATTTTTCGTTTTTTCCCATTTCATTGACAGATTATCAAAGGCTTAACTTTCGATGTAGATACCCCGGAAGTTGAGCCTCCTTCTTTATTTGTTAAATTTCTAATTAATAAAAAGCCTTTTATTTCCTGATGTTAACGAACAAATGATATATAATATATATACTCCGTTTCATTCAGTTAAATCGAGTTCAACTCGAGTTACGTGTATTTCAACTCGAGTTGAATCGAGTTGTATTTAACCCGAGTTGGCACATCACTATTCCTGCTCACTTTGTGCTCCTTACTGCTCCCACACCTAAACGCGAGGAATGTTTGTACTGAGTTAACATACCCTGTACCATACTCTGGCAGGGATGTTCAGGGCAGTAAGTAGTGTTGTGATTATTTGTGAAATCAAGTACATTTAAAGGAAATCCTATAACACTTTACGGTTAGTTATATGATTCTTTATTCCTTATTTATAAACCTGATTACATTATATTAGCAAATATACACATTTTTATTAGCTTTTTATGTATATACATGGTATATACCAACATTACACAATGATTATTACACCTTAAAATGTTAAAGTGACTATTATACAGTTACTGTACCTGTATACTTACTACTATATATTTAAGTTATTATTTTAAATTACTTTGTTCAGTTAAAATAGCTAAAGGATGTTAAGCGCCTCCTTAGTATGCCCCATTAATGTGTGCAATATGAAATATTTGTATGTAGGTAAATCCAATGATACTGGCCATTATTATATGAACTAAGACAGTTATTGGTGATGGGAATAATTGATTAACTAACTGTTTATGATACTTTAACTCTATTAAAGCAATGCATTAGTACTATGATTCTAATTAGTTTTTGATTTAAAGAATTCAGTTAAATATTGAACCTTTTTGGATTGGAAATTATATATAGGTATAAACATATATATATATTACGATGATAATTGGATTTATTCATATAATATGGTTTTAGCTACCTTATATATTTACACAGATGCTGTCTAATTTAAATTTAAAATGTTTTGTTTTTATTTTAGTTACCCTATTCGTGGCAGGCACGAATTATTCTCATCCACTTATCTGTACAATTTGTCAACACGATTTTTTCTGCAATTTTATTATAAAATAATATTATATTATTAGTTTCTTCATAGTAATAAAATACATACGAATTAATTATTATCATAATAATTGATTCTCTGTACACTTATAAAATGAAAAGCACGTATTATTTTACATATTAAAATATAAAATAACTGATAATTTTAAATTGACAATTTTAACAGAAATTATTAAACATAAATATATTCTTGGTTTTCAGTTGCCAACTATGGCACCTCTAGTAATAGAGGGTGAGACGCTAGGAGAAATACATCACAAGTACAACACACTAGTCAACGATGCAATAAAAAATAAAAACATTGAAATCACTGATATAAACTACGACGACTCCGACTTAGACAACTTGTTTAAAATAGACATCGCGAGCACAAACCGTAATGTTGAGTACATTCTCAAAGTGCTTCAATCTACCGACATGCTATACGTGTCTCGAGCTATCAAGAAGAGTCCTTGGTTGATAACCGACAAGCAGTACGCTAATGTTATCAATCCAGAATACTTATTTAATGAACTCAGACTGCAAATGACCACGAAAGCTTTTAACAAACTTATTTTACAAATAAGATTACTCCTGCGAGATGAAGATCGCGTTGAAGACTTTTATAACTATTACAAAGAGAAAGATTTACAAACAGCCCTGAAGTGGTTTCCGCGTTGCTCTCAAACATTTATTGAAAAAGTTTTAGAAAAGCATTTAAATGATAAAGAATTAAAAAGAAATGTACTTAAACGGCTGTGCGAAAGATCAATGAAATTTTTAGAAATATATTGCCGTTATAACATACACTATTATAAAAGATAAGCTTTGTATAAAACTACGTTTGTCATGAACGATGATGTCGAACGATATCTCGATATAATAGAAGCAATGCCATATTATACGCCAACATTTACAGCTAAATATACAAAAATAATAATGACAAAATGTCGCAATCGTATCATGGAAAAACTGGATAGATTTGCAGATTATATCGATGTACCTACATTTGCGAAATTTATATCTGAAGAAGAAATAAAAGATTTTATTTTAAAGAACAAAAAAAATAAAAAAATCCGTTCATGGTTTAGAGATCAAAAAGTTAAATATCTCATTAAAAGATTACCATCCGATGACCGATTTGAATTCATCAAAAAGGTATTTATCGATAAAGAACATAAAAATGATGATTCAGATGATGATTCCATGTTAGACGATGCGGTTCCCTATCGATGCGAGCAAATGAGTTGTGGAAAAAGCGGTAACAATTCAGGAACATCTCAAAATATTTATACTTGGTATGAATTTGCTTCTTTCAAAACCGCTTTTACGGATTTAAAAAAATTAATTCGTACTGAATCAAATCCAAACGAACGAATTGCCATGCTCACAGTATTGTTGACTACAGCAGGTCATGATGTGCAAAACATACATACGTTATTGAAATATTACCGAGAGCATCACATAAACGAGCCCTTCAAATTTAAAATTCAATTTATTAACATAGTACTGAGCAAGACTAAAACATATAGATATGATAAAAACACTTGGAATTATTTGAAAGATGTTTTCTCTAGTATGGAAGTTTTTAATGAATCTGACAAAAATGTCCAGTCATGTGTAAAATCCGTGTTATTGTACTGTGTTATCAATGATGAACCAGTACCGGAAATAATTGAAAAAAAATTTAAATTTGAGACTCTAAAGCAGTATAAAAAAAATCTATCGCAGGACGAACGAAATAAGATATTTAATTACTTATTGAAGTCCATCTGTTCTAAAATTCAAAACGATAAATTGCAAAATGAAAAAGAATTTGAAGTAATGTTTGGGATTTTGGAAAATTGTCTTAATTTACTTTGTGACTGGGATAAGGATCTAAAGGACTACCCGTAAATTCTTAATAAAATCCAGCAATTAATAGAAATAAAGAAACAGAACCCGGCATGGGAGATGGATATTGGAAGATTATACAATAAAAAAAAATCGTGGAAAAAACTCCTATTTGCAGAGTCTCTCTTAGTAAGTCCTGCACAAGACACCGTTATGAATGCTCTTAAACACGACGCTAGATTGATAGAGACATACAAACATAAAATTGATGAGTTATTAAAAGACAATAAAAACCTAGATATTTTTTTCCAAAAAATCCGCATTTATTGTTCTCAATCATTAGCTAAGTCCTTTAAAGAAATGCTACAAAGCAACCTTCACCAAAATTATAACCATAAGCCTTATATTAGAGGGCTGTGTACCTTACTACCACCTAAAGAGGTGACAGAAATAGTAAAAAAGTATGTACCCTCTGACACTAAAATTGACTGGAGCCAGCATGATGAGGTTCAGCTCTATATACGTAAATATTTAGCAATGAATTTGTATTTAGCACGACCTCAACCTTCTTTAGATATGGCTCTTTTGTACGCCAAGGGTGACTATTTACAATACGCACTGTCATCCCTAAATGCTATCCTTCACAATATAAGCACTGATGATTTCCGCAAAAATCTTAAAACCTTACTCAATTCTCCGGTATCTTTGCAAAAACATGGCATTCGAACTGCAAATTTGAAAATTAAACATGAAGAACTTAAGCAGTTATTGTCTGACATATGGAATTCTAACAAAAATAGTAGTATACGATTTTACATATTTGTTCATAATCATAAAATGTTGTGCACAGAGAAGAATGAAGAATCAGTAAAAGAGAAGTGGGAATTAATAAAAATATTTATTGATAATTTAACATCTGATGAATATAAAAAAATATACACAACATTGAGTGAAGTTGAAAATGTACCAATGTCAGTAAGAGGTGAATACTGGATGAAAAGTTACGAATTCTTGAAGTCTTTACCTACAAAAGCTAACTGCGGTTATCTTCTTGACCATTTGATCAACAACATGACAGACATAATGCAAGATCTTGACGACGATTTGGTTGTAAATATATTTATGCCCTCATTTGATAAAATATTTTGTACTGAAGATTATGAATACGCTTTTCATGTTGCCGTATTTCTTCTCTCGACAAAAACCGAAGAAGCGCAGATGAAACGCTATAATAAAATGTTCGTCCCCATGTGGGAAAAGGCTTTTTCAGAATGGGACAACAACTACGAAGGAGTATACCGTGCCCGAAACAATATTTACAAGATCATCAACAATATCTCGAATAGTTTTTACATTGTAGTGCGTAAAGATATGGTATATCCTATTAAAATGTCTACTAAAATATTAGATACTTTACAGAAAAATATACCAGAGATAGAAAATTACATTTTAATAACTATTCAAAAATTGGGTTTGAAGTACATTACAATTATGGACAAAATTTTGGAAAAAGAAAAAGATTCTGAATCTTTTAAACGTACCTCAAAAGACGATCTCGAAAATCTCCTTCATGAAAATGTAACAGTAGAGTTTGGCAAAGTTTGTGTGGAACACCTTAAAGAAGATATTGCAAACAATTTTCTGACCATATACATTCCTTTTGCGGAAGCTTTTTATAATATGTTTTCCTATTATGTTAATAACAATCGATTGAGTAAATTAACAGTATTGAATGCTTTTCTAGATGATAAAGAATTTATTGCAGGCTACTTATTTGTGTTAGAAACTTTACCGGGATACTTATATAACGATAGATTAAAGGCTCTGAAAAAGGAAATATTAAATAAAATTGATGAACATCCTAACAAGGAAATAAAAATGCATTATTCGTTTCTCAAACAATGGAAAAAAATGAGATACTTATAAGATCTAATAAGAGATTGCTATAAGGGTTTAGTTTATCTTTTGTTTTATTATTTTTTATTATTAAATCGTCTTAACGTATATTTATTTTATTTCACACCGCACTTCACATCTGGAGATAACTTAATGCTAGAAAAGTACTGGATTTACATTAACATTTATGAATTACAGACAACAAACTATATATAATAGAGACCAAGCTTCTTAGCATTCCATGGATTCTTTCACCGTGCGGGTTCCGCGCCCTTCGCGTTGCAGGGAGAGGAGTGCAAACAGCTCCTGGGACTTGCGACCCAGGTGTAGGTTTAAGGGGCCCCTTTAAAATGCGCATTCACGCTCACCTCAACTGGTTGCGTTCCGCTCCCTTCCTAACCAAATTTGGAATGAAGTACGTTCTAGAAATGAACTGATGGTAGTTCTAGAGAGGCCAAGATCTTTAAGTAGGTTATAGAGAGATTTCGCTGTTATACCTCTCGCTCCGACTTCTACCGCGTACAAATTAACTATATACCTATTCCTGGTCAGTTCGTAATACTTGTTTACCTTAATTGTGTGATCTTTGGGATGTTAGTTTCTCACGGAACAGTAAGCTCCACAAGTATCACGAGCTTTAACTGTCTAGAGTACAGGAATATGTCCGGTCTGGATGATGAAACCACAATATCCTCGTTAATTCTATACTATTGCTCATGCGTATCCATCATTACAGTCCAATCGTGAGCCGCCTCTAAGTTTGGTTTTCTTTTTTAGACGACCCTTGTTTAATGTATCTTTTGGTGGTGGTTATACCACTTTGCGCTCTTGCTACTGAAAGACTAAACACACCACATATGATGTCTAAAACTCTATCGTGTGACGCGTATATTTTGCCAGTAGCACCCTACCAACAAGTGTATAGCCGTTCCTACTGCCTCTCCACAGATATTGCAAGATTTTCCGGTAGCTTTACCCCAACTTAATAATAATAATAATAATACTCTTTATTGTACACCAAAGATATTACAAACAAAACCAATACATGATATACAAAAGGCGGCCTTATCGCTAAAGCAGCGATCTCTGCCAGCTTGAGGTACAGATATGAGACTAGGGGTGTATGAGGTAGATAATTTGAGTATATATATACACTTACATAATAATAGTAGTACATGGGTACAAAGATACATACATACAAAAATTAACAACAAGAATAACAAAAAGAAAAATAATAATAATAATAATATTTATTAATCATAAATATTTATTTATTTATTTATTTATTTTCAAATATATATATATATATATATATATATATATATATATATTTGAAAATAAATTACAGTAAAAGATAATAATCTTGGACTAGCTTTTTGAATCGAGCAAGAGATTGAGCTCGTCGTGCTTGTAAAGGAAGGGAATTCCATAAACGACAAGCCTTCACGGCAAAAGAGTTCGTAAAAAAAGTTGTGGAATGGGAAGGAATTTTTAAAAGGAAATTATTGTCTGAACGTAAATGAAAGGAATGTGCATTAGATAAGAATTGGAACCGTTGTTTTAAATACAGAGGAGTAGACGGATTGAACAGCGTACAGTAAAGAAGGTTTAAAATATGAGCATTTCGGCGAAGGCGAATTGGGAGCAGCTTGAGCACTTTACGAAAATCGAAAACATGGTCATATTTGCGTAAGCCAAATATAAACCTAATACATAAGTTTTGAAGTCTCTCAAGTTCATTCAAATGCTCCTCTTTCAAATCAGGTAACACACGTCAGCGTAGTCAAGAATAGGTAAGAGAAGAGATTCAACCAGCAGTATCTTCGTGGGAACCGGAAGGAAATTGCGTAATCTTCGAAGAGATCCGATTGTGGCAAAAAATTTCCTACTAACCTCACCTATCTGAGGGGTCCAAGATAAATATTGTTCAAAGGTTATACCAAGGTTTTTTACTTTACTGGCGTACGGAACCTGGATACCATTAATATGAACCTTTGGGAGACAGGGCCAGTTTATTTTAGATATCAACCTTTGAGTACCAATTATAATGACTTGCGTTTTTTTAGGGTTAATATTAAGGCCGTAGGAAATACTCCATTCGTGTATAGTAGGTACTAAGTTGGCTGTTTAATACATTGATATTGTAAGGAAGCTCATCTAGTTTTGAATTTATGTAGATTTGCAAGTCATCAGCGTACAGGTAAAGAGAAATGTTTTTAGGTAAATTTGATCTGGGGGAGTCATTTGAAATGCTTTAAATAGAATTTTAATAAGGCTGGAGACCAATCATGAACTAAGTTGCGCCAACTCAAAGCTAATGGAATACAAAAGTGACCTATGACCTTTCTCTTCATTCTTATATCTTTTAAATGTAATATAATATTACTATGAAAGTAGAGAACTATTTAAAATTTATATTATTTATTTTGAATGTTTGAAGTTAGGACCCTTTAAGCCTTTGTAAATGTGAGAGCGTCACAGAAAAAGTAGAGACGGCCTAAGTTTACTAGAGTATAAGTGGTGTTTCATGCCGGTTCCTCAAGGACCAACCATTTGGAATCAAAACTAGAGCCTGATATTTTATAAGTAATAAGCCTGATTTTTTATATGTACGTTTATAATAAATTAAAAAAATTAAAAGGTAAAGTATTTATAGGTATTCACTAAGTTCCGCGAACATTCTCCGTAATGTATGACTACTGTGTTCGCGAACAATATTTCGATACAAATCAGTTGATAGAACATATTGTTACTAATTCACGAACATAGTGTATTCACTATTTACGTTAGATTTCACGAAACATGAAGACCTTTGTCTGGTTGTATTTGTAATAAAAACATATTATGGACCTTGACATTCGATCGTGGTCACATCTTTCAACATTCCTCGTGAGTCAGATGTTTGAAACAGGATTCTATTATTAATTATAAAGGCAAAAATAATGATATGTTAACTTTGCCATATGATACAATTAATAATATTAGCAGTTATTTTTCTTAAAACTATAAATTTAACATGATTTATTTTGTAATTTAAGTTTATGTTACATATTATGTCCTTTTTTAGGTAAATTTATTTTTAATATATTTCGTTACATCCGGGTTCAAAATAAAAAGTTAATTCAGTGTCATAAGGCGTGGCATTTCAAAGTCAGCATTCCTGCACCAGCAATATTTGTTACTCAGAATCAAGAAAAAGAGTTCTTTTAAATCTTACTATTAAAAAATAAGATTTATGTATGATAGGTCAACTCTGAACTTCAACAATAACACTAATACGGCGAGTTCTCAAGTCTAAAATAGTGATTTACTATTCATTTCTTATAAAACGATTTTAAAAATTATTGTGTAAAAATAATAACAACTAAATTTGTAAACACAAAATGATGGAAAAGTAAATAAATTATAAATTTCCTAGGTAAAACATACGTTTCTTTTAAAGCGGTACTTCATAATAAAACATCCTATATTATATTGAGATATATACCTTAAAAACTTCAAAATTTATCTTGAAAGTCAGAAAAAATATTTCAATCAATAAAAAATAATAAGAATCAAAATTAACACATATGTAATACTATATACATATATTAATGTTATATTTTAAAAATTACTAGTTCACCATACTGCATCTAATGGAACGACAGAAACAATAATCGTCTCCTGCTTAGTGATGGTTGACTCGAGTTACTAGATCGAGTTAGTTCGAGTTGGACTTACTCGAATTAACTAGAGTTAAATTCCTCCTACCTCGAGTTTGAATTTTCGTTTGTCAATCTTTTGTGACTATATATGAATATAACAAAGATGCTTACAACTATTACAATATTTAAAATTTTTCGAATATTCTTTAAATACCGCGCGTGTATTATTGTTTTACGTTTATACTATAGAGGTTATTATTATTAGGTATTCTTTGAAAATGCCGGGTCTTAAAAGAAAGTCTCTGGTTTGGGATGTTTTTGATTCACCAGATAGTGGACGTGCTAAATGTAAACAGTGTTTAGAGTTTTTCAAACACAATGGAAATATTACCACTTTATGAAACCACATTCAAAAGAAGCACCCATGTGTTCAACTCGTAGAAACAAATTCTTTAAATCAGATTTCATCGTCAGTAAGTACAAGTAATTTTTCGTTTTTTCCCATTTCATTGTCAGATTCTCAAAGGCTTAACTTTCGATGTAGATGCACCGGAAGTTGAGCCTCCTTCTTCATTTGTTCAATTTCTAATTAATAAAAAGCCTTTTATTTCCTGATGTTAACGAACAAATGATATATAATATATATACTCCGTTTCATTCAGTTAAATCGAGTTCAACTCGAGTTACGTGTATTTCAACTCGAGTTGAATCGAGTTGTATTTAACCTGAGTTGGCACATCACTACTCCTGCTCACTTTGTGCTCCTTACTGCTCCCACACCGAAGCGCGAGGAATGTTTGTACTGAGTTAACATACCCTGTACCATACTCTGGCAGGGATGTTCAGGGCAGTAAGTAGTGTTGTGATTATTCGTGAAATAAAGTACATTTAAAGGAAATCCTATAACACTTTACGGTTAGTTATATGACTCTTTATTCCTTATTTATAAACCTGATTACATTATATTAGCAAATATACACATTTTTATTAGCTTTTTATGTATATACATAGTATATACCTTAAAATGATAAAATGACTATTATACAGTTACTGTGCCTATATACTTACTACTATATATTTAAGTTATTATTTTAAATTACTTTGCTCAGTTAAAATAGCTAAAGAATGTTAAGCGCCTCCTTAGTAGGCCCCATTAATGTGTGCAATATGAAATATTTGTATGTAGGTAAATCCAATGATACTGGCCATTATTATATGAACTAAGAGAAGATGTTATTGGTGTTGGGAATAATTGATTAACTAACTGTATATGATACTTTAACTCTATTAAAGCAATGCATTAGTACTATGATTCTGATTAGTTTTTGATTTAAAGAATTCAGTTAAATATTGAAACTTTTTGGATTGGATATAATATATATATATATATATATATTACGATGATAATTGGATTGTTAATATAATATGGTTTTAGCTACCTTATATATTAACACAGATGCTGTCTAATTTAAATTTAAAAGTTTTGTTTTTATTTTAGTTACCCTATTCGTGGCAGGCACGAATTATTCTCATCCACTTATCTGTACAATTTGACAACACGATTTTTTCTGCAATTTTATTATAAAATAATATTATATCATTAGTTTCTTCATAGTAATAAAATACATACGAATTAATTATTATCATAATAATTGATTCTCTGTACACTTCTAAAATGAAAAGCACGTATTATTTTACCTATTTAAATATCACATAACTGATGATTTTAAATTGACAATTTTAACAGAAATTATTAACCATAAATATATTCTCGATTTTCAGTTGCCAACTATGGCACCTCTGGTAATAGAGGGTGAGACGCTAGGAGAAATACATCACAAGTACAACACACTAGTCAACGATGCAATAAAAAATAAAAACATTGAAATAAGTGATATCAACTACGACGACTCCGACTTTGACAACTTGTTTAAAATAGACATCGCGAGCACAAACCGTAATGTTGAGTACATTCTCAAAGTGCTTCAATCTACCGACATGCTATACGTGTCTCGAGCTATCAAGAAGAGTCCTTGGTTGATAACCGACAAGCAGTACGCTAATGTTATCAATCCAGAATACTTATTTAATGAACTCAGACTGCAAATGACCACGAAAGCTTTTAACAAACTTATTTTACAAATAAGATTACTCCTGCGAGATGAAGATCGCGTTGAAGACTTTTATAACTATTACAAAGAGAAAGATTTACAAACAGCCCTGAAGTGGTTTCCGCGTTGCTCTCAAACATTTATTGAAAAAGTTTTAGAAAAGCATTTAAATGATAAAGAATTAAAAAGAAATGTACTTAAACGGCTGTGCGAAAGATCAATGAAATTTTTAGAAATATATTGCCGTTATAACATACACTATTATAAAAGATAAGCTTTGTATAAAACTACGTTTGTCATGAACGATGATGTCGAACGATATCTCGATATAATAGAAGCAATGCCATATTATACGCCAACATTTACAGCTAAATATACAAAAATAATAATGACAAAATGTCGCAATCGTATCATGGAAAAACTGGATAGATTTGCAGATTATATCGATGTACCTACATTTGCGAAATTTATATCTGAAGAAGAAATAAAAGATTTTATTTTAAAGAACAAAAAAAATAAAAAAATCCGTTCATGGTTTAGAGATCAAAAAGTTAAATATCTCATTAAAAGATTACCATCCGATGACCGATTTGAATTCATCAAAAAGGTATTTATCGATAAAGAACATAAAAATGATGATTCAGATGATGATTCCATGTTAGACGATGCGGTTCCCTATCGATGCGAGCAAATGAGTTGTGGAAAAAGCGGTAACAATTCAGGAACATCTCAAAATATTTATACTTGGTATGAATTTGCTTCTTTCAAAACCGCTTTTACGGATTTAAAAAAATTAATTCGTACTGAATCAAATCCAAACGAACGAATTGCCATGCTCACAGTATTGTTGACTACAGCAGGTCATGATGTGCAAAACATACATACGTTATTGAAATATTACCGAGAGCATCACATAAACGAGCCCTTCAAATTTAAAATTCAATTTATTAACATAGTACTGACCAAGACTAAAACATATAGATATGATAAAAATACTTGGAATTATTTGAAAGATGTTTTCTCTAGTATGGAAGTTTTTAATGAATCTGACAAAAATGTCCAGTCATGTGTAAAATCCGTGTTATTGTACTGTGTTATCAATGATGAACCAGTACCGGAAATAATTGAAAAAAAAATTGAATTTGAGACTCTAAAGCAGTATAAAAAAAAACTATCGCAGGACGAACGAAATAAGATATTTAATTACTTATTGAAGTCCATCTGTTCTAAAATTCAAAACGATAAATTGCAAAATGAAAAAGAATTTGAAGTAATGTTTGGGATTTTGGAAAATTGTCTTAATTTACTTTGTGACTGGGATAAGGATCTTAAGGACTACCCGTCAATTCTTAATAAAATCCAGCAATTAATAGAAATAAAGAAACAGAACCCGGCATGGGAGATGGATATTGGAAGATTATACAATAAAAAAAAATCGTGGAAAAAACTCCTATTTGCAGAGTCTCTCTTAGTAAGTCCTGCACAAGACACCGTTATGAATGCTCTTAAACACGACGCTAGATTGATAGAGACATACAAACATAAAATTGATGAGTTATTAAAAGACAATAAAAACCTAGATATTTTTTTCCAAAAAATCCGCATTTATTGTTCTCAATCATTAGCTAAGTCCTTTAAAGAAATGCTACAAAGCAACCTTCACCAAAATTATAACCATAAGCCTTATATTAGAGGGCTGTGTACCTTACTACCACCTAAAGAGGTGACAGAAATAGTAAAAAAGTATGTACCCTCTGACACTAAAATTGACTGGAGCCAGCATGATGAGGTTCAGCTCTATATACGTAAATATTTAGCAATGAATTTGTATTTAGTACGACCTCAACCTTCTTTAGATATGGCTCTTTTGTACGCCAAGGGTGACTATTTACAATACGCACTGTCATCCCTAAATGCTATCCTTCACAATATGAGCACTGATGATTTCCGCAAAAATCTTAAAACCTTACTCAATTCTCCGGTATCTTTGCAAAAACATGGCATTCGAACTGCAAATTTGAAAATTAAACATGAAGAACTTAAGCAGTTATTGTCTGATATATGGAATTCTAATAAAAATAGTAGCATTCGATTTTACATATTTGTAAGTAATCATAAAATATTATGCACAGAGAAGAATGAAGAATCAGTAAAAGAGAAGTGGGAATTAATAAAAATGTTTATTGATAATTTAACATCTGATGAATATAAAAAAATATACACAACATTGAGCGAAGTTGAAAATGTACCAATGTCTGTAAGAGGTGAATACTGGATGAAAAGTTACGAATTCTTGAAGTCTTTACCTACAAAAGCTAACTGCGGTTATCTTCTTGACCATTTGATCAACAAAATGACAGACATAATGCAAGATCTTGACGACGATTTGGTTGTAAATATATTTATGCCCTCGTTTGATAAAATATTTTGTACTGAAGATTATGAATACGCTTTTCATGTTGCTGTATTTCTTCTCTCGACAAAAACCGAAGAAGCGCAGATGAAACGCTATAATAAAATGTTCGTCCCCATGTGGGAAAAGGCCTTTTCAGAATGGGACAACAACTACGAAGGAGTATACCGTGCCCGAAAAAATATTTACAAGATCATCAACAATATCTCGAATAGTTTTTACATTGTAGTGCGTAAAGATATGGTATATCCTATTAAAATGTCTACTAAAATATTAGATACTTTACAGAAAAATATACCAGAGATTGAAAATTACGTTTTATTGACTATTCAAAAATTAGGTTTGAAGTACATTACAATTATGGACAGAATTTTGGAAAAAGAAAAAGATTCTGAATCTTATAAAAGTACCTCAAAAGACGATCTCGTAAATCTCCTTCATGAAAATGTAACAGTAGAGTTTGGCAAAGTTTGTGTGGAACACCTCAAAGAAGATATTGCAAACAATTTTCCGTCCATATACATTCCTTTTGCGGAAGCTTTTAATAATATGTTTTCCTTTTATGGTAATAACAATCAATTGAATAAATTAACAGTTTTGAATGCTTTTCTAGATGATAAAGAATGTATTGCAGGCTACTTACTTGTGTTAGAAGCTTTACCGGAATACTTACATGACGATAAAGAAAAGGCTCTGAAAAAGGAAATATTAAATAAAATTGATGAACATCCTAACAAGGAAATAAAAATGCATTATTCGGTTCTCCAACAATGGAAAGAAATGAGATACTTATAAGATCTAATAAGAGATTGCTATGATGGTTTTGCTTATCTTTTGTTTTATATATTTTTATTAAATTGTCTTAACATACATTTATTTTATTTTACACCGCAATTCGGATTTGGAGATAACTCAATGTTTGTAATGTACCGGACTTACATTAACATTTATGAGTTACAGAATAAAATTAACAATACTTAAGAGTTACCAAAAGACATTTCATCGAAAAATCATAATGATAGAGTAATATCTCTCCCAAAAGGTCGAAATGCATTAGATCTCGAGTCATGACTTCAATTCCATAAGCAAATCAGGATAGGCGCTCGAACAAATAAAGTAGGGTTAGTATCTAGCGAGAAAGTACAGGATAGAGATTTAACAAAATCTTTTATTCGGCAAGATGACAACGATAAGTATCGAGTGCACGCGATGAATCTAGAAATACAAAAACAGTGGCTGACGATAGATGACTTTAGTGTTCCATTAGCTTTGAGGTGGCGCACCCTACTTCTTGATTGATCTCCAGCCTTATTAAAATTCTATTTAAATGCATTTTTTATAAAATAATCGATCGGACTATAATGATGGATACGTATGACAAACAGTATAGAATCCCTGAGGATATTGTTTTTTCGTCATTCAGACCGGACATATTCCTGTACTCTAGACGGCTAAAGTGCGTGAGACTTGTAGACATTAGTGTTCCATGAGAAACAAACATCCCCAAAAATCACACATTTAAGGTAAACAAGTATTACGAACTGACCAGGAATAGGTATATAACTATATAGTTAATTCTTAATATGTAGGCGGTAGAAGTGGGAGCGAGAGGTATAACAGCGAAATCTGTATAACCCACTTAAAGATCTTGGCCTCTCTAGAGCTATTCTCAGTTCTATTTTAGAACGTACTTCAAAGGCGGCATTAGTAGGTTCATTTCAAATTTGGTTAGGTTAGGTTAGGTTCCCCTCTCTCCACGTTGAAGACTGGCCCGGGTTTGGTAGTGGCGCGGTGGGGGGAGTACGTTGTCGTAGGCACGTACTTCTCCCCCAATTGTAGCCTGACGGAGTTCGAGATATTTCTCGACAGTGCTGCGATTAGCAGACAGGCGCCGGGGAACGTTATTGTCCTCGGCGATCTGAACGCCAAATCCACGGCCTGGGAGAACCGCGCTACGGACGCTAGGGGTAGGGCCGTACAGATCTGGTCGCTACTCTCCGGTCTGTCCCTCCTCAACAGAGGGACCGATTCGACCTGTGTGCGGCAGCAAGGGAGTTCCGTGGTGGACGTTTCGTTCGCCACCCCAGCTGTCGCGCGACTGGTCGTCGACTGGAGAGTGGAGAAGGAGGTGGAGACTCTATCGGACCATCTGTATGTCCGATTCGAGATCTCCGCCTCTCGGCCGCTTGTGGCCGGACCACCGCGGGGGGGAAGTCGGTTTCCTCGGTGGGCAGTCCAGCGGCTGGATCGGGATCTGGCGGCCATCGTTCAGGGCTGGGCCTTTCCCGATCCGTCCGACGAGGAGACCGACGTGGAGGGGCCGGCGGGCCGAATGCGCGAAGCCCTAACTAGGGTCTGCAATGCGGCCATGCCGAGGGTGGCGTTCAGGCCCCGGCGCAGGGCAGTGTACTGGTGGTCGCCTGAACTTGCCGAACTTCGGGCGGCCTGTTGCAGGGCTCGTAGGGCCTTCGTCAGGTCTAGATAGGGGTCCATGGGGGAGCCCGTATCGCGTCGCGAGGAATAAGACTGGGCTGTTGGGACTGGAGGTCTCCGTCACGAAGACGGAGGCCATGCTGTTCCACGGCCCTCAGCGAGGTCCAGGGTGCGCAGGTGGCGCTGAAGGCCCAGATGAAGTATCTGGGCCTCACACTGGACGGAAGATGGAACTTCGGGGCGCACTTCTCCCTGCTCGCCCCGAAGTTGATTTCCACTGGAGCTGCTTTGGGGAGGCTTCTGCCCAACGTCGGTGGGCATCGTAAGGAGCATGGCCCTGTACGGTGCTCCCATATGGTCGGGAACCCTCACTGCGGATTCCAGGGCCCTTCTGCGCAAAACGCAAAGGGTCCTAGTGGTGAGGATGATCAGGGAGTACCGTAAGGTGTCCTACACTGTGGCCACACTCCTGGTGAGTGATCCGCCGTGGGAGCTACACGCGGAGGTGCTCGCCAGGGTGTATTGGCACCGGGCAGAAGCCAGGGATCGAGGCGGCGTGGGTCAGGGTTCTAGCTCACCGATCCCTGATCCGACAGTGGAAATCGGAGTTGGGGTCTCCTACCACCGGTCTGGCTACAGTGGGGGCAGTCCGCCCCCACATGGATCGTTGGATCATCCGACGACATGGGACCCTAACCTATCGTCTTGTGCAGGTGTTGACGGGGCACGGATGCTTCGGTCAGTACCTGCACAGGATAGCACACAGGGAGGCGGCCCCCTCCTGCCACCACTGTGACGAGCCCGTGGACACGGCTCGTCACACCTTGGCGGAGTGCGCAGCCTGGGACCGTCAGCGTACTGAGCTGACGGCCGTGGTTGGCAAGGATATTTCGCTGTCGAGTGTCGTGGACACGATGCTTGGCAGCGAGAGGTCTTGGGTGGCTTCCTTCTGCGAGCAAGTGGTTGTCGCGAAGGAGGCCGCGGAGCGGATCAGGGATTCAGCCTCCACCGCTGATCCGCTTCGAAGGGGTAGGCTGGGGAGAAGGAGGCGGGAGTACGCCCGCCGCTTCCTTCCCCAGCCGTAGGCCTTGGTGGGAGAGGAGGGTGACCTCTCCCACCTGCCATTGACCTACGTCGTAAGGGTGCTTTCGTTACTCGGGGCACCCTTATTGGGGCTGGCGATTCCGCCGGGGCGTCACGGTGAGTGCGACAAGCGATCCCGTGGCGTCCCATTATGGCGATGAGGGTAACCGTTGGTTTTTAATGGGTAGCCTTAAAAATGGTAGCGTTCTCTATGCTGCCGGGTACCTACAAAACCACCTCGGCCGTCACCTTCTCGGCCGGGGGGTATCCGTAACGGATTTCCCAAAGATAAAAAAAAAAAAAAAAAAGGTTAGGTTAGGTTAGGGAGAGGAGTGTCACCAGTGAAGGTGAGCGTTAATGCTCATTTTAAAGGTGCCCATTAAACCTACACCTGAGTCGCAAGTTCCAGGAAGTTTTTGCGATCCTCTCCCTGCAACACCAAGTAAAGATTACTCGTAACTTGTGAAATAAATAAGATATATATATTTATATATATACGTATACACTTGTAAAATAAATAGGTATATATATTTATATATATACGAACCCAATTATAATACTGTTAGGAGTTAAGGGTAGCTTTAAGATATTGGTGGTGATACAGATATTTGTCTTAGAAGTAACTTTTTTGGTCCGGACTCACTTGCGTGCGGAAGGGCCGCTCTGTAGGAGTGTCTAGCGATTTACGAAGAGATCTGTGAGTATTATTATATTCATTGTTATATGTGTGTCTGATTTGTCCAAGAGTAGCAGTGCTGTAAATAGTTTATGTTTAATATTAATTCTTGAAATATATATTTTTTGTAATTCCATAAATCTTTACTATTCAATTAAATTCTCACCCAACTACTAAAAATACATATTCTAATTAAAATCAAACTTGAGAGTATAGAATCCTTCAGTCCAAACTTAAAATAATAGTAATAGAGGGCCAATCTATATGTATGTGGTTAGGAATTAAGGTAGAGTAGAGTTGTGCAGCACGTATGGAGATGGATTTGTGATAGAATGAAGTGTCAGACTGCGCCACCTCAAGAATATAAACACCTTAAACTTACACAAGAGTACCTACTCAGGTAAATTTTTAGGTTGACAATTTTTTTTGAGAAGATTTTTGAAGCACTTTAAGCTTCTCCAAAAGTATTAACACATGCATATTCCGGAAATGAATTAAGAGTATTCTCTCTCTCTCTTGGCGGTATTCTGAAATGTGATCAATATTACGCAAGCCGTGGATGAAACGAATGTAAGAATTTTAAAGTCGATCTAATTTAGCAAGCAGCTCATGAGTAGCTTTTAGTTAATAGAGGGAAAAAAAAGAGGAATTAAAAAAGATATTCCAATATTAATTTATTCGGGGCACCCTTATACGGAGGAATTTCAGCGGGACGTTACGGTGATTGTGAAAGCGATCCCGTGGCGTCCCGTTGGTTTTTAGTGGGTAGTCTTATGTGTAAGTCTTACACATAAGACTACTACCCACTGTAGCCCACTGTGGCTACAGTGGCTACTGCTACAGTGCCTCGCTTTTTTTTATCTTACTTACGTTTTTAACACTATACTATATTTTATTTTCGGGTAGGTGCTAAATAAAGAGTCAACACATGGTTTTTTATCTCTCCCAATTTATATTGTTTAAAATTCAAGTATTATAAATAATTAGCATGGTTATGCTGTAAATATATCTTTTTACCTACCAGCTTTAAAATCCTATATAAAATCCAGTGCTCTGCAAAATAATATAAAACTTAAAACAGCTTACATAATATCACAAACTTTTCTTTAAAATTTTTACTTGAAGAGTAAAATGGAATCTCTACAACACACTATTTTTGAATTGAGAGATCACTTTGAAGGAAAAATGGCCGAATTTCAGAAGAACCTTCAGTCTTCTTCAATCCCAGCAACAAGTCCGACATCCAACATTGCAGCCCAATTTGCCATCTTCAGAAACTTTGTATTGGGTGCTTTGGAAGGTCTTCAATCACAACTGAGCCTTTTAGCAGCTAAGTCTGAAGAATTAGAGATGAGGTCTCGAAGGAAAATTCTCCTCTTCCATGGTATTCAAGACAGTAAGAATGAGAGTGCCAAAATGTCTGTGCTCAAAATTATCTCTGATCAACTAAAAATCCCAGACATAAAGGTTGAGAGTATCAGTCGCTGTCATCGCATAGGACAATCTAATTCTGGAAAACCTCGTGCTATTCTTGTTAAATTTCATGATCTGGTCCTCAGAAATAAAGTATGGTTTGCTAAAACTAATTTGAAGAACTCCGGTATCACAGTATCTGAGTTTCTCACAAAAGAACGGCATGATGTATTTGTGGCTGCACGACAGAGGTTTGGCATAACAAATTGCTGGACCAGGAATGGTTATGTGGTGGTTATTGGAGCTGATGGTTCACATAATCGTATCACAGATAGGGCTGGCTTGAATAATTTGCAATCATCATTTTCTGAGGCGCCATTACCAAGCATTTCTGTAGCGGCCACTTCAACAGGACCTTGTAAACCGAAAGAAAATAGGCCTAATGTAAGGCCTAAAAGGGTGGTAAAGAAGTAGATGTAAGTAATTTATCTTGTTCCTATTTTTCATGTTAGCTTGTTTAACTTTGAATATTCCTTATTCTTATTATATCCTCTTTATTTTCCGGTGATATCTTAATTAATGTTATTTGTAAGTGCTTTACATAGTCGTATATACACGTTTTATTATTATCATTATTATCATTATTTGTTCACTATGTCACACTATTTCACCCAAATTATAATGTTAAAACGGGCTGTTAATATATTCACTTAATATTAATTAACAGTGGGTACTGTTACTATTTGTTTATTAAAACCACAGGGTAGAACAGTGTCGTTTATTTTCCATTGTCAAACGTCAATAATATTCAAGTGTCAGCGTGTGATGTTTGCCTTAACTGTCATATGTCACACTAGTTGTCACTTGACAAACTTGGCATTTAATTTTGTAATTCTTTATCAATATATTTCTTTATTTTATTTTGATTCTTTGTCAAGAACAAATATTTTTCTAGCTTTTAAAATCTAGTTAATATTTCTACAAGTTCATCACTAATATTAATGTTTAATGTACCACATATTTTAATTGGTTTGATCGAATATTTAGTTTGTTCCTTGATACTGTGTTTTGCATGTAGTTTTATTAGGTGATTTTAATGTTAAAATTATATAATTAGGTTACTATTATCTTTAATTATTTTGATTACCATTATTTTTCTTTTATATAATTAAAACTTTTCTTTCTTTGTATTTAGAGTAAACAAATAACGCTATATTTGGATTATATTCGTTTGTCGTTGAAGTTGTCCTGATACTGGTGGGTGAAAGGATATACATTTTTAGTTTTTTTTTTTTAGATTTAAATTTTTATTTTATTATTATTATTTTAACTTTGTTACTGGTCTTATATATAAACATTTAGTACATTTATATTTATTATTGATATTTATTATTATTGTTTTAAGGCTCATTTTTTATTTTAAATATTTCAAATACAATTATCATTTAATTGTGTAATTTAATATACGTATATAATCATGAGTATCAACGATGTTGAATACAATATTCATTCTGACGACAACACTGTGAATTATGTTACCTCTTCATCTTCCGATGACAGCTATCATAGTGCTTACCATCCTCTTTCTTCGCTACTTCAATCTACTTTCAAACCTTTTCCGAAAAATTTCAACGTAGTTCATATAAATGCACAGAGTATCCCAGCCCACTATCACGATCTTGTATCCTCTTTTGACATCAATAACATCCACGCCATTTTAGTATCAGAAACTTTTCTTAAACCCTCTTTACCGTCATCCTCATTTTCCTTGCCTGACTTTCATCTCATTCGTAATGATCGCTTGGGGAAGGGTGCTGGCGGCGTCGCAATTTATATACGCAGTCATATTCCCTTTACTATCCTTAGTAAATCGGATGCCCAGTATTCTGAATCTTCTGAACATATTCTCATTGAAGTTTTATTTGGCAGACTTAAACTTTTACTAGGAGTTTTCTATAGCCCGTCACTCCATATTGACTATTTTGATAACTTTGAGAATTTACTTGAGTTGTATACACCTAACGTTGACCATACCGTTATAATGGGCGACTTCAACACTTGTGTCATTAAAAACGATGCCCGCACCAAGCGCTTGTCAAACATTATTAATTCCTCTAATCTCAATCTTATCCCGTCTAAAGCCACTCACTTTTTTCCTAATTGCATGCCATCCCTTCTCGATATTTGCATTGTTTCCTCCCTACAGCATGCTGAAAGCTATGGTCAACTACCAGCCGAAGCCTTCTCTTATCACGACCTGATATTCTTATCCTATAAAGTCCGTCCACCTAAAGTAAGGCCCACTGTAGTTATGCGTCGTAGTTTCAAAAATTTCAACAATGATGCGTTCATGCACGATCTGAAGGATATCGATTGGGATGCGATTTTTAATTCCAAGACGGTCGATGAAAAGTTAGATATATTCAATTCCTTCCTAACTGATCTTTTTGATAAGCACGCTCCGTTTCGTCCTATAAAGTTGAAGCATCTACCTGCACCGTGGCTGACTCAGGATATGAAAAATTTAATGGCAAAACGCAATAGGGCCAAGTCGAGATACAAATTAAAACCCACGACTGAAAATCTCAATAAATATAAACAGTTGCGTAACCGTTGCAATAAGGTATGCAGAGACGCTCAACGACAGTACTTACATAGTACTATCGAGAACAATAATTCTGCTAGAACATGGAGATTATTGAAATCAATTGGTATTGGTCGTCAATCATCTAATTCTTCACTTAATCTAGATCTCGAAGCTCTGAACAACTTTTTCACATCTACAGTACCCCTAGATTGTAGGTCAAAGCAAAGCACCATTTGTCTCCTTAACTCTTCATCCACCCCTAGTTTTCCTCCTTTTCAATTTACCCCGGTTTCTGCTGATGAAATTAGATCTCACGTGAAATCAATCAAATCTGATGCCACTGGCTGTGATGGAATCAATCGCAGAATGGTTCTTTTGATTCTAGATTATATTCTGCCAACATTAACACATATTTTAAACTTCTCTCTTTCCTCTTGCGTATTCCCCCGTGCTTGGCGTAACGCTGTTGTCATTCCACTCCCTAAAATAAATAATCCCGTATCTTTATCTAATTTTCGACCTATTTCTATATTACCCTTCTTGTCCAAAGTATTAGAACGCATCGTCCATTTTCAATTAAATACCTTTATCACCCAACGCAACATCCTTTCCCAATTTCAGTCCGGCTTTCGAAGGGGACACAGTACAGTTACAACATTGGTAAAAGTTTGCGATGACCTACGACACAACATGGACAACAAGCAACTGAGTATATTAGCTTTACTTGATTTCAGCAATGCGTTTAATATGGTTGATTACGACATACTTTTGGCTGTTCTGGACTCTATTAACATTTCTAATGATGCCATTAAGTGGTTCCGTAGTTTTTTATATGACCGACAGCAGTGTATTTGTGCCAATAATAAATTCTCTTCCTATAAACCACTTTCTACCGGTGTACCACAAGGTAGCGTCCTGTCACCTCTTCTATTCTCTATATTTATAAACACTGTTACGCAATTTCTTTCATCTTCTTACCACCTTTACGCCGACGACTTACAGATATACGTTTCTGCTCCTGTGCATGACATAGACAGTGCTATTCAAGCACTTAATAATGATTTAGTACATATATGCACTTGGTGCAGGGCGTATGGGCTTAGGGTTAATCCAGAAAAGTCGCAATTAATAATGGTTGGCAGTCCTAAGTTGCTAACTAAAATTGATTACAAGTCCTTACCAGCCGTTAGATTTGGAAACTCTATCCTAGCTTTCCGTAAGTCTGTAAAAAACCTTGGTGTTTTTATCGATGATACTTTATCCTGGTCGGTGCAGATTGCGGAGGTAAGTAGGAAGATATTTGGCACTCTTGCGGCGTTGAGACGTTGGAAACATTTTCTGCCAAAAAAGACTAAAATTATTTTAGTTCAATCGCTTTTAACCCCTCTATTGGACTACGCAGATTGTTGTTATCCTGACGTAACAGAGGAGCAGCTCAACAAACTCCAGCGGCTTCAAAATGTGTGCATCCGTTATATCTTTAACCTGCGTAAATTCGACCACATTTCAGATTTCCGTACGCAACTTAAATGGCTTACCATTAGACACCGTCGCGACCTACATATCCTGTCTCTTCTATACGTTATTCTTTACAATCCTCTTACTCCAAACTATTTAAAGGAACGATTTTGTTTTTTTGGTACTGAATCTGGGTCCTGTCAACGGGAGCTTCGGTCAAGAAACGATAACAAATTAATGCTGCCTACTGCACACACAACATTTTACAACAAATCTTTTTCGATGAAAGCAGTATTACTGTGGAATATGCTTCCTTCAGATATCCGTTGCCTACAATCCTTGCATTCTTTTAAAACTCGCTTATCTAATTATTTTCTCTCCATGCAGTAAATGTTGTTCATTATTGTCGTCGCGTATTATTTTGATTAATATATATATTTATATTAGGGTCGTTTTGTATGTAATTGTTTATGTATATTATTTATACATACATACCGTTTGATTTATGTATGATAAGTATTTATATATATATATATATATATAAATATGTAAATTTATATAAATTTGTATATTATTTATTTATTATTTTTAAGTATTTTAAGTAATATTAATATGCCCTATGTGTAACTAGTTTATAAATAACCTGTTATATTTATAGTATTTTGTCTCAATCGCACGATCCCGTACTTTTTTTACTTTAATCCTTTCACCTGAAGGTTGTCTGTCAGAGATTACTCTTAGCAATAAGACCGCCTTTGCATATTTTATTTGTTTAAACTCCGCTTATATATGTTTTTTTTAATGTTTATTTCTGTGTGCAATAAAGTGCTTATCTATCTATCTATCTATATCGCTACTTCTATAATAAACGCAATCGGACTGGTTCTTCCATAAACCTTCCCATAAGCGAAATGGAAAGTTCTCTTTTTTTTCTACAGAAGAGCTACAAAGCCACTGTTGCCGTCTTAGCCACTGTCGCCACCTCGACTGTGCTGAAACACTGACTCTGACAGTTACGTGTACACAGGTCTTTACGAGGAATTTTGAGAGGATAGAAAGTATGGATAAGGATCGACAGTGCTAAAGAAAAGTGGGATTATTTATTCTGGGCAAGGAAACAACAACTTCCACACTGCGGGGAATCGTTAGTAAAAAAAATAAAATGAATGTGATTATAGGTATAAGGATATCAATAAAGGGACTAAGCATGTTTTTACTAATGCATATATTTACCTATTCCTGGTCAGTTCGTAATGCTTGTTTACCTTAATTGTGTGATCTTTGAGATGTTAGTTTCCCATGGAATCCCATCTGTCTAGAGTACAGGAATATGTCCTGTCTGGTAATTCATCCTCAGTAATTCTATACTATTTCTCATGCGTATCCATCATTATAGTCCAATCGCGAGTCGCTTCCAAGTTTGGTTTTCTTTTTTAGACGACCCTTGTTTAATGTATCTTTTGGTGGTGGTTATACCACTTTGCACTCTTGCTACTGAAAGACTAAACACACCACGTATGATGTCTAAAACTCTATCGTGTGACGCGTATATTTTTCCAGTAACACCCTACCAACAAGTGTGTAGCCGTTCCTACTGCCTCTCCACAGATATTGCAAGATTTTCCGGTAGCTTTACCCCAACTTACTAGATAAATTTGATCTGGGGGAGTCATTTGAAATGCATTTATATAGAATTTTAATAAGGCTGGAGACCAATCATGATCTAAGTTGCGCCAACTCAAAGCTAATGGAATACAAAAGTGACCTATGTTCATTCTTTTTGCATTACTAGACTCATCGCGGGCATTCTATAGAATAATATTTTTTCCTCTGTCACGTATTTCTTAGTTTCTCTTTTTTAGAAGTCGAAAAATCATTTTAGATTGCGTAAATTTAATATAATATTACTATGAAAGTAGAGAACTATTTAAAATTTATATTATTTATTTTGAATGTTTGAAGTTAGGACCCTTTAAGCCTTTGTAAATGTGAGAGCGTCACAGAAAAAGTAGAGCCGGCCTAAGTTTACAAGAGTATAAGTGGTGTTTCATGCCGGTTCCTCAAGGACCAACCATTTGGAATCAAAACTAGAGCCTGATATTTTATAAGTGATAAGCCTGATGTTTTATACGTACGTTTATAATAAATTAAAAAAATAAAAGGTAAAGTATTTATAGGTATTCACTAAGTTCCGCGAACATTCTCCGTAATGTATGACTACTGTGTTCGCGAACAATATTTCGATACAAATCAGTTGATAGAACATATTGTTACTAATTCGCGAACATAGTGTATTCACTATTTACGTTAGATTTCACGAAACCTGAAGACCTTTGTCTGGTTGTATTTGTAATAAAAACATAATATGGACCTTGACATTCGATCTTTCATCGGTCACATCTTTCAACATTCCTCGTGAGTCAGATGTTTGAAACAGCATTCTATTATTAATTATAAAGGCAAAAATAATGATATGTTAACTTTGCCATATCATACAATTAATAATATTAGCAGTTATTTTTCATAAAACTATAAGTTTAACATGATTTATTTAGTAATTTAAGTTTATGTTACATATGTCCTTCTTTAGGTAAATTTATTTTTAATATATTTCGTTACATCCGGGTTCAAAATAAAAAGTTAATTCAGTGTCATAAGGCGTGGCATTTCAAATGTCAGCATTCCTGCACCAGCAATATTTGTTACTCAGAATGAAGAAAAAGATTTCTTTTAAATCTTACTAATAAAAAATAAGATTTATGTATGATAGGTCAATTCTGAACTTCAACAATGACACTAATACGGCGAGTTCTCAAGTCTAAAATAGTGATTTACTATTAATTAATTATATAAAGATTTTAAAAAGGATTATTGTTTAAAAATGATGATGAGTAAATTTGAAAACACAAAATGGTGGAAAAGTAAATAAATTTCCTAGGTAAGTGTGGTTCACCTAGGAAATTTATTTAGTTTTTTTAAAGCGATACTTCATAATAAAACATTATATCTCGAAAGTCAGAAAAAATATTTTAAACATAATAAAAAAATAATAAGAATCGATATAAACTGTAATTTATATTATATACATATATTAATGTTATGTCTTAAAAATTACTACTTCCCCATACTGCATCAAATGGAACGACAGATACAATAATCGCCTCCTGCTCATTTTGTGCTCCTTCCTGCTCCCACACCTAAGCCGATTCACGAATGCGTGGAATGTTAGTATCAGAGTACTATAAATTGCTGACTCCATAGTAAAAAAAGGTTAACCCCCCGCCCCATCAGGGCGGGTGTCCCTCGGGGCTCAGTTGGAGCTGGTTTCGGAAATGGAGGATTGAAGTGAACCCGGAGAAGAGTGCCGCGATACTCTTCGAACGGTCCAAGATCACAACGATGTCTGAGGACATTAAGTTATTTGATAAACCGATACCTTGGAAAAGAGAGGTCAAATACCTAGGAGTTACGTTAGATAGACAGTTAGTTTTCACCTCTCACATAAAGATCGTTCATAACAGAGCGGCCTTTATCTTAGGTCGATTATGTCCGTTTTTAGGCAAATGGAATAAAATGTGCTTACGCAATAAGGGCACCCTTTACAAAGCCTGCATACGTTCCGTCATGTCCTATGCGAGTGTCGCTTTTGCGCACGCAGATCTGAGGCCCCTTCAGGTCCTACAGAATAAGTTCGCATGGTTAGCCACCGGGGCACCGTGGTTCGTCCACAACATCGACCTCCATAGAGTTCTCGACCTTCCGACGATCGCACAGTACTTCAAGGGACTTTCAAAAAGCTACTTTGACAGGGATGTGGATCACCCTAACCCACTGGTGGTTAAGGCCATTAATTACCACCGGCGTAGGGTTCTTATAGTCAAACTTAGGAAACCGAAGTCGGTACTCGCAGACCCCGACGATGCAATAACATTAGGTAACGCGGTAGGAAACGAGGTAATCACACCAAACACTACAATCCGTGCTCGCCGGCGAAGACGGGGTCCCCCCCATACGTTGCTCCGGCGTTCTGTCGTTGGAGGACGTTAGTGTTCAATAAACCCAGCTTCCCTCCATTAACGGCGTTCAAAGCCATGGTCCGAGCCTCACATGAGGCGCCCTTAGAACGTGCTTTCCCCCGGGGGCCCTTCAGGGCCCCCGTCCCTTCTCCTCGGGGGGTCTTCAGGTCCCTCTTCCCTCCAGAATGGGTCCGAGTACCCACCCGCCTTTCCAGTGACGCTGTAACAGTCAATAGGGCTAACAGCAGACATAATGTCCGGTATGAGCGTATATTACGCATTCAATACGAATTCCTTAGTAAAACTTTTGAATTTCAAAGTTATTTATTATAATCGAAAAATGGAAAAAAACATTTTTTACCATTCTTCATTAACAATAAATAGCTTTATTGAAAATTTTCATATTAAAATAACAGTAAATAAAAAACAAAATTTAAAATTACAAACTATTAGTTAATATACAATATTGCAATAAAAATATAATGAAACAAAATAACAGTTAATTTAAGAATACTTTCATATGTAGAATTATTAAATGAATTCAAATTAAATAAAAAAATATTGAAATTAAATATGATCTATGTTTATAAAATAATCAATTACATAGAGAGTAAACAAGTTGTACATATTTTAATAAGTGTTCTATTTAGGAATATAACATTATTATTTTCATCATTACTGTTAAAAGATTTACAATAATAAATAGAAAGAAATACAACTACAATTAAGTTTTAAATAGCATTTGTTCTATAACAGAAACTTTAAGTAACATTAGTTTTAAATAACATAATTTAAAAGTCTAAATATTAAGATATTATAATTTGATCTCAGAGAAATTAAATTAACATTTGAAATTGACTTAAGCATGTCAGCCATCTTATATTTTGTATACAGTCATAAATCAATTTATACAAAAATAAATGTATAAACTAATAGAAAGAAATGTATAGCTTTAATTTTAAATTACTAATTTTAATGTAATTTAATACATTAGCAATAAAATGTTATGTACATATCAATATAGGCAAGGAACTGTCTATCCAGCTCCACAAGGGACTCTTCTGAATCCGGTGTTCCACCTCCTTGATGAATGGGCAGGAATATTCTGTAATTTTAATAGAAATCAATTATTATTGTTGGAATATTTACGTTTAATTTTACTGCTAATTTAAAAGTATAATATAAATATAAACCCTACATATAATGCAGTTTTATCCAAAGTTGGTGTAAATGTTGTAACTATAATGTTTATTTATTTGACAATTAGGTGGTTGTTTTAGTGATATAGATACTAATATAATCTTTTAATAAATTTCATTATTTGGTTTTGAGAATTTAAAAACGAACAAAAGATAAAAAATAATAACTTTGGTATATATATATACATATATATTATATATAGATTCCATACCTACCATTTCATTTTTGATTGCCCTAGATTGTGTACCAAATGAAATTGAACCGTTTTTGAAGTGAGTTTATTTCCATAATGGAATTTATGTTCCAGTAACAGACAACAAATTCCATTGTTATTGTAAATAATTTTCCTTCCTTTGATAGAATAAAGCCATATTATGAGACACTTTTCGAGGTTTACATCAGGTTTAGGAACATAATTTTTATCCATCTAGAAAATTATATATTATCAGATAGATACTAATATTTAATAATATCTAAGAATTTAAGAATCATCATAAATCTTTGTAGAGCTTAAACTTATATTAAAAAAATGAAGAATGTTCACATTTTCTATACCCTTTGGAATTGAATTTCAGCAGGTAAACAAACTAATAAAGGAAACAAAATGTCGGAAAATGAGTTTGAAATTGAGATAGCGCATGATACTCAATAGATGCTAGTATTAATTGTACTAGAAGAAAATTTAAGACACGATGCGTAAATGGCAAGGATATTTAAAAACTTACTTTTTTGATTCTTATATCATCATAGAAAATATTCGGGATCTTATAAATCGAGAATCTGGATCCATGCTGCAGTAGAAATCGCCCTTTCTATGATGTCTGGATTTAGGGTGCATAAGAATCACGCAATAATAGTTTAAACCTAAAGTTCAACAATTACACTAATAACACTAATACGGCGAATTCTCAAGTCTAAAATAGTGATTTACTATTCATTTCTTATAAAACGATTTTAAAAATTATTGTGTAAAAATAATAACAACTAAATTTGTAAACACAAAATGATGGAAAAGTAAATAAATTATAAATTTCCTAGGTAAAACATACGTTTCTTTTAAAGCGGTACTTCATAATAAAACATCCTATATTATATTGAGATATATACCTTAAAAACTTCAAAATTTATCTTGAAAGTCAGAAAAAATATTTCAATCAATAAAAAATAATAAGAATCAAAATTAACACATATGTAATACTATATACATATATTAATGTTTTATTTTAAAAATTACTAGTTCACCATACTGCATCTAATGGAACGACAGAAACAATAATCGTCTCCTGCTTAGTGATGGTTGACTCGAGTTAGTTCGAGTTGGACTTACTTGAATTAACTAGAGTTAAATTCCTCCTACCTCGAGTTTGAATTTTCGTTTGTCAATCTTTTGTGACTATATATGAATATAACAAAGATGCTTACAACTATTACAATATTTAAAATTTTTCGAATATTCTTTAAATACCGCGCGTGTATTATTGTTTTACGTTTATACTATAGAGGTTATTATTATTAGGTATTCTTTGAAAATGCCGGGTCTTAAAAGAAAGTCTCTGGTTTGGGATGTTTTTGATTCACCAGATAGTGGACGTGCTAAATGTAAACAGTGTTTAGAGTTTTTCAAATACAATGGAAATACTACCACTTTATGAAACCACATTAAAAAGAAGCACCCATGTGTTCAACTCGTAGAAACAAATTCTTTAAATCAGATTTCGTTTTTTCCCATTTCATTGACAGCTTATCAAAGTCTTAACTTTCGATGTAGATGCCCCGGAAGTTGAGCCTCCTTCTTTATTTGTTAAATTTCTAATTAATAAAAAGCCTTTTATTTCCTGATGTTAACGAACAAATGATATATAATATATATACTCCGTTTCATTCAGTTAAATCGAGTTCAACTCGAGTTACGTGTATTTCAACTCGAGTTGAATCGAGTTGTATTTAACCCGAGTTGGCACATCGCTATTCCTACTCACTTTGTGCTCCTTACTGATCCCACACCTAAACGCGAGGAATGTTTGTACTGAGTTAACATACCCTGTACCATACTCTGGCAGGGATGTTCAGGGCAGTAAGTAGTGTTGTGATTATTCGTGACATTAAGTACATTTAAAGGAAATCCTATAACACTTTACGGTTAGTTATATGATTCTTTATTCCTTATTAATAAACCTGATTACATTATATTAGCAAATATACACACTTTTATTAGCTTTTTATGTATATACATAGTATATACCTTAAAATGATAAAATGACTATTATACAATTACTGTGCCTATATACTTACTACTATATATTTAAGTTATTATTTTAAATTACTTTGCTCAGTTAAAATAGCTAAAGAATGTTAAGCGCCTCCTTAGTAGGCCCCATTAATGTGTGCAGTATGAAATATTTGTATGTAGGTAAATCCAATGATACTGGCCATTATTATATGAACTAAGACAGTTATTGGTGATGGGAATAATTGATTAACTAACTGTTTATGATACTTTAACTCTATTAAAGCAATGCATTAGTACTATGATTCTGATTAGTTTTTGATTTAAAGAATTCAGTTAAATATTGAACCTTTTTGGATTGGATATAATATATATATATATATATATATATATATATATATATATATATATATATATATATTACGATGATACTTGAATTTGTTAATATAATATGGTTTTAGCTACCTTATATATTTACACAGATGCTGTCTAATTTAAATTTAAAAGTTTTGTTTTTATTTTAGTTACCCTATTCGTGGCAGGCACGAATTATTCTCATCCACTTATCTGTACAATTTGACAACACGATTTTTTCTGCAATTTTATTATAAAATAATATTATATCATTAGTTTCTTCATAGTAATAAAATACATTCGAATTAATTATTATCATAATAAATGATTCTCTGTACACTTATAAAATGAAAAGCACGTATTATTTTACCTATTTAAATATCACATAACTGATGATTTTAAATTGACAATTTTAACAGAAATTATTAACCATAAATATATTCTCGATTTTCAGTTGCCAACTATGGCACCTCTGGTAATAGAGGGTGAGACGCTAGGAGAAATACATCACAAGTACAACACACTAGTCAACGATGCAATCAAAAATAAAAACATTGAAATAACGGATATCAACTACGACGACTCCGACTTTGACAACTTGTTTAAAATAGACATCGCGAGCACAAACCGTAATGTTGAGTACATTCTCAAAGTGCTTCAATCTACCGACATGCTATACGTGTCTCGAGCTATCAAGAAGAGTCCTTGGTTGATAACCGACAAGCAGTACGCTAATGTTATCAATCCAGAATACTTATTTAATGAACTCAGACTGCAAATGACCATGAAAGCTTTTAACAAACTTATTTTACAAATAAGATTACTCCTGCGAGATGAAGAACGTGTTGAAGACTTTTATAACTATTACAAAGAGAAAGATTTACAAACTGCCCTGAAATGGTTTCCGCGTTGCTCTCAAACATTTATTGAAAAAGTTTTAGAAAAGCATTTAAATGATAAAGAATTAAAAAGAAATGTACTTAAACGGCTGTGCGAAAGATCAATGAAATTTTTAGAAATATATTGCCGTTATAACATACACTATTATAAAAGAGAAGCTTTGTATAAAACTACGTTTGTCATGAACGATGACGTCGAACGATATCTCGATATAATAGAAGCAATGCCATATTATACGCCAACATTTACAGCTAAATATACAAAAATAATAATGACAAAATGTCGCAATCGTATCATGGAAAAACTGGATAGATATGCAGATTATATCGATGTACCTACATTTGCGAAATTTATATCTGAAGAAGAAATAAAAGATTTTATTTTAAAGAACAAAAAAAATAAAAAAATCCGTTCATGGTTTAGAGATCAAAATGTTAAATATCTCATTAAAAGATTACCATCCGATGATCGATTTGAATTCATCAAAAAGGTATTTATCGATAAAGAACATAAAAATGATGATTCAGATGATGATTCCATGTTAGACGATGCGGTTCCCTATCGATGCGAGCAAATGAGTTGTGGAAAAAGCGGTAACAATTCAGGAACATCTCAAAATATTTATACTTGGTATGAATTTGCTTCTTTCAAAACCGCTTTTACGGATTTAACAAAATTAATTCGTACTGAATCAAATCCAAACGAACGAATTGCCATGCTCACAGTATTGTTGACTACCGCAGGTCATGATATGCAAAACATACATACGTTATTGAAATATTACCGAGAGCATCACATAAACGAGCCCTTCAAATTTAAAATTCAATTTATTAACATAGTACTGAGCAAGACTAAAACATATAGATATGATAAAAACACTTGGAATTATTTGAAAGATGTTTTCTCTAGTATGGAAGTTTTTAATGAATCTGACAAAAATGTCCAGTCATGTGTAAAATCCGTGTTATTGTACTGTGTCATCAATGATGAACCAGTACCGGAAATAATTGAAAAAAAAATTGAATTTGAGACTCTAAAGCAGTATAAAAAAAATCTATCACAGGACGAACGAAATAAGATATTTAATTACTTATTGAAGTCCATCTGTTCTAAAATTCAAAACGATAAATTGCAAAATGAAAAAGAATTTGAAGTAATGTTTGGGATTTTGGAAAATTGTCTTAATTTACTTTGTGACTGGGATAAGGATCTTAAGGACTACCCGTCAATTCTTAATAAAATCAAAAAAATAATAGAAGTCAAGAAACAGAACCCGGCATGGGAGATGGATATTGGAAGATTATACAATAAAAAAAAATCGTGGAAAAAACTCCTATTTGCAGAGTCTCTCTTAGTAAGTCCTGCACAAGACACCGTTATGAATGCTCTTAAACACGATTTTAAATTGATAGAGACATACAAACATAAAATTGATGAGTTATTAAAAGACAATAAAAACCTAGATATTTTTTTCCAAAAAATCCGCACTTATTGTTCTCAATCATTAGCTAAGTCCTTTAAAGAAATGCTACAAAGCAACCTTCACCAAAATTATAACCATAAGCCTTATATTAGAGGGCTGTGTACCTTACTACCACCTAAAGAGGTGACAGAAATAGTAAAAAAGTATGTACCCTCTGACACTAAAATTGACTGGAGCCAGCATGATGAGGTTCAGCTCTATATACGTAAATATTTAGCAATGAATTTGTATTTAGCACGACCTCAACCTTCTTTAGATATGGCTCTTTTGTACGCCAAGGGTGACTATTTACAATACGCACTGTCATCCCTAAATGCTATCCTTCACAATATGAGCACTGATGATTTCCGCAAAAATCTTAAAACCTTACTCAATTCTCCGGTATCTTTGCAAAAACATGGCATTCGAACTGCAAATTTGAAAATTAAACATGAAGAACTTAAGCAGTTATTGTCTGACATATGGAATTCTAACAAAAATAGTAGCATTCGATTTTACATATTTGTAAGTAATCATAAAATATTATGCACAGAGAAGAATGAAGAATCAGTAAAAGAGAAGTGGGAATTAATAAAAATATTTATTGATAATTTAACATCTGATGAATATAAAAAAATATACACAACATTGAGTGAAGTTGAAAATGTACCAATGTCAGTAAGAGGTGAATACTGGATGAAAAGTTACGAATTCTTGAAGTCTTTACCTACAAAAGCTAACTGCGGTTATCTTCTTGACCATTTGATCAACAACATGACAGACATAATGCATGATCTTGACGACGATTTGGTTGTAAATATATTTATGCCCTCGTTTGATAAAATATTTTGTACTGAAGATTATAAATACGCTTTTCATGTTGCCGTATTTCTTCTCTCGACAAAAACCGAAGAAGCGCAGATGAAACGCTATAATAAATTGTTCGTCCCCATGTGGGAAAAGGCCTTTTCAGAATGGGACAACAACTACGAAGGAGTATACCGTGCCCGAAAAAATATTTACAAGATCATCAACAATATCTCGAATAGTTTTTACATTGTAGTGCGTAAAGATATGGTATATCCTATTAAAATGTCTACTAAAATATTAGATACTTTACAGAAAAATATACCAGAGATTGAAAATTACGTTTTATTGACTATTCAAAAATTAGGTTTGAAGTACATTACAATTATGGACAAAATTTTGGAAAAAGAAAAAGATTCTGAATCTTTTAAAAGTACCTCAAAAGACGATCTCGTAAATCTCCTTCATGAAAATGTAACAGTAGAGTTTGGCAAAGTTTGTGTGGAACACCTCAAAGAAGATATTGCAAACAATTTTCCGACCATATACATTCCTTTTGCGGAAGCTTTTAATAATATGTTTTCCTTTTATGGTAATAACAATCAATTGAATAAATTAACAGTTTTGAATGCTTTTCTAGATGATAAAGAATGTATTGCAGGCTACTTACTTGTGTTAGAAGCTTTACCGGAATACTTACATGATGATAAAGAAAAGGCTCTGAAAAAGGAAATATTAAATAAAATTGATGAACATCCTAACAAGGAAATAAAAATGCATTATTCGGTTCTCCAACAATGGAAAGAAATGAGATACTTATAAGATCTAATAAGAGATTGCTATGATGGTTTTGCCTATCTTTTGTTTTATATATTTTTATTAAATTGTCTTAACATAAATTTATTTTATTTTACACCGCAATTCGGATTTGGAGATAACTCAATGTTTGTAATGTACCGGACTTACATTAACATTTATGAGTTACAGAATAAAATTAACAATACTTAAGAGTTGCCAAAAGACATTTCATCGAAAAATCATAATGATAGAGTAATATCTCTCCCAAAAGGTCGAAATGCATAAGATCTCGAGTCATGACTTCAATTCCATAAGCAAATCAGGATAGGCGCTCGAACAAATAAAGTAGGGTTAGGATCTAGCGAAAAAGTACAGGATAGAGATTTAACAAAATCTTTTATTCGGCAAGATGACAACGATAAGTATCGAGTGCACGCGATGAATCTAGAAATACAAAAACAGTGGCTGACCATAGATGACTTTAGTTTATTCCATTAGCTTTGAGGTGGCGCACCCTACTTCTTGATTGATCTCCAGCCTTATTAAAATTCTATTTAAATGCATTTTTTATAAAATAATCGATCGGACTATAATGATGGATACGTATGACAAACAGTATAGAATCCCTGAGGATATTGTTTTTTCGTCATTCAGACCGGACATATTCCTGTACTCTAGACGGCTAAAGTGCGTGAGACTTGTAGACATTAGTGTTCCATGAGAAACAAACATCCCCAAAAATCACACATTTAAGGTAAACAAGTATTACGAACTGACCAGGAATAGGTATATAACTATATAGTTAATTCTTAATATGTACGCGGTAGAAGTGGGAGCGAGAGGTATAACAGCGAAATCTGTATAACCTACTTAAAGATCTTGGCCTCTCTAGAGCTATTCTCAGTTCTATTTTAGAACGTACTTCAAAGGCGGCATTAGTAGGTTCATTTCAAATTTGGTTAGGTTAGGTTAGGTTCCCCTCTCTCCACGTTGAAGACTGGCCCGGGTTTGGTAGTGGCGCGGTGGGGGGAGTACGTTGTCGTAGGCACGTACTTCTCCCCCAATCGTAGCCTGACGGAGTTCGAGATATTTCTCGACTCCGTCAGTGCTGCGATTAGCAGACAGGCGCCGGGGAACGTTATTGTCCTCGGCGATCTGAACGCCAAATCCATGGCCTGGGGGAACCGCGCTACGGACGCTAGGGGTAGGGCCATACAGATCTGGTCGCTACTCTCCGGTCTGTCCCTCCTCAACAGAGGGACCGATTCGACCTGTGTGCGGCTGCAAGGGAGTTCCGTGGTGGACGTTTCGTTCGCCACCCCAGCTGTCGCGCGACTGGTCGTCGACTGGAGAGTGGAGAAGGAGGTGGAGACTCTATCGGACCATCTGTATGTCCGATTCGAGATCTCCGCCTCTCGGCCGCATGTGGCCGGACCACCGCGGGGGGGGGAAGTCGGTTTCCTCGGTGGGCAGTCCAGCGGCTGGATCGGGATCTGGCGGCCATCGTTCAGGGCTGGGCCTTTCGGTCGGCGGGCCGCATGCGCGAGGCCCTAACTAGGGTCTGCGATGCGGCCATGCCGAGGGTGGCGTTCAGGCCCCGGCGCAGGGCAGTGTACTGGTGGTCGCCTGAACTTGCCGAACTTGATTTCCTCGAGCAGCTGGTGGGGGAACTGTTCCCGGAAACCACCGGCCACTCTCCTCCTGTGATGGCCCCTCCTTCTCTTGAGAGGGGGGAGGGCTCCATCCCGGATATAACGGAGGTCGAGCTGGAGGTCCCACTGAGTCGCCTCCTAGCCCGCAACACTGCACCGGGGCCGGACGGTATTCCAGGGCGGGTTCTGGTCATCGCCCTGGAATACTTGGGGGGCAGGCTGAGGGAACTGTTCAACCTGTGTCTGCGCACTGGACAGTTCCCGAAGGCTTGGAAGGAGGGGTGGTTGTGCCTGTTGCGGAAGGAGGGTCGTTTTGTCGACTCGTCCTCTGCGTACAGGCTAATCGTGCTGCTGAACGAGATGGGTAAGCTCTTCGAGAGAATCCTCTCTGCCCGTCTCGTCCAGCACCTCAAGGAAGTGGGTCCTGGTCTCTCCGAGGCTCAGTTCGGCTTCAGGCCGGGTCGTTCAACCATCGACGCCCTGAGAGCTCTGAGAGACCTGACCCAGGAGGCTGTGTCCGAGGGGGACGTCGTCGTCGGGTCTCGCTGGACGTCGCCAACGCCTTCAACAGTTTGCCGGTCGAGACTTTGGTCGAGGCGCTCCGGTACCATGGAGTGCCTCCCTACCTCCGGCGGCTGTTGGAGGCATACCTGCAGGATAGAGAGGTCCTGTGGGTAGGCGGCTACCGGCGGCTATACCGACGGAGCGTGAGCCGAGGAGTTCCGCAAGGGACCGTTTTAGGACCGGTCTTGTGGAACCTGGGCTATGCCTGGCTGCTCTTCCCCAGGATGAGGGTATTCTGTTATGCAGATGATACCCTCGTCACTGCACGGGGAGGGATTGCTTCCATCGGTGCTACGCTGGTAGCGGACCGCGTGGGGCTGTTGGGACTGGAGGTCTCCGTCACGAAGACGGAGGCCATGCTGTTCCACGGCCCTCGGCGAGGTCCCCCTCGTCGGGCGTCCATCTCCGTCCAGGGTGCGCAGGTGGCGCTGAAGGCCCAGATGAAGTATCTGGGCCTCACACTGGACGGAAGATGGAACTTCGGGGCGCACTTCTCCCTGCTCGCCCCGAAGTTGATTTCCACTGCAGCTGCCTTGGGGAGGCTTCTGCCCAACGTCGGTGCGCAAAACGCAAAGGGTCCTAGTGGTGAGGATGATCAGGGGGTACCGTAAGGTGTCCTACACTGCAGCCACACTCCTGGCGAGTGATCCGCCGTGGGAGCTACACGCGGAGGTGCTCGCCAGGGTGTATTGGCACCGGGCAGAAGCCAGGGATGGGCAAAGGATCGAGGCGGCGCGGGTCAGGGTTCTAGCTCACCGATCCCTGATCCGACAGTGGAAATCGGAGTTGGGGTCTCTTACCACCGGTCTGGCGACAGTGGGGGCAGTCCGCCCCCACATGGATCGTTGGATCAACCGACGACATGGGACCCTAACCTATCGTCTTGTGCAAGTGTTGACGGGGCACGGATGCTTCGGTCAGTACCTGCACAGGATAGCACGCAGGGAGGCGGCCCCCTCCTGCCACCACTGTGACGAGCCCGTGGACACGGCTCGTCACACCTTCGCGGAGTGCGCAGCCTGGGACCGTCAGCGTACTGAGCTGACGGCCGTGGTTGGCAGGGAGATTTCGCTGTCGAGTGTCGTGGACACGATGCTTGGCAGCGAGAGGTCTTGGGTGGCTTCCTTCTGCGAGCAAGTGGTTGCCGCGAAGGAGGCCGCGGAGCGGATCAGGGAGTCAGCCTCCACCGCTGATCCGCTCCGAAGGGGTAGGCTGGTGAGAAGAAGGCGGGAGTACGCCCGCCGCTTCCTTCCCCAGCCGTAGGCCTTGGTGGGAGAGGAGGGTGACCTCTCCCACCTGCCATTGACCTACGTCGTAAGGGTGCTTTCGTTACTCGGGGCACCCTTATCGGGGCTGGCGATTCCGCCGGGGCGTCACGGTGAGTGCGACAAGCGATCCCGTGGCGTCCCATTATGGCGATGAGGGTAACCGTTGGTTTTTAATGGGTAGCCTTAAAAATGGTAGCGTTCTCTATGCTGCCGGGTACCCACATAACCACCTCGGCCGTCACCTTCTCGGCTGGGGGGTATCCGTAACGCATTTTCCAAAGATAAAAAAAAAAAAAAAGGTTAGGTTAGGTTAGGGAGAGGAGTGTCACCAGTGAAGGTGAGCGTTAATGCTCATTTTAAAGGTGCCCATTAAACCTACACCTGGGTCGCAAGTTCCAGGAAGTTTTTGCACTCCTCTCCCTGCAACACCAAGTAAAGATTACTCGTAACTTGTGAAATAAATAAGATATATATATTTATATATATACGTATATACTTGTAAAATAAATAGGTATATATATTTATATATATATACGAACCCAATTATAATACTGTTAGGAGTTAAGGGTAGCTTTAAGATATTGGTGGTGATACAGATATTTGTCTTAGAAGTAACTTTTTTGGTCCGGACTCACTTGCGTGCGGAAGGGCCGCTCTGTAGGAGTGTCTAGCGATTTACGAAGAGATCTGTGAGTATTATTATATTCATTGTTATATGTGTGTCTGATTTGTCCAAGAATAGCAGTGCTGTAAATAGTTTATGTTTAATATTATTATTTATTTCTTATTTCTCTAAGTTTTTAGTTATTAGGTACTTGTAATATATATTTTTTGTAATTCTATAAATCTTTACTATTCAATTAAATTCTCACCCAACTACTAAAAATACATATTCTAATTAAAATCAAACTTGAGAGTATAGAATCCTTCAGTCCAAACTTAAAATAATAGTAATAGAGGGCCAATCTATATGTATGTGGTTAGGAATTAAGGTAGAGTAGAGTTGTGCAGCACGTATGGAGATGGATTTGTGATAGAATGAAGTGTCAGACTGCGCCACCTCAAGAATATACACACCTTAAACATACACAAGAGTACTCAGGTAAATTTCTAGGTTGACAAAATTTTTTGAGAAGATTTTTGAAGCACTTTACGCTTCTCTAAAGTATTAACACATGCATATTCCGGAAATGAATTAAGAGTATTCTCTCTCTCTCTTGGCGGTATTCTGAAATGTGATCAAATTTACGCAAGCCGTGGATGAAACGGATGCAAGAATTTTAAAGTCGATCTAATTTGCCAAGCAACTCATGAGTAGCTTTTAGATAATAGAGGGAAAAAAAAGAGGAATTAAAAAAGATATTCCAGTATTAATTTATTCGGGGCACCCTTATACGGAGGAATTTCAGCGGGACGTTACGGTGATTGTGAAAGCGATCTCGTGGCGTCCCACTACGAGGATGAGGGTAACCGTTGGTTTTTAGTGGGTAGTCTTATGTGTAAGACTACCCACTGTAGCCCACTGGCTACATTGGCTACTGCTACAGTGCCTCGCTTTTTTTATCTTACTTACGTTTTTAACACTATACTATATCGCTACTTCTATAATAAACGCAATCGGACTGGTTCTTCCATAAACCTTCCCATAAGCGAGAGAGATGGAAAGTTCTCTTTTTTTTCTACAGAAGAGCTACAAAGCCACTGTTGCCGTCTTAGCCACTGTCGCCACCTCGACTGTGCTGAAATATTCTTTTTACTAGACTATGAACGAAATCTGACAGTTACGTGTACACAGGTCTTTACGAGGAATTTTGAGAGGATAGAAAGTATGGATAAGGATCGACAGTGCTAAGGAAAAGTAGGATTATTTATTCTGGGCAAGGAAACAACAACTTCCCCACTGCAGGGAATCGTTAGGAAAAAAAAATTAAATGAATGTGATTGTAGTAGGTAAAAGGATATCAATAAAGGGACTAATCATGTTTTTACTAATGCATATATTTACCTATTCCTGGTCAGTTCGTAATGCTTGTTTACCTTAATTGTGTGATCTTTGAGATGTTAGTTTCCCATGGAACAGTAAGCTCCACAAGTATCACGCGCTTTAACTGTCTAGAGTACAGGAATATGTCCGGTCTGGATGATGAAACCACAATATCCTCAGTAATTCTATACTATTTCTCATGCGTATCCATCATTACAGTCCAATCGTGAGCCGCCTCTAAGTTTGGTTTTCTTTTTTAGACGACCCTTGTTTAATGTATCTTTTGGTGGTGGTTATACCACTTTGCGCTCTTGCTACTGAAAGACTAAACACACCACGTATGATGTCTAAAACTCTATCGTGTGACGCGTATATTTTGCCAGTAGCACCCTACCAACAAGTGTATAGCCGTTCCTACTGCCTCTCCACAGATATTGCAAGATTTTCCGGTAGCTTTACCCCAACTCAGTGCCGGTTTTAGCACTACTAGCGCCCTGGGCGAGAATTCTTCGGCGCCCCCTAACTGCAATTCAATTACATACGAAAAAAGGCAATGTGTACAATGAAATAACTATCTATTTAAAAAAAACATTTATTTAAAAAACTAATAAAATTTCACTTTTCTAGCCTTTACATCGGCGAACTCTTTTATTAGACATTCAAAGTCCATGTTTTCTGCAATTTCGTTTTCGATTGATAAAGTTGCTAAGTTTGTTAATCTAGATTGAGAGATTGTCGATCGTAGATATGTTTTAATCAGCTTTAGCTTGGAAAAACTTCTTTCGCCACTAGCAACCGTTACAGGTATAGTCAGTAATATTCGAAATGCTATCCATACATTTGGATACAGTTCCTGTAAGTTGCGATCTTTAATAAAATTTAAAACATAAGCAAGGGTAGCCACATTCTGATCAGGCAAAAAAGATTTCAGGCTTATGAGTTCATCACACAACATACAACCATCTATATCTGATTTAGAATTCACAGTTAATTTCAATTGGAGATCACTACAGAGTTTGACAAGGTCGGGTTTTTCAGGAATCTGTTTTATATTGTACAAAAAAGACCAGCAATCCGAGTACTCATTGAACTGTTCAAATCTTTCATTAACTGAAATTAATGTAGCGTCCAAGAGAGAGTTGAAAAATTCTACCTCAAATTTCTTTTCAGGAGAAACAATAGGCTCGTCGCGGGCAGTTTCATCAGCTGGACGCTTAACAAATCGAATTCTTTTTGTGGCCTTAAACACAGGTTCAACTTCCAGTTCTTCAGCCAATTCTTTTGCAGTTGAAATGGCGCTTTTAAAGCCTGTATTTCTATATTCTTCCAAGAAAGTGCAGCATTTTTTCTACATTTCTGTGCATTTACTGAGATCTATATCTGGTGATTGTAGAGATTTACTAACGACGTTAATTTGAAAAAGTATGTCATACCAAACAACCAATGAAACTATGAAACTGAAATCTTTTAACTGTTCAGCTAGAGTAGTAGCCTCATGAGAGACTTGAACATCAGTTTTCTGAGTTTCAATTGCCAAAGTAATTAAAGCGTCATGGATGGCACTAATTTGATAACGAACTGCTTTGACACTGCTTATTCTTGCTTCCCAATGTGTGTCACTGAGCTTTTTTAGAGTATATAATCCCAGGCTATCGGTTAGAATTTTCCATCGATGAACAGAAGCTGAAAACAATGTGAACAACCTCTGAAGTACCCCAAACAAAGTCACTGATTTTACGGAAGACTTAGCGGCATCGCATAGTACGAGATTGTAGCTATGACAGCCACAAGGTACATAAACAGCTAAGGGATTTATGTCTAGAATTCTCCTTTGAACACCAACATTTTTCCCTTTCATATTCGCCCCGTTGTCATAACCCTGACCCCTGCAGTCGTTCAATTCAAGTCCGTGTTTATTTAAAATATCAATAATAACTTCAGTTAGTTTTTCACCAGTCGACTGATTTACAGGCAAAAATTCTACAAAATGCTCTTTTACTGATATTTTATCGTCATTTGATGATATATCAACAAATCGTATTGTCAGTGAAAGTTGTTCTACGTGACTAATGTCCGGTGTACAGTCAGCTATAATAGAATAATATTTTGATTTCTTTGCGCGTGATATGATTTCTGACTTCACTTTTTTACCCATCAGCTCTATTAATTCATTTTGAATGTCTTTTCCGCAGTAGTGGTCTGCAATATCACCCTTCATAGCTAATCGCAAGTGCTCCTGCATAACTGGATCAAATTTAGCTAGTAATTGTACTAAGCCCAAAAACTTTCCGTTATTTGGCGTATATAATTTGTCAGAATTACCTCTGAACGCCATATTGTTTTCAGCTAAATAAAGTGTAATATGCATCAATCTAGATAAAACATTATTCCATCTTGTAGTTTCCTTTTTAATCAAATATTGCTCTTGGCAATCTATTGTTTTGCCTATTTTTAAACGTAGTTCAGTTTCAATCCATGAAAGGTAAAACTTCTTATGTGAAGTGCTATTCTCGTGAGTTTTTAACATTTCAGACAAGTGTTTCCAGTCGTTATATCCTTCAGATACTAAACTCGACGTTGAGCTACTATCAAACAGCCGGCAACAAAAACAATAAACTCGATCCTTGGAAATGGAGTATACTAACCAACGACGCTGAATTGTCTCACTGTTTGCTAGTTTTTTTATGAAATGAGAATTAGAAAAATGTCGCCCTGTATCATTTTTCGGATAATCATCACAGTGAGTTTGCAGTGGGCCGGTATTTATAATATAATCAATTATTTTGCTATTTCGAATAGGTGGCCAAGTAGCTGGATCCGCTATATTCAGGACAACAGTATCAACATCATCTAATACATGTATTTGTTGTACATCAATAACAGATTCTTGAGCAGCATCTGTAATCGTAGCACAACTTGCTCCCTCACTTCGGGATTTTTCATCCACAATCTCTTGAGTAGCTATTCCATCGGACTTGCCAGACAGAGGCTCCACTGCCGATGCATTCGTTTGTATTGCAGATGTAGATGCCACATTCAACTCTTGATTTTTTGTTCTGATATATTTATCTATATTCATAAACTTCTTTGTTTTTTGAAATTCCTTTTCTTTTTCCGCTTTCCGTTTCCTATATTCTGACCCAGATGGTTTTCTTTTGATAAAATCACCCTGTTCAGACATTTTGTACCTTCTAGTTGTAATAAATAAAATCTGCAACTAATTAAATCTGTATCAATCGAAACATTTATAAAAATAAATTGATTGCAATAAAACTTCGTTACAACGCTATTGACGTTCCAGAGATTATGCTGCCCAAACGTATAAACATATAAACAAATTTTATAAATATTAATAGATAGCAGAGACCGAAAAACATAGTATTTATTTATTTACATTGCACGTCTCAAAGTTACAACAATTACACAAAGTTATATAAAACAATTATGTGACACCCTGTTAGGGTGTTACAAAGATAGAGAGCCTGGAGCCAATTTCAATAATTAACCTGTTATTTTAACATCTTATATACTTTAAGTATTAGGGCGTGTGTAGTATGGATAGTTAAAATAAATTTGTACTTACTTATTGATGTGATCCGTCAAAAATTAAACACCTACTTATACACTATTTATTTGTCTACTTTTTAAATAGGCAAAACTAATGTCACTCTGTAGTTGGAACAAGAGCATCGTAACGTAGCGTTAAACGTTTGATTACTGTGTTTGTTTGTTTTAAAACAATCGAATAATTATTTTAAGAGCGTCCACTTATGTCAAGCAAGAAGATGATTGTGTTCTGTTTCGTCAAAAATTAAAAACAGATAGATCCCGGGGAATCCCCGACCATAGAAAAACACATTGTTTCTGTATGTTTGGGAAGTCGGGGATTCCCGAGAAATTAAACCGATTGAACACAACGTTCTAGTGCTGCCAACTTACAATTTTTACCTAAATTTTGGGAAAATTACAAGTAAGTAGGCTGGGTCGGCGAAAAAAGACAAGAAACTATATAATATTTTTTTGTCGTTAAGTTAAATGACTGTTACCATGTATTAAAAAAAAATAACTCTAATAGTAAACCTCTGCTTTAATATGGGAAATTATCGATAGGTGTAGTTAAATACGGAAAAACTCGAATTATTGTTATGCTATAAAATAATATGCTGTTCTGTTTTACCATAATATTTTTCATGTTGAGTTTCCTTTCAATTCATGCTGACAGTGAGGCAACTTGAAAACAAAAAAAATCCCTCACGGTTCTTGTCTTTTTTTGACCTAGTGGGCCTTGCTCAATGAGAGAGGGAACAATAAGGAGGTGCCTGTGGAAAATTATAAAGAATCAGATAGAGGCGCCGGACGAAAATGGGCGCCGCGGCCTGCGGCCTGCGGCGCCCCTTTTGATCCGGCGCCCCTGGGCGGTCGCCCAACCGCGCCCTACCCTAACGCCGGTACTGCCCCAACTTACTAGATAAATTTGATCTAGGGGAGTCATTTGAAATGCATTTATATAGAATTTTAATAAGGCTGGAGACCAATCATGAACTAAGTTGCGCCAACTCAAAGCTAATGGAATACAAAAGTGACCTATGTTCATTCTTTTTGCATTACTAGACTCATCGCGTGCATTCGATAGAATAATATTTTTTCCTCTGTCACGTATTTCTTAGTTTCTCTTCTTTAGAAGTCGAAAAATCATTTTAGATTGCTATTTAAAATTTATATTATTTATTTTGAATGTTTGAAGTTAGGACCCTTTAAGCCTTTGTAAATGTGAGAGCGTCACAGAAAAAGTAGAGACGGCCTAAGTTTACAAGAGTATAAGTGGTGTTTCATGCCGGTTCCTCAAGGACCAACCATTTGGAATGAAACTAGAGCCTGTTATTTTATAAGTGATAAGCCTGATTTTTTATACGTACGTTTATAATAAATTAATAAAATAAAAGGTAAAGTATTTATAGGTAGGTATTCACTAAGTTCCGCGAACATTCTCCGTAATGTATGACTACTGTGTTCGCGAACAATATTTGGATACAAATCAGTTGATAGAACATATTGTTACTAATTCGCGAACATAGTGTATTCACTATTTAGGTACGTTAGATTTCACGAAACCTGAAGACCTTTGTCTGGTTGTATTTGTAATAAAAACATAATATGGACCTTGACATTCGATCGTGGTCACATCTTTCAACATTCCTCGTGAGTCAGATGTTTGAAACAGGATTCTATTATTAATTATAAAGGCAAAAATAATGATATGTTAACTTTGCCATATCATACAATTAATAATATTAGCAGTTATTTTTCTTAAAACTATAAGTTTAACATGATTTATTTAGTAATTTAAGTTTATGTTACATATGTCCTTTTTTAGGTAAATTTATTTTTAATATATTTCGTTACATCCGGGTTCAAAATAAAAAGTTAATTCAGTGTCATAAGGCGTGGCATTTCAAAGTCAGCATTCCTGCACCAGCAATATTTGTTACTCAGAATCAAGAAAAAGAGTTCTTTTAAATCTTACTATTAAAAAATAAGATTTATGTATGATAGGTCAACTCTGAACTTCAACAATAACACTAATACGGCGAGTTCTCAAGTCTAAAATAGTGATTTACTATTAATTAATTATATAAAGATTTAAAAAAGGATTATTGTTTAAAAATGATGATAAGTAAATTTGAAAACACAAAATGGTGGAAAAGTAAATAAATTTCCTAGGTAAGTGTGGTTCACCTAGGAAATTTATTTAGTTTTTTTAAAGCGATACTTCATAATAAAACATTATATCTTGAAAGTCAGAAAAAATATTTTAAACATAATAAAAAAATAATATGAATCGATATAAACTGTAATTTATATTATATACATATATTAATGTTATGTCTTAAAAATTACTACTTCCCCATACTGCATCAAATGGAACGACAGATACAATAATCGCCTCCTGCTCATTTTGTGCTCCTTCCTGCTCCCACACCTAAGCCGATTCACGAATGCGAGGAATGTTACTATCAGAGTACTATAAATTGCTGACTGCATAGTAAAAAAAGGTTAACCCCCGCCCCATCAGGGCGGGTGTCCCTCGGGGCTCAGTTCAACGCCTCCAGATTGCAGCCAACTCCCTCGGGAGCTGGTTTCGGAAATGGAGGATTGAAGTGAACCCGGAGAAGAGTGCCGCGATACTCTTCGAACGGTCCAAGATCACAACGATGTCTGAGGACATTAAGTTATTTGATAAACCGATACCTTGGAAAAGAGAGGTCAAATACCTAGGAGTTACGTTAGATAGACAGTTAGTTTTCACCTCTCACATAAAGATCGTTCATAACATAACATAATCCTTTATCTTAGGTCGATTATGTCCGTTTTTAGGCAAATGGAATAAAATGTGCTTACGCAATAAGGGCACCCTTTACAAAGCCTGCATACGTTCGGTCATGTCCTATGCGAGTGTCGCTTTTGCGCACGCAGATCTGAGGCCCCTTCAGGTCCTACAGAATAAGTTCGCATGGTTAGCCACCGGGGCACCGTGGTTCGTCCACAACATCGACCTCCATAGAGTTCTCGACCTTCCGACGATCGCACAGTACTTCAAGGGACTTTCAAAAAGCTACTTTGACAGGGATGTGGATCACCCTAACCCACTGGTGGTTAAGGCCATTAATTACCACCGGCGTAGGGTTCTTATAGTCAAACTTAGGAAACCGAAGTCGGTACTCGCAGACCCCGACGATGCAATAACATTAGGTAACGCGGTAGGAAACGAGGTAATCACACCAAACACTACAATCCGTGCTCGCCGGCGAAGACGGGGTCCCCCCCATACGTTGCTCCGGCGTTCTGTCGTCGGAGGACGTTAGTGTTCAATAAACCCAGCTTCCCTCCATTAACGGCGTTCAAAGCCATGGTCCGAGCCTCACATGAGGCGCCTTTAGAACGTGCTTTCCCCCGGGGGCCCTTCAGGGCCCCCGTCCCTTCTCCTCGGGGGGTCTTCAGGTCCCTCTTCCCTCCAGAATGGGTCCGAGTACCCACCCGCCTTTCCAGTGACGCTGTAACAGTCAATAGGGCTAACAGCAGACATAATGTCCGGTATGAGCGTATATTACGCATTCAATACGAATTCCTTAGTAAAACTTTTGAATTTCAAAGTTATTTATTATAATCGAAAAATGGAAAAAAACATTTTTTACCATTCTTCATTAACAATAAATAGCTTTATTGAAAATTTTCATATTAAAATAACAGTAAATAAAAAACAAAATTAAAAATTACAAACTATTAGTTAATATACAATATTGCAATAAAAATATAATGAAACAAAATAACAGTTAATTTAAGAATACTTTCATATGTAGAATTATTAAATGAATTCAAATTAAATAAAAAATTATTGAAATTAAATATGATCTATGTTTATAAAATAATCAATTACATAGAGAGTAAACAAGTTGTACATATTTTAATAAGTGTTCTATTTAGGAATATAACATTATTATTTTCATCATTACTGTTAAAAGATTTACAATAATAAATAGAAAGAAATACAACTACAATTAAGTTTTAAATAGCATTTGTTCTGTAACAGAAACTTTAAGTAACATTCGTTTTAAATAACATTTGTTCTGTAAGATAACAAATGTTATTTAAAAGTCTAAATATTAAGATATTATAATTTGATCTCAGAGAAATTAAATTAACATTTGAAATTGACTTAAGCATGTCAGCCATCTTATATTTTGTATACAGTCATAAATCAATTTATACAAAAATAAATGTATAAACTAATAGAAAGAAATGTATAGCTTTAATTTTAAATTACTAATTTTAATGTAATTTAATACATTAGCAATAAAATGTTATGTACATATCAATATAGGCAAGGAACTGTCTATCCAGCTCCACAAGGGACTCTTCTGAATCCGGTGTTCCACCTCCTTGATGAATGGGCAGGAATATTCTGTAATTTTAATAGAAATCAATTATTATTGTTGGAATATTTACGTTTAATTTTACTGCTAATTTAAAAGTATAATATAAATATAAACCCTACATATAATGCAGTTTTATCCAAAGTTGGTATAAATGTTGTAACTATAATGTTTATTTATTTGACAATTAGGTGGTTGTTTTAGTGATATAGATACTAATATAATCTTTTAATAAATTTCATTATTTGGTTTTGAGAATTTAAAAACGAACAAAAGATAAAAAATAATAACTTTGGTATATATATATACATATATATTATATATAGATTCCATACCTACCATTTCATTTTTGATTGCCCTAGATTGTGTACCAAATGAAATTGAACCGTTTTTGAAGTGAGTTTATTTCCATAATGGAATTTATGTTCCAGTAACAGACAACAAATTCCATTGTTATTGTAAATAATTTTCCTTCCTTTGATAGAATAAAGCCATATTATGAGACACTTTTCGAGGTTTACATCAGGTTTAGGAACATAATTTTTATCCATCTAGAAAATTATATATTATCAGATAGATACTAATATTTAATAATATCTAAGAATTTAAGAATCATCATAAATCTTTGTAGAGCTTAAACTTATATTAAAAAAATGAAGAATGTTCACATTTTCTATACCCTTTGGAATTGAATTTCAGCAGCTAAACAAACTAATAAAGGAAACAAAATGTCGGAAAATGAGTTTTAAATTGAGATAGTGCATGATACTCAATAGATGCTAGTATTAATTGTACTAGAAGAAAATTTAAGACACGATGCGTAAATGGCAAGGATATTTAAAAACTTACTTTTTTGATTCTTATATCATCACGGAAAATATTCGGGATCTTATAAATCGAGAATCTGGATCCATGCTGCAGTAGAAATCGCCCTTTCTATGATGTCTGGATTTAGGGTGCATAAGAATCACGCAATAATAGTTCAAACCTAAAGTTCAACAATTACACTAATAACACTAATACGGCGAATTCTCAAGTCTAAAATAGTGATTTACTATTCATTTCTTATAAAACGATTTTAAAAATTATTGTGTAAAAATAATAACAACTAAATTTGTAAACACAAAATGATGGAAAAGTAAATAAATTATAAATTTCCTAGGTAAAACATACGTTTCTTTTAAAGCGGTACTTCATAATAAAACATCCTATATTAAATTGAGATATAAACCTTAAAAAATTCAAAATTTATCTTGAAAGTCAGAAAACATATTTCAATTAATAAAAAATAATAAGAATCAAAATTAACACATATGTAATACTATATACAAATATTAATGTTATATTTTAAAAATTACTAGTTCACCATACTGCATCTAATGGAACGACAGAAACAATAATCGTTTCCTGCTTAGTGATGGTTGACTCGAGTTACTAGATCGAGTTAGTTCGAGTTGGACTTACTCGAATTAACTAGAGTTAAATTCCTTCTACCTCGAGTTTGAATTTTCGTTTGTCAATCTTTTGTGACTAAATATGAATATAACAAAGATGCTTACAACTATTACAATATTTAAAATTTTTCGAATATTCTTTAAATACCGCGCGTGTATTATTGTTTTACGTTTATACTATAGAGGTTATTATTATTAGGTATTCTTTGAAAATGCCGGGTCTTAAAAGAAAGTCTCTGGTTTGGGATGTTTTTGATTCACCAGATAGTGGACGTGCTAAATGTAAACAGTGTTTAGAGTTTTTCAAATACAATGGAAATACTACCATTTTATGAAACCACATTAAAAAGAAGCACCCATGTGTTCAACTCGTAGAAACAAATTCTTTAAATCAGATTTCATCGTCAGTAAGTACAAGTAATTTTTCGTTTTTTCCCATTTCATTGTCAGATTCTCAAAGGCTTAACTTTCGATGTAGATGCACCGGAAGTTGAGCCTCCTTCTTTATTTGTTAAATTTCTAATTAATAAAAAGCCTTTTATTTCCTGATGTTAACGAACAAATGATATATAATATATATACTCCGTTTCATTCAGTTAAATCGAGTTCAACTCGAGTTACGTGTATTTCAACTCGAGTTGAATCGAGTTGTATTTAACCCGAGCTGACACATCACTATTCCTGCTCACTTTGTGCTCTTTACTGGTCCTACACCTAAACGCGAGGAATGTTTGTACTGAGTTAACATACCCTGTACCATACTCTGGCAGGGATGTTCAGGGCAGTAAGTAGTGTTGTGATTACTCGTGAAATCAAGTACATTTAAAGGAAATCCTATAACACTTTACGGTTAGTTATATGATTCTTTATTCCTTATTAATAAACCTGATTACATTATATTAGCAAATATACACATTTTTATTAGCTTTTTATGTATATACATTGTATATACCAACATTACACAATGATTATTACACCTTAAAATGTTAAAGTGACTATTATACAGTTACTGTACCTGTATACTTACTACTATATATTTAAGTTATTATTTTAAATTACTTTGTTCAGTTAAAATAGCTAAAGGATGTTAAGCGCCTCCTTAGTATGCCCCATTAATGTGTGCAATATGAAATATTTGTATGTAGGTAAATCCAATGATACTGGCCATTATTATATGAACTAAGACAGTTATTGGTGATGGGAATAATTGATTAACTAACTGTTTATGATACTTTAACTCTATTAAAGCAATGCATTAGTACTATGATTCTAATTTGTTTTTGATTTAAAGAATTCAGTTAAATATTGAACCTTTTTGGATTGGAAATTATATATAGGTATAAACATATATATATTACGATGATAATTGGATTTATTCATATAATATGGTTTTAGCTACCTTATATATTTACACAGATGCTGTCTAATTTAAATTTAAAATGTTTTGTTTTTATTTTAGTTACCCTATTCGTGGCAGGCACGAATTATTCTCATCCACTTATCTGTACAATTTGTCAACACGATTTTTTCTGCAATTTTATTATAAAATAATATTATATTATTAGTTTCTTCATAGTAATAAAATACATACGAATTAATTATTATCATAATAATTGATTCTCTGTACACTTATAAAATGAAAAGCACGTATTATTTTACCTATTAAAATATAAAATAACTGATAATTTTAAATTGACAATTTTAACAGAAATTATTAAACATAAATATATTCTTGGTTTTCAGTTGCCAACTATGGCACCTCTGGTAATAGAGGGTGAGACGCTAGGAGAAATACATCACAAGTACAACACACTAGTCAACGATGCAATCAAAAATAAAAACATTGAAATAACGGATATCAACTACGACGACTCCGACTTTGACAACTTGTTTAAAATAGACATCGCGAGCACAAACCGTAATGTTGAGTACATTCTCAAAGTGCTTCAATCTACCGACATGCTATACGTGTCTCGAGCTATCAAGAAGAGTCCTTGGTTGATAACCGACAAGCAGTACGCTAATGTTATCAATCCAGAATACTTATTTAATGAACTCAGACTGCAAATGACCACGAAAGCTTTTAACAAACTTATTTTACAAATAAGATTACTCCTGCGAGATGAAGATCGCGTTGAAGACTTTTATAACTATTACAAAGAGAAAGATTTACAAACTGCCCTGAAGTGGTTTCCGCGTTGCTCTCAAACATTTATTGAAAAAGTTTTAGAAAAGCATTTAAATGATAAAGAATTAAAAAGAAATGCACTTAAACGGCTGTGCGAAAGATCAATGAAATTTTTAGAAATATATTGCCGTTATAACATACACTATTATAAAAGAGAAGCTTTGTATAAAACTACGTTTGTCATGAACGATGATGTCGAACGATATCTCGATATAATAGAAGCAATGCCATATTATACGCCAACATTTACAGCTAAATATACAAAAATAATAATGACAAAATGTCGCAATCGTATCATGGAAAAACTGGATAGATTTGCAGATTATATCGATGTACCTACATTTGCGAAATTTATATCTGAAGAAGAAATAAAAGATTTTATTTTAAAGAACAAAAAAAATAAAAAAATCCGTTCATGGTTTAGAGATCAAAAAGTTAAATATCTCATTAAAAGATTACCATCCGATGACCGATTTGAATTCATCAAAAAGGTATTTATCGATAAAGAACATAAAAATGATGATTCAGATGATGATTCCATGTTAGACGATGCGGTTCCCTATCGATGCGAGCAAATGAGTTGTGGAAAAAGCGGTAACAATTCAGGAACATCTCAAAATATTTATACTTGGTATGAATTTGCTTCTTTCAAAACCGCTTTTACGGATTTAAAAAAAATAATTCGTACTGAATCAAATCCAAACGAACGAATTGCCATGCTCACAGTATTGTTGACTACAGCAGGTCATGATGTGCAAAACATACATACGTTATTGAAATATTACCGAGAGCATCACATAAACGAGCCCTTCAAATTTAAAATTCAATTTATTAACATAGTACTGACCAAGACTAAAACATATAGATATGATAAAAATACTTGGAATTATTTGAAAGATGTTTTCTCTAGTATGGAAGTTTTTAGTGAATCTGACAAAAATGTCCAGTCATGTGTAAAATCCGTGTTATTGTACTGTGTTATCAATGATGAACCAGTACCGGAAATAATTGAAAAAAAATTTGAATTTGAGACTCTAAGGCAGTATAAAAAAAATCTATCGCAGGACGAACGAAACAAGATATTTAATTACTTATTGAAGTCCATCTGTTCTAAAATTCAAAACGATAAATTGCAAAATGAAAAAGAATTTGAAGTAATGTTTGGGATTTTGGAAAATTGTCTTATTTTACTTTGTGACTGGGATAAGGATCTTAAGGACTACCCGTCAATTCTTAATAAAATCAAGCAAATAATAGAAGTCAAGAAACAGAACCCGGCATGGGAGATGGATATTGGAAGATTATACAATAAAAAAAAATCGTGGAAAAAACTCCTATTTGCAGAGTCTCTCTTAGTAAGTCCTGCACAAGACACCGTTATGAATGCTCTTAAACACGACGCTAGATTGATAGAGACATACAAACATAAAATTGATGAGTTATTAAAAGACAATAAAAACCTAGATATTTTTTTCCAAAAAATCCGCATTTATTGTTCTCAATCATTAGCTAAGTCCTTTAAAGAAATGCTACAAAGCAATCTTCACCAAAATTATAACCATAAGCCTTATATTAGAGGGCTGTGTACCTTACTACCACCTAAAGAGGTGACAGAAATAGTAAAAAAGTATCTACCCTCTGACACTAAAATTGACTGGAGCCAGCATGACGAGGTTCAGCTCTATATACGTAAATATTTAGCAATGAATTTGTATTTAGCACGACCTCAACCTTCTTTAGATATGGCTCTTTTGTACGCCAAGGGTGACTATTTACAATACGCACTGTCATCCCTAAATGCTATCCTTCACAACATGAGCACTGATGATTTCCGCAAAAATCTTAAAACCTTACTCAATTCTCCGGTATCTTTGCAAAAACATGGCATTCGAACTGCAAATTTGAAAATTAAACATGAAGAACTTAAGCAGTTATTGTCTGACATATGGAATTCTAACAAAAATAGTAGCATTCGATTTTACATATTTGTAAGTAATCATAAAATATTATGCACAGAGAAGAATGAAGAATCAGTAAAAGAGAAGTGGGAATTAATAAAAATATTTATTGATAATTTAACATCTGATGAATATAAAAAAATATACACAACATTGAGTGAAGTTGAAAATGTACCAATGTCAGTAAGAGGTGAATACTGGATGAAAAGTTACGAATTCTTGAAGTCTTTACCTACAAAAGCTAACTGCGGTTATCTTCTTGACCATTTGATCAACAACATGACAGACATAATGCATGATCTTGACGACGATTTGGTTGTAAATATATTTATGCCCTCGTTTGATAAAATATTTTGTACTGAAGATTATGAATACGCTTTTCATGTTGCCGTATTTCTTCTCTCGACAAAAACCGAAGAAGCGCAGATGAAACGCTATAATAAAATGTTCGTCCCCATGTGGGAAAAGGCCTTTTCAGAATGGGACAACAACTACGAAGGAGTATACCGTGCCCGAAAAAATATTTACAAGATCATCAACAATATCTCGAATAGTTTTTACATTGTAGTGCGTAAAGATATGGTATATCCTATTAAAATGTGTACTAAAATATTAGATACTTTACAGAAAAATATACCAGAGATAGAAAATTACATTTTAATAACTATTCAAAAATTGGGTTTGAAGTACATTACAATTATGGACAAAATTTTGGAAAAAGAAAAAGATTCTGAATCTTTTAAACGTACCTCAAAAGACGATCTCGAAAATCTCCTTCATGAAAATGTAACAGTAGAGTTTGGCAAAGTTTGTGTGGAACACCTCAAAGAAGAAATTGCAAACAATTTTCCGACCATATACATTCATTTTGCGGAAGCTTTTTATAATATGTTTTCCTATTATGTTAACAACAATCGATTGAGTAAATTAACAGTATTGAATGCTTTTCTAGATGATAAAGAATTTATTGCAGGCTACTTATTTGTGTTAGAAACTTTACCGGGATACTTATATAACGATAGATTAAAGGCTCTGAAAAAGGAAATATTAAATAAAATTGATGAACATCCTAACAAGGAAATAAAAATGCATTATTCGTTTCTCAAACAATGGAAAAAAATGAGATACTTATAAGATCTAATAAGAGATTGCTATAAGGGTTTAGTTTATCTTTTGTTTTATTATTTTTTATTATTAAATCGTCTTAACGTATATTTATTTTATTTCACACCGCACTTCACATCTGGAGATAACTTAATGCTAGAAAAGTACTGGATTTACATTAACATTTATGAATTACAGACAACAAACTATATATAATAGAGACCAAGCTTCTTAGCATTCTATGGATTCATTCACCGTGCGGGTTCCGCGCCCTTCGCGTTGCAGGGAGAGGAGTGCAAACAGCTCCTGGGACTTGCGACCCAGGTGTAGGTTTAAGGGGCCCCTTTAAAATGGGCATTCACGCTCACCTCAACTGGTTGCGTTCCTCTCCCTACCTAACCAAATTTGGAATGAACCTACCAATGCCGCCTTTGAAGTACGTTCTAGAAATGAACTGATGGTAGTTCTAGAGAGGCCAAGATCTTTAAGTAGGTTATAGAGAGATTTCGCTGTTATACCTCTCGCTCCGACTTCTACCGCGTACAAATTAACTATATACCTATTCCTGGTCAGTTCGTAATACTTGTTTACCTTAATTGTGTCATCTTTGGGATGTTAGTTTCTCACGGAACAGTAGGCTCCACAAGTATCACGAGCTTAACTGTCTAGAGTACAGGAATATGTCCGGTCTGGATGATGAAACCACAATATCCTCAGTAATTCTATACTATTTCTCATGCGTATCCATCATTACAGTCCAATCGCGAGCCGCCTCTAAGTTTGGTTTTCTTTTTTAGACGACCCTTGTTTAATGTATCTTTTGGTGGTGGTTACACCACTTTGCGCTCTTGCTACTGAAAGACTAAACACACCACGTATGATGTCTAAAACTCTATCGTGTGACGCGTATATTTTGCCAGTAGCACCCTACCAACAAGTGTATAGCCGTTCCTACTGCCTCTCCACAGATATTGCAAGATTTTCCGGTAGCTTTACCCCAACTTACTAGATAAATTTGATCTGGGGGAGTCATTTGAAATGCATTTATATAGAATTTTAATAAGGCTGGAGACCAATCATGAACTAAGTTGCGCCAACTCAAAGCTAATGGAATACAAAAGTGACCTATGACCTTTCTCTTCATTCTTATATCTTTTAAATGTAATATAATATTACTATGAAAGTAGAGAACTATTTAAAATTTATATTATTTATTTTGAATGTTTGAAGTTAGGACCCTTTAAGCCTTTGTAAATGTGAGAGCGTCACAGAAAAAGTAGAGACGGCCTAAGTTTACTAGAGTATAAGTGGTGTTTCATGCCGGTTCCTCAAGGACCAACCATTTGGAATCAAAACTAGAGCCTGATATTTTATAAGTGATAAGCCTGATTTTTTATACGTACGTTTATAATAAATTAAAAAAATAAAAGGTAAAGTATTTATAGGTTCACTAAGTTCCGCGAACATTCTCCGTAATGTATGACTACTGTGTTCGCGAACAATATTTGGATACAAATCAGTTGATAGAACATATTGTTACTAATTCGCGAACATAGTGTATTCACTATTTACGTTAGATTTCACGAAACCTGAAGACCTTTGTCTGGTTGTATTTGTAATAAAAACATAATATGGACCTTGACATTCGATCGTGGTCACATCTTTCAACATTCCTCGTGAGTCAGATGTTTGAAACAGCATTCTATTATTAATTATAAAGGCAAAAATAATGATATGTTAACTTTGACATATCATACAATTAATAATATTAGCAGTTATTTTTCTTAAAACTATAAATTTAACATGATTTATTTAGTAATTTAAGTTTATGTTACATATGTCCTTTTTTAGGTAAATTTATTTTTAATATATTTCGTTACATCCGGGTTCAAAATAAAAAGTTAATTCAGTGTCATAAGGCGTGGCATTTCAAATGTCAGCATTCCTGCACCAGCAATATTTGTTACTCAGAATCAAGAAAAAGATTTCTTTTAAATCTTACTAATAAAAAATAAGATTTATGTATGATAGGTCAACTCTGAACTTCAACAATGACACTAATACGGCGAGTTCTCAAGTCTAACATATTAATTAATTATATAAAGATTTAAAAAAGGATTATTGTTTAAAAATGATGATGAGTAAATTTGAAAACACAAAATGGTGGAAAAGTAAATAAATTTCCTAGGTAAGTGTGGTTCACCTAGGAAATTAATTTAGTTTTTTTAAAGCGGTACTTCATAATAAAACATTATATCTCGAAACTCAGAAAAAAATATTTTAAACATAATAAAAAAATAATAAGAATCGATATAAACTGTAATTTATATTATATACATATATTAATGTTATGTCTTAAAAATTACTACTTCCCCATACTGCATCAAATGGAACGACAGATACAATAATCGCCTCCTGCTCATTTTGTGCTCCTTCCTGCTCCCACACCTAAGCCGATTCACGAATGCGAGGAATGTTACTATCAGAGTACTATAAATTGCTGACTGCATAGTAAAAAAAGGTTAACCCCCGCCCCATCAGGGCGGGTGTCCCTCGGGGCTCAGTTCAACGCCTCCAGATTGCAGCCAACTCCCTCGGGAGCTGGTTTCGGAAATGGTGGATTGAAGTGAACCCGGAGAAGAGTGCCGCGATACTCTTCGAACGGTCCAAGATCACAACGATGTCTGAGGACATTAAGTTATTTGATAAACCGATACCTTGGAAAAGAGAGGTCAAATACCTAGGAGTTAGATAGACAGTTAGTTTTCACCTCTCACATAAAGATCGTTCATAACAGAGCGGCCTTTATCTTAGGTCGATTATGTCCGTTGTTAGGCAAATGGAATAAAATGTCCTTACGCAATAAGGGCACCCTTTACAAAGCCTGCATACGTTCCGTCATGTCCTATGCGAGTGTCGCTTTTGCGCACGCAGATCTGAGGCCCCTTCAAGTCCTACAGAATAAGTTCGCATGTTTAGCCACCGGGGCACCGTGGTTCGTCCACAACATCAACCTCCATAGAGATCTCGACCTTCCGACGATCGCACAGTACTTCAAGGGACTTTCAAATTCGTATATTACGCATTCAATACGAATTCCTTAGTAAAACTTTTGAATTTCAAAGTTATTTATTATAATCGAAAAATGGAAAAAAACATTTTTTACCATTCTTCATTAACAATAAATAGCTTTATTGAAAATTTTCATATTAAAATAACAGTAAATAAAAAACAAAATTAAAAATTACAAACTATTAGTTAATATACAATATTGCAATAAAAATATAATGAAACAAAATAACAGTTAATTTAAGAATACTTTCATATGTAGAATTATTAAATGAATTCAAATTAAATAAAAAATTATTGAAATTAAATATGATCTATGTTTATAAAATAATCAATTACATAGAGAGTAAACAAGTTGTACATATTTTAATAAGTGTTCTATTTAGGAATATAACATTATTATTTTCATCATTACTGTTAAAAGATTTACAATAATAAATAGAAAGAAATACAACTACAATTAAGTTTTAAATAGCATTTGTTCTGTAACAGAAACTTTAAGTAACATTTGTTTTAAATAACATTTGTTCTGTAAGATAACAAATGTTATTTAAAAGTCTAAATATTAAGATATTATAATTTGATCTCAGAGAAATTAAATTAACATTTGAAATTGACTTAAGCATGTCAGCCATCTTATATTTTGTATACAGTCATAAATCAATTTATACAAAAATAAATGTATAAACTAATAGAAAGAAATGTATAGCTTTAATTTTAAATTACTAATTTTAATGTAATTTAATACATTAGCAATAAAATGTTATGTACATATCAATATAGGCAAGGAACTGTCTATCCAGCTCCACAAGGGACTCTTCTGAATCCGGTGTTCCACCTCCTTGATGAATGGGCAGGAATATTCTGTAATTTTAATAGAAATCAATTATTATTGTTGGAATATTTACGTTTAATTTTACTGCTAATTTAAAAGTATAATATAAATATAAACCCTACATATAATGCAGTTTTATCCAAAGTTGGTATAAATGTTGTAACTATAATGTTTATTTATTTGACAATTAGGTGGTTGTTTTAGTGATATAGATACTAATATAATCTTTTAATAAATTTCATTATTTGGTTTTGAGAATTTAAAAACGAACAAAAGATAAAAAATAATAACTTTGGTATATATATATACATATATATTATATATAGATTCCATACCTACCATTTCATTTTTGATTGCCCTAGATTGTGTACCAAATGAAATTGAACCGTTTTTGAAGTGAGTTTATTTCCATAATGGAATTTATGTTCCAGTAACAGACAACAAATTCCATTGTTATTGTAAATAATTTTCCTTCCTTTGATAGAATAAAGCCATATTATGAGACACTTTTCGAGGTTTACATCAGGTTTAGGAACATAATTTTTATCCATCTAGAAAATTATATATTATCAGATAGATACTAATATTTAATAATATCTAAGAATTTAAGAATCATCATAAATCTTTGTAGAGCTTAAACTTATATTAAAAAAATGAAGAATGTTCACATTTTCTATACCCTTTGGAATTGAATTTCAGCAGCTAAACAAACTAATAAAGGAAACAAAATGTCGGAAAATGAGTTTTAAATTGAGATAGTGCATGATACTCAATAGATGCTAGTATTAATTGTACTAGAAGAAAATTTAAGACACGATGCGTAAATGGCAAGGATATTTAAAAACTTACTTTTTTGATTCTTATATCATCACGGAAAATATTCGGGATCTTATAAATCGAGAATCTGGATCCATGCTGCAGTAGAAATCGCCCTTTCTATGATGTCTGGATTTAGGGTGCATAAGAATCACGCAATAATAGTTCAAACCTAAAGTTCAACAATTACACTAATAACACTAATACGGCGAATTCTCAAGTCTAAAATAGTGATTTACTATTCATTTCTTATAAAACGATTTTAAAAATTATTGTGTAAAAATAATAACAACTAAATTTGTAAACACAAAATGATGGAAAAGTAAATAAATTATAAATTTCCTAGGTAAAACATACGTTTCTTTTAAAGCGGTACTTCATAATAAAACATCCTATATTAAATTGAGATATAAACCTTAAAAAATTCAAAATTTATCTTGAAAGTCAGAAAAAATATTTCAATTAATACAAAATAATAAGAATCAAAATTAACACATATGTAATACTATATACAAATATTAATGTTATATTTAAAAAAATACTAGTTCACCATACTGCATCTAATGGAACGACAGAAACAATAATCGTTTCCTGCTTAGTGATGGTTGACTCGAGTTACTAGATCGAGTTAGTTCGAGTTGGACTTACTCGAATTAACTAGAGTTAAATTCCTTCTACCTCGAGTTTGAATTTTCGTTTGTCAATCTTTTGTGACTATATATGAATATAACAAAGATGCTTACAACTATTACAATATTTAAAATTTTTCGAATATTCTTTAAATACCGCGCGTGTATTATTGTTTTACGTTTATACTATAGAGGTTATTATTATTAGGTATTCTTTGAAAATGCCGGGTCTTAAAAGAAAGTCTCTGGTTTGGGATGTTTTTGATTCACCAGATAGTGGACGTGCTAAATGTAAACAGTGTTTAGAGTTTTTCAAATACAATGGAAATACTACCATTTTATGAAACCACATTAAAAAGAAGCACCCATGTGTTCAACTCGTAGAAACAAATTCTTTAAATCAGATTTCATCGTCAGTAAGTAAAAGTAATTTTTCGTTTTTTCCCATTTCATTGTCAGATTCTCAAAGGCTTAACTTTCGATGTAGATGCACCGGAAGTTGAGCCTCCTTCTTTATTTGTTAAATTTCTAATTAATAAAAAGCCTTTTATTTCCTGATGTTAACGAACAAATGATATATAATATATATACTCCGTTTCATTCAGTTAAATCGAGTTCAACTCGAGTTACGTGTATTTCAACTCGAGTTGAATCGAGTTGTATTTAACCCGAGCTGACACATCACTATTCCTGCTCACTTTGTGCTCTTTACTGGTCCTACACCTAAACGCGAGGAATGTTTGTACTGAGTTAACATACCCTGTACCATACTCTGGCAGGGATGTTCAGGGCAGTAAGTAGTGTTGTGATTACTCGTGAAATCAAGTACATTTAAAGGAAATCCTATAACACTTTACGGTTAGTTATATGATTCTTTATTCCTTATTTATAAACCTGATTACATTATATTAGCAAATATACACATTTTTATTAGCTTTTTATGTATATACATTGTATATACCAACATTACACAATGATTATTACACCTTAAAATGTTAAAGTGACTATTATACAGTTACTGTACCTGTATACTTACTACTATATATTTAAGTTATTATTTTAAATTACTTTGTTCAGTTAAAATAGCTAAAGGATGTTAAGCGCCTCCTTAGTATGCCCCATTAATGTGTGCAATATGAAATATTTGTATGTAGGTAAATCCAATGATACTGGCCATTATTATATGAACTAAGACAGTTATTGGTGATGGGAATAATTGATTAACTAACTGTTTATGATACTTTAACTCTATTAAAGCAATGCATTAGTACTATGATTCTAATTAGTTTTTGATTTAAAGAATTCAGTTAAATATTGAACCTTTTTGGATTGGAAATTATATATAGGTATAAACATATATATATTACGATGATAATTGGATTTATTCATATAATATGGTTTTAGCTACCTTATATATTTACACAGATGCTGTCTAATTTAAATTTAAAATGTTTTGTTTTTATTTTAGTTACCCTATTCGTGGCAGGCACGAATTATTCTCATCCACTTATCTGTACAATTTGTCAACACGATTTTTTCTGCAATTTTATTATAAAATAATATTATATTATTAGTTTCTTCATAGTAATAAAATACATACGAATTAATTATTATCATAATAATTGATTCTCTGTACACTTATAAAATGAAAAGCACGTATTATTTTACCTATTAAAATATAAAATAACTGATAATTTTAAATTGACAATTTTAACAGAAATTATTAAACATAAATATATTCTCGATTTTCAGTTGCCAACTATGGCACCTCTGGTAATAGAGGGTGAGACGCTAGGAGAAATACATCACAAGTACAACACACTAGTCAACGATGCAATCAAAAATAAAAACATTGAAATAACGGATATCAACTACGACGACTCCGACTTTGACAACTTGTTTAAAATAGACATCGCGAGCACAAACCGTAATGTTGAGTACATTCTCAAAGTGCTTCAATCTACCGACATGCTATACGTGTCTCGAGCTATCAAGAAGAGTCCTTGGTTGATAACCGACAAGCAGTACGCTAATGTTATCAATCCAGAATACTTATTTAATGAACTCAGACTGCAAATGACCACGAAAGCTTTTAACAAACTTATTTTACAAATAAGATTACTCCTGCGAGATGAAGATCGCGTTGAAGACTTTTATAACTATTACAAAGAGAAAGATTTACAAACTGCCCTGAAGTGGTTTCCGCGTTGCTCTCAAACATTTATTGAAAAAGTTTTAGAAAAGCATTTAAATGATAAAGAATTAAAAAGAAATGTACTTAAACGGCTGTGCGAAAGATCAATGAAATTTTTAGAAATATATTGCCGTTATAACATACACTATTATAAAAGAGAAGCTTTGTATAAAACTACGTTTGTCATGAACGATGATGTCGAACGATATCTCGATATAATAGAAACAATGCCATATTATACGCCAACATTTACAGCTAAATATACAAAAATAATAATGACAAAATGTCGCAATCGTATCATGGAAAAACTGGATAGATTTGCAGATTATATCGATGTACCTACATTTGCGAAATTTATATCTGAAGAAGAAATAAAAGATTTTATTTTAAAGAACAAAAAAAATAAAAAAATCCGTTCATGGTTTAGAGATCAAAAAGTTAAATATCTCATTAAAAGATTACCATCCGATGACCGATTTGAATTCATCAAAAAGGTATTTATCGATAAAGAACATAAAAATGATGATTCAGATGGTGATTCCATGTTAGACGATGCGGTTCCCTATCGATGCGAGCAAATGAGTTGTGGAAAAAGCGGTAACAATTCAGGAACATCTCAAAATATTTATACTTGGTATGAATTTGCTTCTTTCAAAACCGCTTTTACGGATTTAAAAAAAATAATTCGTACTGAATCAAATCCAAACGAACGAATTGCCATGCTCACAGTATTGTTGACTACAGCAGGTCATGATGTGCAAAACATACATACGTTATTGAAATATTACCGAGAGCATCACATAAACGAGCCCTTCAAATTTAAAATTCAATTTATTAACATAGTACTGACCAAGACTAAAACATATAGATATGATAAAAACACTTGGAATTATTTGAAAGATGTTTTCTCTAGTATGGAAGTTTTTAGTGAATCTGACAAAAATGTCCAGTCATGTGTAAAATCCGTGTTATTGTACTGTGTTATCAATGATGAACCAGTACCGGAAATAATTGAAAAAAAATTTGAATTTGAGACTCTAAAGCAATATAAAAAAAATCTATCGCAGGACGAACGAAATAAGATATTTAATTACTTATTGAAGTCCATCTGTTCTAAAATTCAAAACGATAAATTGCAAAATGAAAAAGAATTTGAAGTAATGTTTGGGATTTTGGAAAATTGTCTTAATTTACTTTGTGACTGGGATAAGGATCTTAAGGACTACCCGTCAATTCTTAATAAAATCAAGCAAATAATAGAAGTCAAGAAACAGAACCCGGCATGGGAGATGGATATTGGAAGATTATACAATAAAAAAAAATCGTGGAAAAAACTCCTATTTGCAGAGTCTCTCTTAGTAAGTCCTGCACAAGACACCGTTATGAATGCTCTTAAACACGACGCTAGATTGATAGAGACATACAAACATAAAATTGATGAGTTATTAAAAGACAATAAAAACCTAGATATTTTTTTCCAAAAAATCCGCATTTATTGGTCTCAATCATTAGCTAAGTCCTTTAAAGAAATGCTACAAAGCAACCTTCACCAAAATTATAACCATAAGCCTTATATTAGAGGGCTGTGTACCTTACTACCACCTAAAGAGGTGACAGAAATAGTAAAAAAGTATGTACCCTCTAACACTAAAATTGACTGGAGCCAGCATGATGACGTTCAGCTCTATATACGTAAATATTTAGCAATGAATTTGTATTTAGCACGACCTCAACCTTCTTTAGATATGGCTCTTTTGTACGCCAAGGGTGACTATTTACAATACGCACTGTCATCCCTAAATGCTATCCTTCACAACATGAGCACTGATGATTTCCGCAAAAATCTTAAAACCTTACTCAATTCTCCGGTATCTTTGCAAAAACATGGCATTCGAACTGCAAATTTGAAAATTAAACATGAAGAACTTAAGCAGTTATTGTCTGATATATGGAATTCTAATAAAAATAGTAGCATTCGATTTTACATATTTGTAAGTAATCATAAAATATTATGCACAGAGAAGAATGAAGAATCAGTAAAAGAGAAGTGGGAATTAATAAAAATGTTTATTGATAATTTAACATCTGATGAATATAAAAAAATATACACAACATTGAGTGAAGTTGAAAATGTACCAATGCCAGTAAGAGGTGAATACTGGATGAAAAGTTACGAATTCTTGAAGTCTTTACCTACAAAAGCTAACTGCGGTTATCTTCTTGACCATTTGATCAACAACATGACAGACATAATGCATGATCGTGACGACGATTTGGTTGTAAATATATTTATGCCCTCATTTGATAAAATATTTTGTACTGAAGATTATGAATACGCTTTTCATGTTGCCGTATTTCTTCTCTCGACAAAAACCGAAGAAGCGCAGATGAAACGCTATAATAAAATGTTCGTCCCCATGTGGGAAAAGGCCTTTTCAGAATGGGACAACAACTACGAAGGAGTATACCGTGCCCGAAACAATATTTACAAGATCATCAACAATATCTCGAATAGTTTTTACATTGTAGTGCGTAAAGATATGGTATATCCTATTAAAATGTCTACTAAAATATTAGATACTTTACAGAAAAATATACCAGAGATAGAAAATTACATTTTAATAACTATTCAAAAATTGGGTTTGAAGTACATTACAATTATGGACAAAATTTTGGAAAAAGAAAAAGATTCTGAATCTTTTAAACGTACCTCAAAAGACGATCTCGAAAATCTCCTTCATGAAAATGTAACAGTAGAGTTTGGCAAAGTTTGTGTGGAACACCTCAAAGAAGATATTGCAAACAATTTTCCGACCATATACATTCCTTTTGCGGAAGCTTTTTATAATATGTTTTCCTATTATGTTAATAACAATCGATTGAGTAAATTAACAGTATTGAATGCTTTTCTAGATGATAAAGAATTTATTGCAGGCTACTTATTTGTGTTAGAAACTTTACCGGGATACTTATATAACGATAGATTAAAGGCTCTGAAAAAGGAAATATTAAATAAAATTGATGAACATCCTAACAAGGAAATAAAAATGCATTATTCGTTTCTCAAACAATGGAAAAAAATGAGATACTTATAAGATCTAATAAGAGATTGCTATAAGGGTTTAGTTTATCTTTTGTTTTATTATTTTTTATTATTAAATCGTCTTAACGTATATTTATTTTATTTCACACCGCACTTCACATCTGGAGATAACTTAATGCTAGAACAGTACTGGATTTACATTAACATTTATGAATTACAGACAACAAACTATATATAATAGAGACCAAGCTTCTTAGCATTCCATGGATTCATTCACGGTGCGGGTGCCGGGTCGTTGCGTTGCAGGGAGAGGAGTGCAAACAGCTCCTGGGACTTGTGACCCAAGTGTAGGCTTAAGGGGCCCCTTTAAAATAGGCATTCACGCTCACCTCAACTGGTTGCGTTCCTCTCCCTACATTTAATTTGTTTGTTTAATACATTGATATTGTAAGGAAGCTCATCTAGTTTTGAATTTATGTAGATTTGCAAGTCATCAGCGTACAGGTAAAGAGAAATGTTTTTAGGTAAATTTGATCTGGGGGAGTCATTTGAAATGCTTTAAATAGAATTTTTATAAGGCTGGAGACCAATCATGAACTAAGTTGCGCCAACTCAAAGCTAATGGAATACAAAAGTGACCTATGACCTTTCTCTTCATTCTTATATCTTTTAAATGTAATATAATATTACTATGAAAGTAGAGAACTATTTAAAATTTATATTATTTATTTTGAATGTTTGAAGTTAGGACCCTTTAAGCCTTTGTAAATGTGAGAGCGTCACAGAAAAAGTAGAGACGGCCTAAGTTTACTAGAGTATAAGTGGTGTTTCATGCCGGTTCCTCAAGGACCAACCATTTGGAATCAAAACTAGAGCCTGATATTTTATAAGTAATAAGCCTGATTTTTTATACGTACGTTTATAATAAATAAAAAAAATAAAAGGTAAAGTATTTATAGGTATTCACTAAGTTCCGCGAACATTCTCCGTAATGTATGACTACTGTGTTCGCGAACAATATTTGGATACAAATCAGTTGATAGAACATATTGTTACTAATTCGCGAACATAGTGTATTCACTATTTACGTTAGATTTCACGAAACATGAAGACCTTTGTCTGGTTGTATTTGTAATAAAAACATAATATGGACCTTGACATTCGATCGTGGTCACATCTTTCAACATTCCTCGTGAGTCAGATGTTTGAAACAGCATTCTATTATTAATTATAAAGGCAAAAATAATGATATGTTAACTTTGCCATATGATACAATTAATAATATTAGCAGTTATTTTTCTTAAAATTATAAATTTAACATGATTTATTTAGTAATTTAAGTTTATGTTACATATGTCCTTTTTTAGGTAAATTTATTTTTAATATATTTCGTTACATCCGGGTTCAAAATAAAAAGTTAATTCAGTGTCATAAGGCGTGGCATTTCAAATGTCAGCATTCCTGCACCAGCAATATTTGTTACTCAGAATCAAGAAAAAGATTTCTTTTAAATCTTACTAATAAAAAATAAGATTTATGTATGATAGGTCAACTCTGAACTTCAACAATGACACTAATACGGCGAGTTCTCAAGTCTAACATATTAATTAATTATATAAAGATTTAAAAAAGGATTATTGTTTAAAAATGATGATGAGTAAATTTGAAAACACAAAATGGTGGAAAAGTAAATAAATTTCCTAGGTAAGTGTGGTTCACCTAGGAAATTAATTTAGTTTTTTTAAAGCGGTACTTCATAATAAAACATTATATCTCGAAACTCAGAAAAAAATATTTTAAACATAATAAAAAAATAATAAGAATCGATATAAACTGTAATTTATATTATATACATATATTAATGTTATGTCTTAAAAATTACTACTTCCCCATACTGCATCAAATGGAACGACAGATACAATAATCGCCTCCTGCTCATTTTGTGCTCCTTCCTGCTCCCACACCTAAGTCGATTCACGAATGCGTGGAATGTTAGTATCAGAGTACTATAAATTGCTGACTCCGTAGTAAAAAAAGGTTAACCCCCCGCCCCATCAGGGCGGGTGTCCCTCGGGGCTCAGTTCAACGCCTCCAGATTGCAGCCAACTCCCTCGGGAGCTGGTTTCGGAAATGGAGGATTGTAGTGAACCCGGAGAAGAGAGCCGCGATACTCTTCGAACGGTCCAAGATCACAACGATGTCTGAGGACATTAAGTTATTTGATAAACCGATACCTTGGAAAAGAGAGGTCAAATACCTAGGAGTTACGTTAGATAGACAGTTAGGTCACCTCTCACATAAAGATCGTTCGTAACAGAGCGGCCTTTATCTTAGGTCGATTATGTCCGTTGTTAGGCAAATGGAATAAAATGTCCTTACGGAATAAGGGCACCCTTTACAAAGCCTGCATACGTTCCGTCATGTCCTATGCGAGTGTCGCTTTTGCGCACGCAGATCTGAGGCCCCTTCAGGTCCTACAGAATAAGTTCGCATGGTTAGACACCGGGGCACCGTGGTTCGTCCACAACATCGACCTCCATAGAGATCTCGACCTTCCGACGATCGCACAGTACTTCAAGGGACTTTCAAATTCGTATATTACGCATTCAATACGAATTCCTTAGTAAAACTTTTGAATTTCAAAGTTATTTATTATAATCGAAAAATGGAAAAAACATTTTTTACCATTCTTCATTAACAATAAATAGCTTTATTGAAAATTTTCATATTAAAATAACAAGTAAATAAAAAACAAAATTAAAAATTACAAACTATTAGTTAATATACAATATTGCAATAAAAATATAATGAAACAAAATAACAGTTAATTTAAGAATACTTTCATATGTAGAATTATTAAATGAATTCAAATTAAATAAAAAAATATTGAAATTAAATATGATCAATGTTTATAAAATAATCAATTACATAGAGAGTAAACAAGTTGTACATATTTTAATGAGTGTTCTATTTAGGAATATAACATTATTATTTTCATCATTACTGTTAAAAGATTTACAATAATAAATAGAAAGAAATACAACTACAATTAAGTTTTAAATAGCATTTATTCTATAACAGAAACTTTAAGTAACATTAGTTTTAAATAACATAATTTAAAAGTCTAAATATCTTAATATTTAGACTTTTAAATAACATTTGTTATTTAAAAGTCTAAATATTAAGATATTATAATTTGATCTCAGAGAAATTAAATTAACATTTGAAATTGACTTAAGCATGTCAGCCATCTTATATTTTGTATACAGTCATTAATCAATTTATACAAAAATAAATGTATAAACTAATAGAAAGAAATGTATAGCTTTAATTTTAAATTACTAATTTTAATGTAATATAATACATTAGTAATAAAATGTTATGTACATATCAATATAGGCAAGGAACAGTTTATCCAGCTCCACAAGGGACTCTTCTGAATCTGGTGTTCCACCTCCTTGATGAATGAGCAGGAATATTCTGTAATTTTAATAGAATCAATTATTATTATTGGAATATTTACATAAAATATTACTGTTAATTTAAAAAGTTTAATATAAATATAAACCCTAAATATAATGCAGTTTTATCTAAAGTTGGTATAAATTTTGTAACTATAATGTATGTTTATTTGACAATTAGGTGGTTGTTTTAGTGATATAGATACTAATATAATCTTTTAATAAGTTTCATTATTATTTGGTTTTGAGAATTTAAAAACGAACATAAGATAAAAAATAATGACTTGGGTATAAATTCCATACCTACCATTTAATTTTGAATTTCACTGGATTGTTTAATATATTAATTGCTGTCTACTGTTTTACAAAAAAAAACAAAACTTTTGTACTCTGTAAGGTAACATAAGCAAACCTTGTATACCAAATGAAATTGAACCGCTTTTGAAGTGAGTTTATTTCCATAATGGAATTTATGTTCCAGTTACAGACAACAAATTCCATTGTTATTATAAATAATTTTCCATCCTTTGATTGAATAAAGCCATATTAAGTGACACTTTTCGAGGTTTAAACCAGGTTTAGGAACATAATTTTTATCCATCTAGAATATTATCAGATAGATACTAATATTTAATAATATCTAAGAATTTAAGAATCATCATAAATCTTTGTAGAGCTTAAACTTATATTAAAAAAATGAAGAATGTTCACATTTTCTATACCCTTTGGAATTGAATTTCAGCAGGTAAAAATATACAAACTAATAAAAGAAACATAATGTCGGAAAATGAGTTTGAAATTGAGATAGTGCATGATACTCAATAGATGCTAGTATTAATTGTACTAGAAGAAAATTAAAGACACGATGCGTAAATGGCAAGGATATTTAAAAACTTAATTTTTTTGATTCTTATATCATCTCGGAAAATATTCGAGATCTTAAAAATCTGGATCCATGCTGCAGTAAAAACCCCTTTTTAATGATGTCTGGATTTAGGGTGCATAAGAATCACGCAATAATAGTTCAAACCTAAAGTTCAACAATTACACTAATAACACTAATACGGCGAATTCTCAAGTCTAAAATAGTGATTTACTATTCATTTCTTATAAAACGATTTTTAGAAGGATTATTGTGTAAAAATGATAACCACTAAATTTGTAAACACAAAATGATGGAAATGTAAATAAATTTCCTAGGTAAAACATACGTTTCTTTTAAAGCGGTACTTCATAATAAAACATCCTATATTATATTGAGATATATCCCTTAAAAAATTCAATTTTTATCTTGATAGTCAGAAAAAATATTTCAATCAATAAAAAAGAATAAGAATCAAAATAAATACATATGTAATACTATATACATATATTAATGTTATATTTAAAAAATTACTAGTTCACCATACTGCATCTAATGGAACGACAGAAACAATAATCGTCTCCTGCTTAGTGATGGTTGACTCGAGTTACTAGATCGAGTTAGTTCGATTTGGACTTACTCGAATTAACTAGAGTTAAATTCCTCCTACCTCGAGTTTGAATTTTCGTTTGTCAATCTTTTGTGACTATAACAAATGAATGAAACAAAAATGAATATAACAAAGATGCTTACAACTATTACAATATTTAAAATTTTTCGAATATTCTTTAAATATCGCGCGTGTATTATTGTTTTACGTTTATACTATAGAGGTTATTATTATTAGGTATTTTTTAAAAATGCCGGGTCTTAAAAGAAAGTCTCTGGCTTGGGATGTTTTTGATTCACCAGATAGTGGACGTGCTAAATGTAAACAGTGTTTAGAGTTTTTCAAATACAATGGAAATACTACCACTTTATGAAACCACATTAAAAAGAAGCACCCATGTGTTCAACTCGTAGAAACAAATTCTTTAAATCAGATTTCATCGTCAGTAAGTACAAGTAATTTTTCGTTTTTTCCCATTTCATTGTCAGATTCTCAAAGGCTTAACTTTCGATGTAGATGCCCCGGAAGTTGAGCCTCCGTCTTCATTTGTTCAATTTCTAATTAATAAAAAGCCTTTTATTTCCTGATGTTAACGAACAAATGATATATAATATATATACTCCGTTTCATTCAGTTAAATCGAGTTCAACTCGAGTTACGTGTATTTCAACTCGAGTTGTATTTAACCTGAGTTGGCACATCACTACTCCTGCTCACTTTGTGCTCCTTACTGCTCCCACACCTAAGCGCGAGGAATGTTTGTACTGAGTTAACATACCCTGTACCATACTCTGGCAGGGATGTTCAGGGCAGTAAGTAGTGTTGTGATTATTCGTGAAATAAAGTACATTTAAAGGAAATCCTATAACACTTTACGGTTAGTTATATGATTCTTTATTCCTTATTTATAAACCTGATTACATTATATTAGCAAATATACACATTTTTATTAGCTTTTTATGTATATACATAGTATATACCTTAAAATGATAAAATGACTATTATACAGTTACTGTGCCTATATACTTACTACTATATATTTAAGTTATTATTTTAAATTACTTTGCTCAGTTAAAATAGCTAAAGAATGTTAAGCGCCTCCTTAGTAGGCCCCATTAATGTGTGCAATATGAAATATTTGTATGTAGGTAAATCCAATGATACTGGCCATTATTATATGAACTAAGACAGTTATTGGTGTTCGGAATAATTGATTAACTAACTGTATATGATACTTTAACGCTATTAAAGCAATGCATTAGTACTATGATTCTGATTAGTTTTTGATTTAAAGAATTCAGTTAAATATTGAACCTTTTTGGATTGGATATAATATATAGGTATATATATATATATATATATGTAGGTATATATATATATATATTACGATGATAATTGGATTTGTTAATATAATATGGTTTTAGCTACCTTATATATTTACACAGATGCTGTCTAATTTAAATTTAAAAGTTTTGTTTTTATTTTAGTTACCCTATTCGTGGCAGGCACGAATTATTCTCATCCACTTATCTGTACAATTTGACAACACGATTTTTTCTGCAATTTTATTATAAAATAATATTATATCATTAGTTTCTTCATAGTAATAAAATACAGTCGCGTGCAAGTAAATCGACTCAAGCCTCAAGTGCGCATAAAAAGTGATATAACTTAAAAATGCCTTAATATACCTCTATATAATGTTTTACATAATTAAAGCCTAGTAATTGAGCTTTAAAATGGTGCAAGTTGCATGAAAATCGATTCAGTAGTTTAGTAAAAAAGGTTAATGCCAATGATAATGTAAAAAATGTTGAAAATTCATACAATTTCACAGTATGGGGCTATTGTGTTTAAATGAAACAAAATGCGCGTAAGATAAAAAATTTATTCGTGTCAATATTTGGTATTTCCTCCTCTAGCTCTGATCACTGTTCTCATGCGATTCTTCATCGACCTTATCAACTTTTTAATGGATGATTGTGGTATTCGACCCCACTCTTCTACCAACGCAGTCTTGAGCTCATTGATGTTTGTCGGAGCTGATTTCCTCGCTCTAACTTTCCTTTTGAGCTCGTCCCATATGTGCTCAATGGGATTTAAATCGGGGCTGAGCGGTGGCCAATGCATAGTGTGAATTCCAACTTCGTTCAGGAAATCACGTGTGGCCCGAGCAGTGTGACATCGGGCATTGTCATGCATCAAGATGAAATTTTCTCCAATAAAGCCTTGATAAGGGACAACTTGATCCAGTAGAACATTTTCAATGTAACGATCACTGGTCAGACCTCCTCCCCGGCCTCCCCCAGGAACGAAAACAAGCTCCGTTTTGCCTTCTAAGGAAATTCCGGCCCACATCATGCAAGATCCGCCACCATATGCAACGGTTTCCACAAAGCAGCACTGTGAAAACCGTTCACCGGGACGACGGTATACCCGACCTCTCCTGTCGCTGCCATGGAGACACATCCTCGTCTCATCTGTGAACAGGACTGACTGCCATTGCTCTATGCTCCAATCCAAATGCTCTCGAGCAAAGTGAAGCCGTGCTTGACGATGAGCTGTGGTCAACTTCGGGCCTGTAGCGGGTCTTTTCGGAGAAAGGTTAGCTTCTTTCAACCTTCTTCTAACTGTCCACTGACTGACAGTCACCCCGCGAACTTGACGTAGCTCCTGCTGCACATCTACGCCGGTAAGGTGTCGATTTCGGAGAGAGGTCGAGACCAAAAACCGGTCGTCACGCTCTGAGGTGCACCGGCGTCGGCTGGTATTAGGCCTCCGAGTGAAGGCACCAGTCTCTTGAAACTTTCTGTATACTCTCGAGACAGCGGACTGACTCATATTCAAACGACGAGCGACTTCTCGCTGGTTCAACCCTTCTTGCAATAGGGCAACGACTTGAGCGGCTTCCTCAGGTGTTGTATCCATAATTTTCTTCAAATGACGGCTTTAATTTGCAGAGATGTGTTCAGGTCAACGTCTAATGAGCGACTGATAAGAAAAAACGATTACAGAGGGTTTTTATAGGGGGTTGTGTCGCGCAAGTTGTGTATAGAGCGCAGAGCAGTTTACGGGAGGTTGCGTTCAGTTGCATTCTAAGTACAAGTGTTTATTTAAATTACTGATATTATGCTACCATTTGAAAGCCTAATTACTAGGCTTTAATTATGTAAAACATTATATAGAGGTAAAATAAGTAATTTTTTAGTTATATCACTTTTTATGCGCACTTGAGGCTTGAGTCGATTTACTTGCACGCGACTGTACATACGAATTAATTATTATCATAATAATTGATTCTCTGTACACTTATAAAATGAAAAGCACGTATTATTTTACCTATTAAAATATAAAATAACTGATAATTTTAAATTGACAATTTTAACAGAAATTATTAAACATAAATATATTCTTGGTTTTCAGTTGCCAACTATGGCACCTCTGGTAATAGAGGGTGAGACGCTAGGAGAAATACATCACAATTACAACACACTAGTCAACGATGCAATAAAAAATAAAAACATTGAAATAACGGATATCAACTACGACGACTCCGACTTTGACAACTTGTTTAAAATAGACATCGCGAGCACAAACCGTAATGTTGAGTACATTCTCAAAGTGCTTCAATCTACCGACATGCTATACGTGTCTCGAGCTATCAAGAAGAGTCCTTGGTTGATAACCGACAAGCAGTACGCTAATGTTATCAATCCAGAATACTTATTTAATGAACTCAGATTGCAAATGACCACGAAAGCTTTTAACAAACTTATTTTACAAATAAGATTACTCCTGCGAGATGAAGATCGCGTTGAAGACTTTTATAACTATTACAAAGAGAAAGATTTTCAAACAGCCCTGAAATGGCTTCCGCATTGCTCTCAGCCATTTATTGAAAAAGTTTTAGAAAAGCATGCAAATGATAATGAATTAACCAATAATTTACTCAAACGACTTTGCGAAAGGTCAATGAAATTTTTAGAAATATATTGCCGTTACAACAAACACTATTATAAAAGAGAAGCTTTGTTTGAAACTATGTTTGTCATGAACGATGACGTCGAACGATATCTCGATATGATAGAAGCAATGCCAGATTGTACGCCAACATTTACAGCTAAATATACGAAAATAATAATGACAAAATGTCGCAATCGTATTATGGAAAAACTGGATAGATATGCAGATTATATCGATGTACCTACATTTGCGAAATTTATATCTGAAGAAGAAATAAAAGATTTTATTTTAAAGAACAAAAAAAATAAAAAATTGCGTCCATGGTTTTCAGATAAAAAAGTTAAATATCTCATTAAAAGATTACCATCCGATGTCCGATTTGAATTCATCAAAAAGGTATTTATCGATAAAGAACATAAAAATGATGATTCAGATGATGATTCCATGTTAGACGATGCGGTTCCCTATCGATGCGTGCAAATGAGTTGTGGAAAAAGCGGTTACAATTCAGGAACATCTCAAAATATTTATACTTGGTATATATTTGCTTCTTTCAAAACCGCTTTTACAGATTTAAAAAAATTAATTCGTACTGAATCAAATCCAAACGAACGAATTGCCATGCTCACAGTATTGTTGACTACCGCAGGTCATGATATGCAAAACATACATACGTTATTGAAATATTACCGAGAGCATCACATAAACGAGCCCTTCAAATTTAAAATTCAATTTATTAACATAGTACTGACCAAGACTAAAACATATAGATATGATAAAAATACTTGGAATTATTTGAAAGATGTTTTCTCTAGTATGGAAGTTTTTAGTGAATCTGACAAAAATGTCCAGTCATGTGTAAAATCCGTGTTATTGTACTGTGTTATCAATGATGAACCAGTACCGGAAATAATTGAAAAAAAATTTGAATTTGAGACTCTAAGGCAGTATAAAAAAAATCTATCGCAGGACGAACGAAACAAGATATTTAATTACTTATTGAAGTCCATCTGTTCTAAAATTCAAAACGATAAATTGCAAAATGAAAAAGAATTTGAAGTAATGTTTGGGATTTTGGAAAATTGTCTTATTTTACTTTGTGACTGGGATAAGGATCTTAAGGACTACCCGTCAATTCTTAATAAAATCAAGCAAATAATAGAAGTCAAGAAACAGAACCCGGCATGGGAGATGGATATTGGAAGATTATACAATAAAAAAAAATCGTGGAAAAAACTCCTATTTGCAGAGTCTCTCTTAGTAAGTCCTGCACAAGACACCGTTATGAATGCTCTTAAACACGACGCTAGATTGATAGAGACATACAAACATAAAATTGATGAGTTATTAAAAGACAATAAAAACCTAGATATTTTTTTCCAAAAAATCCGCATTTATTGGTCTCAATCATTAGCTAACTCCTTTAAAGAAATGCTACAAAGCAACCTTCACCAAAATTATAACCATAAGCCTTTCATGACAGGGCTGTGCACTTTACTATCACATAAAGAAATAACAGAAATAATAAAAAAGTATGTACCCTCTGACACTAAAATTGACTGGAGCCAGCATGACGAGGTTCAGCTCTACATACGTAAATATTTAGCAATGAATTTGTATTTAGCACGACCTCAACCTTCTTTAGATATGGCTCTTTTGTACGCCAAGGGTGACTATTTACAATACGCACTATCGTCCCTAAATGCTATCCTTCACAATATGAGCACTGATGATGTCCGCAAAAATCTTAAAACCTTACTCAATTCTCCGGTATCTTTACAAAAACATGGCATTCGAACTGCGATTTTGAAAATTAAGCATGAAGAACTTAAGCAGTTATTGTCTGACATATGGAAATCTAACAAAAATAGTAGTATTCGAGCTGACATATTTGTACATAATCATAAAATGTTGTGCACAGAGAAGAATGAAAATTCAGTAAAAGAGAAGTGGGAATTAATAAAAATGTTTATTGATAATTTAACATCTGATGAAAATAAAAAAATATACACAACATTGAGTGAAGTTGAAAATGTACCAATATCTGTAAGAGGGGAATACTGGATGAAAAGTTACGAATTCTTGAATTCTTTACCTACAAAAGCTAATTGCGGTGGTCTTCTTGACCATTTGATTAACAACATGACAGACATAATGCATGACCTGGACGACGATTTTGTTGCAAATATTTTTATGTCCTCGTTTGATAAAAAATTTTGTACTCAAAATTACACATACGCGCAGCATGTTGCCACATTTCTTCTCTCGACAAAAACCGAAGAAGCGCAGATGAAACGATATAATAAAATATTCGTCCCCATGTGTGAAAAGTCCTTTCCAGAATGGAATAAAAAACACGAAGGAGTATACCATGCCCGAAATAATATTTACAAGATCATCAAAAATCTCTCGGATAGATTTTACATTGTAGTACGCGAAGATATGGTATTTCCTATTAAAATGTTTACTGAAATATTAGATACTTTACAGAAAAATATACCAGAGATAGAAAATTACGTTTTATTGACTATTCAAAAATTAGGTTTGAAGTACATTACTATTATGGACAAAATTTTGGAAAAAGAAAAAAATTCTGAATCTTTTAAAAGTATCTCAAAAGACGATCTCGTAAATCTCCTTCATGAAAATGTAACAGTAGAGTTTGGCAAAGTTTGTGTGGAACACCTCAAAGAAGATATTGCAAACAATTTTCCGACCATATACATTCCTTTTGCGGAAGCTTTTAATAATATGTTTTCCTTTTATGGTAATAACAATCAATTGAATAAATTAACAGTTTTGAATGCTTTTCTAGATGATAAAGAATGTATTGCAGGCTACTTACTTGTGTTAGAAGCTTTACCAGAATACTTACATGACGATAAAGAAAAGGCTCTGAAAAAGGAAATATTAAATAAAATTGATGAACATCCTAACAAGGAAATAAAAATGCATTATTCGGTTCTCCAACAATGGAAAGAAATGAGATACTTATAAGATCTAATAAGAGATTGCTATAATGGTTTTGCTTATCTTTTGTTTTTATATATTTTTATTAAATTGTCTTAACATAAATTTATTTTATTTTACACCGCAATTCGGATTTGAAGATAACTCAATGTTTGTAATGTACCGGACTTACATTAACATTTATGAGTTACAGAATAAAATTAACAATACTTAAGAGTTGCCAAAAGACATTTCATCGAAAAATCATAATGATAGAGTAATATCTCTCCCAAAAGGTCGAAATGCATAAGATCTCGAGTCATGACTTCAATTCCATAAGCAAATCAGGATAGGCGCTCGAACAAATAAAGTAGGGTTAGGATCTAGCGAGAAAGTACAGGATAGAGATTTAACAAAATCTTTTATTCGGCAAGATGACAACGATAAGTATCGAGTGCACGCGATGAATCTAGAAATACAAAAACAGTGGCTGACCATAGATGACTTTAGTATTCCATTAGCTTTGAGGTGGCGCACCCTACTTCTTGATTGATCTCCAGCCTTATTAAAATTCTATTTAAATGCATTTTTTATAAAATAATCGATCGGACTATAATGATGGATACGTATGACAAACAGTATAGAATCCCTGAGGATATTGTTTTTTCGTCATTCAGACCGGACATATTCCTGTACTCTAGACGGCTAAAGTGCGTGAGACTTGTAGACATTAGTGTTCCATGAGAAACAAACATCCCCAAAAATCACACATTTAAGGTAAACAAGTATTACGAACTGACCAGGAATAGGTATATAACTATATAGTTAATTCTTAATATGTACGCGGGAGAAGTGGGAGCGAGAGGTATAACAGCGAAATCTGTATAAACTACTTAAAGATCTTGGCCTCTCTAGAGCTATTCTCAGTTCTATTTTAGAACGTACTTCAAAGGCGGCATTAGTAGGTTCATTTCAAATTTGGTTAGGTTAGGTTCCCCTCTCTCCACGTTGAAGACTGGCCCGGGTTTGGTAGTGGCGCGGTGGGGGGAGTACGTTGTCGTAGGCACGTACTTCTCCCCCAATCGTAGCCTGACGGAGTTCGAGATATTTCTCGACTCCGTCAGTGCTGCGATTAGCAGACAGGCGCCGGGGAACGTTATTGTCCTCGGCGATCTGAACGCCAAATCCATGGCCTGGGGGAACCGCGCTACGGACGCTAGGGGTAGGGCCGTACAGATCTGGTCGCTACTCTCCGGTCTGTCCCTCCTCAACAGAGGGACCGATTCGACCTGTGTGCGGCTGCAAGGGAGTTCCGTGGTGGACGTTTCGTTCGCCACCCCAGCTGTCGCGCGACTGGTCGTCGACTGGAGAGTGGAGAAGGAGGTGGAGACTCTATCGGACCATCTGTATGTCCGATTCGAGATCTCCGCCTCTCGGCCGCATTTGGCCGGACCACCGCGGGGGGGGGAGTCTGGATCGGGATCTGGCGGCCATCGTTCAGGGCTGGGCCTTTCCCGATCCGTCCGACGAGGAGACCGACGTGGAGGGGTCGGCGGGCCGCATGCGCGAGGCCCTAACTAGGGTCTGCGATGCGGCCATGCCGAGGGTAGCGTTCAGGCCCCGGCGCAGGGCAGTGTACTGGTGGTCGCCTGAACTTGCCGAACTTGATTTCCTCGAGCAGCTGGTGGGGGAACTGTTCCCGGAAACCACCGGCCACTCTCCTCCTGTGATGGCCCCTCCTTCTCTTGAGAGGGGGGAGGGCTCCATCCCGGATATAACGGAGGTCGAGCTGGAGGTCACACTGAGTCGCCTCCTAGCCCGCAACACTGCACCGGGGCCGGACGGCATTCCAGGGCGGGTTCTGGTCATCGCCCTGGAATACTTGGGGGCAGGCTGAGGGAACTGTTCAACCTGTGTTTGCGCACTGGACAGTTCCCGAAGGCTTGGAAGGAGGGGTGGTTGTGCCTGTTGCGGAAGGAGGGTCGTTTTGTCGACTCGTCCTCTGCGTACAGGCTAATCGTGCTGCTGGACGAGATGGGTAAGCTCTTCGAGAGAATCCTCTCTGCCCGTCTCGTCCAGCACCTCAAGGAAGTGGGTCCTGGTCTCTCCGAGGCTCAGTTCGGCTTCAGGCCGGGTCGTTCAACCATCGACGCCCTGAGAGCTCTGAGAGACCTGACCCAGGAGGCTGTGTCCGAGGGGGACGTCGTCGTCGGGTCTCGCTGGACGTCGCCAACGCCTTCAACAGTTTGCCGGTCGAGGCGCTCCGGTACCATGGAGTGCCTCCCTACCTCCGGCAGCTGTTGGAGGCATACCTGCAGGATAGAGAGGTCCTGTGGGTAGGCGGCTACCGGCGGCTATACCGACGGAGCGTGAGCCGAGGAGTTCCGCAAGGGACCGTTTTAGGACCGGTCTTGTGGAACGTGGGCTATGCCTGGCTGCTCCGCTGTCCGCTCCTCCCCAGGATGAGGGTATTCTGTTATGCAGATGACACCCTCGTCACTGCACGGGGAGGGATTGCTTCCGTCGGTGCTACGCTGGTAGCGGACCGCGTGGGGCTGTTGGGACTGGAGGTCTCCGTCACGAAGACGGAGGCCATGCTGTTCCACGGCCCTCGGCGAGGTCCCCCTCGTCGGGCGTCCATCTCCGTCCAGGGTGCGCAGGTGGCGCTGAAGGCCCAGATGAAGTATCTGGGCCTCACACTGGACGGAAGATGGAACTTCGGGGCGCACTTCTCCCTGCTCGTCCCGAAGTTGATTTCCACTGCAGCTGCCTTGGGGAGGCTTCTGCCCAACGTCAGTGGGCCGCAGGCTCCGTGCCGGCGCCTATACGCCGGCATCGTGAGGAGCATGGCCCTGTACGGTGCTCCCATATGGTCGGGAACCCTCACTGCGGATTCCGGAACCCTCACTGCGGATTCGCAAAACGCAAAGGGTCCTAGTGGTGAGGATGATCAGGGGGTACCGTAAGGTGTCCTACACTGCGGCCACACTCCTGGCGAGTGATCCGCCGTGGGAGCTACACGCGGAGGTGCTCGCCAGGGTGTATTGGCACCGGGCAGAAGCCAGGGATGGGCAAAGGATCGAGGCGGCGCGGGTCAGGGTTCTAGCTCACCGATCCCTGATCCGACAGTGGAAATCGGAGTTGGGGTCTCTTACCACCGGTCTGGCGACAGTGGGGGCAGTCCGCCCCTACATGGATCGTTGGATCAACCGACGACATGGGACCCTAACCTATCGTCTTGTGCAAGTGTTGACGGGGCACGGATGCTTCGGTCAGTACCTGCACAGGATAGCACGCAGGGAGGCGGCCCCCTCCTGCCACCACTGTGACGAGCCCGTGGACACGGCTCGTCACACCTTGGCGGAGTGCGCAGCCTGGGACCGTCAGCGTACTGAGCTGACGGCCGTGGCTGGCAGGGATATTTCGCTGTCGAGTGTCGTGGACACGATGCTTGGCAGCGAGAGGTCTTGGGTGGCTTCCTTCTGCGAGCAAGTGGTTGCCGCGAAGGAGGCCGCGGAGCGGATCAGGGAGTCAGCCTCCACCGCTGATCCGCTCCGAAGGGATAGGCTGGGGAGAAGGAGGCGGGAGTACGCCCGCCGCTTCCTTCCCCAGCCGTAGGCCTTGGTGGGAGAGGAGGGTGACCTCTCCCACCTGCCATTGACTTACGTCGTAAGGGTGCTTTCGTTACTCGGGGCACCCTTATCAGGGCTGGCGATTCCGCCGGGGCGTCACGGTGAGTGCGACAAGCGATCCCGTGGCGTCCCATTATGGCGATGAGGGTAACCGTTGGTTTTTAATGGGTAGCCTTAAAAATGGTAGCGTTCTCTATGCTGCCGGGTACCCACATAACCACCTCGGCCGTCACCTTCTCGGCCGGGGGGTATCCGTAAAGGATTTTCCAAAGATAAAAAAAAAAGGTTAGGTTAGGTTAGGGAGAGGAGTGTCACCGGTGAGCGTTAATGCTCATTTTAAAGGTGCCCATTAAACCTACACCTGGGTCGCAAGTTCCAGGAAGTTTTTGCACTCTTCTCCTTGCAACACCAAGTAAAGATTACTCGTAACTTGTGAAATAAATAAGATATATATATTTTTATATATACGTATATACTTGTAAAATAAATAGGTATATATATTTATATATATACGAACCCAATTATAATACTGTTAGGATTTAAGGGTAGCTTTAAGATATTGGTGGTGATACAGATATTTGTCTTAGAAGTAACTTTTTTGGTCCGGACTCACTTGCGTGCGGAAGGGCCGCTCTGTAGGAGTGTCTAGCGATTTACGAAGAGATCTGTGAGTATTATTATATTCATTGTTATATGTGTGTCTGATTTGTCCAAGAATAGCAGTGCTGTAAATAGTTTATGTTTAATATTATTATTTATTTCTTATTTCTCTATTTTTTTTGTTATTAGGTACTTGTAATATATATTTTTTGTAATCCTAAATATAAATAATAATATAATTATAAATCTTTACTATTCAATTAAATTCTCACCCAACTACTAAAAATACATATTCTAATTAAAATCAAACTTGAGAGTATAGAATCCTTCAGTCCAAACTTAAAATAATAGTAATAGAGGGCCAATCTATATGTATGTGGTTAGGAATTTAGGTAGATTAGAGTTGTGCAGCACGTATGGAGATGGATTTGTGATAGAATGAAGTGTCAGACTGCGCCACCTCAAGAATATACACACCTTAAACATACACAAGAGTACTCAGGTAAATTTCTAGGTTGACAAATTTTTTTGAGAAGATTTTTGAAGCACTTTACGCTTCTCTAAAGTATTAACACATGCATATTCCGGAAATGAATTAAGAGTATTCTCTCTCTCTCTTGGCGGTATTCTGAAATGTGATCAAATTTACGCAAGCCGTGGATGAAACGGATGCAAGAATTTTAAAGTCGATCTAATTTGCCAAGCAGCTCATGAGTAGCTTTTAGATAATAGAGGGAAAAAAAAGAGGAATTAAAAAAGATATTCCAGTATTAATTTATTCGGGGCACCCTTATACGGAGGAATTTCAGCGGGACGTTACGGTGATTGTGAAAGCGATCTCGTGGCGTCCCACTACGAGGATGAGGGTAACCGTTGGTTTTTAGTGGGTAGTCTTATGTGTAAGACGGGTAGTCTTACACATAAGACTACCCGTCTTACACCCCACTGGCTACATTGGCTACTGCTACAGTGCCTCGCTTTTTTTATCTTACTTACGTTTTTAACACTATACTATATCGCTACTTCTATAATAAACGCAATCGGACTGGTTCTTCCATAAACCTTCCCATTAGCGAGAGAGATGGAAAGTACTCTTTTTTTTTCTACAGAAGAGCTACAAAGCCACTGTTGCCGTCTTAGCCACTGTCGCCACCTCGACTGTGCTGAAATATTCTTTTTACTAGACTATGAACGAAATCTGACAGTTACGTGTACACAGGTCTTTACGAGGAATTTTGAGAGGATAGAAAGTATGGATAAGGATCGACAGTGCTAAGGAAAAGTAGGATTATTTATTCTGGGCAAGGAAACAACAACTTCCCCACTGCAGGGAATCGTTAGGAAAAAAAAATAAAATGAATGTGATTGTAGTAGGTAAAAGGATATCAATAAAGGGACTAATCATGTTTTTACTAATGCATATATTTACCTATTCCTGGTCAGTTCGTAATACTTGTTTACCTTAATTGTGTGATCTTTGGGATGTTAGTTTCTCACGGAACAGTAAGCTCCACAAGTATCACGAGCTTTAACTGTCTAGAGTACAGGAATATGTCCGGTCTGGATGATGAAACCACAATATCCTCAGTAATTCTATACTATTTCTCATGCGTATCCATCATTACAGTCCAATCGTGAGCCGCCTCTAAGTTTGGTTTTCTTTTTTAGACGACCCTTGTTTAATGTATCTTTTGGTGGTGGTTATACCACTTTGCGCTCTTGCTACTGAAAGACTAAACACACCACGTATGATGTCTAAAACTCTATCGTGTGACGCGTATATTTTGCCAGTAGCACCCTACCAACAAGTGTATAGCCGTTCCTACTGCCTCTCCACAGATATTGCAAGATTTTCCGGTAGCTTTACCCCAACTTAATAATAATAATAATACTCTTTATTGTACACCAAAGATATTACAAACAAAACCAATACATGATATACAAAAGGCGGCCTTATCGCTAAAGCAGCGATCTCTGCCAGCTTGAGGTACAGATATGAGACTAGGGGTGTATGAGGTAGATAATTTGAGTATATATATACACTTACATAATAATAGTAGTACATGGGTACAAAGATACATACATACAAAAATTAACAACAAGAATAACAAAAAGAAAAATAATAATAATAATAATATTTATTAATAATAAATATTTATTTATTTATTTTCAAATATATATATATATATATATTTGAAAATAAATTACAGTAAAAGATAATAATCTTGGACTAGCTTTTTGAATCGAGCAAGAGATTGAGCTCGTCGTGCTTGTAAAGGAAGGGAATTCCATAAACGACAAGCCTTCACGGCAAAAGAGTTCGTAAAAAAAGTTGTGGAATGGGAAGGAATTTTTAAAAGGAAATTATTGTCTGAACGTAAATGAAAGGAATGTGCATTAGATAAGAATTGGAACCGTTGTTTTAAATACAGAGGAGTAGACGGATTGAACAGCGTACAGTAAAGAAGGTTTAAAATATGAGCATTTCGGCGAAGGCGAATTGGGAGCAGCTTGAGCACTTTACGAAAATCGAAAACATGGTCATATTTGCGTAAGCCAAATATAAACCTAATACATAAGTTTTGAAGTCTCTCAAGTTCATTCAAATGCTCCTCTTTCAAATCAGGTAACACACGTCAGCGTAGTCAAGAATAGGTAAGAGAAGAGATTCAACCAGCAGTATCTTCGTGGGAACCGGAAGGAAATTGCGTAATCTTCGAAGAGATCCGATTGTGGCAAAAAAATTCCTACTAACCTCACCTATCTGAGGGGTCCAAGATAAATATTGTTCAAAGGTTATACCAAGGTTTTTTACTTTACTGGCGTACGGAACCTGGATACCATTAATATGAACCTTTGGGAGACAGGGCCAGTTTATTTTAGATATCAACCTTTGAGTACCAATTATAATGACTTGCGTTTTTTTGGGTTAATATTAAGGCCGTAGGAAATACTCCATTCGTGTATAGTAGGTACTAAGTTAATAGCTGTTTAATACATTGATATTGTAAGGAAGCTCATCTAGTTTTGAATTTATGTAGATTTGCAAGTCATCAGCGTACAGGTAAAGAGAAATGTTTTTAGGTAAATTTGATCTGGGGGAGTCATTTGAAATGCTTTAAATAGAATTTTAATAAGGCTGGAGACCAATCATGAACTAAGTTGCGCCAACTCAAAGCTAATGGAATACAAAAGTGACCTATGACCTTTCTCTTCATTCTTATATCTTTTAAATGTAATATAATATTACTATGAAAGTAGAGAACTATTTAAAATTTATATTATTTATTTTGAATGTTTGAAGTTAGGACCCTTTAAGCCTTTGTAAATGTGAGAGCGTCACAGAAAAAGTAGAGCCGACCTAAGTTTACAAGAGTATAAGTGGTGTTTCATGCCGGTTCCTCAAGGACCAACCATTTGGAATCAAAACTAGAGCCTGATATTTTATAAGTGATAAGCCTGATTTTTTATACGTACGTTTATAATAAATTAAAAAAATAAAAGGTAAAGTATTTATAGGTATTCACTAAGTTCCGCGAACATTCTCCGTAATGTATGACTACTGTGTTCGCGAACAATATTTCGATACAAATCAGTTGATAGAACATATTGTTACTAATTCGCGAACATAGTGTATTCACTATTTACGTTAGATTTCACGAAACCTGAAGACCTTTGTCTGGTTGTATTTGTAATAAAAACATAATATGGACCTTGACATTCGATCGTGGTCACATCTTTCAACATTCCTCGTGAGTCAGATGTTTGAAACAGGATTCTATTATTAATTATAAAGGCAAAAATAATGATATGTTAACTTTGCCATATGATACAATTAATAATGTTAGCAGTTATTTTTCTTAAAACTATAAATTTAACATGATTTATTTAGTAATTTAAGTTTATGTTACATATGTCCTTCTTTAGGTAAATTTATTTTTAATATATTTCGTTACATCCGGGTTCAAAACAAAAAGTTAATTCAGTGTCATAAGGCGTGGCATTTCAAATGTCAGCATTCCTGCACCAGCAATATTTGTTACTCAGAATGAAGAAAAAGATTTCTTTTAAATCTTACTAATAAAAAATAAGATTTATGTATGATAGGTCAACTCTGAACTTCAACAATAACACTAATACGGCGAATTCTCAAGTCTAAAATAGTGATTTACTATTAATTAATTATATAAAGATTTAAAAAAGGATTATTGTTTAAAAATGATGATGAGTAAATTTGAAAACACAAAATGGTGGAAAAATAAATAAATTTCCTAGGTAAGTGTGGTTCACCTAGGAAATTAATTTAGTTTTTTTTAAAGCGGTACTTCATAATAAAACATTATATCTCGAAACTCAGAAAAAAATATTTTAAACATAATAAAAAAATAATAAGAATCGATATAAACTGTAATTTATATTATATACATATATTAATGTTATGTCTTAAAAATTACTACTTCCCCATACTGCATCAAATGGAACGACAGATACAATAATCGCCTCCTGCTCATTTTGTGCTCCTTCCTGCTCCAACACCTAAGCCGATTCACGAATGCGTGGAATGTTAGTATCAGAGTACTATAAATTGCTGACTCCATAGTAAAAAAAGGTTAACCCCCCGCCCCATCAGGGCGGGTGTCCCTCGGGGCTCAGTTCAACGCCTCCAGATTGCAGCCAACTCCCTCGGGAGCTGGTTTCGGAAATGGAGGATTGAAGTGAACCCGGAGAAGAGTGCCGCGATACTCTTCGAACGGTCCAAGATCACAACGATGTCTGAGGACATTAAGTTATTTGATAAACCGATACCTTGGAAAAGAGAGGTCAAATACCTAGGAGTTACGTTAGATAGACAGTTAGTTTTCACCTCTCACATAAAGATCGTTCATAACAGATCCTTTATCTTAGGTCGATTATGTCCGTTGTTAGGCAAATGGAATAAAATGTCCTTACGCAATAAGGGCACCCTTTACAAAGCCTGCATACGTTCCGTCATGTCCTATGCGAGTGTCGCTTTTGCGCACGCAGATCTGAGGCCCCTTCAGGTCCTACAGAATAAGTTCGCATGTTTAGCCACCGGGGCACCGTGGTTCGTCCACAACATCAACCTCCATAGAGATCTCGACCTTCCGACGATCGCACAGTACTTCAAGGGACTTTCAAAAAGCTACTTTGACAGGGATGTGGATCACCCTAACCCACTGGTGGTTAAGGCCATTAATTACCACCGGCGTAGGGTTCTTATAGTCAAACTTAGGAAACCGAAGTCGGTACTCGCAGACCCCGACGATGCAATAACATTAGGTAACGCGGTAATCACACCAAACACTACAATCCGTGCTCGCCGGCGAAGACGGGGTCACCCCCATACGTTGCTCCGGCGTTCTGTCGTCGGAGGACGTTAGTGTTCAATAAACCCAGCTTCCCTCCATTAACGGCGTTCAAAGCCACGGTCCGAGTCTCACATGAGGCGCCCTTAGAACGTGCTTTCCCCCGGGGGCCCTTCAGGGCCCCCGTCCCTTCTCCTCGGGGGGTCTTCAGGTCCCCTCTTCCCTCCAGGATGGGTCCGAGTACCCACCCGCCCTTCCAGTGACGCTGTAACAGTCAATAGGGCTAACAGCAGACATAATGTCCGGTATGAGCGTATATTACGCATTCAATACGAATTCCTTAGTAAAACTTTTGAATTTCAAAGTTATTTATTATAATCGAAAAATGGAAAAAACATTTTTTACCATTCTTCATTAACAATAAATAGCTTTATTGAAAATTTTCATATTAAAATAACAGTAAATAAAAAACAAAATTAAAAATTACAAACTATTAGTTAATATACAATATTGCAATAAAAATATAATGAAACAAAATAACAGTTAATTTAAGAATACTTTCATATGTAGAATTATTAAATGAATTCAAATTAAATAAAAAATTATTGAAATTAAATATGATCTATGTTTATAAAATAATCGATTACATAGAGAGTAAACAAGTTGTACATATTTTAATAAGTGTTCTATTTAGGAATATAACATTATTATTTTCATCATTACTGTTAAAAGATTTACAATAATAAATAGAAAGAAATACAACTACAATTAAGTTTTAAATAGCATTTGTTCTATAACATAAACTTTAAGTAACATAAGTTTTAAATAACATTTGTTCTGTAAGATAACAAATGTTATTTAAAAATCTAAATATTAAGATATTATAATTTGATCTCTGAGAAATTAAATTAACATTTGAAATTGACTTAAGCATGTCAGCCATCTTATATTTTGTATACAGTCATTAATCAATTTATACAAAAATAAATGTATAAACTAATAGAAAGAAATGTATAGCTTTAATTTTAAATTACTAATTTTAATGTAATTTAATACATTAGCAATAAAATGTTATGTACATATCAATATAGGCAAGGAACTGTCTATCCAGCTCCACAAGGGACTCTTCTGAATCCGGTGTTCCACCTCCTTGATGAATGGGCAGGAATATTCTGTAATTTTAATAGAAATCAATTATTATTGTTGGAATATTTACGTTTAATTTTACTGTTAATTTAAAAGTTTAATATAAATATAAACCCTACATATAATGCAGTTTTATCCAAAGTATAATGTTTATTTATTTGACAATTAGCTGGTTGTTTTAGTGATATAGATACTAATATAATCTTTTAATAAATTTCATTATTTGGTTTTGAGAATTTAAAAATGAACAAAAGATAAAAAATAATAACTTTGGTATATATATGTACATATATATTATATATAGATTCCATCCCTACCATTTCATTTTTGGTTGCCCTAGATTGTTTAATATATTAATTGCTGTCTACTCTTTAACAAAAAAAAAAAACCTTTTGTAAGGTAACATAAGCAAACCTTGTATACCAAATGAAATTGAACCGCTTTTGAAGTGAGTTTATTTCCATAATGGAATTTATGTTCCAGTAACAGACAACAAATTCCATTGTTATTGTAAATAATTTTCCTTCCTTTGATTGAATAAAGCCATATTATGAGACACTTTTCAAGGTTTAAATCAGGTTTAGGAACATAATTTTTATCTATCTAGAAAATTATATATTATCAGATAGATACTAATATTTAATAATATCTAAGAATTTAAGAATCATCATAAATCTTTGTAGAGCTTAAACTTATATTAAAAAAATGAAGAATGTTCACATTTTCTATACCCTTTGGAATTGAATTAAACTAAACAAACTAATAAAGGAAACAAAATGTCGGAAAATGAGTTTGAAATTCAGATAGTGCATGATACTCAATAGATGCTAGTATTAATTGTACTAGAAGAAAATTTAAGACACGATGCGTAAATGGCAAGGATATTTAAAAACTTACTTTTTTGATTCTTATATCATCACGGAAAATATTCGAGATCTTAAAAATCGAGAATCTGGATCCATGCAGCAGAAGAAATCGTGATCTCGTGATCTCTTTCAATGATGTCTGGATTTAGGGTGCATAAGAATCACGCAATAATAGTTCTAACTTAAAGTTCAACAATTACACTAATAACACTAATACGGCGAATTCTTAAGTCTAAAATAGTGATTTACTATTCATTTCTTATAAAACGATTTAAAAAAGGATTATTGTGTAAAAATGATAACCACTAAATTTGTAAACACAAAATAGTGGAAAAGTAAATAAATTTCCTAGGTAAAAGTAGTACCACTTTAAAAGAAACGTATGTTTTACGGTAAAACATACGTTTTTTTTAAAGTGGTACTTCATAATAAAACATAATATTATACTTCATAATACTTCATAATATTATTATGAGATATATACCTTAAAAAATTCAAAATTTATCTTGAAAGTCAGAAAAAATATTTCAATCAATAAAAAATAATAAGAATCGAAATTAACACATATGTAATACTATATACATATATTAATGTTATATTTTAAAAATTACTAGTTCACCATACTGCATCTAATGGAACGACAGAAACAATAATCGTCTCCTGCTTAGTGATGGTTGACTCGAGTTACTAGATCGAGTTAGTTCGAGTTGGACTTACTCGAATTAACTAGAGTTAAATTCCTCCTACCTCGAGTTTGAATTTTCCTTTGTCAATCTTTTGTGACTATATATGAATATAATAAAGATGCTTTCAACTATTACAATATTTAAAATTTTTCGAATATTCTTTAAATACCGCGCGTGTATTATTGTTTTACGTTTATACTATAGAGGTTATTATTATTAGGTATTCTTTGAAAATGCCGGGTCTTAAAAGAAAGTCTCTGGTTTGGGATGTTTTTGATTCACCAGATAGTGGACGTGCTAAATGTAAACAGTGTTTAGAGTTTTTCAAATACAATGGGAATACTACCATTTTATGAAACCACATTAAAAAGAAGCACCCATATGTTCAACTCGTAGAAACAAATTCTTTAAATCAGATTTCATCGTCAGTAAGTACAAGTAATTTTTCGTTTTTTCCCATTTCATTGTCAGATTCTCAAAGGCTTAACTTTCGATGTAGATGCCCCGGAAGTTGAGCCTCCTTCTTTATTTGTTAAATTTCTAATTAATAAAAAGCCTTTTATTTCCTGATGTTAACGAACAAATGATATATAATATATATACTCCGTTTCATTCAGTTAAATCGAGTTCAACTCGAGTTACGTGTATTTCAACTCGAGTTGAATCGAGTTGTATTTAACCCGAGTTGGCACATCGCTATTCCTGCTCACTTTGTGCTCCTTACTGCTCCCACACCTAAACGCGAGGAATGTTTGTACTGAGTTAACATACCCTGTACCATACTCTGGCAGGGATGTTCAGGGCAGTAAGTAGTGTTGTGATTATTCGTGACATTAAGTACATTTAAAGGAAATCCTATAACACTTTACGGTTAGTTATATGATTCTTTATTCCTTATTAATAAACCTGATTACATTATATTAGCAAATATACACATTTTTATTAGCTTTTTATGTATATACATAGTATATACCTTAAAATGATAAAATGACTATTATACAGTTACTGTGCCTATATACTTACTACTATATATTTAAGTTATTATTTTAAATTACTTTGCTCAGTTAAAATAGCTAAAGGATGTTAAGCGCCTCCTTAGTATGCCCCATTAATGTGTGCAATATGAAATATTTGTATGTAGGTAAATCCAATGATACTGGCCATTATTATATGAACTAAGACAGTTATTGGTGATGTTAATAATTGATTAACTAACTGTATATGATACTTTAACTCTATTAAAGCAATGCATTAATACTATGATTCTGATTAGTTTTTGATTTAAAGAATTCAGTTAAATATTGAACCTTTTTGGATTGGATATAATATATATATATATATATATATATATATATATATATATATATATATATATATTACGATGATAATTGAATTTGTTAATATAATATGGTTTTAGCTACCTTATATATTTACACAGATGCTGTCTAATTTAAATTTAAAAGTTTTGTTTTTATTTTAGTTACCCTATTCGTTGCAGGCACGAATTATTCTCATACACTTATCTGTACAATTTGACAACACGATTTTTTCTGCAATTTTATTATAATATAATATTATATCATGAGTTTCTTCATAGTAATAAAATACATACGAATTAATTATTATCATAATAAATGATTCTCTGTACACTTATAAAATGAAAAGCACGTATTATTTTACCTATTTAAATATCACATAACTGATGATTTTAAATTGACAATTTTAACAGAAATTATTAACCATAAATATATTCTTGATTTTCAGTTGCCAACTATGGCACCTCTGGTAATAGAGGGTGAGACGCTAGGAGAAATACATCACAAGTACAACACACTAGTCAACGATGCAATAAAAAATAAAAACATTGAAATAAGTGATATCAACTACGACGACTCCGACTTTGACAACTTGTTTAAAATAGACATCGCGAGCACAAACCGTAATGTTGAGTACATTCTCAAAGTGCTTCAATCTACCGACATGCTATACGTGTCTCGAGCTATCAAGAAGAGTCCTTGGTTGATAACCGACAAGCAGTACGCTAATGTTATCAATCCAGAATACTTATTTAATGAACTCAGACTGCAAATGACCACGAAAGCTTTTAACAAACTTATTTTACAAATAAGATTACTCCTGCGAGATGAAGATCGCGTTGAAGACTTTTATAACTATTACAAAGAGAAAGATTTTCAAACAGCCCTGAAATGGCTTCCGCATTGCTCTCAACCATTTATTGAAAAAGTTTTAGAAAAGCATGCAAATGATAATGAATTAACCAATAATTTACTCAAAAGACTTTGCGAAAGGTCAATGAAATTTTTAGAAATATATTGCCGTTACAACAAACACTATTATAAAAGAGAAGCTTTGTTTGAAACTATGTTTGTCATGAACGATGATGTCGAACGATATCTCGATATGATAGAAGCAATGCCAGATTGTACGCCAACATTTACAGCTAAATATACGAAAATAATAATGACAAAATGTCGCAATCGTATTATGGAAAAACTGGATAGATATGCAGATTATATCGATGTACCTACATTTGCGAAATTTATATCTGAAGAAGAAATAAAAGATTTTATTTTAAAGAACAAAAAAAATAAAAAATTGCGTTCATGGTTTTCAGATAAAAAAGTTAAATATCTCATTAAAAGATTACCGTCCGATGTCCGATTTGAATTCATCAAAAAGGTATTTATCGATAAAGAACATAAAAATGATGATTCAGATGATGATTCCATGTTAGACGATGCGGTTCCCTATCGATGCGAGCAAATGAGTTGTGGAAAAAGCGGTTACAATTCAGGAACATCTCAAAATATTTATACTTGGTATATATTTGCTTCTTTCAAAACCGCTTTTACAGATTTAAAAAAAATAATTCGTACTGAATCAAATCCAAACGAACGAATTGCCATGCTCACAGTATTGTTGACTACAGCAGGTCATGATGTGCAAAACATACATACGTTATTGAAATATTACCGAGAGCATCACATAAACGAGCCCTTCAAATTTAAAATTCAATTTATTAACATAGTACTGAGCAAGACTAAAACATATAGATATGATAACAATACTTGGAATTATTTGAAAGATGTTTTCTCTAGTATGGAAGTTTTTAGTGAATCTGACAAAAATGTCCAGTCATGTGTAAAATCCGTGTTATTGTACTGTGTTATCAATGATGAACCAGTACCGGAAATAATTGAAAAAAAATTTGAATTTGAGACTCTAAGGCAGTATAAAAAAAATCTATCGCAGGACGAACGAAACAAGATATTTAATTACTTATTGAAGTCCATCTGTTCTAAAATTCAAAACGATAAATTGCAAAATGAAAAAGAATTTGAAGTAATGTTTGGGATTTTGGAAAATTGTCTTATTTTACTTTGTGACTGGGATAAGGATCTTAAGGACTACCCGTCAATTCTTAATAAAATCAAGCAAATAATAGAAGTCAAGAAACAGAACCCGGCATGGGAGATGGATATTGGAAGATTATACAATAAAAAAAAATCGTGGAAAAAACTCCTATTTGCAGAGTCTCTCTTAGTAAGTCCTGCACAAGACACCGTTATGAATGCTCTTAAACACGACGCTAGATTGATAGAGACATACAAACATAAAATTGATGAGTTATTAAAAGACAATAAAAACCTAGATATTTTTTTCCAAAAAATCCGCATTTATTGGTCTCAATCATTAGCTAACTCCTTTAAAGAAATGCTACAAAGCAACCTTCACCAAAATTATAACCATAAGCCTTTCATGACAGGGCTGTGCACTTTACTATCACATAAAGAAATAACAGAAATAATAAAAAAGTATGTACCCTCTGACACTAAAATTGACTGGAGCCAGCATGACGAGGTTCAGCTCTACATACGTAAATATTTAGCAATGAATTTGTATTTAGCACGACCTCAACCTTCTTTAGATATGGCTCTTTTGTACGCCAAGGGTGACTATTTACAATACGCACTATCGTCCCTAAATGCTATCCTTCACAATATGAGCACTGATGATGTCCGCAAAAATCTTAAAACCTTACTCAATTCTCCGGTATCTTTACAAAAACATGGCATTCGAACTGCGATTTTGAAAATTAAGCATGAAGAACTTAAGCAGTTATTGTCTGACATATGGAAATCTAACAAAAATAGTAGTATTCGAGCTGACATATTTGTACATAATCATAAAATGTTGTGCACAGAGAAGAATGAAAATTCAGTAAAAGAGAAGTGGGAATTAATAAAAATGTTTATTGATAATTTAACATCTGATGAAAATAAAAAAATATACACAACATTGAGTGAAGTTGAAAATGTACCAATATCTGTAAGAGGGGAATACTGGATGAAAAGTTACGAATTCTTGAATTCTTTACCTACAAAAGCTAATTGCGGTAGTCTTCTTGACCATTTGATTAACAACATGACAGACATAATGCATGACCTGGACGACGATTTTGTTGCAAATATTTTTATGTCCTCGTTTGATAAAAAATTTTGTACTCAAAATTACACATACGCGCAGCATGTTGCCACATTTCTTCTCTCGACAAAAACCGAAGAAGCGCAGATGAAACGATATAATAAAATATTCGTCCCCATGTGGGAAAAGTCCTTTCCAGAATGGAATAAAAAACACGAAGGAGTATACCATGCCCGAAATAATATTTACAAGATCATCAAAAATCTCTCGGATAGATTTTACATTGTAGTACGCGAAGATATGGTATTTCCTATTAAAATGTTTACTGAAATATTAGATACTTTACAGAAAAATATACCAGAGATTGAAAATTACGTTTTATTGACTATTCAAAAATTAGGTTTGAAGTACATTACAATTATGGACAAAATTTTGGAAAAAGAAAAAGATTCTGAATCTTTTAAAAGTACCTCAAAAGACGATCTCGTAAATCTCCTTCATGAAAATGTAACAGTAGAGTTTGGCAAAGTTTGTGTGGAACACCTCAAAGAAGATATTGCAAACAATTTTCCGAGCATATACATTCCTTTTGCGGAAGCTTTTAATAATATGTTTTCCTTTTATGGTAATAACAATCAATTGAATAAATTAACAGTTTTGAATGCTTTTCTAGATGATAAAGAATGTATTGCAGGCTACTTACTTGTGTTAGAAGCTTTACCGGAATACTTACATGACGATAAAGAAAAGGCTCTGAAAAAGGAAATATTAAATAAAATTGATGAACATCCTAACAAGGAAATAAAAATGCATTATTCGGTTCTCCAACAATGGAAAGAAATGAGATACTTATAAGATCTAATAAGAGATTGCTATGATGGTTTTGCTTATCTTTCGTTTTATATATTTTTATTAAATTGTCTTAACATACATTTATTTTATTTTACACCGCAATTCGGATTTGGAGATAACTCAATGTTTGTAATGTACCGGACTTACATTACCATTTATGAGTTACAGAATAAAATTAACAATACTTAAGAGTTACCAAAAGACATTTCATCGAAAAATCATAATGATAGAGTAATATCTCTCCCAATAATCTCGAACAAATAAAGTAGGGTTAGTATCTAGCGAGAAAGTACAGGATAGAGATTTAACAAAATCTTTTATTCGGCAAGATGACAACGATAAGTATCGAGTGCACGCGATGAATCTAGAAATACAAAAACAGTGGCTGACGATAGATGACTTTAGTGTTCCATTAGCTTTGAGGTGGCGCACCCTACTTCTTGATTGATCTCCAGCCTTATTAAAATTCTATTTAAATGCATTTTTTATAAAATAATCGATCGGACTATAATGATGGATACGTATGACAAACAGTATAGAACCCCTGAGGATATTGTTTTTTCGTCATTCAGACCGGACATATTCCTGTACTCTAGACGGCTAAAGTGCGTGAGACTTGTAGACATTAGTGTTCCATGAGAAACAAACATCCCCAAAAATCACACATTTAAGGTAAACAAGTATTACGAACTGACCAGGAATAGGTATATAACTATATAGTTAATTCTTAATATGTACGCGGTAGAAGTGGGAGCGAGAGGTATAACAGCGAAATCTGTATAACCCACTTAAAGATCTTGGCCTCTCTAGAGCTATTCTCAGTTCTATTTTAGAACGTACTTCAAAGGCGGCATTAGTAGGTTCATTTCAAATTTGGTTAGGTTAGGTTAGGTTCCCCTCTCTCCACGTTGAAGACTGGCCCGGGTTTGGTAGTGGCGCGGTGGGGGGAGTACGTTGTCGTAGGCACGTACTTCTCCCCCAATCGTAGCCTGACGGAGTTCGAGATATTTCTCGACAGTGCTGCGATTAGCAGACAGGCGCCGGGGAACGTTATTGTCTTCGGCGATCTGAACGCCAAATCCACGGCCTGGGAGAACCGCGCTACGGACGCTAGGGGTAGGGCCGTACAGATCTGGTCGCTACTCTCCGGTCTGTCCCTCTTCAACAGAGGGACCGATTCGACCTGTGTGCGGCAGCAAGGGAGTTCCGTGGTGGACGTTTCGTTCGCCACCCCAGCTGTCGCGCGACTGGTCGTCGACTGGAGAGTGGAGAAGGAGGTGGAGACTCTATCGGACCATCTGTATGTCCGATTCGAGATCTCCGCCTCTCGGCCGCATGTGGCCGGACCACCGCGAGGGGGAAGTCGGTTTCCTCGGTGGGCAGTCCAGCGGCTGGATCGGGATCTGGCGGCCATCGTTCAGGGCTGGGCCTTTCCCGATCCGTCCGACGAGGAGACCGACGTGGAGGGGTCGGCGGGCTGCATGCGCGAGGCCCTAACTAGGGTCTGCGATGCGGCCATGCCGAGGGTGGCGTTCAGGCCCCGGCACAGGGCAGTGTACTGGTGGTCGCCTGAACTTGCCGAACTTCGGGCGGCCTGTTGCAAGGCTCGTAGGGCCTTCGTCAGGTGTCGCTGTCATCACGGCTTTGACCAGGACATGGAGGCCCAGCTGTGGAGTCGTTAACGCGAGGCGAAGTCGACTCTGCGGCTAGCGATTCGAAAGGCGAAGGACCTGGCTCGGGAGGAAATCCTGGCCGGTCTAGATAGGGGTCCATGGGGGTGCCCGTATCGCGTCGCGAGGAATAAGACCCGCGGAGCTGGCGCCCCGGTCACGGAGTCCCTTCAGCCCGATTTGCTCGAGCAGCTGGTGGGGGAACTGTTCCCGGATACCACCGGCCACTCTCCTCCTGTGATGGCCCCTCCTTCTCTTGAGAGGGGGGAGGGCTCCATCCCGGATATAACGAAGGTCGAGCTGGAGGTCGCACTGAGTCGCCTCCTAGCCCGCAACACTGCACCGGGGCCGGACGGTATTCCAGGGCGGGTTCTGGTCATCGCCCTGGAATACTTGGGGGGAGGCTGAGGGAACTGTTCAACCTGTGTTTGCGCACTGGACAGTTCCCGAAGGCTTGGAAGGAGGGGTGGTTGTGCCTGTTGCGGAAGGAGGGTCGTTTGTCGACTCGTCCTCTGCGTACAAGCTAATCGTGCTGGACGAGATGGGTAAGCTCTTCGAGAGAATCCTCTCTGCCCGTCTCGTCCAGCACCTCAAGGAAGTGGGTCCTGGTCTCTCCGAGGCTCAGTTCGGCTTCAGGCCGGGTCGTTCAACCATCGACGCCCTGAGAGCTCTGAGAGACCTGACCCAGGAGGCTGTGTCCGAGGGGGACGTCGTCGTCGCGGTCTCACTGGACTTTTTTTTTTTTTTTTTTTTTACACTTAAACTAAGTTGACGCTTGACTACATTCCACCTGATGGGAAGTGGAAATGTAGTCGTAGGTGGTAAAGCGCATCAACTTAGTAAAAACCTATTCACTCTTGCCTTGAAGACACCCACATTGTACTTGGACGGAAATACCGACGCAGGCAAGCTGTTCCACTCCATCGCTGTCCGATTTAAAAAAGACGATGCGTAGCGCTTCGTTCGGATATGCGGCGCGTCTACTACAAAAGGATGGATGCTCGCCGTGCGTCGGAACGTCCGGTGATAGAAGGGGGATGGGGGAATTAGTTCATGTAATTCCTTCGCACACTCACCAAAATGTATCCTATAGAATACTGAGAGGCTAGCAACTCTACGTCTATGTTCGAGTCTATGAAGATTGGCTTCCACCAATTCAGGGTCGCCAATTAGCCTTTTTGCACGCCTCTCAATTGTGTCCAGAGCAGCAAGATGACATTTTGCGGCACCAGCCATTAAATGGCCACAGTACTCCACACACGACCGGATCTGTGCTTTATATAATGTAAGAAGTTGTCCCGGTGTGAAGTACTGCCGGACCTTTGCAAGGACGCCAAGCTTGCTGGCGGCTGCTCCTGCTCTAGACTCAATGAACCGACCAAAGTTGAAGTTCGAGGAAATCTCTATCCCTAGCAACTGAAGTCGGTCACTGTATTTCAAAGATACATTCCGGAAAGTAGGAGCCAAGGTGAAAGGGCTCCTTTTAGCAGTAAATAAACACGTCTGCGTTTTGGTGGCGTTGAATTTAACAAGGTTGGCATTGCCCCATAGGGAGACTGCCTCTAGTTTGTCATTCAAACGCTGCACCATGGCTTCTCTTTCAGCCTGTACTTGATCTCTACTGGCCCGAGTACTCGGCAGGTATCTTTCCACCACTGTGCTGTCGTATGCATACCCATAGATACCGGGTTTCAGCAGATCGTTAATATGCAGCAGGAAGAGAGTTGCAGAAAGAACGGACCCCTGAGGAACTCCGGCATTTATTGTTAAGGGCTCCGATGAGCACCCGTCAACAACCACTCGACATCGCCAACGCCTTCAACAGTTTGCCGTTCGAGACTTTGGTCGAGGCGCTCCGGTACCATGGAGTGCCTCCCTACCTACGGCGGCTTTTGGAGGCATACCTGCAGGATTGAGAGGTCCTGTGGGTAGGCGGCTACCGGCGGCTATACCGACGGAGCGTGAGCCGAGGAGTTCCGCAAGGGTCCGTTTTAGGACCGGTCTTGTGGAACCTGGGCTATGACTGGCTGCTCCGCTGTCCGCTCCTCCCCAGGATGAGGGTGTTCTGTTATGCAGATGACACCCTCGTCACTGCACGGGGAGGGATTGCTTCCGTCGGTGCTACGCTGGTAGCGGACCGCGTGGGGCTGTTGGGACTGGAGGTCTCCGTCACGAACACGGAGGCCATGCTGTTCCACGGCCCTCGGCGAGGTCCAGGGTGCGCAGGTGGCGCTGAAGGCCCAGATGAAGTATCTGGGCCTCACACTGGACGGAAGATGGAACTTCGGGGCGCACTTCTCCCTGCTCGCCCCGAAGTTGATTTCCACTGCAGCTGCTTTGGGGAGGCTTCTGCCCAACGTCGGTGGGCATCATAAGGAGCATGGCCCTGTACGGTGCTCCCATATGGTCGGGAACTCACTGCCGATTCCAGGGCCCTTCTGCGCAAAACGCAAAGGGTCCTAGTGGTGAGGATGATCAGGGAGTACCGTAAGGTGTCCTACACTGTGGCCACACTCCTGGTGAGTAATCCGCCGTGGGAGCTACACGCGGAGGTGCTCGCCAGGGTGTATTGGCACCGGGCAGAAGCCAGGGATGTGCAAAGGATCGAGGCGGCGTGGGTCAGGGTTCTAGCTCACCGATCCCTGATCCGACAGTGGAAATCTGAGTTGGGGTCTCCTACCACCGGTCTGGCGACAGTGGGGGCAGTCCGCCCCCACATGGATCGTTGGATCAACCGACGACATGGGACCCTAACCTATCGTCTTGTGCAGGTGTTGACGGGGCACGGATCGGCTTCGGTCAGTACGGATTTCACGGCTTTGCTTTCGGTCAGTACGGATTCGGATAGCACGCAGGGAGGCGGCCCCCTTCTGCCACCACTGTGACGAGCCCGTGGACACGGCTCGTCACACCTTGGCGGAGTGCGCAGCCTGGGACCGTCAGCGTACTGAGCTGACGGCCGTGGTTGGCAGGGATATTTCGCCGTCGAGTGTCGTGGACACGATGCTTGGCAGCGAGAGGTCTTGGGTGGCTTCCTTCTGCGAGCAAGTGGTTGCCGCGAAGGAGGCCGCGGAGCGGATCAGGGATTCAGCCTCCACCGCTGATCCGCTTCGAAGGGGAAGGAGCCTTCAGCCTGGGGAGAAGGAGGTGGGAGTACGCCCGCCGCTTCCTTCCCTAGCCGTAGGCCTTGGTGGGAGAGGAGGGTGACCTCTCCCACCTGCCATTGACCTACGTCGTAAGGGTGCTTTCGTTACTCGGGGCACCCTTATCGGGGCTGGCGATTCCGCCGGGGCGTCACGGTGAGTGCGACAAGCGATCCCGTGGCGTCCCATTATGGCGATGAGGGTAACCGTTGGTTTTTAATGGGTAGCCTTAAAAATGGTAGCGTTCTCTATGCTGCCGGGTACCCACATAACCACCTCGGCCGTCACCTTCTCGGCCGGGGGGTATCCGTAACGGATTTTCCAAAGATAAAAAAAAAAAAAAAAGGTTAGGTTAGGTTAGGGAGAGGAGTGTCACCAGTGAAGGTGAGCGTTAATGCTCATTTTAAAGGTGCCCATTAAACCTACACCTGAGTCGCAAGTTCCAGGAAGTTTTTGCACTCCTCTCCCTGCAACACCAAGTAAAGATTACTCTTAACTTGTGAAATAAATAAGATATATATATACGTATATACTTGTAAAATAAATAGGTATATATATTTATATATATACGAACCCAATTATAATACTGTTAGGAGTTAAGGGTAGCTTTAAGATATTGGTGGTGATACAGATATTTGTCTTAGAAGTAACTTTTTTGGTCCGGACTCACTTGCGTGCGGAAGGGCCGCTCTGTAGGAGTGTCTAGCGATTTACGAAGAGATCTGTGAGTATTATTATATTCATTGTTATATGTGTGTCTGATTTGTCCAAGAATAGCAGTGCTGTAAATAGTTTATGTTTAATATTAATTCTTGAAATATATATTTTTTGTAATTCCATAAATCTTTACTATTCAATTAAATTCTCACCCAACTACTAAAAATACATATTCTAATTAAAATCAAACTTGAGAGTATAGAATCCTTCAGTCCAAACTTAAAATAATAGTAATAGAGGGCCAATCTATATGTATGTGGTTAGGAATTAAGGTAGAGTAGAGTTGTGCAGCACGTATGGAGATGGATTTGTGATAGAATGAAGTGTCAGACTGCGCCACCTCAAGAATATACACACCTTAAACATACACAAGAGTGCTCAGGTAAATTTCTAGGTTGACAAATTTTTTTGAGAAGATTTTTGAAGCACTTTAAGCTTCTCCAAAAGTATTTACACATGCATATTCCGGAAATGAATTAAGAGTATTCTCTCTCTCTCTTGGCGGTATTCTGAAATGTGATCAATATTACGCAAGCCGTGGATGAAACGAATGTAAGAATTTTAAAGTCGATCTAATTTAGCTAGCAGCTCATGAGTAGCTTTTAGTTAATAGAGGGAAAAAAAAGAAGAATTAAAAAAGATATTCCAATATTAATTTATTCGGGGCACCCTTATACGGAGGAATTTCAGCGGGACGTTACGGTGATTGTGAAAGCGATCCCGTGGCGTCCCGTTGGTTTTTAGTGGGTAGTCTTATGTGTAAGACTACCCACTGTAGCCCGCTGTGGCTACAGTGGCTACTGCAACAGTGCCTCGCTTTTTTTTATCTTACTTACGTTTTTAACACTATACTATATCGCTACTTCTATAATAAACGCAATCGGACTGGTTCTTCCATAAACCTTCCCATAAGCGAGAGAGATGGAAAGTTCTCTTTTTTTTCTACAGAAGAGCTACAAAGCCACTGTTGCCGTCTTAGCCACTGTCGCCACCTCGACTGTGCCGAAATATTATTTTTACTAGACTATGAACGAAATCTGACAGTTACGTGTACACAGTGTTTTCGAAGAATTTTGAGAGGATAGAAAGTATGGATAAGGATCGACAGTGCTAAAGAAAAGTGGGATTATTTATTCTGGGCAAGGAAACAACAACTTCCACACTGCGGGAATCGTTACTAAAAAAAATAAAATGAATGTGATTATAGGTAAAACGATATCAATAAAGTAACTAAGCCTGTTTTTACTAATGCATATATTTACCTATTCCTGGTCAGTTCGTAATGCTTGTTTACCTTAATTGTGTGATCTTTGAGATGTTAGTTTCCCATGGAACAGTAAGCTCCACAAGTATCACGCGCTTTAACTGTCTAGAGTACAGGAATATGTCCGGTCTGGTAATTCATCCTCAGTAATTCTATACTATTTCTCATGCGTATCCATCATTATAGTCCAATCGCGAGTCGCTTCCAAGTTTGATTTTCTTTTTTAGACGACCCTTCTTTAATGTATCTTTTAGTAGTGGTTATACCACTTTGCGCTCTTGCTACTGAAAGACTAAACACACCACGTATGATGTCTAAAACTCTATCGTGTGACGCGTATATTTTTCCAGTAGCACCCTACCAACAAGTGTGTAGCCGTTCCTACTGCCTCTCCACAGATATTGCAAGATTTTCCGGTAGCTTTACCCCAACTTACTAGATAAATTTGATCTGGGGAAGTCATTTGAAATGCATTTATATAGAATTTTAATAAGGCTGGAGACCAATCATGAACTAAGTTGCGCTAACTCAAAGCTAATGGAATACAAAAGTGACCTATGTTCATTCTTTTTGCATTACTAGACTCATCGCGTGCATTCGATAGAATAATATTTTTTCCTCTGTCACGTATTTCTTTTCTTAGTTCCTCTTCTTTAGAAGTCGAAAAATCATTTTAGATTGCTTAAATTTAATATATTACTATGAAAGTAGAGAACTATTTAAAATTTATATTATTTATTTTGAATGTTTGAAGTTAGGACTTTTTAAGCCTTTGTAAATGTGAGAGCGTCACAGAAAAAGTAGAGACGGCCTAAGTTTACTAGAGTATAAGTGGTGTTTCATGCCGGTTCCTCAAGGACCAACCATTTGGAATGAAACTAGAGCCTGATATTTTATAAGTGATACGCCTGATTTTTTATACGTACGTTTATAATAAATTAAAAAAATAAAAGGTAAAGTATTTATAGTTATCCACTACGTTCGCGAACATTCTCCGTAATATATACTTCTGTGTTCGCGAACAATATTTCTATATAAATCAGTTATCGAGCGTTACATATTCCCGAACATAGTGTATTCACTATTTAGGTTAGATTTCACGAAACCTGAAGACCTTTGTCTGGTTGTATTTGTAATAAAAACATAATATGGACCTTGACATTCGATCGTGGTCACATCTTTCAACATTCCTCGTGAGTCAGATGTTTGAAACAGGATTATATTATTAATTATAAAGGCAAAAATAATGATATGTTAACTTTGCCATATGATACAATTAATAATATTAGCAGGTATTTTTCTTAAAACTATAAATTTAACATGATTTATTTTGTAATTTAAGTTTATTTTACATATTTCCTTCTTTAGGTAAATTTATTTTTAATATATTTCGTTACATCCGGGTTCAAAATAAAAAGTTAATTCAGTGTCATAAGGCGTGGCATTTCAAATGTCAGCATTCCTGCACCAGCAATATTTATTACTCAGAATGAAGAAAAAGATTTCTTTTAAATCTTACTAATAAAAAATAAGATTTAGGTATGATAGGTCAACTCTGAACTTCAACAATAACACTAATACGGCGAGTTCTCAAGTCTAAAATAGTGATTTACTATTAATTAATTATATAAAGATTTTAAAAAGGATTATTGTTTAAAAATGATGATGAGTAAATTTGAAAACACAAAATGGTGGAAAAGTAAATAAATTTCCTAGGTAAGTGTGGTTCACCTAGGAAATTTATTTAGTTTTTTTAAAGCGGTACTTCATAATAAAACATTATATCTCGAAACTCAGAAAAAAATATTTTAAACATAATAAAAAAATAATAAGAATCGATATAAACTGTAATTTATATTATATACATATATTAATGTTATGTCTTAAAAATTACTAGTTCACCATACTGCATCTAATGGAACGACAGAAACAATAATCGTCTCCTGCTTAGTGATGGTTGACTCGAGTTACTAGATCGAGTTAGTTCGAGTTGGACTTACTCGAATTAACTAGAGTTAAATTCCTCCTACCTCGAGTTTGAATTTTCGTTTGTCAATCTTTTGTGACTATATATGAATATGACAAAGATGCTTACAACTATTACAATATTTAAAATTTTTCGAATATTCTTTAAATACCGCGCGTGTATTATTGTTTTACGTTTATACTATAGAGGTTATTATTATTAGGTATTCTTTGAAAATGCCGGGTCTTAAAAGAAAGTCTCTGGTTTGGGATGTTTTTGATTCACCAGATAGTGGACGTGCTAAATGTAAACAGTGTTTAGAGTTTTTCAAATACAATGGAAATACTATCATTTTATGAAACCACATTAAAAAGAAGCACCCATGTGTTCAACTCGTAGAAACAAATTCTTTAAATCAGATTTCATCGTCAGTAAGTACAAGTAATTTTTCGTTTTTTCCCATTTCATTGACAGATTATCAAAGGCTTAACTTTCGATGTAGATGCACCGGAAGTTGAGCCTCCTTCTTCATTTGTTCAATTTCTAATTAATAAAAAGCCTTTTATTTCCTGATGTTAACGAACAAATGATATATAATATATATACTCAGTTTCATTCAGTTATATCGAGTTCAACTCGAGTTACGTGTATTTCAACTCGAGTTGAATCGAGTTGTATTTAACCTGAGTTGGCACATCACTACTCCTGCTCACTTTGTGCTCCTTACTGCTCCCACACCGAAGCGCGAGGAATGTTTGTACTGAGTTAACATACCCTGTACCATACTCTGGCAGGGATGTTCAGGGCAGTAAGTAGTGTTGTGATTATTCGTGAAATAAAGTACATTTAAAGGAAATCCTATAACACTTTACGGTTAGTTATATGACTCTTTATTCCTTATTTATAAACCTGATTACATTATATTAGCAAATATACACATTTTTATTAGCTTTTTATGTATATACATAGTATATACCTTAAAATGATAAAATGACTATTATACAGTTACTGTGCCTATATACTTACTACTATATATTTAAGTTATTATTTTAAATTACTTTGCTCAGTTAAAATAGCTAAAGAATGTTAAGCGCCTCCTTAGTAGGCCCCATTAATGTGTGCAATATGAAATATTTGTATGTAGGTAAATCCAATGATACTGGCCATTATTATATGAACTAAGACAGTTATTGGTGTTGGGAATAATTGATTAACTAACTGTATATGATACTTTAACTCTATTAAAGCAATGCATTAGTACTATGATTCTGATTAGTTTTTGATTTAAAGAATTCAGTTAAATATTGAACCTTTTTGGATTGGATATAATATATAGATATATATATATATATATATATGATAATTGGATTGTTAATATAATATGGTATTAGCTACCTTATATATTAACACAGATGCTGTCTAATTTAAATTTAAAAGTTTTGTTTTTATTTTAGTTACCCTATTCGTGGCAGGCACGAATTATTCTCATCCACTTATCTGTACAATTTGACAACACGATTTTTTCTGCAATTTTATTATAAAATAATATTATATCATTAGTTTCTTCATAGTAATAAAATACATACGAATTAATTATTATCATAATAATTGATTCTCTGTACACTTCTAAAATGAAAAGCACGTATTATTTTACCTGTTTAAATATCACATAACTGATGATTTTAAATTGACAATTTTAACAGAAATTATTAACCATAAATATATTCTCGATTTTCAGATACCAACTATGGCACCTCTGGTAATAGAGGGTGAGACGCTAGGAGAAATACATCACAAGTACAACACACTAGTCAACGATGCAATCAAAAATAAAAACATTGAAATAACGGATATCAACTACGACGACTCCGACTTTGACAACTTGTTTAAAATAGACATCGCGAGCACAAACCGTAATGTTGAGTACATTCTCAAAGTGCTTCAATCTACCGACATGCTATACGTGTCTCGAGCTATCAAGAAGAGTCCTTGGTTGATAACCGACAAGCAGTACGCTAATGTTATCAATCCAGAATACTTATTTAATGAACTCAGATTGCAAATGACCACGAAAGCTTTTAACAAACTTATTTTACAAATAAGATTACTCCTTCGAGATGAAGAACGCGTTGAAGACTTTTATAACTATTACAAAGAGAAAGATTTACAAACTGCCCTGAAGTGGTTTCCGCGTTGCTCTCAAACATTTATTGAAAAAGTTTTAGAAAAGCATTTAAATGATAAAGAATTAAAAAGAAATGTACTTAAACGGCTGTGCGAAAGATCAATGAAATTTTTAGAAATATATTGCCGTTATAACATACACTATTATAAAAGAGAAGCTTTGTATAAAACTACGTTTGTCATGAACGATGATGTCGAACGATATCTCGATATAATAGAAGCAATGCCATATTATACGCCAACATTTACAGCTAAATATACAAAAATAATAATGACAAAATGTCGCAATCGTATCATGGAAAAACTGGATAGATTTGCAGATTATATCGATGTACCTACATTTGCGAAATTTATATCTGAAGAAGAAATAAAAGATTTTATTTTAAAGAACAAAAAAAATAAAAAAATCCGCTCATGGTTTAGAGATCAAAAAGTTAAATATCTCATTAAAAGATTACCATCCGATGACCGATTTGAATTCATCAAAAAGGTGTTTATCGATAAAGAACATAAAAATGATGATTCAGATGATGATTCCATGTTAGACGATGCGGTTCTCTATCGATGCGAGCAAATGAGTTGTGGAAAAAGCGGTAACAATTCAGGAACATCTCAAAATATTTATACTTGGTATGAATTTGCTTCTTTCAAAACCGCTTTTACGGATTTAACAAAATTAATTCGTACTGAATCAAATCCAAACGAACGAATTGCCATGCTTACAGTATTGTTGACTACCGCAGGTCATGATATGCAAAACATACATACGTTATTGAAATATTACCGAGAGCATCACATAAACGAGCCCTTCAAATTTAAAATTCAATTTATTAACATAGTACTGAGCAAGACTAAAACATATAGATATGATAAAAACACTTGGAATTATTTGAAAGATGTTTTCTCTAGTATGGAAGTTTTTAGTGAATCTGACAAAAATGTCCAGTCATGTGTAAAATCCGTGTTATTGTACTGTGTTATCAATGATGAACCAGTACCGGAAATAATAGAAAAAAAAATTGAATTTGAGACTCTAAAGCAGTATAAAAAAAATCTATCGCAGGACGAACGAAATAAGATATTTAATTACTTATTGAAGTCCATCTGTTCTAAAATTCAAAACGATAAATTGCAAAATGAAAAAGAATTTGAAGTAATGTTTGGGATTTTGGAAAATTGTCTTAATTTACTTTGTGACTGGGATAAGGATCTTAAGGACTACCCGTCAATTCTTAATAAAATCAAGCAATTAATAGAAATAAAGAAACAGAACCCGGCATGGGAGATGGATATTGGAAGATTATACAATAAAAAAAAATCGTGGAATAAACTCCTATTTGCAGAGTCTCTCTTAGTAAGTCCTGCACAAGACACCGTTATGAATGCTCTTAAACACGACGCTAGATTGATAGAGACATACAAACATAAAATTGATGAGTTATTAAAAGACAATAAAAACCTAGATATTTTTTTCCAAAAAATCCGCATTTATTGTTCTCAATCATTAGCTAAGTCCTTTAAAGAAATGCTACAAAGCAACCTTCACCAAAATTATAACCATAAGCCTTATATTAGAGGGCTGTGTACCTTACTACCACCTAAAGAGGTGACAGAAATAGTAAAAAAGTATGTACCCTCTGACACTAAAATTGACTGGAGCCAGCATGATGAGGTTCAGCTCTATATACGTAAATATTTAGCAATGAATTTGTATTTAGCACGACCTCAACCTTCTTTAGATATGGCTCTTTTGTACGCCAAGGGTGACTATTTACAATACGCACTGTCATCCGTAAATGCTATCCTTCACAATATGAGCACTGATGATTTCCGCAAAAATCTTAAAACCTTACTCAATTCTCCGGTATCTTTGCAAAAACATGGCATTCGAACTGCAAATTTGAAAATTAAACATGAAGAACTTAAGCAGTTATTGTCTGACATATGGAATTCTAATAAAAATAGTAGCATTCGATTTTACATATTTGTAAGTAATCATAAAATATTATGCACAGAGAAGAATGAAGAATCAGTAAAAGAGAAGTGGGAATTAATAAAAATGTTTATTGATAATTTAACATCTGATGAATATAAAAAAATATACACAACATTGAGTGAAGTTGAAAATGTACCAATGTCTGTAAGAGGGGAATACTGGATGAAAAGTTACGAATTCTTGAAGTCTTTACCTACAAAAGCTAACTGCGGTTATCTTCTTGACCATTTGATCAACAACATGACAGACATAATGCAAGATCTTGACGACGATTTGGTTGTAAATATATTTATGCCCTCGTTTGATAAAATATTTTGTACCGAAGATTACGAATACGCTTTGCATGTTGCCGTATTTCTTCTCTCGACAAAAACCGAAGAAGCACAGATGAAACGCTATAATAAAATGTTCGTCCCCATGTGGGAAAAGGCCTTTTCAGAATGGGATAACAACCACGAAGGAGTATACCATGCCCGAAATAATATTTACAAGATCATCAAAAATATCTCGGATAGTTTTTACATTGCAGTGCGTGAAGATATGGTATTTCCTATTAAAATGTCTACTAAAATATTAGATACTTTACAGAAAAATATACCAGAGATAGAAAATTACATTTTAATAACTATTCAAAAATTGGGTTTGAAGTACATTACAATTATGGACAAAATTTTGGAAAAAGAAAAAGATTCTGAATCTTTTAAACGTACCTCAAAAGTCGATCTCGAAAATCTCCTTCATGAAAATGTGACAGTAGAGTTTGGCAAAGTTTGTGTGAAACACCTCAAAGAAGAAATTGCAAACAATTTTCTGACCATATACATTCCTTTTGCGGAAGCTTTTAATAATATGTTTTCCTATTATATTAATAACCGTCTATTGAATAAATTAACAGTTTTGAATGCTTTTCTAGATGATAAAGAATTTATTGCAGGCTACTTATTTGTGTTAGAAACTTTACCGGAATACTTATATGACGATAAAGAAAAGGCTCTTAAAAAGGAAATATTAAATAAATTTGATGAACATCCTAACAAGGAAATAAAAATGCATTATTCGGTTCTCCAAGAATGGAAAAAAATGAGATACTTATAAGATCTAATAAGAGATTGCTATAATGGTTTAGTTTATCTTTTGTTTTTTTATTGTTTATTATTAAATCGTTTTAACGTATATTTATTTTATTTCACACCGCACTTCGCATTTGGAGATAACTCAATGCTTTTAATGTACAGGACTTACATTAACATTTATGAATTTCTCATGGATTCACCGTGCGGGTGCCGGGCCCATCGCGTTGCAGGGAGAGGAGTGCAAACAGCTCCTGGGACTTGCGACCCAGGTGTAGGTTTAAGGGGCCCCTTTAAAATGCGCACGCTCACCTCAACTGGTTGCGTTCCGCTCCCTTCCTAACCAAATTTGGAATGAAGTACGTTCTAGAAATGAACTGATGATAGTTCTAGCGAGGCCAAGATCTTTAAGTAGGTTATAGACAGATTTCGATGTTATACCTCTCGCTCCCACTTCTACCGCGTACAAATTTACTATATACCTATTCCTGGTCAGTTCTTAATACTTGTTTACTTTAATTGTGTGATCTTTGGGATGTTAGTTTCCCATGGAACAGTAAGTTCCACAAGTCTCACGCGGTTTAACTGGCTAGAGTACAGGAATATGTCCGGTCTGGATGACGAGACAACAATATCCCCAGGAATTCTATACTGTTGTCTATAGTGTTTTACCCTAGATTATTTTCTGTAATACTGTAAGAGGTGAAGATTTTCTTTCTCTGCTTTGTAAAAATGCAAGTTTTAGAATTTGTTGTCCATCTACTTATAAATTATCTAAGCATGCGAGAGAGCGAACGTCTTGCAATGCAGCAATGCGCTAGCGCGACTCCAAACATTGAGAATTTGAAAAAAAAAAACCGGATTTATCAAGCGACAAGTCCATCGAGATGTCTGCATACAAATCATAGTTTACGTATCGGTCGACGCTGCCATACATAGCAGTGTTTATCATTAACAATTGCACTCACACATCTAATTCATATAAATAATTAGTAGTATCTGAGGAAAATGCAATTTATTAGATAATTTTCGTTTACAACCAAATAAATTAAGATAATTATAAAACTCAGCACGCATATACCACCTATATACTATATTCATGTTATAAAGTTAGGTGAACTAATAACGTTCGTCTATAGCCTATTGTATTTATTTATCTTTCTACGCCAGTATGATAAAAGTTGTCAACTGTCATCTACATTGTCAAAGTTGTCAACTGTCATCTACATTGACCTGAAGTTAGCTTCGAAAGTCCTGCACTCGTTCAGTCCAATCATAGCATCACAGATATTATGTTCGCTGTTATCAGAGTACTCGAGTATCATTTAGATTTTTTCCAATATATGATATTATCCAATCGCTTATCAACCGTAATCTGTAAAGTATTTTATTCCAAAATAATAAACACTTAAATTAAATTCGCCATTAGTTCATTAAAATAAGTACTATTTTAAATTAAAAAAGAGTAAACCATTGATTGTTGTCTGTTTCCATTCGCACTAACTAGAAAGAAACGATCGAAAATTTTTATTTAAGGCTATTCTGACGCATCGCTATCTGTGGATGTGATTATATCGAGGTGGTAGGGCCGGTAATAAATATAAAATTTAGTGGCGTTCAAGGCAACACTGTTTTGTGTCATCGTGAAATAATGTATATTTAAATTAAAGGAAATCGTATAATAGTTTACGGTAAGTGATAGTTTTCTATATTGCCCTTTGAAATACAAAGTGTTTTGCTTAGTTTTTAATAAATTTATCGATGGTTCTAAGTCTATTTGGTTTTATTTTATATATATTTATGTATATTCTACAATGTACATGTAAAAAAAAGATATAAAGCTAGTAATTTGTTTTGAAACTATTAAAATCAGAGTCTTCGTAAATAAATGAATAAATCAAGTGACATAACTTTCATCTAAACATTACCTAACAAACAATCTAAAAGGCAAAATTTTAAAAATAATAAAAAAACATACAACAACATTAAAATATGTTCGCTGGTTCCAAGGGCATTTGATCTAAGCGACATTTTAGAAAAGTTGCACCAGAGACATTAAAAGATAATTTGCTTAAAAAAAAACTTATAAAAAAAGTGTTGATTTTTACATAATTACATATTAGTGCTTATTTTCTGAACCCACATAACTCAAAATGCATCAGGTGCTATGTTTTATGAAGTAAAGCGTAGTGTTCGGACTGCCTTTTAGTTATTTGAAAGGTGAAAGTATATTAGGTATAGTGTAGAAATGAAGAGACAGCGGCATAAGGGAAAATTACTTGTATTACAATTCTAATAATAGATTTAATACGCTAAATTAGATGAAGTTACATTTAATGGGAAACGATTTATGAGTATAAACGATGTAGACGACGATAAAACATATGAAACATTTGAAATGGCTGAATCTCGCAGACGAACTGTGGCTGAAAGGGTAGCACAGCGACACCAAACATTTACACACAAACAGTCACAGTCACAGACCAGTCACATAGCATGAACTCTCGAGAAGACCATTGGAATGTAGCTTCGAAAGAAGCACCTTGTGCTATACACAATTAAAGCTTTTGCAATATCCCGACTAACTAAGAGGATCTCTACTTTACTTTCAATCGCGGCCACCCATCGGGGTGTAAGGTACACCAGGAGATCACCATCCGATTGGCCATGGCGAAAGCCATATTTCTAATTATGGATCAAATGAGGATCCTCTAGGTGTCCCAGGAATAGTATCAACGAAATCTCCATTATTTTGGAGAAAAGATAGGCAATGACCATAGATCTGAAGTTAGCTGGGTCTAGACCCAGACCTTGGACAAGGGCAGATTTTCATGTGTCCCGATACACGACTGCGTCTTTAATGAAGAAGTGCCGAAATAGACGCGTTACCAGTTAGGAGTCACTCCGGGGTCATGTTTGAGCTCTATGAGAGAATTTCATATATTAGAAAAATCTTCGGGATAAGTAAATAAGTGTGCTTCTGTCTTCTTTGAAGATTTCGTTCGACTCGCGGATGCTGTATACTTTGTATGTAACATCTAGGGTACCTAAATCCAACTACAACGTTTTAGGTATTATTAAAAAGTAACTTTGTGAATACTTAAGGTGACTAAAATCTTGTCATTTATTATGGTAGATGTAGTAATTAATCTACTGATATAGTCTCATTTGACTATATACGAAGTTTATATATTGATTCAATCTATCATATGCATTCTATTTTTTTTAATTGAATAGATCAAAAAGAAATCGCATGGTTTAATATTTAATATAACAAGTCTCATGGAACGCATGAAAATAGATTAGGATAACATATAGGTAGGTAATGATCTGTTCCTACTGGAATTACTATCTTAGTTTATATTATAATGACCAATAGCTTTTAATTTATCCACCTACATATATTTCACGACATAATTCATACGGGCCTATAAAGGAAACGAAAAATAAAAAATATTTGCTATTTAAACTATGCAATTAATTAAAATAATTTCTTGGTTTTTAAAATTTATTTTTCATAAATAAAAATATATGAAAATAGTTACGTGAAAGTTTTAAGATATGGCGTTTGGTGCCCCTCAATGTTAGATACGGTGCAAAATTTAGTCAAATACGGGCTTGTGAATGTATTCGTAGAGTACCTCTCTCTAGTAGAAGTATCTCTCTCTTGCTAGAGACAAAGAAACTCACTTTACTAATCAGACGTGACTAATCTATACCTACGATAAGATCATACTTAATAGAAGCGTACATTTCACTCTATTTTGTTTGTGGCTTCGCCCGCGTGGAATTTTGTCTGCAAGTTAGTCTGGATATTGCAAAAGCCTTTAATCATGAGTGAAGCAAAGTTGCTTATTTCGAAGCTGCCTTATTCGCGTTCTCAGCGCTAACGCGCGAACGCGATCTGGCCGTTTTTTCGGTCCACTGTACAACATATTCTTACTGACAATATATTATTGTTTTTCAGATACCAACTATGGCACCTCTGGTAATAGAGGGTGAGACGCTAGGAGAAATACATCACAAGTACAACACACTAGTCAACGATGCAATAAAAAATAAAAACATTGAAATAACGGATATCAACTACGACGACTCCGACTTTGACAACTTGTTTAAAATAGACATCGCGAGCACAAACCGTAATGTTGAGTACATTCTCAAAGTGCTTCAATCTACCGACATGCTATACGTGTCTCGAGCTATCAAGAAGAGTCCTTGGTTGATAACCGACAAGCAGTACGCTAATGTTATCAATCCAGAATACTTATTTAATGAACTCAGACTGCAAATGACCACGAAAGCTTTTAACAAACTTATTTTAAAAATAAGATTACTCCTTCGAGATGAAGAACGCGTTGAAGACTTTTATAACTATTACAAAGAGAAAGATTTACAAACTGCCCTCAAATGGCTTCCGCGTTGCTCTCAACCCTTTATTGAAAAAGTTTTAGAAAAGCATGCAAATGATAAAGAAATGACCAATAATTTATTAAAACGACTTTGTGAAAGATCAATGAAATTTTTAGAAATATATTGTCGTTATAACAAAGAGTATGATAAGAACGAAGCGTTGTTTGAAAATATATTTGTCATGAAAGATGACATCGAGCTATATCTCGATATATTAGAAACAATGCCAGATTACACTCCAAAGTTAACAGCAAAAACTACGAAAATAATTATGACAAAGTGTCGAAATCGTTTCATGGAAAACCTGGATAGATACACAGATAACGTTGATGTGCCTACATTTGCCAAATTTCTATCTGAAGTGGAGATAACAGATTTCATTCTAAGAAAAATACGACATGGTACATGGTTTGACGATCAAAATATAATATTTCTTATGAATAAATTACCACCTGAGGGCCGTTTTGAATTTATCAAAAAAACATTTATGATCGACGATGCAGTTCGGAGATATAATTGTTATATATACGCTCCCTTCGAAACTGCATTTAGAGATTTAAATAATTCTATTAGTACTGAATCAAATCCAAAGGAACGAATTAATATGATTACGGTGTTGTTCAGTGCAGCGGGTCATAATATGAAAAACATACATACATTATTAAAGTACTACCGAGAGTATCACAATAACGAGCCCTTTCAATTCAAACTTCAATTTATAAACTTAGTACTGAGCAAAACTAAAGCATATAGGTATGATAAAGAAACTTGGAATTATTTGAAAGATATTTTTTCTAGCATGGAAGTTTTTAGCAAGTCTGACAAAGATGTCCAATCATGTGTTAGATCCGTGTTATTGTACTGTGTTATCAATGATGAACAAGTACTGGAAATAATTGAAAAAAAATTGGAATTTGAGACTCTAAAGCAGTATAAAACAAATCTGTCGGAGAACGAACAAAATAAGGTATTCAATTACTTGTTGAAGTCCATCTGTTCTAAAATTCAAAATGACAAATTACAAACTGAAAAAGAATTTAAAGCTATGTTCGAGATTTTGGAAAATGCTCTTAATTTACTTTCTGACTGGGATAAGGATCTAAAGGACTATCCGTCAATTCTTAATAAAATCAAGCAAATAATCGAAATTAAGAAAGAAAACCCGGCGTGGGAGATGGATATTGGAAGATTATACAATAAAAAAAAATCGTGGAAAAAGCTCCTATTTGCAGAGTCTCTCTTAGTAAGTCCTGCACAAGACACCGTTATGAATGCTCTTAAACACGACTCTAGATTGATAGAGACATACAAACATAAAATTGATGAGTTATTAAAAGACAATAAAAACCTAGATATTTTTTTCCAAAAAATCCGCATTTATTGTTCTCAATCATTAGCTAAGTCCTTTAAAGAAATGCTACAAAGCAACCTTCACCAAAATTATAACCATAAGCCTTATATTAGAGGGCTGTGTACCTTACTACCACCTAAAGAGGTGACAGAAATAATAAAAAAGTATGTACCCTCTGACACTAAAATTGATTGGAGCCAGTTTGACGAGGTTCAGCTCTATATCCGTAAATATTTAGCGATGAATTTGTATTTAGCACGACCTCAACCTTCTTTAGATATGGCTCTTTTGTACGCCAAGGGTGACTATTTACAATACGCACTGTCATCCCTAAATGCTATCCTTCACAATATGAGCACTGATGACGTTCACGACAATATCAAACCATTAATCAACTCTCCAGTATCTCTGCAAAAACATGGGATTCGAGCTGCAATTTTAAAGCTTAAACATGAAGATCTTAAGCCAATCATATCTGATATGTGGAAATCTATGAACAGTATTATTCGAGCTGACATATTTATTCACAATCATAATATGTTATGTGCAAAGGAGTATGAACAATCAATAAAAGATCAGTGGGAGATAATAAAAATGTTTATCGATAATTTAACACCCAATGAACATAAAAAAATATACACGACATTGAGTGAAGTTGAAAAAGTGCCCATCTCTGTAAGAGGTGAATACTGGAAAAAAAGCTATGAATTTTTTAATTCTTTACCTACAAAGTCCAATTGTGGTAGTCTTGTTGACCATTTGATTATCAACATGACAAATGTAATGCTGGATCTTGACGACGATTTTGTTGCAAAGATTTTTATGACGTCGTTTGACGAACAATTTTGTACTCAAGATTACACAAACGCCTTATATGTTGCCACATTTCTTCTCTCGGCGAAAACTGAAGAAGCACAGATGAAACGCTATAATAAAATTCTCGTCCCCATGCTCGAAAAGTCCTTTCCTCTATGGGATAAAGCCCACGAAGGAGTACACCATGTTCGTAATAATATTGCCAAGATCATAAAATGTCTTGCTGATAGTTTTGACATCGTGTTGCGTGAGGATATGGTATTTCCCGTTAAGATGTTTACTGAAATATTAGAGACGCTGCAGAAGAATTTAACAGGAACGGAAAATTACATTTTAATAACCATCCAAAAGATTGGCTTGAAATACATTAGAATTATGGATAAAATTTTGCAAACCAAAGAAATGCAGTTTCCAATTACGACACCAGATGATATCGTATATTATCTACATAGCTATGCAGCGACATACTTAGGCCATGCTTGTATGGAAATCCTCAAAGAAGATATTGCAAACAATTTTTCGTCCATATACATTCCTTTTGCGGAAGCTCTTAAAAATATATTGAGATTATATGAAAAAAATAATGTACAGAATACCTTAAGAGTTTTGTGTGGTGTTGTACGGGATGAGGAATTTATTGAAGGATATTTACTAGCGTTAGAAGCTTTACCCGAAAAAGTATATAACGATAGACAAACAATTTTGAAAAATGACCTATTATATAGAATCGGTCAAAATCCTAATAAGGAAGTAAAAATTCGTTTTTCGGCTGTCCTAAATTGAACAGGACCAAAATAGAGATTTTATAAAAAAATACTATTATTGTTTTATATCCCATCTTTATGTAAGTTTTTTTATTAAACTTTATCTACATGTTATTACTTAGTTTCATTACTTACACGCAAAGTAGATTTTAAGTAAAAGAACTTCATATTTCAAGATAATACAATTCAAAAATAAATACTGGTGTTAAATTAAAATTTATTAATATTTAGACTTCGGATCTGCAAATCCGTGAGTTTTTATTTAAAGATGAAGTCAAAGTCTGATACTCATTGAAGCATTCAGATAACAATTCCATTGTTATCTGATCTGATATCAGATATCTGTTATTTAGTCATCGACAATCTAAACATAATTTTATAATTTAAAGGTAAGTAATAAAATTAGATAGTATCTAATATATATAGATGATTAAAAAATATTTTTTTGTATATTTTTGTATTCCTATATAATTGACTATTCACTGTCACTTAAATATTTCGTCTATCGTCTACCGTGTATAGTTGATATACCGTATATAGTACGTATTAGTTATGTAACAAATATTCGCATTCGCATGCGCGAATATTCGTATGTTTGGCGGTCTGATTTGGACGAGAATGGAGAGTGAAATATTAAAAAGTGACGTTTCGTCACATTTAGTTACACGAGAGAGAAAGATATAACGTATAGACTTGCTGCTCTAGAGACAATTGAGAGGCGTGCAAAGAGGCTAATTGGCGACCCTAAACTGGTGGAAGCCAATCTTCATAGCCTCGAACATAGATGTAGAGTTGCCAGCCTCTCAGTATTCTATAGGATATATTTTGGTGAGTGTGCGAAGGAATTACATGAACTAATTTCCCCATCCCCCTTCCATCACCGGACGTTCCGACGCACGGCGAGCATCCATCCTTTTGCATGCGTACGCGCTGCATGTCCGATCGAAGCGCTACGCTTCATCTTTTTTAAATCGGACAGCGAAGGAGTGGAACAGCTTTCCTGCGTCGGTATTTCCGTCCGAGTACAATGTGGGTGTCTTCAAGGCAAGAGTAAATAGGCTTTAACTAAGTTAATGCGCTTTACCACCTACGACTACATTTCCATTTCCCATCAGGTGGAATGTAGTCAAGCGTCAACTTAGTTTAATTTTTAAAAAAAGGAAGGCAAAAAAAAAGGGATGCACAACTGCGCTCAAACATAATCCACAAGCCAGCCTTGCTCTTTTTGACGGAGACGCAGATATCATCTTCTGCGGATACATCGTACCTTGTTTATCCTGGGTACTGTTTGGACACAGACGCCTTTACTGCCAAGGCTGGTGTGTGTGTTTACGATGGAGATGATATCAGTTCTCGTCGCCTTGTTAATCTTTAAGGTAGGGAGCCGTCTATCATGTGGCTCCGCGTAGACAGCGATGACCACTGTCACGCCTATGTTTGACTATACAAGTGCCAAAGCGGTGACCTTCTGCTGGACCACGTTCAAATGGACCTCGGACCTCGTGCTGCAGCCTATATGCCGCCTATATCGCCGAGTATCATGCGGATAGGACCTGTCCTATCCGCATGATACTCGGCGATTTCAACGACCACCACGCCCAATTATACCTAGTATACAAGTGTTAGAATTAATAGAAATTTTAAAAAAATGTCTTGGTTCATACCTTCTATGAAAAATCAGTTAAGAAATAGTTAATATATACTATTATGTATTACAAAATGCGTGCAAGAGAATATTAGCTGAAAGTTGCTCATTAATGAAAGCAAGAAAGACGACTGAACTGGCTCGATTATTCACACATTTTTTACGGATTATTCGTATTTAAATGAGTTGAATTGTATTGAATCGAATAGTAGCAAGTTGCAATTCTTCAGTAAAGGACCTAACTAGGTGACTTTTTAGTAACCATATAAAAACGTTGAACACTGTATATAATAATTTTGATTATTTATTTAAAGAATTTAAATTTAGTAAATAAGTATATATATAGTATAACTGTACACAGTAATAATAAGATGTATCTTAGGATAAAATAAAAATAGTTCAATAATTCCATGGTTTTACGAAAAACTTTATTGAAAAACATCGGTGTTGACTTTTGACTTATGATTATGACTCACATCTATGTATCATACATAGATGTCAGTTATAATCATAAACCCAACATCGATGTTCGATATTTTTTTATTTTTAGTTCGATAACATCGATAACATATTTTAATCGATAGCATATTTTAATCTATAACATCGATGATTTTTGCATTAATGACAAAGAAATAAAATACAGAGAAATCGTTGGAAACTTATTGATAAACAGAACAAATTATTACATATTCCAATATTTTTTATCAACTGACTGGAGGTGAAAAGTAACTTTGATAAATAAGAACCTTTTAATCTATACAGATAAAGCAATTATTTGAACATGTTCCAAGTTGATTGGTTAAAATTAAAGAAATTCTTCTGTTTGATCTGGCGAACTATTAATGGCTTCTTCGATGAGTTTTATTTCTGTTGCAGTAGTTAGAAATTATTTGACATATTCCTTAGAACATGCTACGGGATCTTGGAAATGAATATTTTTGAATCTTAGGTCTACTACTGTAGATAAAGCAAGTATTTGAAAATGTTCCAAGGGTAACAAGTGTTTATGGATTTCATTCAATATGTTTTGAATTTTTTTAAATGTAATATAAATTTAATAACACGCGAGTTAGATCCGTAAAAAAAAATATTTTAAAGAAATAATTATAAATTTGTTTCGTAAATTGCATTGGTCGTTCGAAAGGCTGTGAGTTAACATCGACTATCGATTCCGTTAACTTCGTTGTTACGGTATTTTACGTATGGCAACATCAATGTTATTTCTTTCAACATTGATAATCATCGAACATCGATGCTCATTGAGCATCCCTACATTAACCACTTTTTTCTACTTGACTATTGACATTTGGAATTTAGTTCTTCAATATTGATTGCTCCAACTTATTCCCAGGGATGGACATTGAGTGAAACAAATCGATTATTATTTTTCAATATAAATCGATTTATCAAAAACGATTTTAGAAGAAATGAATATTCTATTTTTGTCAAGAATACTGCATACTTTTTTATATAATTACAATGCAATGAGATTAATGTTAACAATTTAACAGATTAAAAATGAAATAAAACGATAAATATAATAAATATTCGAAATGACAACCATTTGGTTTCAATTTTAAACTATCAATTTGAATAATAAGAAAACTAAATATAATTATTGCTACAAATTTTCAATATTATTAACATTTTATTACAATAAAACAATCTTTTAATTTCAATGAAAACTAAAATACAGACCAAATCTCTTTTTGAGTTTTAATTTTAACACTAAAAAAACTAAAAATAATTATTCCCATAAATTTGCCGGTAGGGCAGCTTAAAATTTATCATTTTGGGACCTTTTTTCCTTATGCAAATCATGCTAAATGCAAAATGTTTTTTTTTTTCGCGCTATTTATAAAAAGCGATTAAAATATGTAATTTATATAATCGATTTAGTAAAAATCGATTAATAGTATTCAGAAAATCGTTTTATAATAATCGATTATAACATAAAAATAATCAATTAAAATCGATTATTTTTTAACAACCCTACTCATTCCTACTCTGTGGCCTGTGCTCATTCCTGATGTTAGATGGCTCGACGTTGGCTTCTTCTGCATTTTATTTAATACCATTCTTCAGGTTAGTGAATTATTAATATATTGATGTTAAAATATTAAATATTTTTAATTACAGTTCCTAAAAAAGCGGTTCAGGATTGCTCAGTGAAATACTTAATTCAATAACAGAACCACGTGGTTTGAAATTTAATAATTTTAATTTCTTTTTTTTTCCAAATCTGCCATTGCTCAAACTTCAGAGCTTAGCTATTGTGTAGATAAAAATAGTTATTTCATATATATATATTCATACGTTCAAATTTACTTAGATAAGAAAAGCAAGGCAGGCGGCGTCTTGGAAAGTTAGGTTACATGATGATAAAAAACACGAGCCAAAATGTGTTATCTATGATAAACACGTGATATATAAATGATAGGGCTGACCCTTTTAAATATGTATACAGTTTTGAAGAACCAACATTATGTTTTTAAATCACTCTGGTGTTTATTGCAGGCCTAGAAGGTGGATGGCTGAGAGGTGACAGGAGTGTGGAGGTAATTTTTCCATACATTTTATTATGAAATTAAACATTAATTATATTAAAAGGATTAATAGTTATTCAAGGTCCAAAATTACTTAAACTTATTATATTTGAAAATCAATCACTTCAATTAATCATGATGAGAAGAAACACGAGCCGAAATGTGTTATTATTGACAACTATGTGATATCTTATGATAGGTCTGATATATACATATCTGTGAATTAAATTAAATGATTTATAGACATTTTTCTAATTAAAGCTTTTTGTGCAGGTTCCTCTACATTTGGTAAGTAAGATTTTGGTTGTGGTCAAGAACTTCTAAATAAAAGGATAGTGATTAGTTGTTTTAGCTGATGATGGATGTGCAAAATGATGTCTGCATTTGAAAAATTAACTATTAATATATTTAGACATAATTGTTTACTTCCATTACACTACATGATATGATTTAGGCACATGGCACATTTGTTGACTAAAAGAGTTAATTGGTTAAAATTAAAGAAAACTAGAATAGCAATACTATTCTGATTTTAATATTAGATGTGTTTGATTTGATTGATGTTCTGTAAATTATATTGTTAAAAATGTTAATATGTTTTAAAAAAAAGGAAGTATTATATTTAACACTTTTGCTGCAGTCCATAATGCCATAACATACCAAGCATTGTGAGGAAAATTAGAGCAATCTGTTGTATTTTCTTCATTAAATTTTTGTTGTTTCATTCAATGATTTATTATATTTCTTATTTTCAATAAAAAGCTACTAAACATTGTACTTGTTTTATTTTAATATTATAATTAACAGATAAATTAGGTTCCAATTCTATTTCAGCATAAGTCCTTAGGCTTAGTATTTAACTTATTGAAAAGCATTGAACGCATTATGCCAAGAGGCAATGGTATAAAAATTGGTCTTTTAATACCGATTATATAAAACCATTTTCAACATAAAAAAGGTTAAGAAACTATTCAATTTGACAGAGGAGAGGGTCAATAAATGTTATTAATAAAAAAGAAGTATAGAGAACTTTGTTATATTTACATAATAGAGTAATTGCCAAGTAAATGTATAAATTTTATATAATATATACAGACTAAGCAAGTAATATACTGACTAAGCAGTCTGTAATTTGTATATGTAATTATTTTATTTTACAGAGTATTCTTCAAAGTAAGCAATTTGTTAATATGTCTATATTTTATAAGTGAAGGTGTTAGAAAAAACATGAAAGAAGAATGGAATTGACATCTGGTGTATCTGTACCATGTGGACACTGGGCTATTTTTAATTAGTAGTCTATAGAGGAGAAGGTGCACTAGTGTATCTTATCTCTTTCTGTATAATATGCTGGTCACATACTAAATTTGACTAAGAACCACCAGGGTTTAGGTGGAATATTAGGTTGTATTCTGCAGTAATGTGATCCTTTATATAACCTGATTTTGTACCATAATTCTTACTAAGATGAATGTACTCGTAAAGTTTGATTTGATACTAAATTTGGCATTGTAAAGCAGAAAAAATAGAAGACTATTTTTTCTGCTTTACAATTGACATTGATACCACCATTTCCAGGAAACTATGTTAAAACTAAATGACACTGCTTATGACAGTGGTGCAGTAATTTATTTTTTTAGAAAATGTGATGTATTTATATGATGATACATATTCTATGGCTTTTTATACGCCTAAACTTCCTCCGGAAAATATGGGACATTCTGGGAAAGTTTAACCTTTTGAAGAATACTAGTTTGTGTGGTAAATTCCTACATAGCTACATTTGCTTGGATGCGTCACTAAAGTATGTATGTATGATAACGAGGGAGTCTTATTGATTATTTGTTTAAAAGGAACACCATAGCATTCCTTTAATATTTTTTACAGGTTATTAGTTCCGCAGAGTGCAGATATAGAGAAACGTCTACAAATACAACAGTTCAAGCAGAAATAAATATCAAAATATAAAATAAAGTTTGGTTTTATTACAGAAGACATTACAAGAGAAATGTAATCAGTAATCATGTATGTAAAAATAGGGAGTAACGCTTAGGGATGTATACGAGCCGAGTGATATTTTCTTTAACTAATTTCAAGTCATAGAAGAGGTTTATTTGACCAATATGGTAATATAACTGACAGATTAATGTTGATGCTCGCCTGCTTAATGCTTTGACGCGTTGTATAAAAAGGAAGGTCGTCGGTTTTGATATTGTTGGTTGTAGTTATATCCAAGTCTTAATGTATACGTTGTATTAGGACTCTGAACTGATCTTTGCGTAAGACCTGTGAAAAAAATCTCGTGTTTTACATCTTCTATTCAATCTGTTAGTCGAAATATTTGCAATAAAGATTATATTATATTTCGGAATATTGTAACTTTATACATTTTTGGATTAAAACTGGAACACTATAAGCTGAAGTAAGACCACAAAAAACGAATAAACGTAAGTAAAATTTATACCTACAAACGCTATTCTTAAATTAGTATTTAGAAGACTTCTCTTATTAATTGGTAGTACTTTAAGCTTTTTTGAACTCGTTTGGTTATTTGATAAGTTTTTATTTCTCTTAATCTACTACAAGGCGGTTTGTAATTAGATATTATATCATTTTAATTGAATTGATAAGAATAGAATAAAAACACAATACGACGACGAGAATAAAGTTCTGGCTGACCTAAGTTAGGTTTTATGATTGGTATGGTTACTACTGGAGGTTTGAAATCTGTATTGTAGTATTATTTTTTGATGGCGACGTTATTTGAACAAGACTAAGATTTTCTTTGCAATGTTTATATTTTTTTTATTACATGAAAAAAACTAGAACTGCAGTGCAAGAGTGTCCATTTACAAACCACATTATCACTAAGTATAATAATTAGGTAAATATTACATTTTACACACGAGTGTTTTAACTTATAAATTTTCATTTAATTTTTTTTCCTAAAATCGTTTAAAAATAGACCGCAAAAGTTATTTATTATAAGTGGTAGAGGTGTGATAAACGGCTTTATTAAAACAACGCGTTTAAGTTTAATGCTTGAAATGTTATTTAACAGCTTGACTTATTAAACAGGTGAATTTCTTAAACGCTTTTACTGATTAGTGTTGTTAAACACCGTCTGATGTAGCAGTAAATGTTTGACTTCTTAGTTTGAATATACACGTCTTGAATCTCCTCATGTATTTTTCATTGCAATTTTTTTACCCGGCTTAACGTGGCCATATACGAGTGGTATTCCGTTATAGGTGTTAATCACATTTTTTTTCTTTAAGTATATGTTTGCTCTTATAAATGTATACTTTTTTTTTATTTATTTGATTGATGACGTCCGTCTTAGTAAAGTTTTTAATTCTATATACATATAAACGGCAAAGCAGAATAAGTGGTATAAGTGTCAACGCACAGCAGAAACAGACCTTGCTAAAGCTTGAATTTTTGAATAAACATTTCTAATATAGCGTAAGAAAGCGGATTAAGGGATTTTTTAAAATCTATTTTATAGAGGGTAAAAATATCTACGAATCTTTATTTAAGTAAAGAAATATTTGATATCGGAGTTAAAAGTTTGTATGCGTTTTGTTTTTCGTTCACAGAATTTACTTGAATATATATTATACTAGCTGTGCCCGCGACTCCGTCCGCGAGAGATTTAGAATACAGGGCTCGTAAGAAGCTCCTTCGCTCGAGCTGTTTTTGCTCAACTTTATTTCCAAAATTGCTCTCTACGAAAAGCTCTACTATTATTTCAAGGGAATAATATAATATAACCTAGATTCACCGTGACAGTCATTTTTTAATATTTGTTAAGGAATTATTAGGTTCGTATAAATTACTTTGAAGATTACCTCCAACAAATTAACTTATAAAGTATAAACCCACAAACAAACAATCTTTACCGCACTATACTATTAGAAAAGACTAAGATCAAAATAGAAGATTTGTCATAGTTTGTGTTTATATTGAAAAAGAGGGTTGAAAGTTGAAATTTTATTATCAATTCATAATGAATAGGTTCATTGTTTACTTTTTCACTGTCATTGTCAACTATTTATTTTTCTGATGTTAATGAATAGAATAAAAAGTATAATGTATTTATATTGAAATTCATATGATTTTAATATAATATAAAATTAACATATACTTTAGTCACAACAACACGTGGTCAGTTATCCTTTTAAATTTTAACGTATATAAATGGTTTGTACATTAGCAAAGCGCCATCTATTGGATACTTCCTCAATCCAGTCAACAAATACCGCCATCTCTTGGAATTTTATGGAATTAACAGATAATTGTGACTGTCAGATAATAAATAAATAATTTGCAATAAAATAATTAAATGAAATGAGATATAAAATATCCTATCTTTTAAGTTGGACCAAAATATAGATACCTACAAAATTTCATTAAAATCGGTTAAGTAGTTTAGGAGTCCATCGAGGACAAACATTGTGACACGAGATTTATATATATTAAGATAATCTAAAGTCTACAACACAAACGGAGGTTTAAGTTATATTTAATAGCTTATAGTTTTTTTTGGAACTTTGTTATTAATTCTACTTTTTACCTCAGAAAAATATCTTATTTTCCGGATGAACTCTATAATAAACAAAGTAGCGGGCAGGAAGCTCCAAACCAATTGTCTCTTTTATAAATATAGGTCATGAATAGCGACATTCGCTAGAATTTCTTCATTTTACTGAGTTAATCAATCTAAATTAATCAATTTATTTTCCTGTGCAGATAGGTAAAATATAAAAAGTTAAAAATCCGTACAATAACAGAGACGCTAGTGAACTGTTAACAGGTAAGTTGTTTAGCTTATTATTTCTGGATTAAGTTGATAAATCAAAGATTCATCACCAACATGATATCCTATACAGGGCGGGAAGAACCTGGTTCAAAGCTATTAATCATATGATGGAAGCATTCTAGGTGTGCTTGCTTTTTGGCATCGTTATGGTTGTGGTATACCCAGCAAGTACAAACCTCTTTATGCACGTACGTTACGTGGTAGTCTGGAATATGACCACATCGCGATCCAAGCTACAGAATGTGTTGAATATATCTGTATGTGAATCACTGTTTTTGTTAAATCAATTTTTCTACTTGTACCATGCCATCTTTGGTAAAAACTGTCAAAGCATGACCACTTCTTTCTGCATTACATAAATTGATGCGACCACACATGAACTCGTTATATTTATATTATTTTTTTTAAAGTTTATAGTTATACAATCGCTTTAAAAGGCGCCTTGGCCATATAAGCTAATTGGAGTCGATTTAAAGATCCACCAGGTTTCACGTTGGACTTGAAGTTAAAAATCATCGCCCACAACCGTCTGCCGTCCGCTGGGTCCCAATATCAGTAATTGGCAGTATCCCAATGGCAAAAACTTGGGATAAAGACGATAAATGCCGGTCATTACTATTTCTCCTACATCATTGCTTTTTGCGAGATGCATCCATTCAAAAAGGACCAAAGCATTGATCCTTGCTTGATTCTCAGTACAAGCTTAGAATGAACGCCCGTTATTATATTAGAAAAGAAATGTGTTGGAAGATCTAAAACTGTATATGAAGACCGTATATACCGGAAAACTAAGCGCCCGCCGGCAAAATAAAGCAATTTACACAAATAGCGGATGGCACATAATTGAATGAGCGGTCGGATATCTTGGTTACTGCACTTAGCATACATACATGCATGCATGCATGTAAATCATAATCATAATGTATGATTAACTAATTATTTCGAAAATATCAGAACTGAGCAAATTTCTTAAAGAATATAAAAATCAAAATTAGAACTTAACTTATTTTAAAATGTCAAACATACTTCACAGTTTAATAATGTTTATAGTAAGGGAATTAATGATTTAGGATGACGTCATTAAACTTTTTATTTTTATACCGTGTCTCTGCTTTTAGCCCTATTTGCTGTTACAGCGTTACCGGGGGAGTGTAAACTTCTTATGGAATAATTATTTAACTAATATTACTTCTAGGCGGATTCGAAAGTAAGATTATTATATTATTTCTATAAGAGTTCATGGTGAATAGGTTTAGAAAATTAAGTTTATAAAAGATTAATAAGCACCTTTGCCACAGTAATTATTAGACGGAAGCTATTTTTTGTTAATATCATAATATATTATCTGGATTTATTAGGTATATATCGGTTTTATAGTCAATTAAGTTATGTATAAGTTGAATAAAGCTTCAACCGCACATTAGCTCTATGATTATCCTTATGCAAACGGAAATGGCTTCTAGTTTTAATTTCGATGATGTTATAATATCAGTAAAGACCACATATAGAATGGTAGGTTCATCGAGGGGGATAGCAGCACGGTAGCTCAATTGGCAGAGCGACGGTAAGGTTTCCCAGAGGTGGCAGGTTCGAGTCCTGTCAGTGTCGATGAATATATATATTTTTTTATATAAAAATGAATAAGCTTCACATGGTTATAGATACACATTTATAGTTTTTTAAAACAATTATTTCCGTTGTGGCTTAATCCATAGTGCAAGCTAAGAAAAATTGGTTTAGATTTTATAAAGATACCTAATAAATGTTGCAACCGTCCTGATAAAGACGATTAAATATAGAAAATAAAAATCGGCAAAGTGGATAGCTATACGGTAGCTGAATTGCCGACGGTTTCAGAGGTCACAGATTCGAATTCTGACCGTATCGATATTTTTTTAACCTATTCTAAATTTACCATAGATTATAGTTAACTAACTAAATAACCAAACACACGTGCTGCTATATTATCTGATAGTAACTCAATTATTCATAAATAACTATATAACCTTTTCATTGCGTTTTACACGCAATCTATAATTTTAATCTCGTTATGGAGAGAACTGACGTTTCTACATGATTTATCTTGATGGTAAAATGGACACGGATAGCCATTTGATTTAATCGGTGACTGTTGAGGCGGAGACATATCATTATTAGTAAGCCAGGTCTCAGTAGAGCAGACGAATAAGCTTAGAGGCCGGAATATACATAAGTAATTGTAGATCGGTTGTTTTTGGATTACAGTAATTCTTTAATGGAATTATTTTTTAATATTTTATTAAGTATATACGGTTAAATGTAAGTAAACCTCTATAATGTAAGTTAAGCTTTGATAAACTTGCACCTAGAGCTATTGATGTTTTATAAGTCTTAAAATAAAAATGAAATACTAAACTAGCTTTTAACGCTAGGTAGCTAAAGGTGAAAATCTGGGCCGTATGCCCAAATATCTCCTCCTCTCCTCCTGTCCTGTGTTTTTTTTCCTATTTTCCTGAATCCCGTTTATTTCTTCATGGTTGACAACGCATTTGCAACTTTGTTGATAGAACCACTTACAATTAGCCGAACCATGTGGGATTATTCATTTGGTATCCAATCCAATTAATAATCTGATTAAAATAAAATTCTAATTGTAAAAATGAATCTTTTTTCTCTAAATTAAGTTTTACTCAAAAATAATACTCCGCCGTTATTAATATTTCCAATAAAAAGTAAAAAAAGTAACATGAATAAATTGAATAGAATAAAATAAATTTTGTAATCAGGTATTTTAAAATGTTAATGAATCTCTTTTCGCTAAATTAAGTATTACTTTGGTTTTTTTTTTCAACATAGATTTTACTCTTTTTTTAAAACACAATGCTTCACAACTATTAATATTTTCAATAAAAAGAAAAAAAACACATACCATAATTGTAAAGAAAATAATAACGTACAAATTAATATCTCAAAAAACAAGTACCCAAAGTGGTATTTTGGAGCAAATGGAAAGTTAAATATAATATGTGATGTTAAAATCTGGAGCAATTAACATTAATTAGTAATACCACAACTAACATTCGTTATTCATAACATTATTAAATGTTAATTCATCTTTTCAAAAGTGTGCACTTTCACAAACTTAGGAGTGGTAAGACAAAATATTTACTTTCTCGCCAATGTGACTTTAGCGGCCATTTTATGTAATTTCACCCGATTGATTTATTAAGTGAATATTAGTTTGGATTAGGAGCTTTAATTTAGAAGTACTCAATTAAATATTTACTAGAATGGTCAAATCATATGGAATGGCAAATTCTTTAATTCAATATATATTAACTTTCACACACATACTTTAATTTTTACATTCTTTAATTTCATTTTTTTTTTCTGGAAGAGCGAGAACTTATGACACGGTTATCTTTATGCCCACTAGGATACCCCAAACTTGCTGTATTAACTTACTTGTTATTGAAAGCTAAAATATTATGTTTCATAATAATAATATATATACTAGAGTTTTCATCATCTATTTAACCATCACACGTAAAACTATTTTAAAGTAAGAAACTGTCAAAAGTTCAAGCAGCTTTTGTATAATCTGCTTGAACTTTTGACAGTTACCAAATCTATTTACAGATTAAAAATTAACCAGAAAAAATTAAAAAAAAAAGGTTTATTCTTCCTTGGATTCCTGAATAATATTTCTTTTGAGCAGTTCAGCAACGGTAAGGCACCGTTTGTTCGCACAATTCGATGCATCATGCACGTTACTTGTTACCCGCAGTTGACCATAGTCCGGCGCCTACTCAGCACGCTCACACGCGGCTTATACTCAAGCACGCAATAAAATTATAACACCCAATTAAAAAGAAATTAACTGTGATTTGGAATGTGATGTGCCTTTCAGTGACAAGCTTCGTGTCGGTTTAATTATGTTATTTTTTCTTTAAACAAGTTTGCAATTGTTCTCCTCTAGGATTTTTTTATTGACATTTTCGGATTACCTCTCATGCAACGGACATGGTAAGTTTTAAATATTAAAAAAATAATTGCTCTATGGTTTTATTACATAGTAAGTTAAAATGTAAACTAAAAAAAACAATTATATCTTCATATTGTTTTTTTTTTTAATTTATTTTAGAATCTTCGTTGATGTTTCAAAATATCTGTAAACATAAATAGAATAATGAAACTTATTTAAAGTGTTTATAAATATGGATTTAAAAATAAACCGATACGGGCAAGGATTCAAACCCGCGACTTCAACGTGTATAGTTAAGCTTGTTTATTATATATATATGTATATTATAGGTTGCGAGTTCGAATCCCTACTCGTATTTTGTATTGTATATTTACTTAAAATTGTAATAACATAAAATTGAAAATATTTTTTATAGTTTTAATTTTTCATACGAGTAATTACATTATTTCAAGTGAGGTGATTGCACAAGACATCGATGAAAATGTAAAACGAAATTTATTAACATAAATGACTGTATTATGAATGATTACCTGAAAAATGAATGATTTATGAATGATTACCATGAGAACGAATGAAAAGCTTATCGGTTATTATTTCGTGATATAATGCAATTACAATAATTTATTTATACAATTTAACATTTCTTAAAAAATATAGTTTTATAGAAATTTACGGCATTTTTTTTGTTACAAGATAAATTATTGTTGTACATATTTATCAAATACTAAATATATAAAGAGAAAACTTTAAACTTTAATCATTTATTTTAAAGATAAATTTTATGAAAATTTTCAGTTTGTACACAATACTTTCTTTTAATAATAATATCAACTGTAAATAGTCATATATGTCTTTTTTTTATTCAAATATCACTCTTAAATGGATCTCAGAGTGCCTAGACAAGTGGAATTGACGAAAGTCGAATAGAATGATAAATGTATAGATTTGACAGAAGACGCTTTACTATCGCTTACGTCCATACATTTAAATGTAATCAACAACGAACGCTTGCCATTCGACTATAGGAACAGTTCTTAAACCTAAAATAACTTCAATTATCATAAGAGACAATTTAACTGACATTTCGATTAGTTTGCTGCAGACAGGAATATATATAGGTTAGTTAGTTATCCGGTCTGCCTCTAACGGTTTCTTAGTTACCGTGCATAAAGTTCAGAATGACGCACATAAAGAAATAACAGTGCCTTTAGACTGCAGTAGCCAATATAAACTATAGTATTACTACTGAAAATAATATTATAACTTACAGTATACTAGTAATACAGTAACAGAATATTACAGCAAAAAAGAAAAGTAGTTACTTTTATTACAATGGTAATATCAGACGTTATTTTCGTATGAAATAGAAACATCATTTTTATTCATAGTTTTTTTTTTTCTTTCTTATTTAATCGTATATATATCCTTCCGATTATTTATTTACAAATTCTTATACGAATATTATACCTATTTACCTATTTAATGAATGTAGCTTTACTAATTTGACATTTTTTATGACCATTCCGCGATGGGCCCTCAAATGGTTCACTTGATTTATAAATAATCAACTTACGTGAAAATATTAATTTGCTTATAAGTAATTCAACAAACCTTTTAATCTTCAGTAAAATAATACCGTTATATAAATGCAGCATAAGCGTGCTTTCATCGGTTTCTGAATTTATCCAATTATTGTAATAATAAAAATACTATGTGTGTTAAGTATTTTTATTTGTCCTAGTATTTATCGTATTGTATCGTAGTTTATTACTTTTGTGTGTCATTATTAACACATTTCGGCAGTTGAATATTATCTATTGATAATAAATATCCATAGATAATATTCAACTGCCGAATATTCATTATCGTTAGTGAATAAAAAGCATTAATTTAATTGAGCTATGAATCTTAAATATATTTTTCATTTAATTAATTATTTATTTCTAAACAATACTTACATAGAATATAATAGATGAAAATAAATTAACAAATCAATAAAAATATATTTTCCTGAGATATCATCTGTGAGTACAACATTGAATGTATGTGTGTATATGTGTGTAAGTGTGTATGTGTGTATGTTGTATTTAAAGGACGGTAAAGTAAAAACAATAATTAATATAATATATTTTATGATTATAATAATAATTCGGTTTTGTCGAAAAAGAAAGAGCAGAGAGTGTAACGCTTTTCCACTCTCAATAAAACACCGAGAAACTGCGTTGTTTCTGACACTTTGAATATTAAATTAAGATGAAAGTGGACTACGTATTAGCACTCCAAAACACACACACTCAAAACCACGAGCGTGTGTGTGTGATGACACATACGATCCAGGGCACACACGCGGTCAAACATCGCATCTGTTAGACTTATTTTGAATAATTATCGTTGGAATAAAAAAAGTTAAAATATTTTATCTACGCAATAAAAATAATGTTTTAATGTATGTTTAAGAGTTCAGGCGATTTGCACTTTATCATATTATTAATTTTTATTTTGTAATACCTAATATTAAAATAATATTCGTTAATATTTGCTATACGAGTATGACGTCAGAAGAGACGTGACCAGTCTAGCCTTGTTAACTTCTAAACTATAATATTATTTAAACTGTAGTTAATATGATTTAATGCTTATGTTATGACTGTGATCAAATATTAATATCTGAATATTTGTAAAATTAATAGAAAGTTTTACATATATGAAAACCTAACATACTACAAATATGTGACTTCACCTACGATTCCTAGTGGACAGACTTTTAATAAGTTTGTACTAATTACATTACAAACAAGATTTATAAATAAATCTAGAATGAAAAAGTAACAACAAAAGCTGGAATCAAAACTGATATCCGTCGCCTACATCTAAGAGACAGAAAAAAAAAAAAAAACAAAGTGGCTAACATCCACTGAATGTATTCAAACATTATCAATTATTGAATATTGGGGTTAAAGTTCTATTAAAAACAATTATTGTTGAGTTTTATTTATAGTGAAAGCACTTTCACTTCTCTTAAATAAAAAAAAAACGTTCGTTTAAATCCAATTCACCCAAAATAACAAAAACGAAGCCATATCAATGAAATAAATCTATCAATATTATTATCAATCATATGTGTATTTTATTTAAATTTCTAAGAATCATGTAAGCAGTCGCTTAACCAGTATATATTTTTTTATTATACACCTTCTAACTTCTTATTCAGCTTAATTTGGTGAAAGTTCTTGTAGAAGTGTAGCCATGGCTTAAACCATCATGTTTTATTGCTCATAATAAAATAAATAATATCTATTTATAGTTAATATAAGCCTTTATACCAATAATAGTAATTTTCATTACAAGCTCACGCCCCTGCGTATTACGTTTAGTATTTTAAAGACAACTGTACCTCTAGTGCGAGTTTTTATAATACGAAACGTTGATAGTTTTCGAGCTGTCTCGAAACGAGTTTTTGGTTGTAAATGGTTATCTTTTGGTAGTAACCCATTACAACCAAGAACTCGTTGCGTGACTGCTCGAAAACTATCAAGGTTTCGTAACGTCAAAACTCGTACCAGATTAGTAATCTTATCTTGTAATTTAGACAGGCTTAGGAGTGGAATGAAATTATTCATTTTTTAGTACCTACTTTTATTCTATTTGTATGTTTTTTTATAAAATGTTTAACTAGTCATGAATATTTATTATGTAGCTTTTGTTTTCACAATGAGTTATGCTTTCACATAGTTCTTACTTTATGGCACTTATTTTGTTTTTGTTTATCTTTTTAAGTATGTTGAAAGTTTTTGAAGTCTTGTTTGTCTTTAAAGGTTTGTTACTTGTTTTTGTTATATATATATAGGTAAATAAATACCTAACCCTTTTAATAAAACGATTTTAATTAATGGTGTGAAGATATTTATTATTTGTAAATACAATCGTGAAATTAATTATATTATTACAATCTTATAATAATATGTACATATAAATAAAGTGGAAGTATTGGAAAGTGGAATTGAATTGAAAATATAATGCGTTTGACCCAAAAATTGGGAGGGATAAAGGATTCTTGGAAAGGGAGTGGAAGGGTGGTTGTTTGGCGTTCCACCACCACCACACGAAACACAGCAAAAATATCCTTCATGCAATTAACTTCATTCAGATTTTTTGTGAAATGAATGTTTTTAAACTAATATCGGGTCTACTTCGCGATAGAAATTAATAAAGGTGCAATACCTTTTTATTTCCCGCCGTTTTTTATTTATTAGTCTTTAATTGAAATAATAATAACTCATGAGCTGTCAAATCCTGTGTTAACTTATCTGATTGGTTAATAACAATTCTTGACAGGGATGTCAATTAATCTTTATCACAGATTAATTATAACACAGAGCCTTGAAAAGTGCAACTGACTCTAGTAAACGATGAATATTTGAAATAAAATAACGCTATACTATAGCTTCCATTTGTACATTTCAATAGATTCAGGAAAGACAGCTTGCCATTTGGCTAAGCCGGTCGATATATCTCAGTAACGGCTAGATTATTTTTTTCATAATAAAACGCGAATGGAGTCTTGGGTGATTAGAGGTCTTACAAAATCTAACACCTACATCCATTTCACATCGGCTTGTAATATCTTTAAGATGCACATCAGTCAAATGAATCTATGCTGCAGTTGGAACCAATCTATAAATGACTTCGTTATATAATCAAGTGTTGGTAATCACGGTAATCACTTTAAAAGTAGGTAGCTACTGCTTAGATAGCTACTGCTTAGATAATAGGTGTAATCTATATAATCCAAGTAGTGTAAACAGTGTAAAGAGTGTATAGAAAATATAAAGTAGTGTAAAGAGTGTAAATAAATGCTTGATTCTTAGAAAATTATAGTAGATTTTTTGTGTTTTTTCTATTTTATATATATTTTTACGTAACGTGTTCCCGCTATATGGACTTGGCTTAGCCAGCCTTTTTTGATATATTGTAGAATTCTCGGTATTTTAATAGTCTTGAGATCGTTTAAAATACCTTTTGGAAGTCTCAATGAATATTATTTATATACTACGTCATATATATAATTTTAGTTCAGAGATATCTTTACAAATATTTATTTCTTTAAAGAAAACAATATAGGCGAGTACAACAAGATAGATTACAGACTAACAAGAAGACAATTTATATGAATGAAATTATTTTTATCATAAATTAAAATTTAATCAATAAGACGGATATAAAATCCAACAAGGAATGCCGTATTTTTCCATGAAATTACAGGAAAAAGAAACCGGTTTATATTATGAGGTAAAATAGATTTATAAAACTGAACCCATAATAAATTTTTACATTACAAAGTACATGTTGCGGCGCTGGTGGTGTTTAATATTAACTAGAAAGTAGACGCATTACGTTTAATGCTGTACTTACTATGATTTGATCTAGATATACAATATACGTTTGAAATATATAAACATATATATGTTAAGCTTATTTACATTTTAAGTATATATACGGAACGGTTGTTAACCGAACCATGGAGTTCGCGGTTTTGTATATATATATATTTTTTTAATACATTTAAATAAACTTACGCAGCAATTTTTTAATCATCTTGAAAACTTCTTTTGCTATTTTATTAAATGATTAAATAAGTATTGTTTGATATAGTCTATCGCATTATAATTATAATTTTTTGACAAAGAAATTTTACAGAAAAATAAATTAAATAAACAATATAAAATATATTTCTCTATAAGTTTGTATTAATAACTTCATGAATGATAAATCAAGGTAACCCACATAAATTATAATGACACAGATATCGATTGTCATCATATAAAAAAAACACTACTCTCAATTTCATTGTGTTCTCTCAGATGACTTATAACCTTAGCTTTCGCTGATCCGAACAATGAAATATGCGCTGAGTCATTCAAAATATGAACTTCATACAATCCTTGGATCATAAAATGCATTAAAACGTGCTCCGGTGAAAATTTTCTTTTGTAATTGTGTTTGGTTGTTTTGTTTTGCAATTTTAATTTGCCACTCATTGTTCCGTGCCTTCGCAGAAACAGTAAAAGTAAGAGCATTTTAATATCGTTACATGGCCGTCCGGAATTATATATTTTTGTATATATTATTACTTTATATTGTAACTATTAGAATTTAAATGTTAAAAGAGAAACAACAGTAAAAGTAAAAGTTCTATAAAATAGTAACAGATTCGTCCGAAACTGTATTACTTTGTATATATTATGACTTCATATAGTAAGTATAAGAATTAAAAAGTAAAAAAAAAAGAATATTATAAAAATAAAACTTACATTGTTAAAGAAAATGTAACATCTAAACTTGGTCTACAAATGTTGTTTCAAAGCAATAATTCATATTCATTTCGGTTTATTAATTAAAATTAACTGTATTGTAAAAATCGCATGACAAGCTCGCGCGTCTATGAAGACGTCCAAAGCAATTTGCAATCTGGGTCGTCGCGTGATCGTACGCATTTCTTTCTATAAAGGGTTTTTATAAATGAATACTTTTATTCACGATAGAAGCAACAAGATTAATAGAGAAGTGGACGGATTCCTACTTTCTAACGGCTTCAAGGTTTTTCAATGACATGTTTTTTTTAAAATTTTCTCTCTAAAACAACATTGTTTAATTTTGTTGTTTTTAATAATAAAAAAAAAAATATCAAAGTTCTTATTGTTAAGTTCACATATAGCGTTATAGCTCAATAATTTATTCATATTTATATTTGAAATTGTTTATTTATATCTCTAATAGCCACTTTTAACGTAGTTTAAACTTTAAAGTGTTCGAGGAAAAAGTATAAAGCTCAATCAAAATACAAGTCATTCTGAAAGTATGTTAAATAAAGTGAATGCGAAGTAAAATATTATTCTGTGATAGCATCTCCATTTGTCATCAATTCATGGCGTCCATTTTGTTGAGTGAAAACAAACCTCGCCAAAAATATAAAAACTATTTTGTATGGAACTTACCATTCTAATAAACTGAATTTTGCAAGTATTGTATAACTAGAAACTAAGAATTACCGAATTTTTACGTTAAATACATACTTTTCGTTGACTTTTTAGGATAACGCGTTAAATAAGCGTTTACCCAATTTACTAGTAATTTGAAAGTGGGTCTGTTTTGTCTTAAACTAGGGCGTCATTCGCACTTGTGAAGTAATTTACACACACAGAAACTGTATGATGTACATATGTTCTTGTAATTATCAATAATTATTTTAAAATTATCGAAATATCTGGGTAACACCCAGAACAGTATAATTATTTAAATAGTTATACAAACTTGAAAAAAAAAACAAAATAATAAATAATGTATAACATTAAACACCCAAGAGATCCTTACAATTCAAACACGAGGGAGTCGATTACTAATTAATCCAATTAGAAAATATCTTAACTTTCATTAGACGCTGAATTTTGATGATGAAAGATAAAGATACACGTACTGGGATTCGATACAGTCAATTTTGTATTTAGATAATTTATATACAATATGAAATCACTTTCACTAACTTGATACCTTTAAACTATTGATTCACTTTTACTTATTGAATCATTTTATAGTTAACATAACGTTTAAATTTGCATAACACCTTTACACGCACACACACACACACACACACGCACACACGCACACACACACACACACACACACACACACTCTTAGCTATACACGTAATATGTTAATTTAATCTTGATCAACTGTTTTGGAAATTAAATAACGTAATAACTTCTATGTTAAAGATTAAAGCTTGTCAGAAGCTTAAATTTAATAAAATATTCGTTAAAACCATTTATTAATAGGTATAATATAATGAGAGGCTATTGCCCGCGATTCGTCCACAAGGAATACTTGAAAGTTGAAAGTGTCCGTTCCCGTTGGAACTTGTTAATAAAATGTACCTATGTAAGAACGCTCTGCTCAAGTAGTTAAGGAAAGTTGTGTAAATATTTATTTATACGTCGTTATAATACGTCAATTTATTATAAGGATTTTTTTTTCTTTTCGAGTTTAGGTTGTGTACGTGTATAGTACAGATTACCTAACACTGCCATTGGTTCGAAATATTAATCAATTATAAAAATTATCAATATTATTCGAAAAAACATATAAGTTATTATAAATTTAAGTTGGGCAAAGTTACATATCTGTGGTAAATTTCATTAATATTGGTATTGTAATTTCGGTGACATGTCCGGACAAATGTCGTGACATGAGTTTTATAAGATATTAAACGATTTGGTGAAAAAATCTACATATAAGTAAAGACAAGTAACATTAGAGGTAATAAATAACATCCATTACACAAACTTGCATAAATTTCACTGTAATTTGCGTACTAGACTATTATATAATTTAATAGACAGGTTTTTAACGCAACAATAGTACGGTAAGGCAAAAATATAATACCTTAATATGATTGTTTTTTTTTTAAATTGACAAATGACTTGTAAGAGTAAGTATCCATAGAGTTTTGCCAGTTATTCTCTATGGTACTTTTGGAATGATTATAGAATTTAAACTGTCAAAACACATAATTTTTAATTACATTAACTAGTGCGATGTACTTCCTTACTTTCAAGGGACAGTACAGATGTTCGATTCAAAGGACTTACGTTGTAATAATTTGTAGAGACATAACCGTCCGGTTTCTGAATGCTTAAAGTATAAAAGATTTGACAGCGCTATCAAGAGCTGTGATTGGCTATATATCTTGCTATCAACCAATCAAAGCGCTTGACAAGGATTTTGACAGCCATTTTTTTTTAAATCTTAGTGAAACCAGGCTCAGCAAGATAGTAAACGTCCAATCATACGGTATATCAGAGTAATGATTTTGTGCCATGTCCGAGGGTATAAATTACTCTCTACAATGTTTGCAAGAAATTAATGACAGCTATGCTATGCATATTAATGGTTAAGTGGTAATCCACTGAACTCAAAAACCTAGATGCGGTTTCAGATATATTAGACGCAATTTTGTTATTAAACATTTCCATCTAACGGTTCTGGATTACTATATAAGTGCTTGTATAACTTTGTAAGAGCATACACAGATTTATTTATAGTTCTAATTTCTTTATAAAGGTCTTACAATATTAAATACACGTTTAGAAGTTGTCAACATAAAAAAAGAGGTTTAGCAATTTCATAAACATTCTCTATTTGCCAATATATTATTGCACATTAATTAATATTTATTATACGGTTGTTTATTTCACAAACGCAAATTAGATAACCTCTTTTATAAACCTCATTTAAAGTGTTAAAAATGTAAAATTTTATTTATAAAATTGCCATTGATGCATTGCTCATCAATATAATCCTAAAGTGACTTACCTACAATAAAAACTGTTCGAAAGACAACAGAAGTTTAATTTAATTGTGAACTGTCAAATTGTGCAAAGGCACAAATTGTAAGTACAAAATCATTTAACTATTGACTTAATCTGTTTCTTTCCAAACTTTCCATAGACTCAATTTTAAATCAATTAACAAATACTAGTAGCAAAAACGCATTAATTAATTAAATATTCACTAAAAGAAATCTACATTTTTATGGCTTATTAAAACAATACAGATTAAAATCTGTAATAGTTCTTATATTAAAATTCTGTCGAAATATAAGTCCCTTGAGTTGAAGCAACAGTAAATAATGAATAAATTCAATCAGAAGAAGCGGTTCGATATGTCGACAACAGTGAAAGCTACCACACGTCATATTTGAGAAAACTCGTTAATATTCACTTGTTCGTGTTAACTAGTTTTAGGACGAATTGCGAGGTTTGACCGCAATAATGAATATAGACGAATATCAACAATGCTAGATTAGGTTGGATTAATTGCTCACGATTTTTTTTGTCTCTGCTGTGAGCCCTAGGAAGTATAGGTGTGTTCATAGATGAATATTCAAGGCAAATCATAGCAATGCGTGGATTAATCAGATCCAACCGGTGCGTTGTGGTTGAGTTAAAGATAAACTTATTGTTTTCATTATCAGGATAATAATTGCCTTAACATTTTACTATATTTATTTATTTAAGACTAATATAGTCTAGTCACGAATAAAGTATAACGGGTGGGTTGGGCAGTAATATATTCTATATCAACAATACGTTAGATGGTATTCTGCTTTTCTCAATGCCGGCGAGTCAAACCCAACTACTGCAGCCATCTTGTTTTGTTTGACGTAAAAGGAATATAGTTAATGGTAGTTTGGATACAGAGCATTTATACAAGCTACTGACTCGTAAATCGTTTAAGATTCTAAAACTTTGTGGGCGTCAACAAACTTTAACTTTCACTTATAATATTAATATAAGATATTAAAAAGAATAGTGAAATTAAGGATTTTAATTGAATTTATCTGATACTACGATGTTTTTGAACGTTATTTTTTTAAAGGAATATTATTTGTGAAGTTTATTTAAAGAACAACACCAAAAGTGGAAGAATACTAATATATCTTATTTGAAAATTAAATAATAAATACAACTAAAGTGTGTATCACTTAATTCGTTTAATTGATAGAATGATAACATAAGGTCGATGAACTTTATACAATATCTTTAAGATAAGTAAATGTCTGCCTTAAATATATGAATTAAAGATACATTCGTTTGGGGGGGGGGGGGGGGAAGTTGTGAAGGACTAGTCTCTTAGCTTCTTGTTTCTATATGCTTTCTTCTTTGTAGTATTGGCGATATAATAGGAGGTTCTATTCCAATCTGGGACGCAATATGTAAGGATTTATCAATGCACAGGTATTTTAGTATAGATTTATATTTCTGTTATTCGGTTACGAAAATTTTCCAGATAATATTTATAATCACATCAAAAATGTCTATCCTGGAATCAAAATTGCTTCTTCTAAATAAAATCCTATATCTGCATGCATACTTATATATTTAAATTTCCAGCTACAGCATCAAGTTGTAGGAATTAGAGAAAACAGTAAATATAACAGAATTTATATATATATATATATATATATATATATATATATATATATATATATTATTCGTATATATTACCAAATACTATTTCATTCACAATTCGCAATTTGTAGAAATTGCATACTATTTCAAACGAAGGTGTTTTATCTGTTTCTGTTAACTTTGGCATTTCAAACTTTCATCGAAATAATAATATATTACTTTATATTAGTTTTGTTTGTTTGGTTTGTTTGTCTAAATACAACTTAGATTAAAACAACAAAATATTTTAATCTAAGTTGTATTTAGGTTATTTTTTTTAGTATTGCGCACTTAAACTTAAGAACTAAAAGAATACAGCTACAGTGCATTAAAGTTACCAAAATATTTTTTTATAAAGATAAGATATAAGTATATATAGTAGTGTATATAAAGTAGTAAGAAATCCTTTTATGATTATACGTTAAGCTTATATAAATAAATTATAAATACGAGACGTATAAAGTATATAAAATCATTTAATAATATTTTCTTATATATTTGTAATGTTATTTACATATATTTTTGTAATATAAATGTAAGCGAGCATTTTATTTTATTTGGACTTTTTATTACGAGTATGTTGCACAATTAAATATTTAATTCATGTAATTATGAAAATAATTTTAATGAATGTCATGTATGTTATGTTTTAATTTTTAAAATAAAGATTTAGTTTTTTTTTTCTTGTTATAAAAGTGTATATTTTATTTTCTCAGATTATACACTTCTTTTTCAAATGCGTATATTAATTATAAAATAATCATTTTTGTTTCATTTTCTTTACACTGGAGTGAATTGTATTTGTCATTATATATTTCGCCATCAGCTGTTCAATCATAATTTAAATGAATGAAATTGCAATTTAGTTGCAATTTTCTGTGTTATAAAATGTATTAAAATAAACAGAGAACATAGGATGGTTTTTTTTTCATAAGATATGCATACATTATTTTACTGTAAATTCCAAACAAACAATATCCTCTCCATAATGGTTTATATATTGATATATTTACTATAAATAATGTATTAACTTCATTTATATAAATATACTAACATGTTAGTAACGTAACGTGACGACTCAATTTAAATTTGCGATACATATCCGAGTGAAGTAGGGTAAATCTTTAAAGTAACTGTACCGAGCGAGCACTCTTGCGGTCTCTACCGTTATAATATGTTCGATGCTATTTTCTGATTGAATTCGATGCAATGAAACTCGGTCATGGTAGCGGGTCCCGTATTTAGAACACCTAATAAAGCTTATATTTAATGATATTTCATGATAATTCTATGGGATTATTCAATATATTTAAATATAATATTATTTGTATTAAAACTTTCGTGGTTCATGATTAATATGTACTTGAACTGGAGAGTCGAAAGCTTCTAAACTGGTTGGGAAACCCATGCACTTACAATTTTAGTATCGTTTACTAGCTCGTATTACAATAATACTTAAAGCTGGCTTGGTACCGTAAATGTAAACACATGTTGTAGCCCGTTATAGCTTATAATTTATTTATACATTATATTTATTGTGGTAATATTTCAATGTTTGGTTTCTTAAGTGGTAATAACCACTTCAGATTTAATTTAGCAATATTCTTATAGACCATTCTCTTTTTGTCAATAGTTCAGTTGTTCAAGAAAAATATATAAAATTTCATAATAAATATAAAAATTCAAATTTTGTTATTTCTTGAAACCTCGATATTATTTATTACGTATATATTATTATATTTATCGAAATAAATAACCAATCTCTTTCTTGTTTTGATTAAAAATAAAAAACTAGACGATATTTTGTTATTTGGAAATAAAATAATCCGTGATGAAATAATTCCTGTCTTAGTCTATACATATTGCCTTATTAAAGATTTCAATAGTGATGACATTTATTATTTATGTATGAAACTTTATAAACAAAATAACGATTAATGATACAAAAAAAATTGTTTCATAATACAATATATTTAGCGTTCAAAAAGTTTGTTACAATACAGTAAAAAAAAGTTAAAATTTGTTTTTAGACAATATTTTTGTTTTTTTTTTATAATAGTCGGAAGAAAAAAAAACATTATTTATTATATTTTTTAATAATATTTTTTATTTTTACGTCGTCAATATTAAAAGTATTTTATAGTTTATATGTCATTTTATCAATCCAAAAAGGAAACATTATTTAACACTGTATTTTACATGTAATCTTTTTTTTTCAGGTTAATTGTTATTTGAAATGCATATCAGTAAGGGCAAAACAAATTAACATTTATTTCGTAAGAAGTAACAGTTTATTTCATTCTTGTAATAAAACACGTAAATCTTTTCGTAATCCACTAACGTAATAATAACTTACGTCTAGCCACTGTTCGTAAGTGTGTAATTTATAAATGAATCTCGTATTCTAAATGTAGGTAATATTCTAAATGTATATAAACTTTAATTAATGAATCGGTCTAAACTGTATTTTATTATAAAACGTAGCCAGGTATATATTTTTTTTGTAAAACTTAGCGAAATATATTTTGTATACTGATAAGTGTATATATATTTCAGCTATTTATTATATACTCGGAAATTTTAAGCGATTCTGTAATTTTAGATGAAGTCAAAAACATACAGATAGACAATTTGAATAATGTTTTGACATTACCTAATGTTTTTGTTCAGGTTCCAGCGTTTTTTGTTTATCTTTAAGATTAATTGGAACGTACAGATACTGTTATAAATTTATATTAGTATATGTTAATGTATCCGGAAGTCAATATAGAAAATATGAACACTTTTCACTTGCATGTCGAGCAATCTATTGTTAAATAATGACGCTACAATGAAACGCAATCATTATTAATATATTCATTTAAATATAATATATGCTTAACAAATACATGCTTAATTACATTTCCAAGAACATATAATAATATATTTTGTAATTTTTCTCTTCATTTTCAAATAGTGAGCGTATCCATTTTGTTACAAGGACCAACTTGTTTTTTTTTTATATATTAAAATATTGATTAACTAATAAATCGTGGCTAATATAAATATTTATATTAATAGATAATTCAATGGAACTACAGTTTGTCTGTAAGTTGTAATTTCTTTTGATGTTTATAACTAGTTACATAGTACTCGTAAATGTGTTTAATAATAAATTATAAATGTCATCAGTATTGAAATCTTTAATAAGGCAATATGTATAGACTTAGACAGGAATTATTTCATCACGGATTATTTTATTTCCAAATAACAAAATATAGTCTAGTTTTTAAAATCAAGGACAAGAAATGAATTGGTTATTTATTGCGATAAATATAATAATATATACGTAATAAATAATATCGAGGTGTCATGAAATAACAAAATTTGAGAAATAATTTTTAATTTGATTTTTTTTATATAAGAAAATTATAAATTAATATGTGTATTAATAGATAATTTCTTTTTATATATAATTAATTATTATTGTTTTTTATTTGTGTTTCTATACAGCTTTATGTGTTTTCAGTTTATTTGAGGTGTGGAAGAACCATCTTCCAAACCGTAAAGCGTAATGCAGTACCAGCTTGTGGCATTATGCTTGCCTTTGAACAAATAAATATACAATACAAATATAATAGAAAGTAACTGTATATTTGTAAACAATAGAGCGTAGACATTTTAAAATACCATTGGCTTATTATTATACTAAATTAAGCACTCTCTTATAGAGTGTGTACGATCACACACACCGTTGGCAACTTTATATTATATCGTCGGGATTTTACGGTAAAACCACAAAATCTAATCTTTTCTTTTATAAATATGAAAGTAAATAGATTATTAATTAATTCGGGGAAGCAGACGACGCCGCTGGCAAATGTTAGTACGTAATAATGTAGCTTCGACTACTCATAAATGATTTCTAGTCACAAAGTTTAAAATACCTTTCCTTTCAATATATTGGCAATTTGTGTAGCTAAAGATATAGTCTTCTATATATACTATATATTAATAACTAGCCACTTCCAGTCACTTTGTCCGCGTGTACAACAGTTTCTTCAAACAAAAAAGTTCCAAAATTCATATGTAATAATCGTACCCGGTATAGAAAGTGAATGAAATATTATTGAATTGGTTTTAAAAGAACAACTGTTCAGTTTCTGGCCAGCTCTTCTCAGCAGAGCAGCATTCCGAGCTGGTGGTAGCTTACTCACGGACTCACATACTGACAGTTTTTTAATGTAATAAATAACGATTCAAAAGTTGCCTACTTGAATAAAGATATTTTAAATTTGATGATATTTGCTATACTTTCGTAAAAGGCACTATTCGTTTTACTTGTATTATGTTGTTATACGACCTTATACCTTCAATGGTCAATACTATTAATTACTGTAAACATATAAATAAGCTTAGTCAATAAAGTTTTTGCCCGTTTTTCTCCATGGAGCTACTTTGAAACGTACTAGAGTATAACGTCAGAGCAATGTAGGCACCTATATGATTTTTTTTAAATACATTAATTTTGCATATTTTTTTTAATCCAACAGTTAGTAGATTAAAAATATTTTTAAGATTTCACTTTTCGATATATATCTATCAATTGAAGAAAGTTTTATATAACATTATTTACAACTATATAGAATGTTAATTTATCGTCCAATACAATACGCTACGGGATCAAGTAGTCGCGGTCACTTCAGCACAAGATACATTTATAAATGGAGAAATCTTGTTTTACTAATTTATTTTATTAAAATATTAAACTTTTAAAAATATTATCACTAAATATAAAACAAACATATTTGTTTAAAACGCAGTTCCTATATTATAACATGAAATGAATAATAAAATATAATTATTTAATTATTTTTTAATCATTACACGCATGATACATTGTCTCACGTAAAATTAACACGACAGGAAAATTATATTCCATCGAAACCACTTAAATTACATATATTATATTCTCATTTTATTTTCATAAATAACACATAATATAATAATATACAGAAATAAACAATGTATCTATGAATATGAATACTCAACTAATACTAAAAGTAATACCAGTAAATAAACTGCATCGGCTTTTGAAAATGCCTCTAGGATATCATACAATCTGACATATGTATAATAGTAAAAATAATTTAAAAATATCATATATAGAAGCCAGCTGTAAAAGAACTGCCATAATATATATATATATATATATACATATTTATATATACACAGACATATTTATATATATATATACACAGAGAATTATCAAAAATCAATCAAAAATATTTACGTCTCATTTGTAGTAAAACCTTTTTGCCGAAGCAATTTTAACAAGCTTTTGTTTTTATATGTCACGAAATTAAAGTTATGTTAATTTGAATCGACTTAATTTATTTTCTAATCTATAAATTTTAATTAAATTAGCGTAAAACATTTAAATTGTTAAATCCATTTAAAAATCTATGTAAATAAAATATTACCTGTATTATCTGTAATTGAATATATTAGAGTTTAAAAGATTTACTAAAATGTTTCAATGATAATTTACATTGATACATGAATCTGTTATCCAAATATAGAAGAGAAAGGCCTTTGAATGCAGTATACGAGCCTAATACGACTGTATTTATCCATGATAAAGATGTTAGTCAGCAGTTTGAGTTGCCTCTTCGGTAATTGGAAAAAAAACTTTAAATTTCCTGTTAACAACTTAAGTATTTATACAAACATTAAAATAAGAAAAACAGAATCTATATATATGTATATACTTTTTTTTTACGCTAGGAATCTGCTTTTGGTGTAAGTTTTGACAATTTAAATATACTTTATATTAAGGTTAAAACAGGTGTATCATTTTAATTATTATTATTGATTTACTTTCCGTTTTTGTTGTGTTTTCTTGATGTTTACGAAATGACAGAGAGTTCTTTATTTGACGATCGCTTTACCTAAATTTTCAAAAAAACTTCGTATTTATCATAACTTTAGGCGCGAAAATAATACCTGATTTGAAAATTATAACTTTATATTTACTTAAAATATTGGGAATATATGTTTAATTACCTATCAATATGAGTTATGAACAAAATGAAGAAAAATATTTTTAATTAATGTTTACATTTTATTTATATTTTACTTTTGTTGCATCTGTAGTATCAATATGGTTTCAGGACACATTCTCATCTAATATTTAGTCATATTATTAATTAGAAATACAATACACAAATGAAATAACATTCTTAAATGTATTTAATTATATTGGTATATAATTAAATACATTTAAGAATGTTATCACGTTATTTGTATAACAAATTCGTAATTTGTCGCAAAATACTCATCTCTGATTTCGACGCGTCAAAAGTGTTCTTTTATATTTATATTAGTGATAATGTATTAAAAATATATAAAAGTAAATAAGTATGCAATTTTCTTATGTCTTTATAAAGATATATAACAGAATATAAAGGTTTATTTGTAATATAAATGTATATTAGTTTTAAAACTAATAGTGTTGTTCTTTCAGGTCAGACTAAGGGCTTGGAGCGTGCCAAGATGCTAACATATTTTGGGCCAGGGGCCCTAATACGATTGACGCAGTAAGTTTAATATTATATCAACCGCAGAGATCGGTTATATTTGTAAACTTTTGTTCAGTCATCGTCAGATTATAAAAGAAATATAAAAAAAAAATATATAATAATATGGAAATATGGGAAGTGTATATATATATATATATATAGATAAAGAGATAAAGATATGCATGTAAAAAAAAGTACGAGCATTCGTGATCACTCTGAGACAGATGTTGAATATTTTTTTTTTTATTCTATCACAAGTGATCTTGCAATACATGCGGACATGCAAACATCATATACATATAAATTTTATTTATATAATAAAATGTATTATCTATTGTTTACAGCACTTAGCGTCGTATTATATATTACACATGTATTTATGTAAAGTCCTAAATATATATCCGTTTAGTTTAATTATATATTTAAATCAATATTAGAACGTTTTGCCTTACTATTCAGCATAAATCTAAATATTCATTTCGTTTCGTGTCAAAGAGGTATCTATCTCACATAAAAATGATAAAATTTATAACTTTTCCGGTTTCATAACAGCTTAATGATAAGTTTCACTTTTAAAACCGAGTTCAATATTTAATTCGACCACATTTTATAAATAAATAATTATGATGAAGATTAATCGAAGGGAAATATTATGTTTTATTATCTATCATATTATTCACGTGATCAAATGAAGTAGTGTGTGTGAGTCAAATTGATTTAATCTGTTAGAAAATGTATTATAATTTGCAGTCTTCATTTATCATATGTTAGTATCTCTTTTGTAGCAAACATTGGTTTTATGTTTCGATGTATAAATGTAAAAAATAAGCCGATACGATCTTGCTGGTTTATAGTAAAAAAATATATATTTAATTTAAATGCTATTATACATTTTTTAAGGTCTTGAAAGTCATTATAACATACACAAAATTACCGTAATCTTGTCCATCCAGTAATATAAAAAAGAAATAGATATCCCAGTGTTTTTTTTCTTTCCTTTTCAACATACTTTGAATATAATAAAATAAGCCTCAAAGTAGACACATATATATATATATATATATAAATAGCTATTTATCAATAAATCCCACTGCTAGATGGTAACGTGCGACAACGAGAACTCGTCTCTGGGCGGGTTCCATCTGGGAGCGCAAGATGAACGTCCCAGAGCTCCCAGCGTCTCCTCCCTCTCGTACAAGCAGAAGATTGATGCTCTCTTCGACGACACACGATCCATCACCAGCGTGCAGTATGCGGATATAGGCAGGCGGGATAGCAGGGTGAGGATGATGGAACTTACAATTTTGTTGTGTAATATATAAATATATCTTTTAAAAATGTAATCTTACCAACCTATATCATTTTTTTAATGCAATAAGCAATCCCCTTTTACAGGTTAGCTTAACACAAGATAGTAGAACCACGATATTTGAAGATGAAAACAATTACTGCCAAAATAAGATCAAGAAGATCAACAACACTGTTCAAGATCGTATAGAAAGGATGTTTGCCGACATGGCGGGGGAATCGAAACTAACCTCTGATAGCATAGGGGTGCACGTTTTTAACGTCCACTATCTTGGCTCAACGCCATTACAAAGAAAAGTCACGAGCTTGTCTGGATTGCAAAATCCTCTGAGAGACCTTTACTTTGCCTATAAAAAAAACATGCGACAGAAAGGCACATTTACCGGCCGACTTGAAATTTCGAAAAGCGGTCTTAAAGTAAAATATAAAGCCGAAAAGGGTGATTCGGAACAGTTGAATCCTTTCCCGACAATAGCGGTTTGGTCAGCTGTCAAATTTGTAGTACAACTCGAAGAAAAAGATCACAATGATTTAAGTTACGCATTTGTTCCATTAATAACAGATCCCGATAACATAGATCGACACGCTTTATTCAAATTATTAGATTCAACCGAAAAGAAATATATCCTCTCCCACAACGAAAACTCTCATTCACCACTTTTCGCTGTTGTGATGAGGAAGATAGGGGTTGCAAAACAACTGGAGTGTCATGGTTTTGTATGTCAGACGACCGAGGACGCTATAGTCATAGCGGCCACGCTATACAAATCTCTTATGTCACATATGAGTCGCCAGGGTCATGCTGATACCAAGAAGTTGAAGAATAGGAACGGAGTGAGCTGCATGAGTGTTACCAGCAGTTTACCAGCTAATGACATACCTATTAGACCACCGAGAAAGAAACGTAGTACGTCTTCACTAAGTGGAGATAGTGACAGAGCCGATGGATTTTCAGCAAGCGAATCCTTTACTGAAAAACCGAAATTAGAAAGAACAAGAAATATAACGGATAACATACCTCACATTTTATCTCCGTGTGTAACTCCGTTCGAAGCGAAACGAATCACAGTCGAAGAAGTGAAAGCAAAATTAGATTTAATAAAGCATAATGATAATAGCGGCAGTGAGACTCAAGAATCTAAAAAGTCTATAACAAAAGACTCACTTAATCTGTTACCGATTTTATCTCAAAATGTACATAGCAGTAGCGAATCGTCGGTTAGAAGTAAGATATCAGAGAAAATAGAATTATTTCGTGAGTTAGAACGCCGGAAAAGTATACAAAGACCACCGACTTTACCGCCTCCAATCCCATCAAAACCACCACACTCCCCTTGCGATCATCCCAAGGAGCCTTTAAGAAGAAGCCAAAGCGGTAGGAAATCACTGAGCGAATCTGGCGACATTTTAACAAAAGTAGCCATACCTCGCTCAGGAAGTTTCTTAAATGCCGGTGGATTAACGCGCTATAAATCTATCGGACAGCGGTACGTATCAATTACAACTTATTTATTGCCAAAAATGTTAAATTGCTCCAATCCACACGTCACAAATGAAAAGTAAAAATAACTTCACTAACGAGATGGACTAGCGCGTGCTTACCGAACTGTCCCCATCTCGCGTGCCTCGTGCGAGTAATTGAGCCAACGCAACCGCGTCCGCTGCATTCCTCTCCGCTGTAATAATAGCAATTTTTACACATCGCATTAACTTCACTGAGCTGCATTGTATGCATTCATTTATATATATATATATATATATATATATATATATTATCAAATTTACCAGCATTTTGACTAAAAATCCCAACTCTTACATAAATTTCATGCAAAAAATTATTATACACTGTTTTTCATCTAATTTAAACGTTACAAATGTCCTATTTTAATTGGTACTTTCAATATTTTATTAAATAATTATATTAAATACACGCTCTATTGAAATACATTCCTTAATATCAATAAAAAAATGTATTAGATTTTGGTAATTGTCACAAATATAATAATATACTTAAATATAATTATTTCTTGGATTATTAATAAATAAATAAAAAGCCATTTAATATTTTATAGAAGAAATAGAGTCGTTTTATTAGTTTTCGTATGTCTTTAAAAAAATATTTATAGAGAAGCCGACTGAGTCTTCGGACTCAGTCGGCTTCTCTATCTTTCTCTATCCCGATCTTTCCAGATCCATTGCAAAATGATCATAAGATACTTTCTTCATATTACATATATGCCTCTTGTACTATTACCAATGAATTGAGAACTATTGGCTGTTTAAAATAATTTAAATTTCTTTCAGAAACAATGGCAAGAAAGGTGGCGGATCACCGCTGGGTTTTAATGAACTATTCAACGAATTTAAAGTACAAGAGAACTTACATTCGATGGACGAAATATTAAATGTCATAATAGACCCGGATGGAATGTCTTTTAACGATTTAAAGCCAATTTATAAAGAATTTCTGTTGAAACTTGCCGTCACGCTGACTAAAGATGAAATATTTCAACACAGTAAAGCGATAATGAAAAAACAAAAGAAAAAGATTTTAAGGAGAAACAGTACCTTTCAAGGTAAGGGAAAAAAACTTTTTAAGGGCGCTCGAAATCTCCGTATGGTGTTTAGACTGCCGTTCGGTAAAGATTTACGAAAGAAAGAAAAGAAAAAGCAACAGAACGGTTTCGATATACACTTACAAAGCAATGTTAATGTTAAAGATCCTGTTTCGGAGAGTTCAGTGTCGACGAGCAGTTATGATCTGCGACAATTCAGGCCGAAGGAACCGGACTTTCCTGCCCCGAAGCGGCAAACAATGAGAAAGAGAAATTCCAAACGTTCCGATAAATCAGTTCACGTTTCTAAAAGAAGTGGTAAGACCAGAGCTGGTGAAAGGACTTCAACGTCTGAGGATTCGGACTTTTTGACTTTTAGCAATAGACTCGGTTGCCAGAATAGAAATAGCTCTAGTGGTTATGTGTCTTGCTCCGAATGTGAGTCGGAGAGCTGTATTGATAGATGCTATTGTTCCCTGAAAGCTGATTGCAAACCCAAATGCTACTGCTCCATTGACAATGGAAAGGATTCAGCAAAGGCTAAGCTATTGGGGAAAAGCTGTAAGGAATGTTCCAAGTAAGTATTATTTAATCAAAATCGACAGAAGTGGATTAAATTTGCGATGCGACATTATGTAATTCGATTTCAAAATTATACGTTCGGAATAATTACGATGATATAATTATCTAAATATACTGTACAGTACTAGATATTTAGTAATATTTATTTATATATAATACCTGTATATAATACTTTATTAGAATACCAATATTTATCTTACTTATTCCTGATCGAATCAGTTGTGACATTCTTATCGACTTCAAAAGTCTTACAGACAAAATATAAATCATCCGATAAATGGAGGCTAATATCAAAATCCTTGGAATGTTCAGAATTAATTATTATAAGCAATCTAGAACAAACATAAATACTTATATGGTCAGTAAAAGTGGTCGAATAAAATTATATCTTCCAAAATCATTGAATTCCAATTCAAATGGCGCAGTTAAAAATAGAAATTCATATTTAGTAGAACTTTCTATTATTAATGATCTTGATAGAAATTATAACAATAATTCTTGTTGCTTTTAAACAAAATTCGATGTCAAAGAGGCAATATTTGTGAAGATTTATTGAGCCTTTAAACTTTCACCTTGCCAAGGTCGTATCTTATCTCGGAAACTTTTAAAATAATTCTGCATAAGTATATTTATTATTTTCCTTATTTTGAATAAGAATAAATTTTGTATTTGAAATTTCTTTATGAAAAAACTTCATATCTATCCATATATCTAAATAATTAAATTGCAAAACATGTTTAGGCAAATATAGATCAATTAATTAAGATAATAAGGTTCAAATTTCAATTTCCTAATTAGATAGAAATGAAACGCCGTTATTATTAGAGCATAAAACGTAGAACGGAACGCCTCGTGAGTAACTATACCAATTTAAAATAATCTACAGTTCTATGATTTTTTTTTTCCTGAACTTATATAGTGTAAATGTTTTAAATGAAGTAAAACGGACCGATTTATTGTAATATTTTTATTATTATTTCGCATACATTATTTACGTTTATTTATTCCAGGACTATAATTATTATTTAACACTTGAAAATATAAAAAATATTATTTATTTGTTAGAACTTGTAAAAAATAGTAATCCAAAAATAAAATATTAAAATCGTAAAAGTAATAAAATAATCTTTCTATATTTATGCAATGGTAAATTACAAAGATAGTCAATTGCACAAGTCAAATAACTATTTAACCTATAAAAAATCAAGTTAAACTGTCATGTTTTGACATAAGATTACAAAATATGTTAATATCATTTGAATGTCAGAATGTATCATTTATAAGAAATTCGGTTTCTAGTAAATAGTGGCAATGAATTCTAATTACGGAAGCATGCACCGAGATGAGTATTACAAGAAAGTAATGCAATTAAATACAACGTTGACGAATGTTGCGTTAGATGACATCCTTTCCAATTTTATTAATTGCATGACATTCAAATGTCTTAGTAATTTATTGCAAAAACAATCATTTATTTAATTTATACTTTAGTTTTTTAAAATTTAACTGGAGCTCTTTCATCATGTAAAAATGTTAATGATTTTATCGTGCGTATTAATTGGTAGAAAATATAAAATAGGTAAAAGATATGTGTATAATTTTTCAATACAATAATGTTATGAAAATATTTATCAATTATAATTTAAATAATAATAATAATAAATATTTTACATATAACATATTTATATGTTATATTATTATATATTATTATAATAATAAATATGTTATATGGAACATATTTATTATTCTTATAGAATGGTATTTTTCGTTTTTCAGAGAAATGTATTCTGGTGACTACAGCTACTGTTCTTGTGACTCCGAGAGCTGTGCTGACAGCAACAAGTGCTACTGCACAGGACCTAGAAAAGCTATACAAAGTGTTCAGAATTCCGATTATATCAAACAAAAATCATATGACAGAATGAAGAGGGGCTATGAGGATCCTGAAGCCAGAAGTAGAAGCAGGTATAAATACAGTTATTCATGATCCATCTTATTTTTAATAACTATCCGTGGAGACATCTTGAAGAAATTAATTCTCAATCTTCAAAAATGTATGTTAAACATATATAAATGTATGTTGGTCGTGTATTTGAAGCCCATTCTTGCAAATCTAGTTATCCAGTTAATTCAATTGTGATTATGTACCATATCGAAAAAAGATCGAATTTCAATTAATATTTATTTTGTTAAGATTTAAAATTTTCTAAATCAAACCTTGTGAGTATATTTTCTCCAAAGTTTTTAAAATGTTTTTCTGTAGCTTCAACAGGACTTTACTTTAAAGCTTGATTAAGGATAATATGTTTTTTAATGAGTAAGGACAATTTCTTTAGACTCAGAATTAAGTAAACGGATATATTTGATATATATAAGGGATACATAATATGTACATAAAGGTCGGGAGCGTCGCATCGTCGTCGCGAGGAGCGGCGCCGCGCGCGCAGCTCTGAGAGCGTCGCGCTCGACTACGAACTGCTACTGCAGAACAAACGGGACGCACGCGCCAGGAACATGCATCGACTTACAGGTACAGACAGACACACTACACGTTTATATGATACATGTCAGCGACTAAATTATATATCGAGTCATAATCACTAAGTAGAATAAAGTTTATTTATTTATTTATTTATTTATTTATTGCATAGGAAACCAACGTGGGATACAATATTACCTATACTACATAAGTAAATATTATATATCAACGCTTAGAGGTTAACTCAACATGTGTGATAAAAAACAAAAATGAAATAAAGCAAAATTAACAAACAACAAAAACAAAAAAAAATGTTCTAAATAACAACACTAACAGTATTGAATCTTAACTCTAGCATGCACTTCCTTAAATGTACTAAGTAATGTAACAATAAAAAAAAAGAAAAAAAATACATATATATATATATATATATACATTATAATATTAATAATCCAATTATAAAGTTGACAGTTATTATTTATTGTTTGTATTCCCGATGTTACAATTCGAGTCTACGAGTCGTGGTCACGAGTGAACTAAAAAATGTGCTGATTACTTTTGTGCCGGTATCGGTATGGATGTTCTAGAACCCACGCAGTCATAATAATTTATTTATATATCTGTAAACCCACAGGAAACAAAATAAAAAAATAAACTTTCTATTCACCTTTAGCTTTACAATCAGTGGACTCCATTTTGGTCTACCGGTACTTGGGGAAGCATTAGTCTTTTATATATTGATCGCGAACAGATCAGTTTAAAAATAAAATCAAATACAATGAGTAAAATATGTAAAAACCGGGTGGTTAAAAAGTTATATTTATCTCGCGATACGGCTCTCCGTAAATTTAAATTCTAATTATCATTAGTAATATATGTTTATTTCACATAACTTTGTCTGTAAAAATCTCAGCAGTTATAAACATATGTTGTTAATTCCAGTTCGTAGTACAGGCGCGGGCTCTCAAGACGCTCTGAGCGTCAAGAAGTCAGCCGAGATGGCAGCACTATTCGCGGACGTCCGTCTGTCACAACGCACTGATGTACGCTCTCTGGCTGGAGGGCGAAGGCCTAGACCTCCACCGTTATCACCTTCACATATACCACCATTAGCCAAAATGTTTGATCATCGCCCTTTAAGCAGGAACGCTAGTTTAGAAGACACGTTGGGATATTTCCCGTAACCCACCCACTTTAATGTAATTGTGGTAAAGAATTCAAATAAAACGTTTGGATGTGATTTGGGTAAAAGCAAATAAATTTAACGCTTAACGTTAAATAAAATTGTTACATACAGCAATTAAAACGAGATATTTTTTTTTTATTTTTCTTAAATCTATAAAACGATGATTGAATACATTTGGACTTTTCGTATTGTAATTTCAAAAGTATTTAGTCATTTTAAAGTCTAACTTTAAAGTATCTCAACATATATACCACCTTATTCTTAAAAATAAGGAAATTAAATAGGTGTAGAAGTAGATATTGTACTATGAACTATGTATTTAGTTATTTATTTATTAAAATAACGGTTATGCATAGCTGAGATCTATGTCTCCACGAAACGATAAAATGTATGGAAGGAATGGTATTTAAAATGTTTTTAATGTTTTGTGATTCTATTTTTAACTAGCTTTTAATTAACGGATACCTTTTCACACTTGTGCAATATTTTTCTTATGATATTCTCGGTGCAATAATGTAAATAAAGGTCTTATAATAAAAATGTTTTTTTTTAATTGTGATCTTTTTTTTTTCTACAATACCAATGGCTGGAGCCAGCGCTTTGTCTGCCTGGGATACAGAAGAAGTATCAAACACTAATATAGAACTATTCACTAAATATATGAAACGGTATACATACTTAGAATATTCTCGTTACCTTCCCTTTTGAAAAGTATCTCATCTGATGGCTTCGATGGTAAAATACACAATAAATTTTATCAATTCACTTGATTTAATAGTAGGTTTGTTTATTGGCATTTTCTTTAAAACTTGCGTGAATTTTTCGTATACAACAAATTATAAAAAAATATATATTGAAACCAACAACAACATATACAGAAAGATAAATACTATTGTTTAGTCATCTGTATCATACACTTAATCCGTCACAATTATTAAAAAAAAAAACTTCATGTCAGTCATTTCACCCAGTCATTAAGATGCAAAAAAGATATCGAACGAAATGCTTTTGGAAAATAATACATATTAAAAATAACTATCAGCCTGAATCGGAAATTAAAACAATTCTTGACGAACGATTGTTTTTTTCTAGAATGAAACAATTATTCGTCAAGAATTGTAGTATTATACTTGTATAATTCTACCTAAATGAAGAGTGTTTGGTTGCATTTCAATTCTGTCTACAAGAATAATACTTAAAGAAAGCAATAACTATTGTTTATAGAATGACGACATTATTCGTTTCAATTTCACATCAACACACTTTACACTCTTCTTCAATATGTTGAATATCACCATCTCACTATAACTGCAGCACAACCAGTTTTCTTCCACTCACTCCTGTCATACGTCGTCCATCTCACTCTAACTGCAGTCAGCACAACCAGTTTTCTTCCACTCACTCCTGTCATACGTCGGCGCTGCTTCAAAGCCTTTCATCGCAATATTATCATTCACACAATCCATTGATCTCTTTTTTGGCTTCCCTCCAGCGGCATCTCTATTCATCTTCATCACTTCCTTAATCTTATAGTTCTTATCTCTTCTAATTATCAACCATATTATTTTCCTTAAGAGTAGCAGTTTCTATAATAATTTCAGATTCGGTTCATTGGCTAGTTGTCATCACAGTAACGATATCTTTGGATGGCTTGTCACACGTCATCGTAGATCAGGCAAGTTAGTAATGGGTAAATATTCTCTTTGTAGTAAGAGCGTCGTCTTTGGAATCGACTTGTGTCTTTGAAAACATCGCATTGTCTAACAAAGGCATTCTATAGGTATAATATTTCTTCGTGATTGATCGCGGCATCACTTCTATTCAGCACACTTAGCAGCATTGCCCTGTACTTTAATAAATAGAGCTCTACGAGTACAACTATGTGACTGTGAATGGTCAAATTAAATAAATCAGAAAGGTCAACGGGTATAATTGGCGTCAAAGCCTAAGACTAGTAAATTGGAAAAGTTACAATCATCAACAAGAGGCAGGGTGTTTATTATCATAATTTATTAGAACTATATTGCGTGCGCAAGTTTAGCTTAGGTCATAGGTCATCTAAAGACAAAGCAACCTAGACGTAACGGGTTTATACATTCGGATTGGGGTAACTGAGAACATACGAAGTTTAAAAAATTGGACAGCAATGGCTCAGTGGCAACGGACTAAATCATGGATTCAGCCCATTACATAAGTTTTGACAAAATGTCCGTATTCAATCAGCCATCTACTGAATTTTCATAGGGATGCTACCATCGGCTGGGAAACCGATCATTGACACGATAAAGCAAAATAACAACAAATAAATTCATAGGTGACTCGGTAAATTCATTGTGAATACAGCGTATTGCAACCACCTACATGAGGCTTCTGGAGACGACAATACAGCGTCCCCACTACATCTGCGGGATTCCCAGAGAGCTCAACTTGTATTCGGACTAATTCCTATCTAATTCTAAATATATTGTTTTGAATTTTGGAACAGACGAACTTTAACTGTAATTAAATATCTTATTTCGTTCCTCCTTCAAGAAATCTTTTTTATATTGCTTTAGAGTGTCAAATTCAATTTTTGTTTGGATAATTTCAGGTACTTGTTCATCATTTATAACACAGTAGAATAACACAGATCTAACACATGATTGAACATTTTTGTCAGATTTGCTAAAAACTTCCATACTAGAGAAAACGTCTTTCAGGTATTTCCAAGTGCTTTTATCATACCTATATGTTTTAGTTTTGCGCATTACCATGTTTATAAATTGATTTTTGAATTTAAAAGGCTTGTTAATGTGATTTTCTCGGTAGTATTTCTGGCATTGCTTCTATTGTAACGAGATATCGTTCCACGTCATCGTTCGTGACAAACATCGTTTCATACAACGCTTCTATCTTATATCACTTTTATCTTACGTAGAGCTTTGTCTGCTTGTTTGTAAGTCATTTCGTGAATGCACACCATACCGTCGAAAAAATTGGTTGAAGAAAACGAAAGAGAGTTTGAGAAATTACCTTTACTTTTTAGCGAAAAGAGATTGAACGATAATAAATGCTCACAAGAGCATCAAAAAATACTACAGATAACATATAGATAAGGCCACCATGACCACACAATATTAAAAAAAACACTATATCTATTTTTTTTTACATATTGAAATATTGCAACATTATTTTCTGTTCATATATCTATTTACCTCAAAATCACCATGTTAACTTATTTTTTCTTCTTTTGGCCCTTAAAAACTAAATTATTGTTGACGGAAATGCTGTTGTTTTCATTGAAATATATCATTCTGATTTTATATCTCATTTGGAAGTTAAAAAGGAAATATATAAATAATCTTATGAAAATTCTTATGGACCTTATAAAAAATTATAATTTTCACTTAATTTTTTTTTTACATTTTCAGCACCATCTTCTATATTAATATTTTTTTAACTTGTTCCGATACAGTTTAAATGATTTAACTTCCCTTATTTAATGTAATTGTTTTTTTCAAACTATTTTTGCCTAAGGTAATTTATGTAAATCTGTAGCCGTAACCATTTCAATTAATCAACCATTAATTTTCTAAAAGAGCCTGGTAATCCAATACAGTCAGCGTTTCCGTCACCTTGACGTAAAGCCTCGTTAGTGACAGCTTTTCTCGACTCTTCTATAAAAGTTTTGAATGGTTCTGATGTAATCTCATCTATGAGTTGATCTGAAAAATATGTATTGGTTAAGGCTAACGCCCGGTTTCTGAAATACTAAATATTAATACTAGATTATATTCCGTCTATTTCCGAATTAATTTATGATTTTAATATAGCATTCGTGTTTTTTTTTTACTAAAATTATCAACATAGATACCAGCTGTTAGCATTCTCAGTTAATAAATATACGTATTAGTAACAATAAACATAATATTAATTAATTTATACCATTGAGTTCCTGTAACGACATCTCATTGCCTCCATAGTCTCTGGGCATAATATTTTGATTAACAATACTATAGAATGATTCAATTTTTTTATGAATGTGAATTCGTTGAGATAATTTTAAACTTAACGCCTTTTTCAAAATAGTCACAAATGTGTCAACCAGTTTTGAACTTGTTATTAAGTGAATACCCTTTATCCTCGTGGCATATCCTTCCTGAAATACAATTTACCGTAATCAGTAAATGTTAGAAATATATAATTGTTTTATAACCTGAATCTTACGTTTGTACAATAATTATAGGGAAGAGGTATTAAATTATCAAAAGTCACAAGATAGAACAACAAGAAAGAAATGTAATAAGAAAATCAAGTTAGCTGTAAGTTAAATGAAAGTGGATTACCGTTACTATTGACAATACGTGCTCCAATTCTGCAAAGTTGAGTACTTTTAAATATTCTATCATATCAATCTCCCTACAATCAATAACCAGTATAACTCCGTTACAGTAATCTCGTGACTGAAAGTACTCGCACTTCTGAAATAAGTTATAATATTGTTTGATAAATAATAAAATTATTATATATTTGAAATTGCAAATTTATTTTTGTTTTTACAACAAATTTAGTTGTTATAATATAATCTATAAAATAATACTTACGAGGAGTATACATCTGTAATGGTCCAAAAGAAGAAAATTAAAATTTTTACAATAATTTCTTATAAGGAAAACTCTGTAATTTTCATCGGTCATTTTTGGCAAAAATGCATCTACCCTGAAAACAATAAAATTATACAAATGTTAAACATTAAATTAACTCGTATCATAAGTACTTATCCGCCCTTACATATTTTTCAATGCAGGACTTTCTCTTATTTCAAATTCTTCAAAAAAATGAGGCAGCATTGTTCTATAAGTACACAGTTTATCCAGTTTCATCTTTGTTCGCTCTACGGAACCTTTACAGTTTATTAGAATTCTCTCCAAATATTCTCTGGCTGTAATTGTTAAAAAAACACAATTAAAGTAAATATAAAATATATTTACTTAGAATAATTAATTACTAAATTAATTAATTACTAAAGAATTAAATTGCATTCGGTGAAATAAATCCAACATCTAATATATGTATAATTCATCAATTCTTCTTAATTCTTGATGGGTACAATTACTTGTCGATTTCTTGTCCTTTAATAATAATCTATGGCAATAATTATATTAAAAAAAAAAGTATTAGATTTCATTTAAAATAATATTCCGGAAACTAGGGTGTTTGCATACAATGTTAGTTTAACAAATGTTAATCCATTAGATATACATTAAGAAATTTCTGAACGTCCAAATAAAGAATATTGTTAAAAGGCAGATTATAATCAAACTTTAACCGAACTTAATAAAGTATACGTTTTATATATATATGTATATATATATATATATATAATTTATTGTTAATATATAAAGTTTTACCTACAATAATTTAATTATGGCACACTTTACCTACATTGTATATTTAAGTAAAGTATTTTTTAAAAATTAAATGTTGTAATTACTTATTATAGCTGTGTTTATTAGAATTTATATGATGGTACCTTTAACCGAAAGTTTAACCAGTAAGTTTATAAATACGAAAAGGCTACAAGGAAAAATATATATTTAACGTTTCGAACATATTTCAAATCCGGTTTTAATTTCTTGATCGTAAATTATTTTTTATGATGTCATTTCATGTATCTAGATAGTTACATTGTTGCAAGTTTGTTGTATGAAGCAAATTAATAATATTTATTATTTGCAGTGTTATGAAATACTTCTAATTAATTAACCCTAGTTGATCATTATATTTTAAAAATAAGAAATAAACTAACGTTAATAAAAACTATTACTAAGTAAAAAAACCAAATACAATAATTAATTTGTTCAAAAGTAACTGATGTCATTTTGACGGATTACAATGTTTTTATTACACAGAATTTGCTGAATATTAACTGTGGAACAAATAGATTTAACGAAATACATACGTACCTAAAATAAAAGTCAAGAAAGGGAAATACTCACAAAGCAGTTAATAAATCTTATAGAAGAAAAAAAATATGCTATAAATATATTTGAAAAATAAACTCTCCAAGAAGGTTTAGTTTTCCGAAATCATGACGCTAAATGGCAATAGTGTATCACACGGCTCATGTGTAATTTATTCGTTTTTAAATTCGCGAAGAGTGATATTTACTTAATAACTGACTGTAAGAGATTTAGAATTCATTAGAATACGAATTGGAATAAAGACCGCTCACGATTTTCACAATTAAATCTATTTTTAACGAACATCAACGTTACAATCACCTTCGTTGAAAAGTCATTGCCGCATTGGATTTACTACAAAAAAAATAATATTACCATCGTACGTATGTTACCTGTAAGCACGAATAAAAATAGAACGTCAAACCCAGCAAGGTGAGCTCCGACAGATACATCAGTTGGCAGAGGGAAAGGCTCTTAGATTTTTGAAGTTTCAATCATCGATAAACTTGAAATTTATCACGTGTTGAAGTAATGATATTTTTTTCTAAACTTGGCAACGAAAATATCGACGATATAAAGAATATCTCCCACAATTAAATTTGTTTTAGACGTACGCACGTACGACGTATTACGTACGTGATTTGTTTGGACAATCAAGATATTATACCGATAAATTGTTTCACCGAGTTAATAATAAATAAACCAATGGACAGTCGCGATGTTAGGACCATGACACTTCTGGCACAGATATTCCACAAAGGACATTGTTCAAGGTCTATCAATTAGTGAACAAAATAAATTTATTAGTTTTCTTTCAAAGCAATAATTATTAACGAATAAAAATATGTTTTTAAAAATTATCACTGTGAAATAAAAACATTGTAATCCGTCAAAATGACATCAGTTGAACAAATTAATTATTGTATTTGGTTTTTTTACTTAGTAATAGTTTTTTTTAACGTTAGTTTATTTCTTATTTTTAAAATATAATGATCAACTAGGGTTAATTAATTAGAGGTATTTTATAACACTGTAAATAATAAATATTATTAATTTGCTTCATACAACAAACTTGCAACAATGTAACTATCTAGATACATAAAATGACATCATAAAAAATAATTTACGATCAAGACATTAAAACCGGATTTGAAATATGTTCGAAACGTTAAATATATATTTTTCCTTGTAGCCTTTTTGGATTTATAAACTTACAGGTTAAACTTTCAGATAAAAGTACCATCATATAAATTCTAATAAACACAGCTATAATAAGTAATTACAACATTTAATTTTAAAAAAATACTTTACTTAAATATACAATGTAGGTAATGTGTGCCATAATTAAATTATTGTAGGTAAAACTTTATATATTAACAATAAATTTATAATAATAAAATATGTACATATATATATATATTGTATACAAAATATAAAATAATAATAATAAATTTATATATATATATATATATATATATATATATATATAAATGTATTATTATTATTTTATATTTTGTATAGAATATAAAGTATTATAATACCTTACCATAGTTCTTCGTAACTAAGTGGTCCTGTTTTTTTAACCAATCATATAATATATCCAGAGCTTCCTCAATTCTCCCGGGTTGATCCAAATTATGTTGTTTTCTTATGTATTCCAATATATTTGGAGGATATTCAAAAATCGGATCTGTCGGTAAAGACTCCATTACCGCGTGGTTTGAATGAACGTAAGATACTGAATAAAAACTTGATACAAACTTGTACATCAATAAAAAATATAGTTATATTTATGATTTATAACCTACTCATATTTTTTGTTTGAAAAAAACAAGAAGGGTCTTAATTACATTAATTATCATATTTTACAATAAGCAATTATATTCTTTGTTGTTCTAAATAGAATATATTAAAAGAAATATATAATTGAAAAAAATATTTAGGCATCACAATTGAACCTCTGTTAAATTTTTCTCACCAGGCAATATTACGTCTATTTGTTCTTATTTGGTTATTGTTTATTTGTTGTCGTCGGTTTGGTTATTTGGGGATATAAAAATGTTATTTTGGTATGTGTACCGTATGTATGTAGTAAAAAGTTTTTATCATTTTTTTATATATTTAGTTCTATATTTTACAATTATAAATTCAATCTTAATAATTTGTTGTTTAAGAGTTTTTGGTCTTGATGTGTTTATTATGTTTATGTCAGACAGACCGAAGTTTTTTGGAAGGTTGATCAAAGTAAAAAGTTTATGTGGCCACTGTCAAAAAGTATGATCGGTCGAATAAAATCGATCGAATATATAATATTACGCAATCAAAGTGTTAAACAACAAATTACATATTTTTTTTTATATTAATCATTAGTTATCGTGTAAATAAATATATTTTTATATAATCTTAAGATTTAAATTACAGGTAACCCAACATTAATATTACGGTTGACCACATTAGGCCTTATTTATTTTTTCTTAAATAAAGATTTTAAAAAAATAACTTGTCAAATAAAAACTTCGGTTTGATTAGATATACATATTTTTAATTAAAAGCGGTTTGAGTCGGTTGAAATCTTTCAAAACTTCAACCCTTTTCCGCCTTCGATTATGCAGTCGCAATATTAAAATTCTTAAGCTCGCCTTACTGCTATATGGCGAGAACAATAAGACGATGATATATCGAGAATAAATGTTGAGAGGTTATTCCAGTGTTTTATATTCCTCGTAACGTAAACAATTTTTTCAAATTAATATTAATTTGTGTTAAATTTGGCTTTTATATGTAATTAATTCCTATCCATCTTTTCCCTATCCTGAATGAAGTGTTGGACATCCGAATTAATAGCGTATGGCTCTTATTCTTTCACTTCTAAAGTTCTACAGTCCAGTGCCACAGCTAAATAATTAAAAAAACAATTTTTTTTCTCTCCCACTGACCCTAAGGTTGTCTGGAAGAAGGCCTTTAGGCGATAAGACCACCTGTTCTACTTTATAACTATAACTATAACTTTATAACTTTTAATTTTGTGGTGTACAATAAATATCTAATAAATAATAATTACATTACTCAATCAATACTACTATCTAATATGATCGTTCACTTTCCTATTTATTATAAAATACGACTTCCTTGACCCGTTGCAATCAGGTCTCAGCTCTGGACTACGGCACCAAGCAATCGTTGAAGTTAATTTCCGCCTGATTCAATTACTCCATTATTCAAATAGTTGTATGGATCTTAATATAATACAATATATTTGATAAAAATCATTCATTCATCATCCATTAATGTTTATGCAAATACGAACGTTTACGAATTGTAAGTTATATATCAAAATTGTTTAATAACAAATAAGTAGAAAAGACAAAACATCAAATGTGGATTGGTAAATACGCAATGTAAAAAACCCCTCAGATATTTTAAAATTTAAGCAATTATAAAAAAATATAACAAATTATATTTTCATATTACATAACACATACCTAATAATTTTAACAAGAAAAAGTGCCTGAATAATAAATATATAATTTGATATGTATCTCATTTGCATTAATTATACACAAAAGCATTGTTTTCGTAAATTTTTCTTTATTTTTGTAAACGTAAAATCTTAATCCCTTACAAAAATATATCAAGTATTTGATACTACAAAAAAAACGCTTGCTTAGTAGCAAGCTGTACTCTATGAAAATCGGTCAAGTTAACCGCCGTCTGACCTTTCTGACGATAAAGTATCTAAACCTACTTGACAAGGACAGAACCTGTTACTATTATAACATTATCATAGAATATCTTAAATCAAAAATCGCTCCTCAATTAACGATCTATTAGCAGTTTTGAACTTTGAAAATAAACAATAGAGGATCAGAAACCATAGAGGATAGTTCCTCTATGGTTTCTGAGGTATTTACCTTGTGAAGTGGTTAAAAAAGAGAACCCATATGCCATGAAAGGACTAAGACTCGCTTGCCATCACATATAAAAATGATTAAACTTGTTAGCTAAAACATATTCTACTTTTAATTTAAATAACTTACTTTTATTCGAAAATCACATCTTTAGCAGTATTTTAGGAGTGAAAGATTATTTTTCAAACGAAAACTAGACTATTTATGTGTAACATTATTTGTTATTTACCTTTATGTATAATTCATAATCTAATATATATTATAATTTTAATTTACATCAATTTGTTTTTTTTAGTTTAATACGTAGCTATATAATACTTATTGTATATAAAGTATATGTAAGTGTTATGTTTACGTATAATTGTGTAGTTTTTTAAACATGTTTGTTAGTTATTTTCATATATGTTTATGTACTTTCGTTTAAAGTTTCAAACCTAATAAGATGTTCTGGAAGAAATCTCTTCTAGAACCGTCTTTTGTATTTCTCATGTTTTTTGCTTTGTAACTGTAATATATCTGACGTGTACAATAAATAATATAAATCAACAAATAGAATAAAAGTTAAATAAGCCGTAGAATAAGAATTAAATAATTAAATAATGCGTATTACTATTATGAATGTCATTTAAGATCTGATCGAGAGGTATCCAACAAACCAAGAGCTAAATAATTATAGTAAAAATTATAATAAAACAGTGGAGACAATTAAAATCTTCAAGAATGGTACAGGGAGGTTAGTAAAAATACTATTTAATTCATTTAAAATAGAAGAGGAATTATCAGATGGTCCTTGAGTTTCAGCTGCAAGATTTGGCGATTTCCGTTTTTATAAGCCAGAAGTATTGTCAAGGGATATTGTGCTGGCCTATTGTGATCCAGTGATCCGTCCGCAGAACGGGGACAAAGGGAACTATACATATAACTATGACCCTTTTGGCCTTTGTCCTTGTTGGAGGTTCTGTTATGGGCTGAAAGCTTGTTTTGGTTTTATCTTTATGAAGTTCCTGAGGCTGGATGGTTTTAATGGTTGACGTGAAGTTTTGAAGATTTTTCCTTCCAGTAATAACTCCCTCTTAGTACCCACCTTCCTCGCCTTCTTGATACCCACAGTATAAACCTTGCGGCGTTATTAGCTATATAAATACATATAATAAAGTTGTTATCAATAACAACTACTAAGATAAATACCTTAAGATCTTTGTAAAGATTATTTAAAACCAAATAACAGAATTTGTTTATAGCAATAAATTCATGCATTGTGAACAATATGGTTTAAACAAAGGCAAATCAACAACTGCAGCGGGCGCCACGCTTCTTAACACATTTACAACGCACGGGAAAAGGCGCAAAATGCAATCCTGGTGTTTTGTAAAATATCCAAGGTCTTTGATTGCGTTGAACATCAAACATTGCTATGCAAACTTAACCACTATGATTTGCGTAGTGTTGCGCCTGATCTTATTTATCAAAAATGGTTAAATTGTTAAAAATTGCTACTGTTAAGTTTCTGGCCAGGACTTCTCAGCAGAAACACCCTGCACACACCCCGCAAGCACCCCGCTTACAACCCGAATCCATGCCACATACACTCCGCAAGCAACCCGCTCACACCTCGCATACACGCCGGGCGCACCCCGCATACACGCCGCACACACCCTGCAAACATCCCGCAAGCACCCCGCCTACACCCTGAATACACGCCACATACACCCCGCGAGCACCCTGCATAGACCCCGTATACACGCCGCACACACACCACATACACGCCGCAAGCACCCCGCACACACGCCGGACGCATCCCGTATATGCGGCGCACACACGCCGCATACACTTTGAGCTTTACAACTTTTTTACCGACACCATATCAATATCGATTTTTCACATCTTCATTAAAACGCCATAATAAAGGTGTATACTAAAATTCATCTCACTAGGATTTTTTCCGCATTGATTGAGGTTTAAAATGCCCAAATGACTGAACTATGGGGGAAATTATGGGTTATGTAACGTCATTTTATGACTCTTTCGACCAGTACCAGACTATTGGTTTTGAAAAGTGTTGTGGAATTTTAGATAATTGCAATCAACATTTAATGTCAAGGGGCACCAACATTTTAAAAAATACTTACCAATTATTAATGTTTCTGTGCGATTATTTTAATATATCCAAAGAGTCACATTACCTTAAGTATTTTTCAGATAAGTTTGAAAAAAATATAGCATTTCGCCGCCGGTTACCAATGAGGCTGAGGCACGTGCGTCGTGTGGTGAGCGTTGTATTCTTACGTAGTTACTTATATGGGTTTATTTAGATAATAATTTTTCACAAGATTCTAAAGCTACATTACAATGGATCTAAGTGATTTTCGTCTATTTCTTTCAGATCTAATGCTAATAATTGCTGTTTTTCTCTCTCGTAGGGAAATTTCTCTAAATAACCTCAGTAGTTAGACAATTTGAATGCCTACAATTCGGTACGATTTTGGTGAATTACATTATTTTATTTAACCATGTTTTTAAACACATGTAAGCACTTGAAATTGTTATTTTTCGGACTTGACAAATTAAATTTATTATCTATAAAAATAATACTTTTGCATTAAGTATATAGAATATGTTCCTGAACTAATTCTAAAATAAATGCCATGAAAATCCATTTTGTAGTTTTCGAGAAATAAGGGGACAAACAAACAGACATAAAAGGCGACTTTTTTTTTATATGCCTACATTGGACAAGAGTTATAACGTAGACAACAACATTACAAATTCCTTATATAATTTTAGTTTACATTTTTATTAAGTCTCTCCCTTCTTTTAAAAATTTTTTTTGGTAGTTTTATAGATTATAACTGTATTTTTTTAAGTTATTAAATAAAATGTCAATATAATTACAGTGGTCTTTTTTATTAAATAAAAAAAAATACATTATTCAGTTCTATAAGTACGTTAACAATTTAGTAAACTTTTACCAAATTAACACTCCAGTCTAGCCTGAGATCAGAATGAAATGAGACTGTTTATTATTCCAAGTTTGCAGCCAAAACAAGGGCATGTAATTGGGAGTCAAAAGATCATGGGGTTTGATTGATACATTATGACCTTATGTTTGTAACTACCATACTTAACTAACACCTTACATTATACATCATAATTGATTTACATTAAATATTACTGTCTACCTATGTTATCATATTATAGTACATTTTAAAAACCTATCAGGATATAACAAGTATTACAAATGAAATAAAATAGGCAGACAATAATTTATAATTCTCACAGATTATACAAGAAAAGGTTTTGCAAATAAATTACTTATCAATGATTAATGAAAACTAATAGCTAACTTGCATTCATAACTTTCACCAACTATTTTACAGTGAAGAAACAGATCTTACTTTGTTATTTCATTTGTGACGGAAACACAGCACACACAAGTCACAATTACTCGAGGGAAGTTACACTAACACAGAGGGATTACAAAATTTATATTTTCTTGATTATTTATGAATGTTTTATACACTGAATTTACAACTTACAGCTACTATGAATGTATTTAACTTCCTTTATTATTAAAAATAACACATTTGTTTGGTTAGTGAAAATAGTCATCTCTTGACTTTATATTTTCATATTATTAATGTGATTGGTTTTACATAACTTATATTTATGTACAGAATACTGCCGGAGAAATGTGGAAGTGCGTCACTGACAAAGCAATTTGGGTAAAACACTGAGCTCTACTTCAGGAACACTTCCAGATTTTAATGTTATTTACCCTTTGCAGTGATGGTCACTGAGGATTTAGCTGGTTGAGGTATTATTGTGATCTCGTCACTTATTTTGAGTGGCTTAAGCAATGGATCACTTTCTGAAGGCTTCACTGTTGGTGGTGGGGCTTTATTTTTATCGATAACACGTTTAGCAACAACACTGTGAGCAGAATATACATGATTCTCAAATTGCTTATACATTCCAAATGTCGCAGTACAAACTGTACACTTGTATGACAGATGAGCAGGCTTTAGGGTCATGTTGTGATCTCGAGACACATGATTGAGTAACTTCCATTGATACACTCTGCCACACACTGGGCACCTTCCTGCATCCTTACCCTTGTTAGCTGCTTCTTGCATAGAACTTGTAACTAGACCGTGAGATCCTAGCAAATGCCTTTCAAGTCCTTGGTCTGTGAAGAACCTAAATTGACACTTCTGACAATTCAATGGAGGTCTATTATAAATCATCTTGGGATGAATTTTTACTTTGTGTATCCATTGCATGTGATTTCGTAACTGTTCCAAGTCTTTGATATACCCATCACATATTTCACATATCACAAAGGTGGCTTTCGAGTTTTGAGTGGAATTAGATGAGGAAGGCTGTGGTGCCCGAGGCAATGGCGTGATCGATATCTTAGGTGTAGCGGACTGATTGCCTTGATTATTTTGTATTATGGGATAGTTTGAAATTGTTGTCCCACTTGGAGGGTTGTTGTGCATGATCATAACACCACTTCTTATTATGGGCACGCCTGCTACCGGGGCCCTAGCTGGTGCTGATAAGGGGGGCCGACCTCGAGGTCTACCAAGTACTGGCATACTGGGCACTACAGAATTTGATAGATTTAATGGAGGCCGACCAAGGGGACTCATTCCTACCTGTGATCTGTTGAAGTTAGATTGATATGGTGCAACAGCATTATTACGCGCTCTGGTAAGCTTTGGTATTTTTGCTGGCGGCTCCCACTCCATAGGAGGCCCCAAATTGTATTCAGGTTTGAATTTCTTTGCGCATGCTATGAGATGACGGGCTAGTTTTGTTTTGCTGTTATCCTCAAAGTGGCAGCTAGGACACTGTTGATAAGCTGGGGCTCTTTCCAACCTGCCCCTGATGTTATGTTCTGCTTCCATGTGATATAATATATCATGTGGACTTCGAATTTCGAAGGGACATGTATTACATTTATAAATATTGTTTTTCATGTGTGGTGCTTCTAAATGATGGGCCATTACTAACAGTGATTCTGTTTTAAAACTACAAAATTCACATCTCTTTTGTTCAAGAGCATAAGGAGCATTCAATTTCTTACTGCATGCTAAATTTTGGGTCAGAGCAGCTATAGCACTCTCAGTTGCCTTAGTACTACGACCTGACTTCTTTTCTTTGTAAAGTTTTCTGTTTTGAGTCTTAAGCAAATCACTTTGAACATATTCTTGAACAAGATTAATACCAACATTTATAAAAAACTGTCCTAAAGAGCAGTCAAAGTAACTATCAGTTTTTCCAGATTTCTTCATGATATAGCTGACAGGGTCATATACCTCCTCTACTGCTGTATCATCCTTTCCTTTTATAACAACAGTATCATCGTCACTGATCCCTTCTTCTTCTGATTCCGTGGAAGACTCACCATCCCAAGAATCATCATCATCATCATTTCTACGCTTCTTTTTCTGTTTCTTTTCCAGCTTTTTCTCTTTAGCCGCCTCTTCAGCTATTTTTTTTAATTCAGTCTCACTCTCCACCTCATCCTCAACCTCTTCACCTCTTTCAATTCTTTCCTGTCTCAGCTTCTCTTTTTTCTCTTTCTCAACCTTCTCTTTTTCCATTATTTCCTGTTCTTCTTTCATCTTTATTTCCTCCAACTCTTTACCCAATTTGTCAACAAATTCTCTAAAGGGTTTTAATGAGGGTTTCTCATAAACATAAGGTACAATAAAAGAGGGTGCTTCAACAACAAACATATCATCTGTCAAAGAGGGTAAGATGTTAGGTTGTGCAGCAGTGCCACTATTATTTTGACTTGGTTTAGAAGTACTATTAGATTTACTACCAATTGGAGTGATTGTTGTCCCTCTGGCTGCAATACTTTGACACAAATTCTGAGCATCTATAGCGCTTGAGTTTATTTTATTTTGTACTGGTGCAATACCTTTACCAGATAATATTGAATTTGTATCAATAATAACAACAGTAGGCTCTTTATTTTGTTCTCCATCATTTAAATCAGTTTTAATAGCTAAGTCAGCCAAACTTTTTGTATCATTAATTACTATTGGTTTATTTTTCATTTGCTGACATTGGTTCAACGGATCCTCAATTGTCACTTCCTCTATGTCAGATTCCTCACCTCCATTTTCACAGGGCTGCTCCTCTTTTTCTTTGTCCCTATCTTTATTACTTTGCTGTGATCCATCAGAACTATCATTAGAGTCACTGCTAGAATTAGATGACTCATCATCATTAGTCACAACACAATCATCATCATCACTGGTAATTTCATGAACTTCAGGACTAATGGAACCCCCATTCTGGTTTTGTGACCCATTATCATTGTCATTTTCAGAGTCACTGCTGTCATCTTTTGGATGGCTTCCCTGTGATGTATCATCATCTCCCTCTGTGCGCTCATCTGTAATTTAAGCATGCATTTTTAATTTTAACTGTACTTACAGCAGAACAATCCCTTTGTAGGTTTTTACAGAGTTAAATGAAATTAAATAAATAATAATTATATTTTTATAAACAAGACTCTTAATGAAATGCATATGGAAATATAATCAATTCTCTAAAGACAGTAAAATGATTACTTTCTTTAAATATTATGTTTTTAACATACACAAATGATTGTTTAATATCTCAGGTGGCTTCAAATTCAATGCAACAAAAATGTTATGATTTGTGTTCATAGGGTAAAGGATTATTTGTTAAAAATATCTAGACTAAACTAATAACTAAACTAAACCTATAGTATGGTAAATTCATTATATGACAAAAATAAAACTTCTTTAAACTAGATATAATATAAAACTATCAACAAATACTAATTTAAGAGTAAAAGCAAAAACTTGAAGACTAACAAAATGTATATGAAGAGTACGTTATATACGCTGACTATGTCCGGCGTCAGCACTCATCAGACGCCAGAAAGCAAAAAAAAAGTAGTACATAATATTAACCTAACGTAATTTTAGGTTTACAATTAACCTATAAATCGGTATATTACGAGAGGAAATATATTGTTTTCTAAGTTAGACCTGTAAACCATATACTTTTGTACGTTACGTAGCGTCATTAAATCATGTGGAGTAAGGACCGCCATATGGGATTCCATGGCATTACTCCGAAAACATAGTTCCATCATGTTTGATGACAAATATATAATAACACAAGAAAATACAGTTGCTTTAAAACGTATTTAAATAGTGTATGTACCTGTAGCGGTAGATATAGACATTTTCCGGAGATTTTAAAACGAAAAACCAAAAAAATAGCACAATAGCACAGTAGCGGAAACCAAACCAAATCAAGCTGTCAATTTAAAAGGTTCTTAACAACGTCATTTTCTGGCCGTAGAAAAGATGCGGTGTTTGATTATTTTATTTTAGACTAATAATGGTAGAAATTTTATATTTTACTATATATCACTTAATCTATTATTTGTAAGATCTAAGTTATTCTTTTTTTACGAATTTTTAAAAACTGTATTTATTAAAACTCGAAAATGCCACGAAAAAAAATGACACAAAAAAGACCTTTCTTTAAAAAAAGGGGGGAACTAGATAGTTCTTAGTGGGGAAAGGACGCGGTATTCCAATGGAATCAGTAGACTATACATGCGTTATACATGTTCACATAAAAACATACTACAAAAGAATATCTCTTATTATCAACAATTATAATGATTGTTGAAATTTTTGTTTAACTAAATGCTATATTACAATTTAAATATTTATTTATAATATAATTCGATAAGAAAATATAATATTTTTTTTTTTGTTTTAGTCTCTTTTATAAGATTATAACATAAAAATATATATTTTAAAATCAAAAATAATTTCACCCAATTTTTCCCCAATAATATATGAAGAAATTTCGAATAATATTTTATATAATAGGTATCATAAATTCGTTAAGTTATCCCACACGCTCAAGACCAATTAATTTACGAGTACGACTATTCTAGAAGTGTGATGCTATAAAAACCTATTAACCCACCTATCCTATAGCAGTAATAGCCGTAACAGACGATCGTTTTTGTACGTAACTTATCGCGGCAGATCACACCCGCGTCTTTCTATAAATTCGTCAGACACGCGGATTTATAGATTTATGTATTTATATATGTACCTATGTATTAATATAGTTAATAAGCCAGTTACATTATATGTGTACAACTCTAGGACTAATATGACACCGTTTAATTTCGTCGAAAAGTCGCTTGTTGGGGTCGCTTGTTTTTGTCGCACAATTACCCAATGATAACGATTCCTACTCGAGTGCTCGGTTGAAGACATGCCCACTCAAATGTTGCTGTTATGATGATACAAAATCCTGTGGGTTTGAGCGGGGCCTGGACGATGTTCTCGGGAGTCTGAAAACAACTGTCGTGGATCAAGTTTTTGTCGGCAGGGTACTGATTATTCGGAATGTGGGTCAGCCATGGGGTTCTCGTAAATAGTCCAGGAAGTAACCTTCCTTTGAAGGAAGATTACGCGGTGGACTCTTTTGGGGGTTCTTATCGTTGAGTCGTGACCGAGGCTCTTTATATGTAGGCCTGCTGGATTGGGACTGAGCTGTAGAGCTCTTTCTGAACGAAGGTTTTTTCATATCGGGAGAGCTTCCCTTAAAGATAGCGGGTAGCTCAAAGTAGCATTTTTTTTGCACTGTCTCACCTATTTGCCTATGACTTTCCTCGGGAGGTTACCTACAGTTTACAATAGCCCCATGGCTGTTAGGTGGTAAGTTGTGAGGGTAGTTACCACCGTCGGCGTCGTCGGATTCGGGCTTGTTTACGGGGTCTGGACTTGGGTGGGTGAATCAGATCGACATTTCATGATTTTGAGTAAGGGTTGTTGTCAACCTGGTGTGTCTCGTGTCTGTGTGTTAGGAAGCTTGAACTCTTGTGCGATCTACTGTTCAAGCAAGGCGAACGTATGCGCAAAACCTTTTCGCTATGACGGCGAGGTTTGTTAACTATGCAGTTTAGAGTATCTTTGAAATAGCAGCATATTCATATTCGATGATGGTAATTGCTAAGGCTTTAAAAAATGTTTGCTTGTTAGCAAAGCGATTACTGCGCTCTATAGTCATACAGACGATTCCGGATTAGACAAGGTGTGGTCGAAGTCTATTTTTGTACTTTATCGCATTATTACTGAGTAAAATTATCAATTATGCAATTTTTTTTCTTCGAACCTTTGTTGAGGCTTTTAAGTATATTTCATTTAAAAACTATAGGATGAATAATTTTATATTTATCATCCGTCCGTAAGAAAACCATCTAGATTTTCCGAAGACACCGAGATAACCTGCTGACAAAGAAGTAATTGAATGCGGAATAGACTAAAAATAAGGCGTCCGTTTTGTGTTTTGTAGCGCTCTTTAGGGACGGCCACAGGATGATAATAATGATTACTATATTTATTTATATTTTTATCTGTGGGTATTATTAATAAATAGAACATTATATCTATTTTATAGTATGAAAAAGATAGCAGACCATGTCTGCTTGTATAAATCAAACAAAAATAAATGTTGTAAAAATTTATTTAATTATCAACAATATTTAGAAAAACATGAAATATAAATATTAGTTTATTTTTACATTATTATAACCTTAATTTATCTAGGTTTAAATGATCAACTAATCTTCCTCTTCAATAATCTCTTCAACGACTGGGGCTCCAGCCTCAGGTTTCCTTATAACTCCCATTGTCTCTGCTTCTGCCAAACATTTTTCAGCCAACTCTTTTGTTTTCTGTTGTTCAGGATCAGTTATTTTTGTCAAAGCCATTAATATTTCCATTATATCTGTTTCAAATATTTTGTCAGAAACATCTTTGTCATCTTTGATAATATTAAAAAGCATATAAACACCTCTGTACTGTATTTCAGTAATTGGATTAGCTAATAAGCATCTTAATGATTCTAACCAAGACTGTAGATCAAGTAATTTCTTACAGCATATTTTACTCACAGAGGTCAGTATACATAGGGCTCCCACAGCCGCCATTACTGTATCTATATCCTCTTCCTGACAAAGAACATACAAATACTTTGTTTTGTCATTATTGCCTTCATAGGTCTTTACAACCTCTTCTGATTGAACCATATTACACACACACTGTGTAGCAGCCCTTTGCAGCATCATGTGATCTTCAAACAAGTAATGTTCTATTTTAGATAGTCCACCCTCTTTCAATATTCTGTTTCTGGTTGTTTCACTCATACCAGCTAGATTACAAAGTGCCATTAGAGCCTCAAAATTTTCTAAAGCGGTACACTCTGGATGCAGTAATGCTATTAAGGGTCTAACAACCTCCAAATTTCTTTGACCAGGATAAGCTACTTCAGGATTAATTGTTATACCAATTCTGGCCAGTGCTTGGGCTGCTTGTTTTTTACCATTATTAGTGCCTTCTAAGGCCATGGGAATTAATACTTTTGCACCCCCTTGTTGTACCACAATTCCTCTTAGCTCTTGTAAACTGCATATGGCATTAAACACTTTAGCTATCAATTCTCGGGAGTTATGACTCTCTGTTTTTGATAAAGCTACTAATCCTGTTGATACTCCAGCTTTGCAAAGGATTGTTAACCTCTTGTTAACAAAATCGGGGTCATCTAGCTCATGTTGTTCAGGAATATGATGCTTAGCAAACTTAGCAAGTTCCAACATTTCAGGCATTACTTCCTGTTTTTCATATGCATTGCACAAGTTGACCAAAGTTGTAACTACACCATATAAGCATGATTGATCTCCAGATTTTGCCAATTCAATAAGGGATAGAAGAGCTGGTTTATCATCAACTAGTTTCTCTTTTACATCTGCATCTAAAGTCAGATAAGAGAGTCCTTCAGCTGCCCATTTTCTCATATCCTTATCTTTTGTTGGGTTGACTAAAAACTTTCTACAAGCTTCTGCCAATTTTGTTGTAGACCCATCAGCAAAGGGGCGAATTGATGCATCATCACCACCAAAACTACCAATTTTGCAAAGACCCACTAATGCTCTGACTCTTACTGAATCATTTTTGCTTGAATATAAGTTTTTCAAGATATCTACACCTTTGTTAATTATGGCCCTTGCTTTATCCTTTTTTGAAGCAGCAGCAATTAAACATTCACAAGCTACTTTTTGCTGCAAAGCATCTTCAGTTGTTGCCATAGCTAAAATCATATCTATTATACCTTCCTTGGAAATAATGTAATTACCAACGTCAAGTGGTCCTCTCAGGAGCGATGTCATGGCTACAATAACCCTTACTTTAGATTCAAGGTCAGGTGTAAGAAGCTTATCTTTAATAAAGTCATCAACATGTTTATTAAATTTCTCTTTTGCCTCATCATAATACATATTTTCATAAATCCTAGCCAGACATGCTGCTGCAATAGTCCTTGATGATTCTGTGATATTCATAGCAGATTCATATTTATAATCTTCCATTTCACTACAAACATCAAGGAGTCGCTGTAAGCCTCTTATGTCCACAAACATTTCTGCCCAGTTAAGAGTAGTGTAGTGACAGTTCCTCATTATCAATTCCATTATAGCATCTCTAGCCTGCCCAGATATTACTCTGTTAGTGATAGAGTAAGTTAGGCAAGTGAGCAAAGTGTCTATTTCACTTTTATACTGCTCACACAAACCAGGATCTGGTTTAGATTCCTTTTTAGTGTCCATACCAGAAAATGTATTCAAAATCACTTGTAGGCAATACTGAGCAGCATTAACTCTCTCTTCATCTTCACTGTCTATAATTTCTAAGAACCAGGGTATGCCAACAATTTTTATAATATCCTTTGTTCTCTCCACGCTTCTTTTACAGAGCTGACCAACCACACGTATACAATTAACATATATATCTTGATTCTTTTCAACCTTTACAAGTTGTTGTATTTTTTGTACTACTCCATTCTTTATCATGATATCAGCACCAGTGGCCTCTTTTGCTAGGACAATCAGGTTTGCCATGGCTTTTTCGCGCTTACTCTTGTCTTCACTAATTTCAAAAGCTAATTTAAACATTTGTTCAACCTTACTACTGGTTTGAGCCGCATTCTTAGCTCTCTCTTGAACTATAGTATACAAACGTGCCAACATAGGCTGTATGGCTTTATTGGAAGGATCAACTGTTAATATAAGTTTAGCATCTCTGTATGACTCTTCAAATCGTTCTAGGCTTTCCAATGCCTGAGCACGGCGAAACAATGTCTTTGGATCTTCTGGTACTATGAGTAAGGCCGCATCGCAATCATTTATCACCTTGTTATATTCTTTTAGTTTAAGATAAGCTGCAGCACGATTCTTTAAGTACGTGGCTAAGTCGCGACTATCTCTTTGGGCTAAGTTAATCGCTTTGCTGTAAAGCGGTATGGCTTCTTCATACTTCTCACTTTTAAAAGCTTCATTACCTTGATTTTTAAATATTTCAGCTTCGGTATGATTAATCATCGTTTTGGTTTATTAACAACAGTTTGAAATTACACTAGATTCTCATCGAATCACATTAGCTTTTATACACCTAGTGAATCTTCTAGCAATATCTCGCACATGCCTGAAGTTCTAAATTAAAATAGAACATTTATTTATAAACTCAGTTCTGAACGTCTCATATTATACTTTACTCTTTAGTGACAGACAATTCCGGAATCCTGCTATAGATGTAATTACATGACACTGACAAGGGACAATCAACGTCTGAATTTATTTGACAAAAAAAAAAGATTCGTAATTAATGGTCAATATTTGTATTATTATTAGAAATCATATAATCACCAAAACTATGTTATCCTTTTATTGGGCATTTGTAAAGTTTTTATTTTATGGTAAAGAAAATCAATACCTTTACCTTCCTTTACCTTGACTAGCCGTTATTGTTTCATTTTCTTAATTCTAGTATTGTCTATTCCTTATTCCTCTGCTATCTATACTCTCTAGTTTATAGTTGTAAAGAAAACCGTGTGATTCTCACCGAATTTGGATTACTAAAATATAAAAAATATTTTAACATGTCTGCTATAAGCTTATTAAACCCCAAAGCTGAATTTGCCCGAGCAGCCCAAGCTTTAGCTGTAAATATTACAGCTGCAAAAGGAATTCAAGATGTAATGAAAACTAACCTCGGACCTAAGGGTACAATGAAGATGTAAGTTTTTCAAAATATCACCTTAATTCTGTACATTTTTAAATAAAATACCTTATTTACTAGGTTCGCTAACGTGTGAGCTTAAATTAAGTCCATACATCCTTGAAATGATCACAGCAGCAACTTTAATAAAGTCATGTGTTTCGAACCGGTACCATTATTTGGTCGTTATTTTGTGTGTCTACAGGCTTGTCTCTGGGGCGGGAGATATAAAAATAACTAAAGATGGTAATGTGCTGCTTCACGAGATGCAAATCCAGCATCCGACCGCATCGTTGATAGCTCGCGCGTCCACCGCCCAGGATGACGCCACGGGCGATGGCACCACCTCTACCGTGCTACTCATCGGAGAGCTTTTGAAACAGGCTGATATTTATATTAGTGAAGGTACCCTTGGAGCATGTTGTTAATGAGATATAGTGTGAACAAAACTTGCATCTCATCATGATGTATCAGTAGGCCTCTATTAAAAATATATATTGTTAACAAAAGAGATTTATACTTAAATTTCACAATAAAAATAACTATCATAATGTTTTCAGGTCTGCATCCAAGGATTATCACTGAAGGATTCGATGTTGCCCGAAATAAAGCTCTTGAAGTTTTGGAATCCTTGAAAATTCCTATTGAAATTAAAAGAGAAAACTTACTTGATATTGCTCGCACGTCATTGAAAACTAAGGTAGAATTAATATTATTTATTCTCCTAATGAGTGTTCCACGCAGTAAATTTTATAAGTACATGAATATTTACTTATGTATTTGTAAACTAAACAGGTTCATCCTAGTCTAGCTGATGTGTTGACCGATGCATGTGTTGATGCTGTCCTAGCTATCCGTACTGATGGTAAGCCTGTTGATCTTCACATGGTGGAGCTCATGGAGATGCAGCACAAAACTGCCACAGAGACAACACTTGTAAAGGGTATAAAAATAAATATTTATTTGTTTTTAAATAAATAAATTTAAAAGTTTTACATATTTAACATAATATAATTAAATAAATTTTCTTTAATTTCTTCAGGGCTTGTAATGGACCATGGGGCACGTCACCCAGACATGCCAAAACGTGTTGAAAATGCATACATTTTAACCTGCAATGTCTCGCTGGAGTATGAAAAGACTGAAGTCAATTCTGGCTTCTTCTATAAGTCAGCTGAGGATCGTGAGAAGCTTATTGCAGCTGAACGGGATTTCATTGATCAGAGGGTTCAGAAGGCAAGCAAATGTTATGATTCACCGAAAAGTTTATAAAATTTATTTTAAAATTATAATCTTATTGATTATAATTTCAATTTTAAAATTATAATCTCTATGACAATAGAAAATTTTGATCTTTCTTTTTAATTTCAAATGTTAATATTGGTGTCTCTATATGTTTTTTATAGATTGTGGCTCTTAAGAAGAAACTTTGCAGTGGAAATGACAAATCATTTGTAGTTATCAACCAGAAGGGTATTGACCCCCTATCATTAGATGTCTTTGCTAAAGAAGGCATCATAGCACTGCGTAGGGCTAAAAGACGCAACATGGAACGTTTGGCGCTTGCTTGCGGCGGCGTTGCTATGAATTCTGTTGATGATTTAACTGAAGAATCCGTTGGCTATGCTGGTCTTGTATATGAACACATTCTTGGAGAAGAAAAATACACTTTTGTGGAGGACTGTAAGAACCCACAGTCCGTTACTATTCTTATTAAGGGTCCAAACAAACATACTCTGACCCAGATTAAAGATGCAGTGAGAGATGGACTAAGAGCTATTAACAATGCCATTGAAGACAAATGTATTGTTGCTGGAGCTGCTGCATTTGAAGTGAAAGCAAATAATGAACTGCTAAAGTTCAAGGATACTGTCAAGGGCAAGCTCCGTTTAGGAATACAAGCTTATGCTGAGGCATTACTGGTGGTTCCAAAAACATTAGCCGTAAACTCAGGTTACGATGCTCAGGATACTATTGTCAAACTTCAAGAAGAGTCCCGTTTGAGCCCTGATCCTATTGGTTTGGATCTAAGCACCGGAGAAGCAATAAAGCCAATTGATTTAGGTATTTACGATAACTACATTGTTAAGAAACAAATTATTAACTCCTGTTCAGTAATTGCCAGCAACCTTCTTCTTGTGGATGAAATCATGAGAGCTGGGATGTCCAGCCTTAAAGGATAAATACACTTACATTTGTAACTCAAAAAGCATTTCATTTACTTACAATTAGTATTTTTTTTTGTGTTATAATAATAATTATATTTAATAAAAATTACACTAATATCCGCTTTGAAAGCTTAATAAAATAATTGTATTAATTCGATTTTTTATTTTCTCCTTACATCTAGACATCAATATACATAGACACTATAAGTAGTGATTACACCAATCTTGTACTAAACATATAGAAACTTAACTTTTTGATACATTATACTTTGAAATTTGAACCAAGGAATAAAATGGAATTCACATTGTTTCTTCATCTAAATTTAAAATTAATTACGACTTGTTTGCGCAGTGTTCAATCCGAATTTAAGAAAATACAAATAAGGTTTATAAAAAAAATATTGTGCTGCTGCACGGCGCCATCGCTTTTAAATTATTTTATCGACGTTTTTTACGCGAAGCCGGAGAATACTGCGTACTACTAAGAGATTTAGTAAGAAGGAGAAATAAATTTAGTAAGAGTGGTTCCATTAGTGGCTTTTAAAAAATTAACATTATGTAAAAAAAAAACTATCTCATATCATAACACTACAAGCAGTGCTCAATCGACTTGAAATCGTATTTTCTAGACCTCGGATCGGATGTAGAACGTAACTGCACTTATACCATTATTATCATTGAAATATTGTTAGTATTTTTTTCATACTGAAAAAAGTTTTAGTTAAATATGACTAGGTTTACAAGCAAATATGTTGGCACCAACATTATTACTATCACAGAAATGAAGAACAATATATAACATTACATAACAAGTTAGCTTTCGAACTAAAAAGCTTTAAATTGATGAAGTAAATTTGGGGCATTAACATAACATCAACTTCTAAGATTAATTCTTGATGTTACATAAAAATGGGTATTGAAACATATATTGTTTGGAAAAGTCATAACAAATTCTAAAATGGAATCAGATCATGATTATACTAATGTAATAAAAAATTCTCTAAAACAAAACAATCCTCATCTATTATCACAACATACAATTAGGAATTTTATTAATAAATGCTTTGAGTACATACAACATCAAGAACAGTGCAAAGTTGTGTAACTTCTACTAGGGTTTTTAAAACTCTACTTCATATTATAAGCTATTATAATTCAACAAATTATTGTGAACATACCTTTTCTTTTAAATAACTTATTTATAAATAAGAACAATTCATATCAAATTGAAATGAAGAATAAATTGTACTGGCACATGTGCATCTAGTTGTTTTGTTTGTTACCGAGAGCTGTGCGTTCATTGATGTCAATTATTGACAGGTTGATAGATGCCACAATGCCATGTAGAACAGATATTGCAGCCTTGACAATGGCGACTGGCATGCATAACAATGCTATTAGTTTGAATAAACCAATACCAAGTACTGAAAAATAAATAATTATACAGAAAAAAATGTTAAACAGTACAAATGTAAAATTCAAAAATAATTGTAAGCAAGTATATTTATTTGACAAATTTACTTAGTTTTTGGTCATTAAAATTTATAAAATGAAAAAATATTACATATGGGAAACTCACCTGTTGGCCCTGTATAAAAGTACATAACGTATAGAGCAGCATAAAACGCTTCATTGCCAGCGCACATGAAAAACAGCACATTTTTGTTAGTATAATATAAATGCATGATGGGGTTCTCCGACATATCCACAAACTTATGTGAGGTCTTTCCTTGCAGTGTGGTAGTATGGAGGTAAAGCCAGTGGCAAGTGATATCAATAGCCATGGAAAGTTGGAGCCAGAAGGTGTACTTTGGGTAGAATGTAGCCAGTGTCATCATAAGACCGGCAGTTCCCGCCCTATCTGTTAACTGGTCAAGCATTGCTCCAAATTTAGTACCTGCACAATTGGTAGATATTTTTTTAGGTAATAAAATTAAGTAATTTATTATTAATTAGTTTATATGTTAAGTACATATAAACTGATTATTTCAACATATTGATAGTAGTGTACATATTAAACTAATTTCCCAATTTTATAACACCTATCAATTTGAGTTTACCAAATAAAACTCAAAACTATCTTATAAACATTATATATATAAAATGTTAAATATTGTCAAAAATATTAAAGAAAGAATGTCATTATTTCAGCATACTTTGATACTAAAGTGATTAAACATTAACCTAATTTAATTATATGATACCATATAAAATACAAATCTCTTACTTTGATTGAAATATCGAGCAGCATGTCCATCGAACGCATCAAGTAACGCAGAAGTTATATAGCACGTACAAGCCAAAACACAGTGTGTTGGCATAAGATAAAACGATATTATTGCAAGAATTACTCTTCCAAATCCTAGAAAAAATTAAGTAAACAATGACGATTATGAATTTAATTACAAAAGTTATATACATGATATCATTCCAAAATGGAAAACAATATATTTACCAATTATGTTAGGAACGAAAAGAAATATGTTTTCTTTTGCTTCGGTCATTTTGTACTCTTGTAAAATTATTTCAGATATGAATCAATTAGCTGAATCACTAATATAGTGAACGGTTTTACTATTAATATAGGATTGTGTGAACACTGTCTGATCACTGAACTAGTGATTTGTGAAGTATCAAGTTTGGAAAACTGATAACATGAAAATCCGATTTTCCTTTTGTCAACTGTCAAGTGTCACATAAAAAGTACAGGTAATCTAATAATGTATTGACAAATTATCACTAAGTTCCAAAGATAGATAAAGTTATAGACGAACAGCTAGCGTGTTCGCATGTGAGACAGCATGATGTTGGAAGGTTTTACCATTAAAAATAAAATTACTCTTACTGTAGGAAATTTAATATAATTACGAAAGATAAGACAATGCAAATAATTAATTTGAAATGTTCGAACTTTTTAAAATATGTAGCTGATCCGCCCTATCTGTCTGTCATGAAGAAAGCAGTCCCTACATCGTAGAAGTGACCTATAATATATATAATATGTTTCTAACACCATCAGTTCAGACTTTGTTTTAAGACAGCCTGGTTTTTTTATATTCATGTATGTATGCTATTTAGATATGTATGAGTGAGAAATAAGACTACAATCTTCATAAAATATATATGCTTATTTAAGATGGTAGAGCTTAACTAAACAAAAGGCTGAAGTTTGAGTAAGAATATCTCAACCGGGGTGTACCGTTAGTTCCCAAAAGTACATTTGATTTGCTATCTATTGATATCTAGATTTTGTAAGGTGAATGTAAGCGCCGAATGAATTAGCCAACGTTCCTATTGTTTACTATTAAGAGGATTTAAATAAAATATAGCTTTTATCTATTTTTATAGAATGACACTTAAAAGTAAAAAATGTATAAATAAAAGTAATCGGGTCCTTTTTAAATCCAATAAACAAGCACCCAACATGTTTAATGCTGCCTAATGAGAATAATGTAAGTTTTCAATTTACTCGAATATTATAACCATTTTGCAATGGTTATATCAATTTTAATTAATTTTCAAGATATTTTTCTAGTCAAAAGTGTTGAACTTATGAATTTCATAAAAATCAGGAACTTGTCGTTCATTATTACCTGTGCATTTTAAATATAGTGTTTAAAAATTATTTTGCCACATTTTGCAAACTATATTTCAGAAAAGATAACCAATTATCCTATATTAATTATTTTTCTGGGTTCAATTCTATGAGATACTGAGATTTGTTAAGCACATCGTGTTGCTAAGTAAACGTACACATAGCCAACATAAAGGACTCTTATTCTTGCGCGTTTGCTATGGCTAATAAACAGTAGTCTAAACAAATTTCTGTCAACACTAAGTTCACTGTTTAATGCCATTATATTTATAAATTATATTTTGTAGAATCAAGAATATGTATAATGTTATAGTTTCATAAATATGGCTGGTACATTTAAATTGCTTTTAGCTACTCACTACCGAGTCTTGAGAATCATATGATTTATATTAGTGAATTGCCCTTCCAATTCCCAAGGCATACCAATTTATTGATCAACCTCAATACAATTAATGAGACATTCTTTAAATGTTTTAATATATATTTTTGCATAGCATTGAGAGGTACAGCTACATATAAAATATAGATATATTTTAAAATTATTAATATAATGTTGCTGGCTGGAAAATATGTCAAAAATAATTGTCTTTCTTCTTTGCCGTGTGAGGGCGTAAGTGCAGCAATTCAAAGACATTTTATTGTAGAAATGATAGCTAGAATGTGTCGAAAATGAAGAATCCAGTTATGCCAAATTTTAGAACTATAGATATATCAAAGATAGATTCTTAAAAATGGCATAACAACTAATTTCTTACATATATTTTACCGGTAGAAAGTGATTTCAGTGTGCAAAAGTCATAAGACTTGTGTCATCTGTCTGCTCTTCCTTCAAGATGGCTCCTCCACCGGAGTATGATAAGGAACCGAAAGCCCCGGATAAAAGTGTCACAAATATATCCACGGACGATTCGAAAATTCATTACAATCATGTTAAAGAGCAGCCAGCGAATACAGACCCTAAATCCGCATCCGCCACTGTGGGAGCCAACATTGAAGTAGAAGTAAGTTGACCTTTTTACTATTAAATTTGTAAAATATATCATAATGATAATTTAAATTTAATCATTCTACGTTTTGTAATGTACCTACTTCTTATTGAAGAGAAACTTCATTTGTAATGTAAATGTAATTGAAAATGGCGAAGGATAAATGTTAAAAATAATGAAAATAAGAGCCTATGTATCATAATTAAAAATAAAATAAAAATACTACCGTTATAATTATTGGAATTATGGCAGATCCAACAATATACAGGAACAAAAGAGTTGAATAATCACAAGATATGTACCCAATTAACAGGTTATTAATGTTAGTAGTTAATTAATCATTTTTAAGGCAAGAATTTAATTAAAGCCAATGAATACTTTTTAAATGTGCTGGATTATTATTTTCTTATTAATATGAATAACTATTATGGTTTAATCTTTTTCTTGTATTTTCCTTATATGTAATATTGTTTTATATAGTATGATAACAATTAACAACTTGACAATACATTTAGCCAACATTACTGTTGTTTTTGTTGCAATTATTTGTTTTGCACAAATCTAGCTGTTAATTTGAATCCATTACTATGACATCTAACTTCTCAATCCTAATAATTTCCACCATCTCATTAGTAATTCAAACTTATTTTGCTAAAGGCCAGATGTCAGTGCAAGATGTAAATAATAGTTATATTACTAATAACAATTAAGATTTTCAAACTCTGACCTTGGTTTGCAAATTGCATTACATAAATAGTAATGTTTGTTGTTTTAAGTTGGCTCAAATATTGGTCATAAATATGGTTATTGTTATAGAACTATTGAATTGTTTGAACTGAAATTATATTCTGCTGAAAATTATATTCTACTGAAATTATACTATAATTATTGAATTAAAATTATTTAATAATTGATAGTGTTTGAGATCTAAGATATTCTAACAATACCATAATTGTTTGAAAGTGTCTCTAAACATATCAAGCATATTTAAATTATAAATAAATATAGAATAAAAAGAAACCAATACGAGCAGGGATTCAAACACACAACTAATATGGGATGGTTTCTCAGAGGTTGCGAGTTTGAATCCCTCTCTGTATCAGTTTAGTTTTATATATTTATAATTTAGATACCATCAATAGATAACAGTTATTTCCAACTATAAATAATTTATTAATAATGAAGTATATTTTTTAAATATTGTTTTGTTAACAAATATAACAATTGTTTTTAATACGCTTTTGATACAGTATCTAATTTGGTATTGTAGTATTTCACAAGATAAGAAGTAAAAATCATTTACATCACAATACTCGAGTTTTTAGTTTGGATGTAGACATTCAACCTCACTTCATATGCTAACTTTTTATAATCATAAACTATTAATCATCATTCTCCTTTCTCTATCTCATTGTCGGGGTCGGCATAACATGTTTCCTCTTCATCTCACTTTTCTGATCTGCCAGTTGTGTCTCATTTCCTGTCTCCCTCTAGTTACCACTCACACAATCCATTTATTTCGTTTTTGGTTTTTCTCTATGTATAGAAATATGACACATGGATATATGTCCATCCACATTTATCTTTAGGATATTTTGTCTTGAGTTGTGTTTAGGATGTCATATGTTTAGTAGTTAGTTATTCCGAAGTTAACATATATATTTCTACAAACTCCATTTCTGAGTCTTAATTTTGTTACCAAGTAAAATTTTACATCTGTAAAATTATTTGTTTTGAATAAAAACTAGAAAACCTCTTGTTTATTTTGAACAACTCCATGTTCCATTAAAGCTTTCAAACTCCTTAAATCAGCTGCAGATGTAGCATATGAAATCAAATGTTTTGCTTATTTAAGCAATAAGTTATCAAAATTTTTTTGAGAAATTATTATGTCTAGATTATTTCACACAAAGCAGTTCGGTGTTCAGTACCATTTTGTTTAGCAGTGAGTGTTTAACAATAAGAACAGTCCCAAGATTTATCCTTTCCGACAAAAATTGCATGTATTCTCATTGTTTTTTCCCTTATGTTACTTTTTATTTCATCATCATGCACCATAATCACGTTGTGGTGATCAATTGAAGTGTTATTAAGTTTTATCCATTCTTTAGAAATCCATAGCATAATGAGAAAAATGAAACCCTTATATATTTTTCTTAATTACATAATACATATAGGCTTATTGATCATTCACCTATTGCCTGATTCTAATTATTAATCTTAAGAATTATATATTATAATAATATTTTTCTTACTTACATAATACATATGGGCTTATTGGTCATTCACCTATTGCCTGATTCTAATTATTAATCTTAAGAATTATATATTATAAAAATTCTCTAAAAAAAATGTAAATGTAGTTTTTTATAAGTTAAGAGGGATGAAACATTACTTTTTGCATATGCATTGTATCTCTCCAAATATTTTTTCAGAATAAGATAAAGGTTTCCAAGTAACATAATCAAAAATCAGTAGTAGAAGTCATCAAAAATGATTTTAAATATTTTCTTTTTTTCAACTTTGTGTTTATCACCTCTTATAAGTTAGCAAAAAACTATCTTGTATCACACAAGTGTTGACACAAATCCATACAGTTATTTTTTACATGACATTTTTTTTTATTTTTAGCTAAAACCGGTTTAATATCTATCTACCTTTTAGAATGAAATTGTTTTCGACAGAAAAAGTGTAACACGGACAAAAAACTCAAAAACCATTTTGTATATAATTCGTAGCAATCACGTACATATTCAGAATATGCCTATTAGTTTGACGAAATAAATACTTTCTGGCCTAGAAATTATTTCGTTGCCGAGCTTGAAGCTTAAGTAGTAAGGTCGGTGTTTTTAAATGTGTTAAAAAAAATGAAGAGACAGTGATCTTTGTTGTGATAAAAACTTTTTCAATATGACTCAATTAATTAATATTCAAACTCGTTGTTCTAACGGCTGGCTTTTCGGAAGGACGATTATATAAAAATATACAGCAAGTCAAGAGTTGTCACTGCTGTGCCTATCACGCTATCAACAATTCAATACGTTTAATAAAACGGGATTTGACAGCCAATCATTACATTTTCATAATAATAAAATAATTTGAGAACGGTTTATAAATGTTATTATAGCCCACTATATAAATATATATATATATATATATATATATATATATTGTTATTAACATGAAGGTAGTATCTGTCAGTTACAACTTTTTGTCACAAATAAATATTCTAACTGTATTGTAAATTATCTTAATGATTTCGAAATTTTATATTTTCTATTACAGAATTCAAGATGTCTGACAGGAGTCAATAATTAAAAACAATATTTTTTTTTTTTATCAAACGGGAGTAATTGCTCGTAAAAGCCAATCTTAGATATGCATGAATGTAAAAAATATACTACAATAAATCAATATCAGATTTCACTGTACTGTAAAGCGTTTTTTGGTTCTGTAAATTAAAATCAAGGATGTTAACATTTATATTAATGGTTTTATATTATACTTTAAAAGTACGCTGTAAAAACATATATTTTTATAACGTTTATGTTACAATAGTAAGCGGGGCCATAAACAACACAAATAAAAAAAAAAAACTTTCACACAGTTTAAGAAAAAAAAAACAATAATTAGTGTGGTTTCTTTTTCCGGTCGGTGGTTGCGACATAGATACAGGCGAGTCTGTGGTGGACAATGGACACATCGAAAATGTCTAGTGTCGTTTTACATTGAAACAGAAGCTTTTTACGTTGTATTACATGCGTCTAGTATTTTGTGGTAACCTAGCATTCGACATTGACACGATCTTTATATTCTACATCTTATTTATATAATAATCATAATGGTTTATTTTTATTATGGTAACATTGACCAACTTATTTAGCATTTATTTTTAATTATTTAACTTCTCAGTATTGCTCTCACATTTATATATATATATCGTATAGTGAAAGCCTGAACGTGAAATACGTTTTTTTAGTTAATTTTACGTTCTCGCTCGTTGAAATTCGAAACATATTCCGTGGACGCCGGCATTTAGCTGGCGGCGTTAAAAACGTATAGGAAATCAATGAATAAAACCGTGAAATTCAATCAACAAAACAATTTTAAATGCTCTTTACAATAAATAAAACCATTTTGTGTCAGAATATAAAATTAAATAATGTTTGAAATTGTCTAAAAACATATTTAGGCATGTTCAGCTAATTTGAATTGATAAAAAGATGGAATGCAGAATTTTCGGTGCAGCAAGATTCAAATTTGCAATCCCTTCCGGCCGCTCTCGATATATATAAAATATAACAAATCGTTTCACATTTATCTATCAGCAACAATGTTCAATCTGATCTTGTCGTGTTCATAGACATTGTATCTCATGTGTTGTCAAATGAGTTATATTTTTTGCAACGTCATCAAGACAAACGTCAAATCATTAAGTATTTATTATTTAATGAATCAGCCAATGAGTAGGTGCGAAGATTGTGATTTATTTTTAGTACGCCTCTCCGTCTGCATGTGTAATGTGTATCATTGTATCGTAAGTACCGAATGACTTGTGACTGTTTCTTGTTTGTAAAGTGAAAAGTATTTTATTTTTTCTGTTACGATTACGTGAAAGGAGGTTTTATATATTTTAATTATATTAGCTGTTGGCATGCGTCATAATACTGCCTGAAGGAAAGAAAAATGTTTGTGAGCTATGCAATATAGAACTATTCACTCCCGCGCCATTTTAATATATTTATTGTAAGTAATATACAAGAATGCAAAATAAAATATTAATTTCATAGCAAACGGACGGCTTATGAGTTAGGTTAAATAAAAAACAAAGAGGCGTAAATTCTTATACTATATACATTCAAGTTATTGTAACATTAATATTTATTTAAAAGGGAAAATAAATTTTCTTTATACATTCGAAGTGTTGTTTTTAACATTCTAATACTGTTACTTAATTTAGTTGTAAATATTTATTATTTTACCCACATGATATTTTTATCAAAACATTAATTATTATTTCTTTAAAATACTATTCTCAATTGGTTCATTAAATTTCATAACCCGTTTGAAATATACATATATATATTAATTTATTGCTAGAATAACAAGACTAACTTTAAGATTTATTCTACTTTGCTTTAGAAGATTGCATTTCGTATCCAATAAACATTATATTAGTGTAGGTAACTGGGGAACTCCACAGTATGTTCTGGCAGGCGTCCAATACTGCAGGTTATCGTAAATGTATCTAGCGCATCTTTTCGCCTCCCAATTTTTAGAAAATCCGAAAATAAATTTCCAATTACACGTCTAACAACCATAAAATTGTATAAAGTCACCACTATTATTATTTTAAAATGTATAATATATCATGTTTAAATATAAAAACAAAATGCAGTAGGTGAAAGTTTCTCGGACATGTCGATTTTTAATATTTAATAAGACAAATGTGTGAAATCGATTGCCGTGATTCCAGAACGTCCTCGCTCCTGGCTCGACCCTGACCCGCGGCTCTCCCGGTCCTCCCTCTCTTCAGGGACATTACGTCAGAATCGATGGCAATTTAAATTAATATTGTACACTTTTTTACATTAAATGGTGTAATTTTATTAAATGACTAAATGAGTCATTGTTTTGAGTTAAAAAAACAATATTTTTCCGTGTCAAATATCGTTACTTGTAACTTTATAACTGACGAGGGTGCGAACAATGAATATATAAAATTTGAGGTAGGTATGGTTCTCGTGCTATGTGATCGTATTTTCTATATACATACATACATACATATATGTAATAAAATAGTGACGTGCCATATTCTATTTTATGGAAAAAAAATGCTACGAGTCCACGACATGACTCAAATGAATAGATTTTTTTGTGTTTTGATGAAATTGGGTTTAGGGGTTTTGATGAAATTTGGTTTAATTATAGCTCGTTTATTTTTTTATTACGATTTTTTTCATTATATCAGAAAATTAAATAATTTTATACAAATTAACAATTAAAACACTGGACAGATCTGGATGAAATTTACTTTGATGTTAGTTTATTAGGAATTGAGGTAATTATATTGAGAAAAATTAAAGATGGCAAATGAAATCTTCTGGCAACTGCCGTTTTAATTATAAACTAATATCATTACTGTGCGATAAAAAAAAAAGGTTAAATACCTTTTTATTTCCCGACTTTTCGGCCGAATTTCACCAGCCAGTTTAAAATTTAACTATTACAATGAATAATACAATTTAATTTACTCAATACTTTATACTTATGATATTATTTTTTTTTGCATATTTTATGTTTTTTAAGTTAAGATAGTGCGAGACAGTATGTCGCGTAAATATAAAGGAATTTGGCTCGCGTCCACTCGTATCACCTCGGAGAGCCAACGTGCTGGATCGAGACAAAATAAAATGGCGCTCACTGAGCTCGAAAACTCCGTTATCAGCGTCCGGAACAGTTTACACCGTTAATTGTTTCTTTAAAGTTTAATATTCGGCCAGAAGAACGATTTGTTTATTTTGTGTCGCTGATGCCTTTAAATATTATATCATAGCCCTTCCGAGACTGCAAATGCTATTTAAGTTTATCTCGATTAGAATATTGTCTAGACCTTCCAGACTGACGTTTTTTTGTATAAAAAGAAGCTATTAGTAAACAAAACTGACATTATTGAAGATGTAGGGTAATGGGTTTATAATTTATAAACACTTAATATTAATAATACCACTTATTATCAATACCTACCCTAGTATGAGTTTTGATAGAACAAAACGTTGATAGTTTTCGTGTGCAGTAACGATACGAGTTATCGTTTGTGATTTGTTTACTACCAATCATAAGCAAATAGCAACTACTCGAAAACTAAATTGTGGTTGGCTAACTACAAATCATAAATGAATAACAACCAATCACAACCGAGAACTCTTTTCGTAACAACTCGAAAATTATAAAAGTTTCGTAACACGACGAAACGTGTTCTTGGTTGCGCTTCGTTTACTACAAATCATAAACAAGTAACAAAATATCACATTCCGTAACTCGTTTCGTAACTACTCGAAAACTAAAAACGTTTCGTAACGTCAATACACAAACTAGGGGTACTGAATTCATTATTAATTGTATGACAATAATATGGCAGTTGTTGGATTTATGCAGCCGCGAACGCATTACCTTGAATATAATGATTCAATGATCACTCAACCGAAACGTTATCACGAAATTATACGTCTATTGCGAACATAGTTTTTATACTTTGTCTTTAAACGGTATACCTATTGACCTAGTTTTATTTTGTTTCTGTTAGGACTCGGTTGATGCACTAAAGAACCTAATATAACTTGCAATCCTAACTATTTACTATATGCTTAATTACTCCTTAGCTATCTTATATGTACTTTATATATTTATATGATTTTTAATATATATACTTACTTTATATATGCATAGAGACTAACCATTGGATTACGATTGAACTGGTGGAGGTCACCAGTTATGTCTCTTCCAAATTCCTGAAATATTTAATGTTCTAAGTTCGTCGTATATCCTGACTAAAGTTGTCACGACCAAAAACTGTCCAATGTACAACAAAACAGTATCCTCGTAATCGAAGTCGAGGTCACCTCGTCCTTTGCAATAGGGCTTCGCACTATCCCTTTTGCAAGCCTTCACTATGTTTTAAAACGAGTACAGGATGGTTCGGTGTCTTAGGAGGCACTTAAGTACGTACTCACACACTCTGTTAGTAAAATTGACAGTACATCTATAGTTATTTAATTTATATTGAAGTAAAATATAATGTAAAACTTCGTTAATGTGTAATAATCTCCACAATGCTAAAAAAAACATTTTTCATTTTTAGAATTTGCAACACTCGCGTCATATATCACAAACCGTTTTTTAATTTTTTTTGGTCCACATTTTATAGTAGGTATATTTCATCGCTGACAAATATTTTCGTTCTAACGACGAAAGCAATGACAGTTCGTGGACACAATATAATATCATTGAAATCCATCAATAACGTTTTGTGTTTATTTAGATTGGTATTGAATATTTATTTACACACACACACACACACACGCACACATATTTGTGTAACACTTATTGATCGTATCAATATGTACGCAAATAGATGTGTATATATCTGTATGTATTTCAGCACATGTATAAATATTTTATAATTCGCATCACGTGTTGTACTGCGCCTGATAAGCCGCTTAACAATACTTGCCATAGAGAGTGACACATTTCGCTCTGTGGGTATTCCTTAATCCCATTACAAATTTATATCAAAATTCGTTAAAATTTATTTTATGAACCACAATTGACATTGGATAAATAAATCTAAAAGGTAATGTATTTTTTAATAACGTAGCTTTAAAAGCTTTATTCGAAAATCAGTACAAAAGAAACCAATTGTACGTTGAATTTCTTTATATTTTTTTCGACAAGTCTTGAGGTATCGTAATTGGAAAAAGCTAGCACCGAAAGTAACGGAACCTCAAGTGCTATGCAAGATTTTGTGTGTATTAGTGACCTTGCTGAAGGGGGGGTAATACTGATAAGGAATTTAGCGTACTGGCCTTGAGCGCGTTACTGATAACGGCTGCTGTACCGCTAATTCCATAAAATATTATTATATGACTTAAAGCTTTTTTTATAATCTATTATTGTTTTTGATAAATAAAATGGGCGTCACATGCGTCGCTAAAAAATTATAACTTTGTTGTTTGTATAGAAATTCAATGTTGTCGATTATTTAGAAAATATTTCTTTTAAAATTTTTGTTGTTATATTTTTTTATACTTTACATATTGTAATTCTTAAATATCTTTTTTTTTTTTTTAACTGTTTTTTTGAGCTCCATTACACGAGCATAGAATGTCAATTTATTGCGCCTTTGATAACTTATAGACAGTTTTTTTTAAAATAACATCAGCCAGTGCTCTATCAAGTCACCTATTATTGACATGAAGGCCAATTTGATAGAAAAAAAAATTGTATTAACTATATTTTAATTAATAATTCTATTAACCGATGAAAGGGTCTATATGCAAAAAGGCCAATAGTATATAATTATGAAATAAATAATTTATTTTCCCTGACAGCACGTTTCTTATCGTATTCGTGATAATAATGCATATAAAGGTAATTTTAAAATGCAATTAATTCTAGCGTTTTATTATTGTTCGACTTTTTAACTTGCTAATGTAACTGTATAGTTTTTTAAGTTTTAGAAGGCTAATATATTCTTACTTTCCGTCTGTTTACTTTTTATTTTGTTTTCTTTTCTTTCAGTTTTGTTTGATAGCTTATTTTATTGAAATGGTTCTTTTGGTTCGATGGTATCTTTAATCATCAGGTTCAGAAGTTCTTTAAATAAACATACAGAGTGTTTTTATTTATATACAGACAAGAGTATTTTTTTTTTGTCCCAATTCTCTCCTCTTAAAATATACCAGTATTAGAGTATAAAGAATATTTTATTTTAAAACGGCATTCTTATCTTTCTTTAAAATCTGACAAACTTACAACTCATTAGTATTCTGTGCTTAGCTTAGCTGTTACGAGTTTATAGAAATAAAATTACAATAATTATTATATCTAATTGTTCTTCTATAATATCACATCATTGAGTAAAAGATCATAAAAATTAATACACTATAAGTATATTTCTAAAGATATCCTTTATTTTGATAACGCCATGTTGTATTTTTTAATGTTGCATTATTTTGATAACGGCCGTATCTCGCGAAAAAAAATGGCTAATATTATTAACGTGTATATATTTTAAACTGTATATTTAATTTAATAATTGTTACGTCTTCATTGCCGCTTGTATTCACTGATTATATTTATTATATAGTACTCGCGGGTCAAAGACCTTGCCATAATAATTATCAGAAAACACCTTGATAGTATGAATATTATTAATTTAAGTGTAATATATTTTTTTAATGTAATTTACAGAAATTACATTAAAAATATATATTACACTGAATTAAAAAAAAAACTTCATAGTATTTTTCCTTACAGGAAGTGCTGATATGGAAGCCACGATTAGGTATTCTGTTCGAAATAGTTACGTGAAAATGGCACAGGTCGTTATTATTCAGGACGTTATTATGTATGATTTATTTCAGACTTGAAAATTGTTGCATTTTTTTATATGTCTGTACTTAATACATTCCTTAGCTCTGCATCAGATGTCATGAACATCTTCTTAGTTGTTAATCCAACAAGACGACTTCAATGGTTCAGACCAAAAAAATGCGAATATCTTGATTAAAGTGTTTAACAAAATATCATATTTTTTTTTTACATAACATTACACAACACTTTTTTTTTACATAACATTGCAACGCATGCCGGGTGATGCTGTCACAGCCCGTAGGGCTAACACAGCATAGACAACATACAATATGAAATAGTTTTAAACAAAATAACAATTATTAATATTTTTCCGTAGAATAACAAACACGTTGAAACATTGGACGACGGACAACTCCGAGCGTTGCTAGATGAGGCTATCACATACAAGTGTCCCAAAGATAGAGAAGGGAAGAGCAGTCTTTTTAAGGTATGTTAATTTAAAAAAAAAAAACAAAAAATAACCTTATGCTTAAAACAGAAAGCATTCTAGTAGTCTTCAAATTTGAATTTAAAAAAAATGATTTTCGTATTTATTATATATAGAATGTGTATGTGTGTGATACGTATATACGTATGTGTGTGTTATAAATTTATTTATGTGTAATAAATGTTGTAAATTACATCTTTAATATTTTTTTATGTATTGTTTTCTACTTAAGGCTAAGGATTACAAATAAGATTTACACTATACAAAGAATGAATGATTATTTATTCATAGTTATAAGGAAATATAATATTAACATTATTTAGTATATATAATTTTGCAATAAAAGCGGACGTGTGTGTACTTCCTACCTACATATGTTATTTTTTATATTTACATTTGGTGAACCATGACTATTATATTTATATTTACCCGGCTGTATTCACGTTGAACTCGCCGCAGTTCTCGCCGCGAGTCCGCCACGCTCAGAGCTCATGATTAAGAACCCCGAATGGGTTCGAAACTAGTCGGGCACATTCCAATTTAATTTCTACGTGAATACAGTCGAGTAAATAATTAAAATTAAATTATTGCTTTATTATTCTACCTGAGGTGACTCGGAAGGACTAGAACGATCGGAGTTCAGTGACAATTGTGATTATTCTATAAGTTCTGTCGTCATATATATATATATATATATATATATATATATATATATTCCTATGACATCACAGGAACTGCTGGAAGAAGTGGAACAGGACGAGCAGGCGTGCGAGGCGGCGGCGCGGGGCGGGGGCGTGGGGCGGGGGGCTCGTCGGGACCGCGCGCGCCGCGAGCACCACTCCAGCCTACAGGTGACACTCACATCAGACATTACATTCACAAACAAGCATTATTTTGTTTGTTTCCACTTTTCAGCGAATAAATATAATTTATCATTATTATATTATATATTATAAAAATGGAATAAAAATGTCAATAGATGCGCGATGAATAATGTAACACCTAAATTTAAAGGACCTCGTGGCGGCGATGGCGGGCGAGCCGGCGCCGCGGCGAGGACGCGCGCCAGCGCATGCGCACGCGCCACCCGCCGCCAGCGTGTCGGCGCGCGCGCATCATGGCGGTAGCCTGCCCTCCGGCGTCGACACCTGTAAGTTCATCTCTGGCGTAACAATATATATTTTTTTTTAATATCTTGCGATTGAATCGATGACATCATTAGATGTCCGATCGAGATTACGGTGATTAATTACCCGACTTTAAACTATAATTGTCATCACAATCTCTCGGCTCCATCGTTTGATCACCACGTGCGACACGGCGTCGTGTGTTTCAGCGTTCCTGCTGGGCGAGGAGGCGTGCGGGCGCGGCTCGTACCTGGCCACCGTGCACGTCGTGAACCCGCCGCCGCTGGGCGAGCGCCGCGTGTCCGCCAGCGACGCGCACCCGCCGCTCAGCGACGCCGACCTCGTCTCCAGGTACGCCTCCGCAACCGTACCACTTTAGTACCAAACTAGAAGTTTATCATAGTTATACATAATTTTGCTTGCGATATAATCCGCCTTCTGAAATTAACTTCAAAACATTAATCAATGTGGTCTCTATTGACATCTTGGCAGTGTATCACTAAGATTTTATATAAGGAGTAACTCGTACACCGATATGTGAAACGTGGCACATTGACATTGTCCGCAGAAGGAGCAAGCCGATGTTCCCGATGACGTACACGGCTCGCGCGACGCTCGAGATCGGCAGCGGCAGCGTGGGCTCGGGCCGCGCGGTCACCACCACCACCGCCTCCAACCAGGTGCGTACCGACCACCACCCCGGTCTCACGCGAGGGCCCCGTCCGCCCCCGCCGGTAGTAGCCGACCGCACCGAGCCCCTTCCACCCCCCTCCCCACCCGATGTGTTAGTCAATCAGAGCAGGCTGTTGAAAGCTATACGTGTTAAAGGCGGTGGTGATGTAAGTGTACCGCGCGGCCCCGACAGTGATATATGGATAAACAGTGTCAATAACTGGTACGACACTCTAGGTCTTTACGGAATGGCGTCGAAATGTATAGATAGTGATGATTCCATTATATTTAATAGCAATATAGTTGAGACGAATGTCATTAATAGTACAGAGAGTTTATTTAAATCGAATGATAGATACAATACGAACATGCCTTACGAAAATGTAAAATGTGATAATAGATCTTATAGAGAATTTATGGTTAGTGAAGAGGATACGTTATTGAGGAAAGAGTATAGACAGAGGGTAGGTAACGATTTAATATCTCCTACCGTGCTGTCAATAAATCCGACAAATTTTAGAAGTTTGACTATTGGTAACCCAGAACTTGAAAGATATATATCTGATGAGAATAATAAGAAAGATTCTATTAGTGATAAATACAAGATAAAATATAACAAAAATTTTCAAAAATGTCCCGATTTGTTGGAAGAAAAAACTGAGACAATTTCAAATACTGTTATATCGGAAGTGGAACCAAGTAATGTAAACAGTGCTGTTGAACATAGATCGGAACCATCGAAAGATATTAGGATATGTAAAACGGGTTATAGAAAGGAATTTATCCAAACCTCAAGTACCTATGAAGAAACGAATACAAAGAAATTGTTATATAATGATTGTCATAAAGATCATAAAAATGAAAATGTTAGTGATGAAACAATTGAGATATTACCTAAATACCAAGTATCCGACGTTAAAACAGCTGAAATAAATTCTGAAATCATTGAACAAAAAACTTTCTTACAAAAAAAACATCAAGATGAAGATCTTGATATAGAAATGACGAATATCGAAGCGAAAAGAAATATAACGGAGCTAAGGCCTCTGACGAAAAAGAAAGATGAATTCCATGGTATTGAAATGACTGAACTCTCAACAGCAGAAGTCACGGAGCACAACAATACGATCTCATTTTCAGATTTCGTTAATACCCAGCAAAATCTGTTTAAAAGAATTGAAAGTAATACTAGCCATCATGAACAAACTACTTCTAATAAAACTACAAAATCAGGAAATCAGTCAAAGTTAACTGAAGAAGTTGTTGAATCAACGGCTCTATCAAAAGTATCAGAGCCTCCCCCAGAACAGTTCATGCTGACCAAGCTTCCGAATAACTCTTACGTTTTTCTAACACTCCCGAACACTCCAAGCTGTAACAGCACCGAGTCTAACAAAATCAAAGAAGTCGAAACTAACGGAAAATCTAAAAAGAAATCGATCGGTAGATTACCGAAAATCGAAAGCTTACACAAAAAAGCGGTCAAGATGCTTCTATATAGCGATACGGAGCCAACTAAAGAGAAGGTAGGTGTGCCATAACGGGCAGAGTGAGTTGACGGGATTAACAAATGATGGGGCCTCACTTCACGATAGTCTCGTTAGAAATATATCGTGTGTGTACGTGTGCATTCCAGGTGGACTCCGCGATACCGTTTGGCTGCATCACCAGCCCGGAGGTGGTGGGCTGTGGAACCGTCACTTCCACCACGCAGGCTGCCGCCGTAGACCCCAAGGTACTGGAACTGTTGTTAAAGAAAAACGAATAATATATATGTATTTGACGTATTTTTTACGGGAGCCGTCGTAACTGGATAGTCGGTCGGTTCAGTAAGAAATTGTTTGTTGCAGCCTCGCAGTGTGATATCGAGCAGCTTCAACGGTCTGCCGCTGTCGCGCCCCGCGCTGGGCGCTGCCGACGACTACAAGGTACACACACACACGCACACGCACACACACACACACGCGCGTCACCGCCCTCATACCACAGGCTTGCGTTCACTTACACCATCTCACTCACACCTCATCTGATCGCATCTCGCCACACGTGTTGCTGTTGTCAGACTGGCTACGTGAATGTCACCAACTTACTACTCCGATTATCCTCTAACATTCTAACAATGACTTTTCCTTCCTATTCAGGTGCCTATTCTCACTGTGCACTACCGTTTACAGAAATCTCTCGATGAAAATGGCAACGCGGTTCAAGCGTTCAATTCTCCTCTCTCGGGATCTAGTCAACACAAGAAGCCGCGAAGGAAGAAGTCGTCAAAGAATGAGACCGTCATTAAATCTCACCAGATAGACGGATACCAGGGAAACAAGGACCTCAACGAGCTGCTGCGGTTCATAGAATCCAACGACGACGGCGGCAGGCCCAAACTGCGCCCCAAACACAAAGACGACTGCGACGACAAGGCGGCCAAGAAGCGCTCTACCGAGCGACGTAAGGATAAGGACAGCAAGCCCAAGCGCGCCTCGTCGCTCGAGGAGCTCAGTCGCACCACGCTCGAGGACCTCACGGACAAGCCCGCGCTGCGAGCCGCCCGCCGCGCCGCCCACCCGCCCGCCAAGCCCGAGCGCCGCTCCTGGGGCGACGACGCGCGCTCGCTGCTCTACCGCACGCCCGCGCCCGCCGCCGCCGACGCCGACGCCGCGCCCGCGGAGCTCACCGACTTCCAGACCGTCACCAAAAAGAAGAAGCCGCGCCGGCGCGCCGACGAGCCCGAGCACGCGCCGCGCCGAGCCCGCGCACCCTCCCCCGAGCATCGTGCCCGCGCCCCGCCGCCCTCTCTGCCCGCCTCCGACCGCAGCAACGACTCCAACGACGACATGGACTCCGTGCATTCCCTGCCGGCCGCGCCGCCGCCCCCGCCGCCCCCGCCGCCGCACGCGTCCTACGCTGACATCGCGCGCACCCGCCACAACATTCCCGACCTCATCGAGTCGTGCAATTTCTACGCGGAGGGCGAGGCGGAGGCCGAGGCGGTCGGCACGGGGGCGGAGGCGAGCGCGGTCCCGGGCGACGCCGACCAATACCCGGCTTTGGAGCCACGGCGCGCGCGTGACAAGCGGCCCTCCCCGCCCGCCACGCGCGCTCCACGCAAGGAGCCCGACGTAGTGGCGGATCGCCGCCCTCCCGTCGTGCTGCTGGATTCGGCGGCACGCTCGCTAGACATGGACGGCATCACCTTCGGCTTCGACATTAACGAGCAGCTGCTGGGTGGTCCCGGGCGCCGCGCGCGCTGCGACCTGCTGCGGGACGCGCCCGAGCACGCGGCGGCGCGCCCCCCCTACGCGCTGCGCTACGTGCCGCCCCTGGGCCCGCCGCTCGGCCCGCCCCCCGTGCCGCCCCCCGTGCCGCCCTGCGCGCTGCGCTACGTGCCGCCGCTCGTGCCGCCCGACGAGCCACACCTGCACCGGATCATCGACTATGTCGGGACGGGTCTGTTTCTCCTTCATCTTGACGTATATACGTGACATCCAAATCTTATATTACGTTGACAATATTATGTATTTTTTGTTGTTTACTTTCTTAAATTTTAAATAATGGCTATTTCTTTACAGCGTGGGATGAAGTGATCCGATGCGGTACCGGCAAAGTGCTCTATTATACCGAGTGAAACAGTTTTGTGTAGTTAAAATAGGGCGATATAGCAAATAAATATAAAAACGATGCATAATGTTGAAGAAAAAAAATATTTTGAATACAAACTTGTGCCGTGTATATATGAATGTGATTCGTTAATAGCGACCGCTCGCCGACCGCTCGCAGTGTGGTAGTTGAGTGCTCGTGAAGTGGTGGAGCGCTTCACGCGGACGACGCGTCGGTCGCGGTACCATCATCACCTGCCGCCATACACACCACTTCCTATCGAAGAAATTAAGATTCTAATTAAGAAATTTCTTAACACAATTTAGTCCTGTGTGGAGGAATCATTGTGTGGATAACATCTTCATATAGTACATACATCGTCTGTGTCGACACTACGTCAGTGTTCAGGTCATGTATGTGACCTTTGTGGGAGGGTGTGTGTAGGGTCGGCAGAATACTTCGAGCTTCCGCCCCTCGCTGTAGAGAACGCTTCTCACCTGTCGGTCCAATGTATGTGGGAATAATATTACCGATTTCGTTTTTGCTTTGTACCTATATAAGATACACGATTGAGCATTTAATTGTTTTAATTAAATTTTTCATTCTTACAGATATTTTATATTGATAATATGAGTTATGTCCTGTTTGAGTGATGTTTACGTATTCTGAGCATGGTCTGGTGTGAAGTTTGAGTTTTGCAGGTGCTAATAAATTATAGCATTAAATATTTATTAAAAAAAAAAAAAGAAATTATGTATGTATGAAGGTTTTAGTGTGGGATGCAAGATAGACTTCAACCGTGCCGTGTGTGAACTGACCAGCACATGTATGTTTCTGTTGATGTTGATTGTGCTTCAGTTTTGTTACATTATCACTATTATTTTAAAATTCTCTCTAACTACCTAGCTACTTCTAATTTGTTATGTATTTTTAAGTTTTACTATTTTACATTGTAAATAATATAAATGTAATAAGTTGTAACTGGCCGTGAGTGAAAAAAAGGGTCTGTAAATCCGTATTTTTTTAATTCTATCAATAACCGATTGGTTTGACCGAGCCTCTTGTAATAAGTGAATAAATTATAGTTGTTTTATATATAGATACTATATTTAATTATTGGTTGCACACTATAGGAAATATTTATTTTTATTTTATTAACTCAATTAATCTCTTAGTTCCTTGAGTATACAAACATAAAATGGTATTCAGCTATTAAACATAATGTTTAATTAATGAACAGCAGGAATTGACCTATAAATAAAGGCATAATAAACTTTTTGAAGAAAAAGTCTTACTTTGTGTGAATCGACGAATATGTCTATTATATAACTTTATAAATTATGTATAATGTCTTATAATAGATTTTCTTATTTATTCTTAATACGACAAAAAAAATATATAAACGCAGTTACTGTAAAATTTAATTTTCAGTCTTTTATCACAGTACATTTACATTTTTTTAAATAAATAAAATAAAATCAACCAAAAGATAAAGTTTTAAAATTATAAAAAATATGAACATTTATTTTTCAAATTTGTCAATAATAAAGTGGCTGTTGCTGTAATCATTTTTATTTAAATGTAATAAAGATTACTTTTAATCTGGTAATATATTTACACAGATATGTATAAATATGCGATAGTCTCACAAAATGAACTCCAAAATTCTTAATATCTTTTATATACATAAAAAGCGATCTTAGAAATAAAACATATAGATAATCTCAATTTATTTGTTGTTTAAATCTTCAAATGTTAAAACTATTTGATATATATTTCTTTTTACAATTTTCTACTGTCTTAAGACAATGAACGACTGAATTTATACGACCCAAACCTAGTCCAGATATAAAACAATGTTTTTTGTGAGTATAGGGATTGATGGATATTAAATTGTTTTATAAGTAATAATTGTATGATTAGAATATAATAGTATCATGTTAATAAGTCATTATATAAATTCTAATTGCAGTACATAATGTTACTACAAAACTATATCGTTATATACAATAAAGAATTGTAAATAAAGATATTGTACATCAAAATTGTCTTGACCGGCACAATTTTTGTTACTTATTATGTATGTTTATTTAATAACATTTTATAGCTACAATGTATTACTCGATATATGTATTTTAAATCATACCAATGTGTGTTTATTCTAAATGCATTTCTTTTTTTAACTTTAAACTCCTGATTAAGTATATATTATTACTGTTATGTGAAAACTGTACAATAATTTGTTTTCCTTTCCGTTTTCTTTACTTCTAAAACATATATATAACTTTGTCTAGTAGTTTCAGAATACTTTGCTGGCTCTCATTATCACCTTCTCTCCTAAATTACTTATGGTGTCAAATATATTTGGTATTTATTTGTACATGTGCTTTTAGTGTTACCAGAATATGTACAAATTGTATCTATATGTGGATTGAGAGAAAAGGGAAGCGTCTAAAGATCCAGATCTTTCTTAAAAACTTTCATATTGTGTACAGTTAAAAAATATCTAGACTCGTACAATTAAAGTTAAGACACTAAAAATGTATAAATACAAAAAAATATGTAGTCAATGTATGTGGTTTTCATTTTGTCATATATATATACATATATATATATATATATTATAATAACAAACGACATTGATGTCTAAGTATTGTAAAAACGCTCATATCAAAGGTATAGAAATATTATTTATTATTTCTTTTCCTTGTAAAATATGTAAATAAATGTTTAGTGCGTTTTAGATGTCTTAGTTTTCGGCTGGGTACAAAATAAGACATTCTTGCCCTACACTGCTGAGCAAACATATGTATCGAGAAATAACGGATTCAATTTATATACTAATAAAATAAAAAAAACCATCAAAAATATTTTCATTGGAAATGTTTAAGCTTTATATTTAAGAATGTGCTAAAATGATGCCTGAATGACTATTGCTACAGTTGTTATTATTTTTATGAACCTGTTTCTTGAATTTGAATTTAAAAGCCAATAACGATAGAGTATTACGTAATACGCTAGTGCAGATAATATAAAAGAAGCTTAGACATGTAAAATTTGTAATTTAGTAGAAAATCACAAAGAATTCTATATTTGTAAGCAGAGAAGCAGTTAGGGTGAAATTTTTTCAATGTAGTTATTTTGGAATGAGATATTAAGGATATTAAGAACGAGGTTTTTAAGCTCTTGGTTAAGCTTAAGCTAGAGAGTTAAACTATTTTCGTTTATTTAACTTATCTTAATAATTTCACTAATGAGAATCTGCTAGAAAAAAATTAATGTTTATTTCTTATTTATATATATTTTTCGACAATTACGACTTCACGTATCTGAAGGTTGTTGCATATGGTAGACAGAAACTCAGACTTGTCCCCTTGTCTGCAACAACCACAGAATTAAAATTATATGGCAGAAAATAAAAAAAAAAGTGTAATTATGTGTAATGAATTTACAGAAGCGTAAGTTGGTACAATTGTCTTTTTTTCTGATTTTAATCATGAAATTATTTAAAATATAAAAGTATTGGTTTATTTTAATTAAAGTATATTTTTATGTTAAGGATTCTGATATTTATTTTGGCCAGAAATTGAGACAATTGTCGTGTATATTATTATAATAATTGTCAATATAAAATATATTTATCTGCTTAAAATCTAACTTCGCGATTCTATATTTTTACTCTGTTAATTTTTGTTAATCGAAAAATGTTTAAAAAAACATTCGTAGATTGAGCTCTAGTAATAGTTTTTTTTTTAAATACAAAGTGACATTTGTTTGTTTTGTACAGCTATTAATTAAAAATTTTAAAAACAGAGTAAAAATTAGCAAAATCTTAACTGTAAATGATGTCTTTTATGTAAAAAAAAATAATGTAACCAACTGCAATTTACAGTTATGTACTTTTTCACTGTTTCCGTTTTCTTAATAAAAATATTGAAACAATCTTATAGTTGTTTATGTACCTTTTTTAATCCGTCTAGATATTTCAGTAATGCGTTTATTATTGTCGATTACGATATCTTGCTGGCCCTACAACGTTTAAATTACATATCTTCATCAGTAACAGCCTGGTTTCGGAGTTACTAGCCATCGACAGCACATAACAAATTTAGCATATAACAAATTGAGTAAACTATAAACTTAAATAGAGCCTAGCTGCAGTCCTCGAACTGCAGTTCGTATTGGGCTGGCTCGACCGGGGAAGGACCACCCTCTCACAGAAGACCGACGTGCAGTAACCAAATTCCTTTGGTTATGTTCCGTCGGTGAGTGAGAGATTCCGGCAGCTCATGGATGTTCATGTATTGGCGTGGGGGGCCCCCCCCCACGAATGCATTGTTACAAGGAATTGTACCCCGGGAGGGTACCGGCTTCGATGAAGCCGGACAATCCCTCCCCGGGCAAAATCGGGGAAATGATTCTTCGATTTTGCTCGGGCCGCCCGTCGTATCTGGGGCGGGCATAACACTGCGTTCCGTGTTCACCGAGGGCAAACGACGAGCAAACACAGCGGCACCCCGTTCCACCCTGAATGTGGACTTTTGCAACATCCGGGGACTTCACTCCAACTTAAACGCCGTCCACTATCATCTTGAGACGGCGCAGCCGGCCTTGTTGTTTTTGACGGAGACGCAGATATCTCAACCTAGCGACACAGCGTACCTATCATACCCCGGGTATAAACTTCGACATCATTTTATACCATACGCCGGGGTATCTGTGTTCGTAAGGGAGGATATCTGCTATCGTCGCCTTCAATTTTTTGAAGGTCGGGACCTGTCTTTACTTTGGCTGCGCGTGGACATGGACGATCGTGTCAGAGTCTACGCGTGCCTCTATAGGTCCCATAGTGGAAATGAAGAACGTAGCAACTCTTGGGCCATGTCCATGCGAAGATTGACGACCTGCTTTCACAGATTCCCTCCGCCGAAGTCATAGTCCTTGGGGACTTCAACGCGGACAATACCGACTGGCTAGGGTCACGTGCCACTGACTACGCGGGGAGATCTGTTTTTAACTTTGCTCTGTCAAATGGTCTGTCCCAATTGGTTCAGACGCACACTCGTCTACCAGACGTGGACAGCCACATGCCCTCTTTGTTGGATCTCCTGCTGACCACACATCCCGGAAAGTACCAGGTCATTGTTGAGGCCCCTCTAGGGTCCTCCGATCATTGCCTGGTACGGAGTGTGGTGCCAATTCAACGTCCGGCTCGCACAAGACCCGCGACCCGACGCGTTTGGCACTACAAGTCAGCGGATTGGGATGGACTGCGGTCCTTTTTTGCGTCCTACCCATGGGGGCCGATTTGTTTCCCTTCCAATGATCCCAGTGACTGCTCTGCGGCTGTAGCTGAAGTGATACTACAGGGCATGGAACTTTTTATGCCAAGCTCTGTGGTACCACTTGGTGGCAGATCGCGGCCTTGGTTTGATGCGTCTGTCAGGGCTGCAGCAGCCGGCAAACGGCAGGCGTATCGTGCTTGGGCTAATGCGTTAGTCACCAAGGATCCGAACTCTAAAGATCTGATGAGGAAATATAATCGTGCCTCCAGATTCTTCAAACGGCAAATAGCTAGAGCAAAGTTCAAGCATGTCGTCAAAATCGGGGAACAGCTAGCAAAGTACCCACCTGGCACGCGCAAGTTCTGGGCGCTATCCAAAGTCAGTCTGGGCAACTTTTGCCAACCGTCCCTACCGCCATTGCACACGGGGAATGACTCTCTGGCCCACACGGCAAAAGAGAAAGCCGATCTCTTGGGCACTCTTTTTGCCTCAAACTCGACTTTGAACGACCATGGGAAGACACCGCCTACCATCCAACGGTGTCAGAGCTCCATGCCGGAAATAATTTTCAAGCAAAAACACATACGACAGTCTCTGTTTTCCTTGGATGTTCATAAGTCGAGTGGGCCGGATGGGATTTCCCCATTGGTGCTACGAACATGTGCTCCTGAGTTGACTCCAGTGCTAACGCGTCTATTTCGGTACTCCTATAGAAAAGGCGTAGTCCCGGTCTCATGGAAGAGCGCCTTTGTCCATCCGATCCCTAAAAAAGGGGATAGCTCAGACCCAGCTAACTACAGACCTATCGCCACCACCTCTTTACTCTCCAAAGTCATGGAGACCATCATCAACCGACAGCTCCTGGCGTACCTCGAGGATCACCAGTTGATCAATGACCGGCAATATGGCTTCCGCCATGGCCGATCGGCTGGTGATCTTCTTTTATATCTTACGCATCGTTGGGCTGCGGTTGTTGAGAGCAAGGGAGAGGGTCTGGCAGTTAGTCTGGATATAGCGAAAGCCTTCGATCGTGTATGGCACAAGGGGCTTCTTTCGAAGCTGTCTTCCTATGGGCTTCCCGAGAGTTTGTGCAAGTGAATTACCAGCTTTCTCACTGGGCGGAGCATACAGGTCGTTCTCGACGGTTTTTGCTCGGACCCCAAGCCCGTGAACGCCGGTGTACCCCAAGGCTGCGTGCTATCCCCAACCCTATTCCTCTTGCATATCACTGATATGTTGGATATTTCCAACTTACATTGTTATGCGGATGACAGCACTGGGGATGCGGTATATTCCGGCCGTGCAGGTCTCTCTCGAAAACGTCGACGAGTGCCGAAAGAAACTTGTGTCTTCTGTAGAGACATCCTTGGGGATGGTCTCAGAGTGGGGTGAACTGAACCTCGTTCAGTTTAATCCCCAAAAGACACAAATTTTTACGCGTTTACCACTAAGAAAACCCCAATTGTCGTATCGCCGCTCTTCGAAAGCACACCCCTCAACGCCTCGCCAAGTATCAGTATACTGGGCCTCGACATTTCGAGCGACTGTCAGTTTCGTGGTCATCTGGAGAGCAAGGCCAAACTTGCCTCGATGAAATTGAGTGTAATCAATAGAGCGAGGCAGTATTTCAATCCTGGCCAAAGACTTGCGCTCTATAAGACGCAGGTCCGACCACATATGGAATACTGCTCTCATCTCTGGTCCGGTTCACCCCAATATCAGCTTCTACCTTTTGACCGCGTACAGCGGAGAGCCGTTCGGATTGTCGGGGACCCAGTGCTCTGTGAACGGCTGGACTCTTTGGCATTGCGTAGAGACGTGGCTTCTTTGTGCGTTTTCTATCGCATTTACAACGGGGAGTGCTCCGAAGAGCTTTTTGATCTGATGCCCGCCGCCGAATTTCACCACCGCACAGCACGACATCGCCTGCAATACCATCCTTACCACCTGGATGCGTGGCGATCCTCTACTGTGCGGTTTTCAAGAACATTTTTTCCACGTACCACAAAGATGTGGAATGGACTTCCTTCGGCGGTGTTTCCAGATCGATACGACATGGGTACCTTCAAAAAAGGCGTTTATACCCACCTCCAAGGCCGGCAACGCTCTTGTGAGTCCTCGGACGTTGCAAGAGTTCGTGGGCGGCGGTGATCACTTCACACCTGTGATCCGCACGCTCGTTTGCCCTCTTACCACATAAAAAAAAAAAAAAAAAAAAACAAAGTTTCTCAAAATCAAGATCAATATCCTCTCACCCACCAGGATTTGGTGGGTCTAAAGGAGTTACTTCGAAAGTCGAGGAGGAACGTTTGATCACCATTTTATAACATTAAAAAAAAACAAGCTTCATTGGGCTTTATAGTTTATTGATTAAACCTACAGGGTCACATTTCTACAGCTAGTTTCTTTAACTTATGTAATAATACTTATTGGTCTAATCTATCAGCCTTCCACTATTTTCTTTGCTTCCTTAAAATAATATTATAGTTAATATTTCAAAGCATTAATTGAGATATGAAAGTTGGCAAATTAAAATGAAATATTAAATGTATTTTTTATATAATTTGTTGTAGTTGTTTTTTTATGATTTGCAAACATAAATTATGCCGGTGGGTTTCTGGGGTTTTGCTCAACTGGTGAGTTTTGCAATCTAATGGTTATATCCTGTCTGAACATGTTGGGTAAAAGGAAGTCCTCTAAGTTGGTTGCACTGTTGGAGGGTCTGTCGAAGGGGTAGCCCATGCTACGTCTGTCTGGATACAAACGGTCCTTCAGGCCACAGTAACTAGATGCCTCTTTACAGGTCATTTGAGTACCATCCGGGTTATTTACCTGAATAAATATATTTATTACCAATGGTGAATAAAAAACAGGGCCAATAGAAACTAAAAACTTCAAAATGTCAAATAGGTAATTTCTTTTCTACGGTACATGACTTACAATATTAAAGAGCTTTTATACATTAAGCTAATAGTATGAGTTTTGAAGTGAAACAAAAATTAAATACTTACACTATCCTGGTCATAGTTGGAGAGCATAACGAACAACTCGTACTGAGCTCCGGCCTCCGTGCCCTTGGGCACCAGCATGTGCTGTGGCCAGCCGCAGCCGCAGAAGTTAAAGGAGGCGAGGTCCCTGGCGCGCGGCTGGCTGCCCTGCCGGGACAGGTCGCGGAACGTCTGCTCGAACGGAATGCTCACCGACGACTGGCTCGATTCGCGGGTTATCGTATTCTCGCCCGCGTTCACTGGAATTTTGAATTTCGAATCAGCCTATACGTGTCTGTTACTGCTGTATAAAGGTCTCCCTGAGAGAGTAATTATCATTTTTTTCTGGTTGGAAGACGAACTTGAGACCGCACCATTATCGTCAAATTTCGAATGATTAATTTAAATATCCGCAAATCGTTAAAAACAGGATAGAATACCAAATGTAGTCGGGTTGTCTTTTTCCGATTGATTCATAGATTAAAGTGAATTTGTTTTTCAATTTGATAACGTAAAATACTTTGAGAGAAAAAATCTTTCAAACACTGGTGCTATAACTTACAGGGCGTCACAAATTTGTCCATTTCGACAAACATCTTTCTTTGGTCGTTCAAGGTCCAGGGTAGTTTACGTTCGTCGAACTTTGGAGCTATGAACACGCGGACTGTGGTGAGACGAGAAGGGCCGGAATTCGTCACGTTGATGCTGTAAAGATAGCAAAAAAATAAAGCAATTACGCTCGAAATTAGTAATTCAAACTTATTTCACAGGCCCCTTATTTTAACTGATAATTCTATAAAGGGTTGTATTTTATTCCTTAGTATAGATGGGATATAATATTGTACTCACACATATCGGAACTCCCTGTGATTGAGATGAGTGAATCGTGCAAACACGGAGCTTCTGTCAGAGAAATCAAGACCTCTCGAAAGATCGACGTCGCTTTGCATCCAGAATGTGTTTAATGTGTTTTCGGATCCTGTGTCGCTGACTATACGCGCGTTTGTTATCTGTACGCCAGGGTTGCTCAGCTGAAATGGAAGGTAGAAAATAACATAACATAAAGAATTTAGGTATTTCTTGTTAATATTAAAAGTTAAACAGATTTATATTTTTATAAAATAAAAAAATGCGCCACCTCAGAACGTGTGTACCGGGGTACGTGCTCTGATTCTTTGAACTTCTGGAAAATATCGTCGATAAACGCGTGCCAGCGATAGAAGAAGGGGTCACGCATCGTGGTAGCCTCGTCTGCCATTACGGTAAAGGATTCCTGCGAGAGACATTGAAATTACAGCTAGGAATACGGAATCTCGGTAAGATCCTATGTCAGTGAGTTTATCACCAACATATGCTTCATACGTACGAGGTACCGATGTGTGGGGTCGTGCATGTAGGCCGCGAAGTTGTGTCCGTTGTTATGCAATGAGCCGTACAACTGCGGGTTAGGAGACAGAATGCTGGCTTCCAACATGTTCCCGAGCGTGTCAATGTCCAGTGGCCGAGTGCTGCCATCACTCTGAATTCAGAAAAACATTTATTTCAGCCGTAAGACTTTGGAAGAGGCATACATCATAATGTAACAATTTGGCGCAACTATTAATTCTCAATTCCCTTTTTTTTGTGGATGTGGGTGAAATTATGTACCATTTGCACGAGCCCTGTGGCAACAGCCTCTTCGATATTTCGTCTCGACCTTTGTACGTCCTTAATTGTTACATTCAGTTCGTCGGCTGGTCGGTTAAGGTCCTGCCAACGCATGTTTGCTTGACGTGGCGGCCAACCTCGAGATGACGTCAGGCTATCTAGCTTCGGGAAGTAGGCCTCAGGAATGGGTTCAGACCAATCGCTGAATTTTTTCACTCTTGCTAGTGAATTGTTGAGGCGTTCGCCATTGTATCTGAAGAATAATAAAAGTATGTTTTGTATAAATATTGTAGACCCTACACAACGACCGTATTTATTTTATTTACCGTGCAATTATCTGTTCATGCATATAGAAGAATAACTCTCCGCGGCGGTCTTTGTCTACGATTTCTCTTTGAGTGGCAGAGAAAGGATACACCAGATGCCAATGCCAGTGGTGAAGATTCACACCAATATCTTCACGGAAGTAAGCCAATCGATGCTCAATGTCGAGATCCGTTGCAGTATAATCTCTTGGAATAATGATTGGAATGCGCTACAAAATAAATTAATACTAATGTTATGATAAAAATGCTTAAATTATTGTATTAAATATTAATAAGGCTCAAATTATATAAAAACGCTATAAAATATGAAAAATATGTCTTTTCTTCTTTGGGTGAGTATTCTTTATGATGATTTGTGGGTAATGTTTTACTTACTGTTTGTACATTTATTAGCAATTGTTTGGGCATAAAATACCGTCATTCCGTTGATGGAAGGGAAAATCTTAGTCATGTGCTGTCTGGTATGTTAAACATTCTAGTAGTTGTTCTGCACTTATTATTCTTTATATAATGATTAATGACCTATATTATTTTTTATCCTCAGATTCAAAATTTATCAGATTTTTACAAATATTTTGTAAAAACAAAAAAGACAGGCACATTTAAAGAAATATCTTATTTTACTTAAATTGAGGAGCCTGCGTAATGGGTAAGGTACCTATATATAATTATTCTCGTATTATATGTAGAAGAACTGATTTCCTATAACTACAGTATATTTTAAATTGGTTAGCTGAAAACTATACAATAATCCATTCTGTCACATTAAACTTTTTGAATAATATTGACTTGTTGAACGAAACGGAACGTATTTCCTCGCAAAAGTCACGTAGGCCATTGAATACTTCGCGCGCGTGTTTATGTTGTTATAAAAATATAACCTGTGAGAATTCGTTAATATAATATATTAAATATGTTGTTATAAGAATGGAGGATCTCGAACTTAACCCTAATGTTATTGTAGTGCGTGCCAAACCCGAAGGACAGAGGAAAACATTTAAACCGAATATTCGTTCGATAAATAAAATCCCGAATGAGTTGCTCAATGACCCGCTTTTAAATAGAGCTTGTGAATCATTACCTCAAAATTACAATTTTGAAATACATAAGACGATATGGAGAATAAGATCTCTAGGTTCAAAAAGAGTAGCTTTGCAGTTACCAGAAGGTAGGATTTATAATAGTATAATACATTTTTTTTTGGGTACTAAGAGCAATATTTATAGTGTTATTCTTTTGCTTTAGGTTTAACGATGTTTGCGACGACATTATGTGACATAATTGAATCCTTCACTGAGGCAGATACTGTGATAATGGGTGATGTTACCTATGGAGCGTGTTGTATCGATGATTTTACCGCAATCGCACTAGGTGTAGACTTACTAGTGCACTATGGACACTCGTGCCTCATACCCATAGACCAAACTAGTAATATAAAAGTGCTGTACATATTTGTAGATATAAAAATAGACCCATCACATTTTATGGAAACACTCAAGTTAAATTTCCCGAAACTGACACATCTGGCTATAGTTAGTACAATACAGTTTGTTACAACATTGCACTCTGTAGCTAAAACACTGAGGAGTGAAGAATACATAGTAACAGTTCCACAGAGTAAACCATTATCACCAGGAGAAATACTTGGCTGTACAGCACCTAAATTGAATTCTGATGTTATCATATACCTTGGTGATGGCAGATTTCATTTAGAGTCTATAATGATTGCAAATCCCAAAATTCCTGCCTACAAATATGATCCTTATGACAAGAAGTTTACATTGGAAACTTATGAACATGAGCTAATGCAAGTTAATAGGAAAAATCAAATAAAAACTGCAGAAGATTCTTCCAAATTTGGTCTCATTCTTGGAACGTTAGGCAGACAAGGAAGTACCAAAGTATTAGCTAATCTTGAAAAACAAATACAGATTTCTGAAAAGAAATATGTAAAGATTCTATTATCTGAGATATTTCCTAGTAAATTGGCACTATTTAACCTAGATGCATTTGTCCAAGTAGCATGTCCCAGACTATCTATTGACTGGGGTACAGCATTTATAAAGCCTTTGCTAACTCCATATGAACTTTCAGTGTCTCTAGGAAATAGTAAATGGTTAAAAGAAGATGGTACATATCCTATGGATTTTTATTCAAATGATAGCTTAGGGCCATGGACACCTAATTATAAACCGGTTCTATGCTCGGGAACAGACAAAAAGTGTGAAAACTGTTGTGGTGGAAATGAAAGACATAGTAAATGACTTACTGGTGCACCCTGAGCTGATAAGGCAGCAGACTCTCTTGCTTGGTGAAACACTTGGGAGTCCATGAATTTTCCGGGAAAAGTTTCTGCATGGTTTGGGAGTCTGACATTCCTAGTGTCTTTTCTGAAAACAATTTAGGTGATACAGTTTTGTTATAATATTAAATATACCACATAAATATATATCTATCTTTCTATACTAACCTGTGCATCAAAGCAACTGAATAACAGTAGTTAAAAAGCTGGGGGTTCAAATGTATTCTTGAAAACACACATGTTGACAATAAATCTTGCAGTTGGTTGGCTGGGACGGCTGAGGACATTTATTTTTTTATATTTATTATATGAATTATTTAATTTTAATATCGTGAAAATAAAGAAAGTAATGTAATTGCAGTTTTTTTACCAAGTAATGCATCTATCACTTCATTTGCCATTGCTTGATGGCTAGGCAGGAATGGCGAGAAGTCAGCATCTTTGGGCAGTCTTCTGGCTTTAGGAAAATCTGGTATTCTCTCCAATTTCTTTAGTAGAATCACTTCACTTGAGTTATTTCCGAAGCGATTGTTGATTTCAATTCCATTGTTTTTATAATCTTCATCCTAAGTTTAAAATTTAATATCATTGATCATTAGAAGAAACAAGAAACTATTTACTTTCACACAAATAAAAAGCTGCAATTCAAGTTACTTAATTTGGAAAAAAATGTCAAGCAATTTATATGAATGGGATAACTTTTTAGGGCGTTTGAACTTTTTTTAGTAGTGCAACAAGTGTGGCCCATAGGGTTTTTGGATCATTAAAGATACTGAAGCCATTGGAATCCTTAAAATGTTTGTGTAAACAGAAAAAAAATTGTTAAACTAATTTGACAAACAATTCTTATTAAACTGTAAATTCAGTTATATTTCAGAGTTAGAAGCAGCCTTCTAAGAATATTTTTCAGTACTACTTTTACTAACTATAATGAATATCGGTATAATTACAAAAGAATCAAATGTGAATAAGTTATCTGCTTTAAAAGGGGATTTTGGAAAATTATGCCTTATCTGTGTAAATTGTTATTTGTGCCATATATTTTTATTTCATGTAATAAATTGTTACCGATTGATATTAAACAATTCAATAATCGGTATTGAAAAATGCAATGCAATGCAATTAATATCTAAGTTCTTTTTTCTTGTTATTATTTACAGACATTTCTATAATAAAATATTCTAACAATACACAAAATATTACAATAAACATATTATGGGATATTATGATTGGAGGAAAGTCGCGGCAGTGTTACAACACTAAAGACTAAATACTATGAAATACACCAACATCTTTTATTGTGTTTAAATTGCCTCGCTCGTACTTCCTCACGGACACGCTCCATCACCAAGTGTTGGATATCTTCAACAACTTCACACATTTCACAGTTGGGGGTTCTACCTATCTCATCTAAATTTTAATTGCAGTCGTAAGAAATTTATTTTTATGATTGATTATATTTTACTACTTTTGATTTTCGGTCTTTTAAAATCGAACATGCAAATCTCCCTATTTTAAAGACAGAAGTCATATTTTTTTTCGAAAGATTCGTCAAATGATTCGTTAACAAAATTTGTACAGAAACAGGGGTACCTCGATCGGCTACTACAACAACGTCAATAACAATTTTCACCTCTACTTTGCCAACTAAACAGGAGCCTGGAGCACTACTTTAAAGGAGGGCTACATTCTAGGGTTTAACAGTTAAGGGTCAGTTACCTACTAAAGGGAATAGCAGACAGGACGAATCACTATATCACTTACAGGTATATAATGCCACTCACCAAGTGTTGTTCCGTGAGTTGAAACACTGCATTGTTGTCACCCTTTGGAGACACCATCGGTTCATTGGGACGGTCAAAAAGTAAGCTAAGGCTATCAGTAATGTTCGCCATTGTTTTAACCTATGAAGACTTTTAATTAATATAAGTACATAAATACTAACTTCACAGTGGCTGTGAAGTTGTAATGTCGTGAGTATGTCGTTAACCGGGAATTTATACTGACTTCGTTGCCTTAGTTCCGAGTGCAACATTGAATTATTTTGTGTGCAAAACCACAAAGGTTGTGATAAGATTCCGTGAGAATGTATGGCCAAATAGTTTTAATAGTTTACACTACCTATTTATCTAACGGAAGTGGTTCCGATAAAACTAGAAAATATTTTTTCCAAATTTCAGGACTTACAGTAATAAAATGTATGATTTTCCTTATTCATATCGTACATACATTCATAAAAAGGGAATAACCAAGTTACCAACTTAGAATTGACTCACATTAAAAACCTAAAACAGTTATTTATAATAAAACAATAAACAGACTTAAAATAATATAATATATGGTCATGAAATAGGTTTTTTTAAAGTCCTAAAAAAGTACCTATTTTATTTTAGCTACATAATAACTGATCATCTATATATATACATATAGGAGATTACGCATGTGCGAAGTCATCACGATATCTCTGGAACTACAGGGCCTTGAGACTTCAAATTTGGCAGGAATATTCCTTTAGCCGAGTAGATGTCAGCTAAGACGAATTTCACGAAATTCCAACCCCCCGAAACGTAACTTCAGCTCTTATAGGTATTAAATTAAAATATATTAAAAGTTCCAAAACTTTGTATATTTATTGTATATCTTTAGCTCCTGGAAAACGGTCAGAATATTTTAAAATTCACATACCCTAACTCAGAATTTTATAAAATTATATGAATTCTATTCATATAGGTATAAAAATATTAAATTGGAGACAGAGAGCAGGGGCATATATAATCGACAAAAGATCCCTTATAATAAAAAAAAATCTCTAAAATCCATTAAAAAAAAACCCTTTATAATAAAAAAAAACATTTTAAGATAAACAAGATAGAAAGAAGATATTTAACATGAAAAACAACAAAAAATTATGTTTAGCTTTTTCAATTTTTTTGACCGTTCTGGAGTTAGGAAAATTTTGAACTTTTATATTAAACTTTACCACAAAAGGATTCTCCCATGTTGATATAAATGTCACCATTAATACCAACATGGGAGCAGCATCAGCAATTATAGAACACAAATGGAAAGTTCAATTAAAATTAGTATAGATTTTCAGATAAAAGCTTTTTCATCTAATTACGAAGCAATGCCTCCACTCGCTAAGTCAATATTTTTCAAATCCAAACCCAAACATTGTCACTAAGTATTTAATAAGTCTCATAGAACAGATCAATAAATTAAACATAATTATCCTCATAATAAAATGTTTACTAAATATAGAACTTGTTATTAGGAAATAAAATGATTTAAACAATAATATAAATATTACATTTGAGGAAATAACAAATTAATTGAGTTAATATATTTAACACTATCTACATAACAATTTTGATTGTTTCTAAAATATGATCACAGTAATATATTTTTTATATAAATATCAACATTATTTATCTGTGAGAAAACTACAGACATGTTCAAGAAATTTTTCAGGTTTTTGGCTGTGAACCCAGTGCCCAGCCCCCTCTATGAATTTCAGTTCAGCCAGGGGGAAGTATTCTTGAATTGAAGGTAGATCACCTTTCCTATAAACAATAATATTATTTTGTTGTTGTAAAATCATATTATATTGTTTGCAAACATTTTGCAAATCAATCATCAAGTAAAAAAATAAATATGTTTGCTTTCAAATTATATAAACAGGTGCCTACCCTATATAATCAGAAAGAGCCCCTCCTATAAACAATGTTGGTCCACAATATTGAAGACCTTTCAAACTTGTTGGAAAACATGAGATATTTTGCTGAAAGTTTTCTTTCAATGCAGGGATGTTTACTCTCCAAGTATATGAACCCGTGTTTGTTTGTATCAGGTTTGTTAATAGAAAGTTTCTTAAATTAACATCAGGTGTAATTCCTTTAAGTTGTTCATCGGCCAGTTTCCTTGCCTTAGACATGGCAATTCCAGAACGTAATGAGACAGCCGTCATGGCATCAAAAAGGCTAACCATAGAAAATATCTGCGGGCTTGTCTTAACAGGTGATATGTCTACTGTAATTAAGCTGGATACTAGATCAGACTGTAATAGAAATATTAATTATTAATAATAGCCTAAATGTGATTAAAACCCTGTAATTAAAAACTGTAATTAAATTTATAATTTACGTACTTACACATAGTAGTGATAGTACCATAGCAGTACGTCCGCCCATACTATGACCTAATAGTGAAACTTTAGATATCTCTAAGTTTTTAAGTAGCTTCATTACATCATGTGCCATATGAAGGTAAGAATGCTGAGGGGAGTGTTTGCTATCTCCGTGATTTCTTGCGTCTATACTGATCACCTTTCTTCCAGTTGTTTTATGTATAGCTTTGCTCATACTATTCCAGTTGTTCTTTGAACCTAGAAGACCATGTAAAATAACTACAGGAGGGCTAGTACTACTCTCCTCTGATGTATTTTCGTAAGACGAATACGCTAAATCCACAGTTTCTGCACATGATGTTGTTGAATAATTAGTGATCGGTGAATACAACGATTTTGGGCATATTTTATATGGTATTCTTGTATATAGCTTTATAAAAATCATTTTATTTTAATTTTTAAATATTCTAAATTTATCTGACAATTGACATTCGGAGTGACGTTCAAAAATAAGTATTGAGATTTGAGATTTAATTAGTAAACGCTATTTTTGGGATATGCGTTCGCTATATTAAAATAATATTGTAATAAAATTAAATTTTGTAATAAAATTAAATTCTATATACATAAACAGTAAATGTCATTTTAATAGTTATTTTATTCAAAGAGTGAAGCTTCATGGAGTACTTTATTTTAGGTGGCAGAGGAGAAGTTGAGTTATTTTTATTTTTTGTAGAAATTCTGTTTTTTTTTTAAGTAGGGCAAACGAATCTGCGGGTCACCTGATGTTAAATGATTACTGCCACCCACGGTCCCTTGTGATATCAGACGATTCACCAGAGCGTTGCAGACCTATAGTGTAAACTCTTATAATCAGTGTTCTTGAACAGTTATTATGCATTTTAATAAGATTTGTATACATACAGAGCGATAATGTATGTGCTAATTATAAGATTAAAATCTGTGATCTAACAGCTTACAAAATAATAGATACCTCATAAATGTTCTTAACATTCCTTGTAATATTTTAACCCAAAATAAGCAGGAATCATCCGCTCGCCATCCAATTCGGTGTTCCTTACCTTGCTCCTGGTATTTTGTATTGCTTTGCAACTTAGGTTATTGTATTTTTTTTTACCAAACTTTACATATTATTTTAATAACATAGATGTGCCATTTGATAGTACAAATATATTATTCAAATTATAGTTGTTTGTTGATAAGGAAAACGATCTGAATGTGGGTTTTAATGTTGTAATCAATATATATATATATAACTAAAGAGTTATTGTTTTGTTGTTTATTGGAAAACGCTTATTTGTGAAAATGATTACGCAAATTTTATTAGGGAATTGTTTAAGGAAGGTTATAGGCTAAATAAACAATATCACAATTTCAAGAGCGGAGAAACTAGATAATAATTACATTATTGTAGTTTTCACCTAAAGTTCCAAACGTATAGTCCCGTCGAAAATAAGCAGCCATTTATTTATCCAATTTTAGCGATGATACGTCAACTAGGGTACTAATATCGGATTGTGACAAGGCTGCTTGTGAGTTAGTGCTCTTCTCTGATTGGTGGAGAATATTACCCGCTATTTTTCAGGTTGAAGCAGTTTTAATGCCGCTTAAATTGGATAATAATAATAAAAAACTGATCCCATTATCCGCATTAATTTCCATTATCAACAGCTATGTACGTCCCAAATATATACGTACTCTTTCGCAGGAGCTCTTTGGTATTATGCACAAACAAGCAATAACTAAACATGCCACCTGGAGTAAAAAATGGCCGGAAAATATTGCTTTTTTAAGCTCGATAATTGACCTTACCGTTTGTGACAGACTACTTGTTAAATGCTTTAAATCATACACGGTCAGCTATTTAAATCAAGCAGTAATAGCCCTTGATAGAAAAAGTTTAATAATAGTTTTTTTATAAAATACTAGTTTTTGGTACAGTCTAATGATATCAAACATAATATACCATATTAGTGTAGGTAATTGAGTATAAAGTTGAATGACAGAATAGCTTTCGCGCGCAACTCCGTCCGCGATGACTACAATAATGCCTTCTATGTTAGAACAGCTGGTTACAGTGGCGTAGCTAGGGTATTTGCTGCTTGGTGCAGCTAAGGACTTGATGCCCTTTAAAATGGCTCATAGAAAATCAATATTTCACCTAATTTTATTTTACTTGTCTCTAGATTGTATTTTTAATTTTCATTCTCTTATTTTTCTTGTACAAACTTGTCTAGCATGAAAAAAATTTAGAAGAATTGAACGTCGACTTTGATGCCCCTTTCATTTTGATGCCCGGTGCGACTGCACCGCTCGCACGCTCCCAGCTACGCCACAAGCTGGTTATACGAGGAAGAGCTTTTATACATTTTCCATGTTTTTCGTATATATTATGTCTAATATTATGCTATATTTTATTAAAAGGCACGGTCTTGTGCCGGTAGTAAAGCTTGTATGATGATATATATTTGATGTTACACTTTTCAATATAATTATTATAAATTAGCATTTGACAAAACGTTTTTTTTAAATCTGACAATAAGATTAAGAGCATTTAACATATAATTTTGCAATAAAATATATTTAAACATATAAGAATTCGACTACAATCTTCCAAAGTAAAACACATTTTAAGTAATTATTATTATCGGCCGTAAGATAATTATTGTTTACAATAAATGATACATGTCTTATTGAACATGTAGAAAGACGATCAGGGTGACATAAAAAATTGTAAAATGTTAATACAGTATTTTATTTCCTAATAACTTATAAATCTAGATATCTAGTTCAGCGAGGTTAGTTTAGACTACTACTGGAACATTTTATAATTTATATTATCACACCGTTGCTTATGTCACGGTGTGTGGAAAAAAATATAATTGAATTTTTTCGTTATGACATTTCTTTTCTAAAAATACATTAGCGATCTTTGACATACATTTAGCTTTTAAATTATTATGAATTTGATTTGCACGAGTACCTAACATTCAATAAATATAATTTTATTTGCAACCTGGTCAGTTTTTAAGTAATATTTTATCTTTACGTATTTCAAATTTATTGCCTAGCTCTATCTCCTATCAAAAGATTTTTTTTCCCTATCGAAATTATGCTTTAAACGTATTTGTCATTGTTATTAAAAATACTGTCATATCTTTCAGTATAAATAACAGCAAATAAAATCATTTTATCATCTATAATTCTCTAAGGGGTCTAAAATTTCTCAATACTGAGTGGTTAAGCAATATATATATATATATATATTGCAATATTGGGAGGACGCAAGCAGGTGGATAAAATTGTATTGGATGAATTACCTTCCATCCGAGTCGGCACAACTACCCTGGAGATTAGTCCAACAATCAAAAATCTGGGTATTTTTATTGACACATCCTTATCCTGGACCCCGCAAATCACTGAGGTAAGCCGAAAAGTTTTTGCAACTATGGGTGGCCTTAGACGCTGGAAAAATTTTCTTTCCATTAAAACAAAAATTTCCTTAGCTCATTCTCTCCTCTTACCTCTTTTAGACTACGCTGACTCTGCCTATCCAGATCTTTCTGAGGGACAACTTGATAAGCTTGAGCGCCTCCAAAACTCCTGCATTAGGTTTATTTTTGGATTACGTAAATTTGATCATGTGTCCGAGTTTAGGGCTCGCCTGAAATGGCTTCCGATCCGGTTTAGGAGACACCTTTTTTTTTTTTTTTTTTTTTTCGGGGAGAGATTCGCCAACCGAACCATACCCGCCGCTAGCGAGGCGACGGACGTGTGTGGGGTTCACTCGGCGCCCTATATTGACACCGAATGGGACCCACTAAAACTCCCCGGTTACCCCTTCATGCCCAACAGAGGTGACCCGGGGTCAGCCTTGTGGCTATTACCGGTCCACCTCTAGGCGTCCCAGCTAGTGCCGGGACTCGCGCCAAGGGGAGATTGCCCGGGATAACCGGGACAATCCCCAAACGGGCCGACCAAATATTTTAGCGCGCAAGGTGGCTACCCCTACACGCTGGCCGCTCACTGGGACACAGAGGGGCGCATATGTGCGCGCCGCCCTCGGGCCACCCGTCTACGCCGGAGAGGTGGGGCAAGAGCATCCTCCTCCCGCTCTCTCTCCGCAGTCTCCTTCTGCGAAATAACACTCTCGCAGAAAGTGGCTGCAGCCTCCCAAACTCTCTCGCTGGCAATCATGGACTTGACCATTGTTGCCAGCGTGAAGTTGCTTTCGCCGAGCGCCACTTGGAGTTCGTGGCGCTCGCGTTGCCAGGCCGGGCACACAATGAGTGTGTGACCGGCCGTATCGTCCGGGGAGTCGCAGTGGTGACACCGCGGCGAATCTTCTCGTTGGGCGACTCGGTGCAGGTAGTGACCAAAACAACCATGTCCGGTCAATACCTGCACCAGGCGGAAGCCGAGACTGCCGTGCCGGCACCCGATCCATTCTTTCAACACTGGACGAATCGCCTCGATCGTCCAGTGGCCGGCAGCTGGGTGGCCAAGTGCCTCTTGCCATTTGGCCAGAGTCTCCCTCTGGGCCAGGGCACGTACCTTCCTCACCTCCTCGAGGCAGGGTCGTTCCCCTCGCGCCCGAAATTCAGTTCGACGACGATGCACCTGGGCCAAGACTGCAGCATCGAGCTCCCACGGGGTCGTACCTGCGAGGACGCAGGCTGCCCCATGACTGACCGTGCGGTAAGCGCGCACAGCCCGAGCTACAATGACCCTCTGCGGTTGACGTAAGAGGGCCCACACTCGGGGGGAGAGGCACTCCGCCCAAACCGGGGCTCCGTACAGTGCCATCGACCTAATCACACCGTGGTATAGTCGACGGCACGACGAATTGGGCCCCCCCTGGTTAGGGAGGATTCGACCAAGTGCTGCAGCGGCGGCACATAATCTTGGAGCGAGGAGCTTGAAGTGCTCCTTGAAAGTCCAACAGGAGTCCAGGGTCAAGCCGAGGTATTTTAAGTGTTTCCCGACCTGAATCCGGATCCCCTCTACTTGGACACAGTCCAGTAGGCGGCCTGCGGCGAGGTGTGTGAAAAACTATGGCCCTTGTCTTTTCAAGGGCCACCTCTAGCCCGAGGGAGCGGATGCGTCGGACGACCAAGCTGGCTCCGACCGACGCAAGGTGATTCGCGTCCTCCCACTTACGCGCTCGTGCAGCCACCAGGGTGTCATCCGCAAAGCAAACGACATCCATCCCCGGTAAGAGCGCACCTCGCAAGACCCAATTGTACCCCAGGTTCCAGAGCAGGGGACCAAGCACCGACCCCTGGGGCACACCCGCCTTCATGGGCCACGATTGAACGCATCCTGTCGCATCCTCGTAGAGGACCACCCGGTCCCGTAGGTAATCCGTAACGAGGGCACATAAGTATAGGGGCACCTCGTGAAAGCGAAGTGCCTCCTCTATGCATTCATGGGGGAGGCTGTTGAATGCGTTCGCAATGTCAAGCGACACTGCGAATACAGCCTCTCCCTTCTGTGTGGCTTGCTTCGTCCATTCCTTAAGTCGGGCCACCGCGTCCATCGTGCCCCGGCCAGTCCGGAAGCCGTACTGGCAGTCCGCCAAATTCGGTCCTCGACTCTCGAGGTGCTCGACTATTCTGGAGGCAAGGATCTTTTCAAACACCTTCCCAGCCTCGTCGAGCAACACTACTGGCCTATAACCCGATGGAGAGTCAGGTGGGCGCCCATTCTTCCGCAGGAGGCAGAGCCGTCCGACCCTCCATCTTCTGGGGAAGCGGCATTGCTCTAAGCAGGCGTTGAGCACTGCACGGAAACGCTCCCTCAGAGGACCCAGGGCTATCGCCATCACCTTGGACGGGACGCCATCCGGCCCCGGAGCCTTTCCCTTCCTTCGGAGACGGTACGCCGCCAGTTCAAGCTCAACACTTGACACTGGCGGCCCAGTCACGCCATCCTCCGGGGTGATGGCGCTGGTGGCCATCCTGGGAGGCGAAAAGGAGCCCGGATCCGGGAATAAGGTATCCAGGACCCCTCTAAGCAGATCGGGATCCATGTTGGAGGTAGAGCGAGTTGCTTCCAGGAACTTTTCCCGCACCACCCGATACGACCTCCCCCAGGGGTCACTGTCGAGAATCTCTATAAATCGCTCCTCAGCAGCGACCTTGGCTCTACTGATGGATATCCGCACCCCTCCCCACGTAGCGCCGGGATCTAGGCATGGCGGCATCGCAAACAACTTTCAGGTCGTCCGCTAATAATTCTGCCAACCGGTCTGCGTCCCCCGCCATGTTGGCATGTGGCTCCGCCCATGATCTAAAAATCGCCGCCTCCTCAGCGACGTCGCGGCGGAGTTTAGTTAGCGCCCACCTCGGAAAAGCCAAGGGGGCACCCTCCGCGGCCACCAAATGGACCGGGGCTCCGGGACCGCCCACGGAGATCTGGATCCGGATGAATCGGTGATCCGAGAGACTCTCCATGGTGTCCTCCACCTGCCAGCTACATCTGGCTGCCAGCGTCGGGGTGGCAAAGGTGACATCCACTATGGAGTTACCCTGCCACCTCACACACGTCGGGGTGTTGCCCCTATTTAGGACCTGAAGACCTAGGCTGCATGCCCAGGACTCCAGCTCCTTGCCAAATACGTTGTTTGACCGAGACCCCCACGCGCTGTGTTTTGCGTTAAGGTCTCCGCCAAACAGTACTGGGAGGGGATGCGCTCTCCTCACCACCCCTTCTACCGCAGCCAGGAACTGCTGAAATTCGGCCCGGCTGCGATTGGGAGAGAAGTAGACAGATATGACCACTACACCTCCCCACGGACACATAACCCGGCCACATAACCCGGCCCCCTTTCGTGAAAAATGAGAGGAGGTCCAGCGCTTGTCGCCACCCCTACAACTGCCGCGGTCCCATCCGTTGCCCCGAACCACCTTCGTGATGATGGGATGTGGTGGGGCTCCGACACCAGCGCCAGATTACCTCGCCACTCCGCCATCGCCTGACACAACATGTCCTGCGACCTAGCGGAGTGGTTTACATTGCCCTGAACGATAACCCCAATGGACCTAGACATTAATGTCCATTGGAGTAACAGCCTTAGGAGTGGCCATAGCCACCGCCCTGGGTCTAGTGTGTACCATGGGCAGTGGGAGGCCTTTTACTGGCGCGGTATTGCACTGTGGACCAATCATTTTGTGGTCCGCAGGCAGGCCCTTGTCAGTGCACAGAGCGCACTTGTAAGGTGCCGAACAAGACGCCGCCACATGCCCCTCCCCACCGCAGCGGTAACACAGAACGCTGCGGTCCTTCTTAGAGGGGCATAGGGCTTGGGTGTGACAGCGCAGTGGGCGCTGCTCCAGCACTTGGAGGGAGGCCGAGCACCACCCCACTAGCAAGCGTCCCTCCGTTAAGATGGCCTCCAATACCTCTACTGGGCACGATGCCACTATCGACCCCATACCTCTACCGCCAACCATGATGTTGCCCACCCTGAACTTTTCAGGAGGGCAACCAGCCTTATTCGCCAACGCCACGCGCAACTCCTCAACCGACACCGAGTCATCCAGGCCGGAGACTCTGATGTCAGCCATCTTTGTGGGTCGGGTGACATTGGCCACCTCACCAAGGACCTCGCCCATTTTGGCGGCCAACCTGTCAGCTTGGGAGGCTGTGGCCTCTTTGGGGAGCTCCATGACACAGGCTCCTGTCATGGACCTGCGAAATTTCCCAGGGCCGATACCCAACTCACCCAAGTTTATTTGAGCCTTTGCCTGGGCGAGCGCCTCAGCATAGGTGGCCCCATTGGCCACCGCTTCTGGCTTGATTGCCAGCACAACCGCCAGGCTTTTCGGTGGCTTTGGCGCCCTTACCGCTTCTTTGGTCAGTTTGACGGCTGCCTGAGCTGGCATCTTCCGGGCTTTCCGGGCCTTCCGAGCCACCACCATCCATTGTTCCTCCTGCGGCCGGTCCTTACTAGAAGCCCCGGCCACCTGCTCAGACCCTCTAGTTGTGGCTCTCAATGAAGCCACCTTCGGCCTTGCCTTCTTAGGCAGGTTGGCCGGCGGGGTCAGCGTGGTGGGGACCACCCGGCTAGAGTTTACCCTAGAGGAGCCATCAGATTGCCTATCCGCCACCAGAGGAGGACGACGAACTTTAGCTGGCAGGAGTCTGCCGTCCACCTCCAGGCCCTCGAAGCGGGCTGAGATGACCCCACCGATGTGAGACATTAGCTCTTTTTGGAGCTGCACCATTGCATCTCCAAACTCTTCCCTGGTCAGTCCAGCCGACCCCCCGTTCCCTCCATCATGCGGCAAGGGCAACTCTCTGCGTTCTGTCTCCGACCCGGCGCGCTCTCGTTCAGAAAAAGACCGTCTCAGGGCCGCCACTTCCTCTCCTAGTGCGGTCAGTTGGCTCCTCAGGCGCCTGTTGTCAGCCTTCAGTCGCCGCATCTCCTCATCCTCCTCTCTGGCCGCGAAAGCCTGGACCACACGCATAATTGAGGAAGTGGCCTCCCTCATCTCCTTGATGTAGGTCCCCTTCAAGTTTGTGGACTTAATGAGCACCTGTTCGATTTTGCCAGCTCCCTCTTCCGCCACTTTCTTTAGAGCATGTACTGGCATTTCTGTCTCCATCTCACGCGGTGGTGACTTTTTCCCCTTTAGGGTCTTGGGGCTGGTGCTCACTTTCGATTCCGTCAGAGTCGAGTCCGAGTCATCGTTCGGAGCCTCTCCAAACTCCCTTCGGGCTCTCGACAGTCCCACCGAGTGGGTGAGACCCCCCCTACCCTTTTTTGATTTCGCCACTTTCGGTGCCGGCATCAGTTCCGCATCACAGTGCTGTTCATCAGAGGGTAGATCACATTCAGTCGAACTGCTTGCCCAGAGCCGTCTCCCAATCGGCCTCTTTCTCAATCCCACACGCGTTCTAAGTGTGGGCAACAACCTCCCGTCCTTGACGACCTCAAATCCCCCGGGGCCGGACTCTGACTCCATCTCCGAGTCCAGAGCAAGCCACACATCTGAATCCGCTGGAAAATCGCTTCGGGACGCTTCTCTTTTCAACACAGCAGTTTTTGGCAGATGGCGCTTCTTGCGAACACTAACCTCACGGTCGGACACCTCATCCGCACCATGGATTTTTACTTTGGTGCCCTTAGAGAGCGCCGCCTGAGCAAAGGTAATCTTAGGTCCTTTTTGCTTGCCTGGGTCTTTTGCTAGAGAGCCGACCAACTGGGTCGACTCACTCGTGTCTAAAACAACGGAATCCTGATCGTAATGCAATTCAGAGTCCAAGAGGATAGCCTGGTCATCGTTCTCCTCACCACGCCTCACACAATTTTTATTTAGACAGGTCGGTGTGGACGTGACCTGTGCAGGTACTCCTGCTCTAAGGCAATTTTTGCCCCCCCCCAGAGTACGAGGGGCAGACGGGGACCGAAGTCACCGTGAGGGATTCCTCAGCGCTATCGCTGAGACCCTCCTGGGGACATATTTTAAAATTGCACTTGTCCATATTTCCTTTTAAGGGGGAAGGTCCCCATGGGACGCCCTCATCCTTACGCAACCCCTCGGCAGGCGTCGAACCTCGGGATTGGCAGAGCGCTTGCCAGCTAACCCTACGCCACAGCACGCTAGACCGCGGTTTCAGGGTGGTTTTTTTTTATAGAGGTTCCCTTCCTCGCGGCCCTGCAAGTGAGCCCCCGGTCCCGGCCGAAGTGCAATGGCCGGGTTACGGTATGATGGCTGCTCCTAGTCTGGCCCCTCACCCTAAACCTCCCGGTATGAGTAGCTCCGCCGGTATAGCCTCAGGGATCATTGTGACACGCAAGCCCCCCCACCACGACAAGGTGGCAGCCCTTGGGGGGGTTAGGAGACACCTACACATGCTGACTCTTCTTTACTCAATTCTTTATAATCCTCATACTCCTTTTTACTTAAAACAACGTTTCTCCTATCTCGGCTCGGATAATGAAAGACAAAATCTAAGATCGTGTAAAGACAATCGTTTGCATAACCCTACTAGGCTATCAGGTTATTATAGTAATTCGTTTACTTGCAAGTCGGTAGCATTGTGGAATGATCTCCCCGCTGAAATCCGACATTCAAGATCACTCTCAATATTTAAAAGTCGTTTGTATACTCATTACCTATCAATTACTAATATTTAATAATGTGTATTATTTATTGTATTATTATGTATTGAATATATATATATATATATATATATATATATATATGTATGTATGTATGTGTATCGGAATAAATATAGTATTAGTAATATTATTCTTAATATTTTTTATTTGATTTCTTTTTTTTTTTTTTTTGAACTATACCGCGTTCTCGTAAACAACTCCTTTCTCCAAAAGGTTGTCTGTAAGAGATTGCTTTAGCAATAAGACCGCCTTTGCACCCCTTTTGTGTATCTTTTTTTTATTTCACTGTTTTGTATATTTTTTTTGTTTTTGTGTGTGCAATAAAGATTATATCTATCTATCTATCTATATATATATATTTTTTTTAACTCTTGAACTAAGTTGACGCTTGACGATATTCCACCTGATGGGAAGTGGAAACGTAGTCGTAGGTGGTAAAGTGCATCAACTTAGTTAAAAAGAGTCTATTTACTCTTTGCCTTGAAGACATCTACGTCGTATTCGGACGGAAATACCGACGCAGGCAAGCTGTTCCATAAAATGACAATAATCAATTAAAAAAAAAAAAAAAAAAAAAAAAAAAAAAAAGTGAAAAATATTGCTAATGCTGGGTAAAGACTTCAGAGAGTATTTTTTTTCCAATTGAGTTGAATAATTAATTGTTAATTGTTATTAATCTAGGTTTGATGATGTTTTTGGAGTGCTAATAATGTAACGTATATGAATTATAAATTTACTAATAAAGCAATGATTTGAAATGTTCAAAAAATTAAATCAATAAGTTATAATTCAAGTAATATATAAAAGGATTTATATCTTGGGTGTATATATTTTTTAATTCTGATTATTTTTATGTAGGTCCTATATGCAACTATATATATTACATATATATATATGTAGAAAATATATTCTACTATTATTGTTATGTAAGGTATAGTATATAATGTCTAGTTGATCAAGAGTTTTCAAAAGAATAGAGAAAAGACTAGAAAGTACACATATGAAAATTAAAAAAGTAAAACAAAAAAATATTACAAAGATATGCAAGTGGCAAAAAAAAAAAATTGAATGTCGTCTCTTTTATCCTTTTACTCGTATATTGCAAAAAGGGTGAAATACATTTTTTTGCCCTTTACCTAAGGACAGGTGAAAAAGATGGAAATTGGTGTGTATTTTCCTACATTTTTAGATGAAAATCATAGTATATATTTTCGTAAATTATTAGAAAGTAATTACAAATTAAAAATAAGATTGTCATTAACACTTTTAACTCGTGGATAAATAGGTTAGGTCATATTAATTATTTTGCATTATTGTTTGTTCTGGGTTGAACTGTTCCATTCTGGGCACAGACGGGTCCGTTCAGATTAAAAAGATTCAAAAAAATGTATTGGTTTAGTTTTTTCACAAGTCGCTACACATCTATTGTTTGTAATTGGAAGTCTAAATGTGCACTTATAAGAATAGTGCTGTTCCGTGTCAAATTGACAAAGAGGCGTCCATCTCCAAAAGGAAATCCGGCCGGTATATTTTTTATAGGTATTACCATATTCATAAACGTATAATTACCCTGAAAAAAAAAACAAAATTTAAACAACATAAAAATTAGTTCAATTATGTTTGTCAGAGTTATATGTACATTAAAAATATATTTTTTTATTTATATCTTTACCATATATATTATATCTTTTCCATACCAGTGATCACATGTGTACGTCAAATAGAAGTGAAGTGTCAGGAGGGCCTATTTTGATACCATACTTATCGAAATAAGTCCATTTATACTAAACACTTAACTAACTTAATATTAACATTATGAGTTCAAAACGACCCTTTCTGATACTTCCACATTTTTAGAATCGGTGTTGAATAATAGTTTTAATGACTTACTTTTATTATTGGGCAAGTCAACTCTGGCATGGGGCGGACATCTTCAGGTATTTTATTGAAAGACTCTATAAATGCAGCAGCAATTAAAACGTCTTTCTTGAGAAGATCACAGATTCGCATGGTATACTCGACGAAACTTGGTTTATACACGTTTGATAAAAGTTGATAAAAAGCTATATACATCTGAAAATTACATTATAAATAATAATATAACTTGATTAGATGTTGCCATTGAAATAATGTAAGTTAAACTCCTTCGAAAGTATTTTAAATGATTAAAAAAAAAAGGATAGACTACCTTGTAATTGTTATTGATTGTTTTGATAATAGTGGTATTGAAATCAACGTAATGTATCGGATTTACTCTGGATTTTTGTTTCGATTTGAGAACAGTGTTCCTAAAATATTCAGGATTAACGATCGTGAGCTTCGGTCTTTCCAAACTAAAATATTTCTTCTGAAATAAAATACTTTTTTATAGCACCAGCATTTATGTTATGGTTTAATTTCATAATTGCTACAATTACAAATAAGTGATCGTACCTTTAGGCAAGAGTTCTTTGGTATCGTACACAAACAAATAACAACGAAAAATGTAATCTTATATAAAAGCGTCCTAACACCTGTAGAGTATTTAAGGAACATAATGACATATATAAAGTGACTTAGAACACTGTGTTACTTTTATGAACTGTTAAAAATGTTATACAGTTTTTGCTTTAAACAGTACAGTAATTACTAATAATTTTAATATAATATAATAGAATCATTATAGAATAGAATAGATATTCAGAAAGTAAATTGAATTCGATTATCAATAATTGTTACGTACATGACACACGTCAATTACATGATAGACATTAACAACAGATTTTTTTTTGTTTGTTGATCTGTTTGTCTGTTTTGTTCAGGCATGAACCAAAAAATATTACACTAAATTATATGAGGTAAAAGGCTCACTGATCCATATTGTATATTACTTAAAAAACAGAAATTTAAAAAAAAAATGTGTCATTTACGGAAAACCGCAAACACTAGTGACTAAGGTCATGCGGAATGGACGTATAAATATAAATGAATACGCCCTTTCAGAAAACACACTATGCGGCGTAACTACGTTTATATCGACACACTAAGCGGATTGGGCTTAACAACCAATGTAACCTTATCAGTATAAAATTGACTATAGTATGATTACATTTTTTTGTATACGAGTATTTACCGGCCTTAACTTTAACCAGTAACCATATCAAATTTCATCTATATCGGTACAGGTCCATAGTTTAAGTATGATGAATCAATATATATATATATATATATATATATATATATATATATATACATATATATATTGATTCATTATATATATATATATATACACAGATACAGAGTTGCTTTTATAATATCAAAAAATATTAAATAACTTTAGAGAGTCAATTAAATAATGAAGTTGGGATTTAGATAAATAATAAGCAAGTTTCAAATTTAGGTATTAATAAAACGGTGGGCTGCATTCACCTTGACAAACACATAGAGTGTATTCCTAGGTAAAATTTATCAAGTTCTCAAATGCTAACTACCCGACACCAAGTTCTGTTGAAAAAAAACTTGGATCTTGGGCCACTCCATATAAAGATATTTATTGGGCTCCAGGTGAACTTGACCCAAACAGATGTCACAACTTTTATTATCCGTAGGAATTTGGGACTTCTCTGATATCACCACATGGATGGCCCAGGGAACTTGGTAAACTTTACAACGCGAAGTGTTTTGGTTTCGAGCTGATTCTCTTAAAAGATCATAAATCCTCACACTTTTTTTGTTTGATATATTTCTGAGCTTCCGAGCCAAGAATTGTTCGAGTTCTAAGGTCATTTTGGGACATGTTTCCTTTTGACCGTGACAAACAATAAAGTAAGTGTTTTTGATTTAATGTTTCACTTAAAAATCTAAAACTTACTTTAAAATGTTCTTACGAAAATGTTCTTTCAATTGCATTTTTAAATGTTCATAAAAATGTTATTTTTCATAAAACAACGGAACTCAATATTTACTCATATCTTTTAACGCCGTTCTGCAGAATCCAGGGTTGTAAAAGGAGTATTGTACTATTTTCTTTTACAAAAATGGCGTAAACGTAATACCTTTGTCATTATTTTTCATAAGTCAAAAGGACGTAAAAGACGAATACTTATTACATTGGCTTTTACGCCCAAAAAAATTACATTAATAATAGTGATACATTTGGTATAAACACCATTATTTTCTTAAAAAACTGGTTTAAGATATGAAAAAGTTCGGGTCGTGTAACACATTGTAACACATTTATAATAAAAAACATGTCATTGAAAATAAAGTAATAGGAAAAAAATATCGCAATATTTATAGAGATGGATACGACATGTGTCTAAAAACCTTCAAAAAAAACCTTCTCCCTCAAAGGTCAGAAACGCTCCAGTCTTTCCTTTGACCTTTGCAATGCTTTATTATAAAATTATCATTATATTTATCCATCATAAAATGGGATAAGGATTTGTCAGCTTGGCTAACTTATAAGTTAGGATGTAGGCAGAAGCTAATTTAATAGATTATAGATATAGATATAGGATACACTATATCTAACGTAAATAAGTATATATATTTAATAGCAATAAAATGCCGGTGGTTACATAAAATTATATAATTTTAATCAAACTCCATTGTTTGTGCTTCGATTATATGGTTCAACGGTGTGACAAAAAATTTAAAGTAATTTTATTTGGTTGTTGTAACAAAACTGACCACCGGATACTTTATTATTACAAAATAATATATTAAAGATATTATCATAAATAGCAACCGATTTTACGTTTCCTATTTAAATGTTTTCAAACTTCGTTTCCTTTACAATAATTATATAGATTATACTATCATTTTGAACATATTTTACACGTGTAAATAATCAGACAATAGTTTTTAATTAAAATTATTGACAAAAAAGACAAAATTGTTTTATTTTTGATGTAAACATTTGATTTTCTTGTGGGTGTAAACACTATTCTATATTTAAACAAGGTTAATAAGATACAACTACAATTAATTTTATAGAAATCCAATTAGCAGTCTAGTTGTGTTGTAAGTTAAGTCAAACTAGTTTTTGTTTTTCCTGTAAAAGTTAGTGAATAATCTTAACTTTATTAATCTTAACTATATTAATTTTTTTTTATTAAAAATGTCTTCTACACCTATCCTTGATACCCAGAGTAGATTGCGATGAGATATGATATTATGGAAATATACAAAGTAAACCAACCTCGTCTTGCAGATATTGGTTTGCTATCTACATTTCCTAACCGAATATGCCGATGAACTTAAACGTTGATATGAGGACCAAATTGTAATTTGAATGTAAAGATATACCTTAATTACTAGTCTTAAATATCTTGTTGTCCAGAATTAAATTTAAACTGCAGAAAATATATTTATTATAATTAGAAAAGTGAGTTAATAAGGATCTACCGCATATATTTTATAATATAATTCTAAAGTTTTTACTCTGAAAAGCTTAGCTTTCTAACAGTTGTATATATATATATATATATATATATATATATATATATATATATATATATATATTTAAGTTTCAGATTATTTTATAGTTTAATCAAACGATTTTTATTTCAGAAACTATATTTCAGTTGGGAGTATCTAAGAACAACGTTAATTCATCTTTATTATTTTCGTATTATTGATTTCAAGTCTAGACAAAAATCTAGGTCTTAACCCCATACATATCATCGTTTTAATGTTATAAAATAAAATAAAAAAATATAAAAAAATTAAAGCCTTTTATTACTTGACAAAACAAATGTACAATAACTAAAAAAATAAGTAATAAAGTAAACACTAAGTTTATAGGAGATTTTCCATATAAATAAAAAAAAAGGAAAAAAATAAAAAAGTAAAGTAGATATTTCTTGTAAATTTTTAATCCATATTGTTTCCAATCTAGTTTTCTTATTACTGATTCTGTTGAGATATGGCAATTTTAGCATTTAGAATCTATGGGAGTTTGTCTATGGCAACCCTGCCACTCTCTCTACCGTGTGGTCCCTTGTAACGTGCAGAAGAGTGTTTATACCGAATGATAAATATTAATATAAATTGTAATACTGAAATACAGATTGTAGTAAGGAATACTTATTATTCAATATCCAGAGCCACCCTCAAAACAGCAGATTCTATTGATAAATATTTGTGAAGAAAAAGGGTCGCCCTTTGCGAATAGGAAAACTTGAGACAAGTCTCTCTAGTTTCACTCTACCTTTATTGTTTTCTTATATATTTTTGATAACCTGTATGTATACTTTTTCTACTCCCTGATCTTTCAGCGTTTCCCAGATGCTTGCATATGACACAGTACCAAAAGCTTTTTATAGTCAATGTAAGCGATGTAGAGTGACCTCTTTTATTCTTGATATTTTTCTCTGAGTAGTTCTAAGGTTTGGATGTAGTCTATAGTTGAGAAAACCTGCTTATTCTAAAAAAACTGGTTTCAGAAAAGCTTGTCAAATTTCCAGTGTATTTCTTATTTTTTTATATATTATAGAGAATAAATTGTACACACATGGTTATAAGCTTATAAGCCTATAATTGCCTATATAGAGTAGGTCACCTTTTTGGTATAATTATATTATATTTCACAGCCACAGCACATGCTCCTTTGCGACTTCGAGACTTTTGAACAAATGTAATCTAATTTACATTAAAATTTGGAAAAGCAAAAAGCTTTAAGCCAAATTAAAGTAGTTGATAAGTGATCTTTGGGTTCTTTGCCTCGGCGGTGTTGTGGTTTTTGGTAACGATAAGTGGTTTCCTACATCCTAAAACCAAGGTGTGGCCTGGAACCTGGTTTGATCCAAGCTGCGAAGTTTCTTAGTGTGTTAGTTTTATCCAGGTTTATGTCATCTAGTATTATCTTCCTGTATTTGGCGTTGACAACTGGGTCACCAAGTGGCGTCACATATTTGACTTAGAACTGGTTTTGGTTTTTATCTTCATGAAGTTTTTGGGGCCGATTGCTGTTGGTGGTTGACGCAACCTGAGGTATTGAAGTTTTTCCTCCCGATCTTCGTATGCCACTTCCTCACCTTAGGGTTTTTTTATATCCTAAGTATAAACCTTGCGGCGGTTGTGAAAGGTCATCATGCAAGTTAGTGACGTTTTTTGCTTTTTATTACCAATGCTTTTTTTTTTAAAAGAAGGTTTAATACCTGATCACCTACAATAGTGACGCCGATTGATAACTTTTTAAAACTGCGTTAAAAACAGCAAGGCACTGCCGGGTAAAAACTTAGTATAAGCATAGCATGTATGTCTATAGGCATTATAAATACGACATTTTCTCTAAAATATATTAAATGAAACAAACAGTGTTATATACTATAATGATGCAATAATTATTTTCAACGCCCACAACGAAATTCAATGAATAAAGTGAATAAGAAAGTCCCAATTTCAGACAATTGGAAAAGATTATTCTACTTTACATGGAATATACCATATACTTTAATTATCACATGGTTTTTATAAAATATAATAATAGTTATTCTACCGTCCATTGCTGGAAAATTGTTTGGCAATAAAAACGAAGGCATCCCCATTTTAGTATAAAAATAAGGGCCCTGCAAAAGAAAAATAAACTTAATTAATGCGATACGAAAAAAGTATTTTTCGGTAGTAGTTCATCCAATATTATTCAATCTAGTAATCTATCATCTTTAACTCACAGGTTTAAATGGACACTTGAAGGAGGACATTGGGCGTTTATCTTTAGGTATTCTGTAGAAAGCTTCCTTAAATTGCTTCACTATTATATTATTATCGCTTACAATGTCACATAGCCGATAGTGAAGTTCTAGCAAATTTGCAGTTGGCAAGATATTACTTTGTCGTTGAAGAAGAATAGTGACCTACAATCGTTTTTCTAATTTTAGTTCGTTTGGTACTTTTGCTTCTAATATCTAACTTAATTTCTAATTATTATATTTTTTAAGATGCACTGGTTGTTACGTTTGTAGTATAGTGTTATTTAGTCTATAGCCTTCTTTAATAAGTGAACATAAACTCCTAAAATAGTTTTTCTTATGTTAGTTTGTTTGATACTTTTTCTTCATACATTTAAATCATATTGCATTTCTGTCGACCCTTTCCCCGTAAACTGCAGATTTTTTTTCTATTTGTATAAGACACTACACACGAAAATGAATTACTAGGCCCGAGTAAAAAAATTACTTATTTTGTATATTTTTCAAAATGCACTTTCAAATACTGGTTATAATGTTTGGGGTATAAAGTTATTTAAGTCCATGGCCTTCCTCAATATTTGAAGATATCTTTTCAAATGTAACTTGAATTTTCAGAAATAAGTTTGAAACAGCACAAATAAACTAAGGGACGGTGTCGCAGAGGTTTGAGTCCTACCTGCCTGTCCTACCTGTTGAAAATGTTTTATTCTATATTTATTAGAAAATAAAAAAAACTTTACCAAATATTTTATACTATTATAAAATATATTGAGGTACTTAATGTATACTAATATATAGTATTCTGTCTGTGTTTAAAATACTTAGAACCAATCATAACAATGGAGCCAACTCTTCTATGCATTCCACATAATTAATTAGCTTTGAAATAAAAGCTTGTGCTAGTAATTTTGATACATACATTAACAAAATATTGAGGTAAGCAAAATAGTATATAATTCAGTTTCTGTTTTTATATTCTTTAGATTGACAAATCGTTTTTTTTTATACTTACAGTGATCTCTTTGTCCAACGGTTTTAAAATTGTTGCATTAAAATCAAAATAATGAGTGCTGTCAGATCGATTTAGCCGTGAAGCCTTCATAGAAACATTTGAAAAATACTCAGGATCAAGAAATGCTAATTTTGGATGTTCACAGTCTAGCTGTTTTATCTAAAAAATAATTAAAGATTAATTTATTTATATAAATGTTAAGCTCAGTAATTAAAATAGATTTACCTCTAACCCATAAGCCATCGACAATAACAATATATACAAAAAAATATTCATTCTATCAAACAGTCTAACTTCAATCCTCTGCTACAACGAAGTATTAGTATATAGAGTTATATAGAAACATCGAGATATAACAATACACCAATTATTAAACCTAAATTAGATAGATCAAAAAACTATTTCATAAAGCTAATTTTCCGATCCAGTTACTATTAATTGAAAACTCAGTGTCGCGTTGTATTTAAATGATTTCGAGTCTCATAAGATTTATTTGTAAGCGCGTGCATTGATGAAGCTATCGTAATTATATTTTTGAAAATTATTATAAATTCTGATATGATAGAGACACATCCTGCAAAACTAGATTATAACCGGATATTAAATTTGCTTTCATAAATAGTTTTTTGGCCTTATCTGATTTTGTATTGTTATATCTCCATGTATCTATAATAACTCTATATGCTATTACTACGTTGTATCAAAGACTTCTAGTTATGTAAATATTTAGATTGTTTTATAAAATGATTAATCAGGTTTTGTATATGTTGTTATTTTCAATGGCTTATGGTATACAGGTAAATATAATTTAAGTACTGAGTATTACATTTATATAAATAAATTAATCTTTAATTATTTTATAGATAAAACAGCTCGACTGTGAACATCCAAAATTAGCCTCTATGGAGGCTTGTAATACTAGGGACATCACATGCACCTTGCCGACCCTTTAAAAATCTATTTACTTCTTTCTTGAAGAACCCTATATTGTAGCCCTCTGGGAAAACCTCGATACGGAGTTCATTCCACGATCGTAGGGTCCATGGGAGGAAATTCCTCTGAAACTGAACTGTACGGGACCATTTGGGCTCCTACATGTGATCGTGAACTCAAGAAATCATGTGAAACAATGCCTCGGAACACAACCCATTATACAAGTGGTAGAACATACACGAGGAGACAAAATCTCTTCTTACACTTAAATGCTCGATTCGGCTCGTAGGTAAAGGATAGTCGACAAGTTTCAAACAAAACAAACTGGTATGCTGGCCTGGTCTTCTAAGTGACTGCGGAACTGGACGTCACTGGATATGTCGACATCAAGGATAATTAAATTATACAGTTGGAGATGGTAAGGGTTCTGTCCTGGAATTGAGAGGCCACAATAGGTGGGGTTTTCTTAGCGGTGCACAAACTTGTGCCTTAGAGGTGTTGAAGTTGACCAAATTATCCTAACCCCAATCGAGGCCTCTACATAAGGTACTCTCGATTTGAGACACAAGTTGTTCACGATGTTCTTCCATAACGGAACTAAGTATGTTTGCACGGCCTGTGTATAACGCGTCTCCGGTGTTATCATATGAATATCAATAAATGCCTTCGATAGACAGCATATCATTAATATGCAGAAGAAACAGCAACGGAGAAAGTAAAGAACCTTGCGAGACACCCACGTTACATGTTACGAAAAGGTATCGCTTATACAAGCCCACTGCCGCACTAAACTGTTTGGGGTTTCCAGCGGCTTACCGGATGTGTATACTTGGAAATGGATATGAAGTTAGCTCCTTTATTACGATTGGTTCTATATATTTTTCAGCACAGACACAATATTATATGTTATTGTACATTAATATATTTTGTAATATTATAAACATATTGGAGAAAGTTTATCTATTTTCTTTCAATATAAAATCAATTTTCGACACGTACATCAGGCAGACCGGACTCAAACCTCGGACTTATGCGAAACCATCCCGTAGTTTACTTGTGTTCTTATGACAAACTTATTTCAAATAAGACTAATATAAGTCTTATTTGAAATGATATGTTAATTTATTGAGGAAGACTAGGGACTAAGTAACATTATACTACAAATATAACAAAAAGTATTAGAAAAAGATAATTAGAAATAATAACTTTTGCTTCTAATATCTAAATATTAGAAGTAAAAGTACCAAACGAACTAAAATTAAAAAAACGATTGTAGGTCACTATTCTTCTTCAACGACAAAGTAGTATCTTGCCAACTGCCAATTTGCTAGAACTGCACTATCGGCTATGTGACATTGTAAGCGATAATAATATTATAGTGAAGCAATTTAAGGAAGCTTTCTACAGAATACCTAAAGATAAACGCCCAATGCCCTCCTTCAAGTGTCCATTTAAACCTGTGAGTTAAAGATGATTATTTCTAGATTGAATAATAATGCATAAACTACTACCGAAAAATACTTTTGGTAAAGCATTAATTAAATTTATATTTCTTTCCAAGGCCCTTATAGTATTATTAAATAATGCCTTCATTACCAAACAACCGTGTGATAATTAAAGTATATGGTTTATTTCATGTAGAATAGAATAATATTTTACAATTGTCTAAAACTGGGACTTTCTTATTCACTTCATTCATTGAATTATTGAACTTTATTTTGAAATAAATACTGCATCATTATAATATTTAAAACTTTTTTTTTTTTTTTTTACATTGAACTAAGTTGTTGCTGGACTACATTCCACCTGATGGTAAGTGAAATGTAGTCATAGGTGGTAAGGCGCATCAACTTAGGAGCAGCCTATTCACTCTTCGCTTGAAGACACCCACTCGGACGGAAATACCGACGCAGGCAAGCTATTCCAGTCCTTCGCTGTACGAATTAAAAACGACGAGGCAAAACGTTTCGTACGGATAGGTGGAATGTCCACAACGAAAGGATGGATGTTCGCCGTGCGTCGGAACGTCCGGTGATGGAAGGGGGATGGAGGAATCAGATCATGCAATTCCAGCTTACACTCACCAAAATGTATCCTATAGAATACTGAGAGGCTCGCGACTCTACGTCTGTGTTCGAGACTATGGAGTTGAGCGTCAACCAGCTCAGGGTCGCCAATTAGCCTCTTAGCTTGCCTCTCAATTGAGTCCAGAGCTGCAAGATGACATTTTGCGGCACCAGCCACTATATGGCCACAGTACTCCACACACGACCGGATTTGTGCGTTATATAGTACTAGCAATTGTCCCGGTGTGAAGTACTGTCAGACCCTCGCAAGAACGCCAAGCTTGCTGGCGGCTGCTTTTGCTCTAGACTCAATGAACCGACCAAAGTTGAGGTTCGAGGAAATCTCTATCCCTAGCAACTGAAGTCGGTCACTGTATTCTAAAGAGACATTCCGGAAAGTAGGAGCCAAGGTGAAAGGGCTCCTTTTGGTGGTGAATAAACACGTCTGCGTTTTGGTGGCGTTGAATTTAACAAGGTTGGCATTGCCCCATACGGAGACTGCCTCTAGCTTGTCATTCAATCGCTGCACCATGGCTTCTCTTTCAGCCTGTACTTGATCTCTACTGGCCCGAGCACTCGGCAGGTATCTTTCCACCACTGTGTTGTCGCCTGCATACCCATAGACACCGGGTTTGAGCAGATCGTTAATATGCTGCAGGAAGAGAGTTGCAGAAAGAACGGAGCCCTGAGGAACTCCTGCATTTATTGTTAAGGGCTCCGATGAGCACCCGTCAACAACCACTCGGATAGTTCTGTTACCAAACTGTTTGTTTCATTTAATAAGTTTACCTAGTACCTATAGATATAAGATTATTTATTTATATGTATCATATTTAATATATTATTATATTTTTGTTATTATTATATTATTGTTTTATTTGTTATTGTGATATTATTATAAAAACTATTTTAACAATTTTGGTAACACTTTTAAAGATATTTCTGCATTAAGGAAGCTTTAGTTTGTTTGAATGCGCCAATGTCGATGTGCGGGAACTTTATTATTTTTTACATTTGACATTTTCTAGAATCATGTTGGTTACATTAAGGTTAATAAAAGTTTTAAATAATTTAATAATATAATAAAATCCGTCAACAACGGCAGGGTTAGGTTAGGTTTTATGAGGCCTACGACGTCCCCAAATTCTAGTTATGTGGGGAAAAGAAACAGTTCTGCGACAGTATCGGGTCTCAGTACTGATCTCCTTCTCTACATTTTAGAGACTGGCCCGGTTTTAGTAATGGCGTGACGAGGAACTTTCTTCAGTCTGTCCCTCGAGTACATGAGTACGAGAGATGTATCTAATGTATTTTAAAAATATCTTTAACCTTTTACACAGCGCAAGAAAAGCTAATATATGCTAATGTAGTAAAGCTGAAGAGTTTTATTTTTAGTTTGTTTGCGCCAATGTCATGAAATATATAATAGTATAATAAAATCCGTCAACAACGGCAGGGTTAGGTTCAGTGAACGTAGAAGAGTTACGATTGCTTTCGTATAAGAGCCATACGTTGGAGCTGGTGACGCTCCAACCTTCGAAACATTCAGGAACTCGGATTATTATTTTTGTCTGACTACAAAGATTATTTTATTTAAGCTTCGAGTATGATTATTTTACAACTAAAAAAATATTTTAAAAATTTAGATTTGGCCAACAACCCATTTTATTCATTATGTATGATGCTGCCATTCTCGTAATTTGACCTGGGAATATTTACAACAATAATAAATTATTAAATGGCTTGAAGATTTATATAAAATTGATTCATTAAAATGTCATTATTTTTAAATTCAGACATTTTTTGTAAATTTCTCATAGTTAGTTTGTAATCACAAAAATTACACCAAATGTTAGATTGCCGGCCATAATTGCAAACTTACTTGACTTTAACCTATTCACTTTAAATTATTTACTTAAATAGTCAAATCTTTGAACCTTAGAGATTTTAGACTGTCGGTTCTTTACTGCTTGAATTATGAAGGAAGTTATAAAATATATGCTGTTACTAAATCCAGTTTCACTTGTTATTTATTATAATGTAAGAGAATTTTGAAATGTTGACTTTACCAATAACGATTCCAAAGTAAACAATGCTTTTTTGTGTTGGAATATGGTTTACTTTTTCAGTTATGACGGCTATTATGTATTTTTTTAATGAAACTTTTGTTGTATTCTAAATGTATCCTAAATCAGTTTTCGTAGTATTCTGTGATTATAAAGAATTTCTGGAATTAAAAGTGTTATATGACAGAGGGAATATTCTATAACAATAATTAAGTTAATTAAATTTCAGTCTAGTAGTCTTTGATTGATGTGCGAAAAAACAAACAGACAAAAAAAAGTCTAATAATTAGGCAAAAATAATGAAGTTACAGATATATTTTATTTATATGTAAGAACAGATTGTTATGATTCTGAAATACCAGATAAAATATAAATGTTATACATATATAATTATAAACAAACACGTTAAGAGTAATTGAAAAGATATCAAATGAAGCAAACGAAGTCACCGGTTACAACTAGTGTCTTATGTATATAATGAATTTAATAATTTATGTCATTTATAATTAAATTTAGAAAAATAACATTGGCTAATATTTTTGTTTCGTTTATAACGTTTTTTCATTTAATGTCTCTTTAACAGTTACTTTTTATATCATCGTCGTATTTAATAGCCAATTTAATAAAGAATCAAAAATAATCATTATCCAGGCTGTTAAAATTAAGCGATGAAATTTTGCAAGCGCTTACATTGATGTCCATTATCGGAAATTCTATAAACACAAGATGTGAGATTTGTTTCAACGGCTTCAAAATTGAATGCCTATTTATAATTTAGTGCAACATTGCAAATATTGTTACGTAATTTCAGAGATATCGTTTATTTGTTCTCATGGTTCATTGTCATGTTCTGGATAAACGTCAAACATATAGTAACTTTAAAAGTTCTCATGAGGCCACTAGACTGAGGTTTTTCTTTCCACGGTGTATGCTCATATCCCTAGAAAAAAAGGTTTATGCTATAATTGAAAACTTTTTTTTTTATTTATAGGTTCATTTTCATGGAATGTTTGTTGACTGAGGATAGGTCCGCTCTGATAAATTTGATCCTAATTTTATTGCGTTCAACATCTACTATATAATACTGCTATGGCCGGTGCAGAGCTACGCAAATATCTCGGTCTGAAGAACTAGACAACCCGACGATAACTTTGAAGAACTGCGTTCTGGAAAGAAATAGATTTCACTACCAATAACGTTGTTTGAGTGTCAAACAGTAATGGCCGCAGTTAAAAGTCATCACCACGTAAATAAATATTATTATGACTCGATAGCAGATGTGCTTATGTGTATATGACTATGACGTATTATGTATTATGTGACGTATTATGTATTATGTGACGTATTATGTATTATATGACGTATTATGTATTATGTGACGTATTATGTATTAAGTGACGTATTATGTTATATGTGACGTATTACGTTATATGTGACTTGATCACTGTAAAATTATAATAATGCATGATATAGAAACCACTGGACTTAAAAGCACAAATGATTTACTTTATCTATATTTGTTATTATCGTTATAAAATATTGATGGTTTTTTCTCTTAATCTCGATAAAGATGAAAGGTCTTTGTTATGAACCAAAGATTTAATTAAACATACATTATTTTATACATAAGTGTATAGTAAAAAAATATGTTCCCTTAAATCATATATTTATTTACTTTTAATCAAAAGTCGTCACTTCTTTTAATTATAAACACGTATTAATAAATAAACCCGTGTGACAAGATGAAAATATTCAAATATTATTGATATATAATATATATATATATATATAATATACTAAGACATTTTATGCCTCATTAGAACAGAAAATTTCTTTTAAACGTATTTACAGGGAGATACGACATGTTTGTGATCAAAGGTCAGTGCATATTCCGCCCGCTTGGGACACTCACGCGTTCAAAGTCGTAGTACTTCTACGAAATATAAACAACATGTTGAAAATAATTATTATTTAGAAACTCTCTCTCTTGGCGTGCTACATGGGTACGTGTCTACATTTTTATTAATATTGTGTTAAACAAAAAAAATATTTACATCTTTTGCGTATTTATCAGAAATATGTATCTGTTCTTATAAATAGCATGTGCTTTACTTTTCTTATATAAAATATAATGTACAGTTAATATGAGCAGAGTAAATAATAATTATACTAGAGATGTGCTTAACTAAACTAAATTCTGACATTTATTTCCTGGCGAAGCAAATTCTCCACCTTGGTGATTTTGACCCAGGTGTTGCTAATTTGGAAATTCTTTGGTTTCAAAGTCACTCCTAGTTATAAAAAAGTGATTTTGAAAGTAAGTACAGTGACAGTCATTATTATATTTTAAGTATATTTCATAGAACGTAAATTTCAATATATACATTACAGTTTTATTAAATTGTATCTTCTGTACAATTTAATAAAACTGTAATGTAATTGTTGATATTTATAGACTTAAAACAAAAACTGGAAACTACTACATATAAAACGAGCTACGATTGTTTTCAATATTTATATACAGGAAAGACTGGCTTATATAAAGTTATATATAAATTAAATATAATATTTAAAATTTCGATCTTTACAATTAGAGGAATATTTTAACTAAATCGAATACACGTGACACGTGAATAGTTTTTATTTTATAGAACTAAAGCTTTTATTATCTAACTTTTTGAGGCTGGTGGAAAGCTTAAAAAATTGTAACTATTAGATTATTTATTGAGATTTCGTTTAGAAATATATATATTTTAAATCATGAGGGATAATTCAACTTTTGGTTTGTAAAAGGTTCTTTTTAATTATTTGTATTGAATAATAACTTATAACCTAATTTAGATCAGAAAAAAACGAAAATACAGTGGATAAAATGGTCATGTAACGAGTAAGTTGACATTTGTTTTGCTTTCTCTATTATTAAAGGCAAGTTTCAGGCATTTGCTAAGTATTCCAATAGATATTATTTCTTAGGTACCTTTATTAACCTTTCAGGAACTAGGAGGAACTAGAATGATTAAATACTGACAATAAACCTATTAATTGTAAAAGATTGCGTGCCTAATAGTATAATATTAGACCCCTATTTTTAAAATAAATACGACACGAGATGTTACGTGTATAAGTTGGACAATGGTAAAGGGTTACTATAATACTATATTGGGAAATAATTTAAGTCTATTATAAAATTTGGGAAATATTATGTACTGTAACTAGCACAGTTATGAGAATTCAAAATTTATTCTGTTTAAAAGGGTTTCGTTACAATTAAATCGTGATATTATATATATTGCGGCCATTATGGAAATATAATAAATATATTTGGAAATTTAAAGTTATAGAAATGGAAAGTTCAAATATTTATACTCCAAGAAACAGAAAAGTGCCTGGGCTTCAATTTCATCATGATATACCAATTCTAGGCCAGATTGTAGTACTTTGAATTTATTCATCCTTTTTTCAAATGTTTCATGTTATTTTTACGTAACCACTGACAATGATTTTGACTAAACCTACAATAAAACAAAACTACTAAATATATTGTTATTTTTAATTTGGGTTGGTGTTGTCTGATTGTCCAAGTATGTCCGATTATGTCGAAAATTCTTACGTGTTAATGGAAAATACAAATATTGATAAAGACTGAGCATACAATACAACGTATTGTGTATGGATTTATATAAATATTAAGTGATGATTAATGGTGCGTCGTGAATGCCGGCCATTGTCATAACCGTTCCGGCTATAAACATTTTGGTTGGAGAATATCCGTGTAGTATTGTCCCACGTCGATTCAATTCGAACAAAAAATTAACGAGCTACCTAGACCTATTTTTTTTATATGGGTAATCAATAATATTTTATCTATTTAATAAGCTACAAAATCTATTATACTGATAAACACTTATATTATAAATTTTTAATAAAAAAATATTTCTTAAAGTACACTTTTACACCCTAATTCTTTTTTGATGGCCACTTATTGTTTACGTCTTGGAGTAAAAGGTTATAATGGAATAGTTTGTGATACGATGTTTGATTAACTCAAAATATACTATTATTATTTAAAACTTGGGTAATTTACGTAAATAAGTCCGAAACCACTGACTATATCCGGGATTTTTAGACAGCCATCATCAGGGGCAGTGACGCGGACGCGTTCTTGACTGATTTATTATTTGACTTTTTAACGTGAGTTCCCCAATTTTTGAATATTAATATTGTAAAACATTAAATTATACTATTATCGTATATGGTATTTTTAATCATGGTTTTGATAAAATCGTCGAAAGGGAAATAGAAGCAAAGGAAGTTGTAAATATCACTTTCATAGGGATTTAATTATAATTTGTTTCTTTTATCTAATGTCCAACTAATCAGTATCGTTTTTGGTAGATTGATGTTAGTTGGCAACAACATTTATTAACTTAATAGACACAGCTATTAGACAATGCGGAGACTTCTAGAGAATTTAGGGTAGGATTTTGTCATACATTTAGTATATATATTGTTTTGAAAATTCTTATCATTGCTTTTAGTCAAAATCGTTGGGCTGTTGAAAATATTTATCACTTCCAATTTTGGATAAGATTTAGACTGTTCTTTACCTCTGGGAATATCATTTTGGCTACTCCATCGGTTGCGAATTGTTTATACCTCTATTGTTATTTTGGTATGTGTACTTCTTCTAAAATATTACTAATTTTTGTTTTAATAGTATTTGTATTAATTAATTATAAATATAAGCCTTAAATTCCGAAATTCCTGAGTAAAAAAAAATGCAAATACAGAAATTCATGAAATATAACCTGAACACTGTTGGGGCGTAACACACGCGTAATAATATAAAACCATAATAATTTTTGTTTTGGGCTGGATGTATACAAATGAAAAAAAAATCAGACCAAACTATATGCTCACATATTTGCTTGTAAATATATAAACGTGGTATAAAGCTGCGACATCTGAAGCGGTTCTCAGAGGTGCAATTTAAAAGTTTTTATTGGTTGTAAAGTAATCATATCAATAGACATGATATTAATTGCTTTTCACTTCATGATATAATTCAAGGTAGAGAATTAAAAGATATCTTTTCAACTAGCTTTTATCCAGCGGCTTTACTCGCGTTGCGTTTTTTAACACCCACTCTGATTATTTTAGAAGTCAGTCTAAAAGTTATTTTTGTTTTCTTATGCAACAGTACTTTAGTTATCATATTTTAACGGGTGTTGATGATTGGATATGAATGAGGCGTGAAAGGGCAATAATTTTCAGGAGAAACCCCAAAAATTGATTTGGCTCTCATCATTATGAACTAAAATGTATAAATTTGTAAAATAAGTGACGACAGATGATTTTATTATAGATAAGAAAGACGGGATAGCCATAGATCTATAGTCATAGAGCCATAGATCTGATTATAATTAGATTATTTTCTAAATCTATCTTACTCTATAAACAGTTTCAAACATTACGACATAAACTATTTATTATTTATTTAAGTACACATATTTACAATAAGCATTTAAAATATAAATTTTGTACATTCGATAACTTATCTCTTGAAAGAGATCTCTTCCAGCTACTTAAACATATAAAATATTAATAAAAAACTTACATATAACTAATGAAAATAAAAATATATAAAAATGCAGAACATATATATATATATATATATATATATATATATATATATATATATATATATATATATATTATAAATTAAATAAAATGCAATCTTTATAATCGTAGTAATGGCACGATGATGATAGATTTATTAAACATAGCGCCATTCAGTGGATTGACGTCATGAAATCATATCAACATTATATATATAAATGTGATGGCATATTATTTTATAACGGTTCAAACATGTAACAAAATTATTGCCCTTTCTTACTTATTTATAATATTGGAATTAATTAATGCATATACCTGTAATTATAAAACCGATGACGATTATTTGATTAAAATTAATAACGTCACGTAAAGATTCGGTAGATATCATGGTTTTATTTAATACCAGTCTGTTTTTTATTTTTTTTCAAACATTTTATATATGTTTGCATCTTATGTATGATGCATGATGGAAATTTCGCCACAAAGGAACTGTCAATTTTCTAAGAGTAGGCAGAAAGTGAATGATTTGAAAAGGCCTAGCGGGATATCACTATATATACCAATTTACTGAACACCCTGAGCTGAAGAATATTTGTCATGCTTTAAGAACGATAAAGATATACTTGTCCAAGTGGACCAAAACTTCAGCTTTCGACTGTCCTAATATATCAAGCATAGCGGTGGCCACGAACAAAATAACATTTAACAAAAATAAAAAAGGTATAGCTATGTAAAAAGATATACCGTAAAAACTTTTTATCTTTTTTTTATATACGTTCCCGCGCGGCGCTCTTTATTTTATTAACATTTGTTAAGCCTGGAATGGTAAATAATGTATAGAATTAGACCATTTTTATATACAGGTTAGTCCCAAGTATGAAAAATAGTTTACATGTTTATATTCCAGGTGCTGAAACGGCTAAGGTGGGAAGCGCAGCTCCACCACCGGAGTGCGAGCGCGCCTTGGACGAACGAGTTATGTATTGCATTGTGGGGGGAGCGCATGCATTTATTTTAAGGGTACGTTACACAACGAAATTTTCAAACCGCATAAAGCCTTCAGACTTGACACGGGAAAACGTCTAATTAAGAAAAACAATACAAAAATAATCATTCACTAATTTAAAAAATGGCAACTGTTTTTAATGAACTATAATTCGAGCCATGGTTTATTACATTATATGACAATGTAATCATAGTTATATAATTATATGTTATAATATATGTAATCATTGAAGCTGATATTTAAACTTGCAAGTTGACGAACACAAAACTAGGCTCGTATAATAACAAATGAAGCGTAAAGATAACATCGTATGCGTTTGGAAAATATTTGTTCACTTGTCAAATGACGGCTGGAAATAATATGTCTACTAAGTCTGAAAGTTTGATATACAAATATATTTTGAAACGACAAACTTGTGCAATTTGAAAACAAATGTAAATTCAATAATATTCACCTCATTTATGAAACTTATATATTATATAATGATTAAACTTCTGATAAATTATGCCTGAGTTTTTTGGGTCGGTAAACATTACTGTTATTTTCAGCGTCCAGACTCTCAAATAATATTGTCACTTCAGGGCGCGATGCTTAGACCATCATTGTAAAGTCTAGTTTTTATGTTTATTTGTATGGCCAATAAACGTGTTCTTTTATTCAGCGTTCATTATTATTATTTTACTATTTGAAGCTTGCTGAAAGTGTAAAGCGTCTATACATAATTTAGAGAGTCATATGAATATTCAAACACAAGGCAGCTCAGTATCTATCTCTATTTCCAGATATCCAGTTTCTTCGGACTCGCGCCGTTAAGGTTCGAGTCACGTGGTCATGGCTTTACCGTGGGGATGTCAAAGCCTATGTGCATTTACAGTTATATACTTGTCACCGTGTTAGGTAATTTTTTTTTTTTAATTTCTTATAAGACGATAAATGGTTTTGGTTTCTGCCAAGCTCGTCTCAGCAGCTGCATTTCGAGCTGGTGGTAGCTTACTCACTGACTGACTACACTGACAGTTTTTTAATGTAATAATTTACGATTCTAGAGTGCGTTTACATGCCTACTTGGAAAAAGATATTTTGAATATTTTTCAATATTGATTTATATAGATAATTTCATATAAGGTAATATAAGTTTCATTTGATATATATATATTAATAATATTTATTTTTCTTTTTTAGTGATATGCACGGTATTTGGATTGGTGGCAGAAATAAACGTGGGTGTGGGTATGTCTGTGCGTATGTCGTCTAAAATGTCGCAATTCGTGTCAGCCTGCGACGTTCTGGTCGTAGTTGTGACAGCTGGTGCGGGCGTCTATGGCGCTCCTAAGAGAATGAGGAATATGCTCAAATTTATGGAAAGTGTCGCTTCTGTAAGTATATATATATATAATTCTTTTTCTTTTATTTGTGCAAATATCATATGTGTGTGCCTCATATAAGTTATATATATACGAAAAAATATTGTTAGTATTATTAATGAACTGTGAATTATTTTTTGAATCATTTTTCTATAATATCTATAAATTGGTGAATATTATTATACTTGGCTGACTGTGATTATTTTAAAAGCATTAATAAACTTCTTCATCATTATCAAAATAAAATAAAATACTCTAAGAATTACATAGAAAGAAAATCGCATTATTTTATCGCAGCATTTTGATTTCAAACAAAAAATGTCCAACCAAAACAATTTTTAATTTATATCACAGCAGTTGTTAACAGACGCAAAATCGAAGTTCGTAGTTGTCAGTGCTTAAATCGTACAGTTGTCAATTTTCTTAGTCGTTTAAACCAACCATCAACGGTTCAAGATATTGGACCTACGCTAGATATTTACGATAACAAAAATTAGTAAAATAAATAAGTCTAATGACAGTTTGACAGGAATCTAACCGATGCGAATGTCTGATGCGAGCATATTTTTTTTACTTGTAGTAAATCTCATTTCATCTATAGGCATATATAAACTTGTTCTTACTTAATGATCTAGATCTAGATATAGATTACCAAATCTTACACCTCAGATACTGAAGAAATACAGCTCTAAGCATATTAAGATTTTGAGAATAATCATTCATGAATGTTTATAATCAATCGATAAAATGAGTTATCGATATTATAATTATATCAGGATTGAAACTTTCATAGTCTTTTTATAAACTGTAAAAAATATTACGTTCATGAAGTAATCGAGGTTAGATATAATTGCTTTATCATCGTGATATTTTTTAATAAACATGTTTATTATAAAATATCACGCTCTTCAATATCGGCTTTATAAAACTTTAATAACATTTAGTAATTATGTTCGTTCATTCTAAAATATTTGAACGATTTTGTCGTTCGTTCATTCAAATATATTTGATCAATTTTAAGAGATTCTGTTCAGGCTCAATTAGTGAAATCCTGGTTTGGTCTCCGGCCCAGAGGAATCAGTCGATATTAAAGCAATCAATTGGATCACCTGTCATTAGTTCCTTAAAGAAGGAATAAGGTTTATTTTCCATGCATTATGATTTGGTAAATGTGGTTCTTTGAGGAGAGTCAAAACATGTACTCTCTTCTAAGCGCTGCAGACCTGTATTGAAAATTATAGGTTAGGTTTGTACTGCATGCTTTAAAAACGATTGGCTAAACATAAAATATTTATAAAATGATATCAAGATAAATACAAATGGAGTAATTTCCAAAATATAAAACATAATATCAATTAGCATCTTTAGTGAGGAGGACAGTCCGCTCAAAGAAATACAAAATTCTGAGTATTTCATTTATATAAATGAAAAACATAAATGTCTGCATTTAAATAAAAAATTCTTTCAATTTGGAAACTGTTTTTGACCGTTTCTTATTCTAAAGTTGGTACAGTGCAAAAAAATATATAATAAATAATTAATAATTGACAGGTGGATACAAGCATCGGAGCCCATTACTCTGTGGTCGCTGAAAGAAAATTATGCGCAATTCTGTTAGCAATATTAATCTTCTTCTCTGTCCTTATTGCTGATGACTTCTGTTTTTACGCGCGGCAAGCCATAAAATTTAATAGACAGTGTGAGTAAAATATTATTTGTAAATATATATATTTCTGTACATAAATCTATTTATCTTAACTCATCAGGGGAGGTAGTAATAAACTACATCGGTTTCTACTTGCTCTGGTATGTGGTGATGATTCTGGAGCTGCAGTTCGCGTTCACCGCACTTTCAGTGAGGGCGCGATTCCAGGCGGTGAATGATGCGCTTGCGCTTACCGCGAGACACGTATCTGTACCTGGTATGTAGAATAATTATTGCTATTGAAATTGTTTCATTTCCTATAACATAATTCATAATTTTATGACCTAAGAGTGATATAATAGTGATTCTAGCGACTGAGGCAAATGTCTTGGGATCGATTCCCACATGATATACTTTACGTAATTCCCAAATCGTTGTGGCAGTTATTAAATGTTTTCAAAGCTAGCACACCACAAGATGTGTTCAATAATGCGGTAAAGTTGTTTTTAAAATTGCATTGATTACATAATTATTATAGATATAAATATTAATTATTATTAAGTAATTTTAAGTACAATTAACATTTAAAATCACATATTAAAAACATCGATTACGTCTACAAAGGACATGATAATATAAAAAGACAACTTGCAGTAAAAAGAGTTATTGGTGGTTTCAAGAGTCAATATTCAATATTCAATATTTACATCCTAGAACCATTTTATTCAAAAATAGATCAAGGTTATTTCTTACGCAGTAGAGAAAGTAAAGGAGTTGACTCCGATGAACATGTTCGCGATTCAAGTGGGAGAGCGCCGCGACCAGCCGCATTCCGTCATTGTTAGAAACGCAGGTTTGTCTTTTATATAAATGTGTGATTGTTTTTGTTTTGTTACGTATTCTGTATTGTTTTTTTACCGACGACGCAAAGAGGTGTTAGAAGTTTAACGAGGGTGCTTGTGTGTCTCTTCGTGGAATCGTAGCTTCGAAAGGTGATTTGTTTGAGTGTTCTTTGCCATCTGTTTAGGCGATTGGACATCATTAGCTTTTTATTGGTGATAAACGCCATTTATTTAATTTTTTTTAGTACTTGAATAGTGTTCACTTGATTTTTATTTTTTAATCAATATTTGATTCCAGGTGCCTATTTCTACAAATATATATATATATTTTTTAATGTGATTGTAGCTCTATAATATAAAGGAAAATCTTTATCTGACTATTTGTGGATACCATACGCTACAATTATTAGAATTTAGAATATTCTTAAAAGTTTGTTTACGTTTATTTCTCACAATTTTAGTAAGCGGCGAACCAAAGCTAATAGTACCACCATGTGAGGCAATCAGACGTCTGGCCTGTCTCCACGGCTCCTTGTGCAACGTCGTGCACCGCATTGACAATAGCTATGGCCTGCCACTAATCGTTATTCTCATATCCACATTGCTGCACTTGATTGTGACACCGTACTTCCTTATCATGGAGATCAGTGAGTATTTTTTTTTCTTGCACTGAAGTTAAACGTTTTGAGCTTACATATATACCAATAGAGTTATTCGAGAGATGGATTGATTATATATGTTGCGTAAACCTTTGCAAATATGAAACGTTGACTCATTAGCTTTTCAGAATTATAATTGCGTAAAAAACAGCTTACTTTCGTAATATAAATCATCCTTTGGCAAGCAGTTGGCAAGCTATATAATATCATAAAAGTTTGTGTACTCTACCGGGATTACGGAAAAACTACACTAAATCAAGGTTGATTCGTATTTTTAAAGAAAATTCGCAAGATGGCGCTAATTCTGTAACATAAAGACCAAAGGATGGAGTTAACATTTTTATTTTATCAGTGTTGTAGTTTTTAAATTGCTCACCAGAGTGCGCTGTTATAAATGTCATATTATCTCTTTTATAATGTTAGAATGTGTATTCGTAATTACTTTTTTAAATAATGGCTTTCATTAATTACACTAAATTAATCATACTAATACTATAATAAATAATTTTTGTTAGGAATTTAACAAAAATATCTCAAGTATCTAAGTCTTCCTCACGTAAGCCGCAGACGTAGAAGATGTCATTTTAACATAAATATTATAATTTCTGATCAAAATCTTTAGTAAACTTTTAAAATTTGTTACAGTTGTGTCTGCGCATAGAATACATTTTCTGATCCTCCAGTTCCTGTGGTGTGCCACGCATCTTATACGAATGTTTGTGGTAGTGGAGCCTTGCCATTACACAATTACTGAAGTAAGTTTTAGAAATAACATGAACCATAATAAGCCAAGCAAACCTTGAAGACATAAGAGCTTTATGAGTAAACTTCCTTAATCTGTTGCATTTAATGATCGGCAGATGATCCAATATCTTTCCCTTCATATAAACTTCGTAAACTATGTATAAACCATGGTTTTGTCTGTAAAAATATTGTGACATGTTATATTGAAGGTTTATATCATAATATTTTCTATCTATGGTTCTATCGTGTCTATATTTCTATATTTTATATAACGGTATATAAAGTTGAAGTCTTTAAATAGTCAATAAGAGCTTTTTTAACTTGATTTTGAACTTTAATTACAAGGGTAAAAGAACAGAAGAGCTGGTGTGTCGGCTCATGACGTCCACGCATTCAACTGGCATTCTACCCTCGCGGTTGGAGCTGTTCTCACGGCAGTTAATGCTGCAATCCATCAGCTATACACCAATGGGAATGTGCACGCTTGATCGTCCATTAGTGGCTTCGGTATGGTTAAATTGTTTTTGTTAAATCTATGCTAAAACAAGGCTTAGAACATAATATTTTTGTTTAAAGAACTATATGGCAGTTATTTCACAAAATTAGAAATATGGGACACAAAATTTATTTAAACATGGAACATTTATATGGTTTAGTCACAAAGAATTCTGTAGATCACAGAAACATTGTAAAAATATAGAATAGCTACTTTGACTTTCAATATAATTAAAGTAAAATATTAAATCACGTTATTAAAAGTGTAAAATGTCCATAGATAAGTTATGAGTTATTTTAACAGAATAATATTTATTTTTATCAACATTCATATACATTAAATATATTTATTTTTTATTTACAGGTACTCGGCGCTGTGACAACGTACCTAGTAATATTAATTCAATTCCAGAGATACGATTCTTAAATAAGTGTTGATATACAAATCTATATAAATCTTAATTTTAAAATCATCTTAATCTTTACAATATTTCTTGTTGATTTTTGGTTGCTATAGCAACCAAATACTTCTTGAGAGTCCTTACACAGTTCTAATTTAATTTTAATGGCAAAAGTGTAAAAAGCCCTAAATTAAGATTATCAGTAGACAATTATTGTACTATTATACTTTTTACGGTTTGATTCCCAAAAGGGTCTAAAAATAATCTAATACTGAATTACAAAAGATATATAAATGTATTACTATGAATACAAATTTATGGGTCAAAACTTTTTTAAGCTCGTATGTTTTTGCTAAATGGCCCTCAAACATTAGCGTTTGATTGTAAATATTATAAATTAAATAAGTTTTTCTAATATCTTTAATATTTTTGATGAAATGTATATAATTATTTGTATAGTGTATAAACACCACTTGTTAAGAACTTATATATTTCATTTAGATATTTGTTTTTTACAAATGTCTAAATAAAATATCCGATATCATAAATATAGAAAAGACAAGTTCATGAGTGTTTTAGGTTTAAATTATTGAATTTAATTAAAAGCTTTGTAGGAAAATAGTTATTTTTTTTTCATACAATCCCTTACTTTTCCAAACAAAACGGTAATTTATATTTGTTAAAAATATATATACGCTCTAATGCCCGTCTGTCATTACTTTATAGTCGAGTGACGTCACTGTCCCAAAAGTTATGGCTTTTTATTTGGCTCTTCTTCAGCCATTTGCAAATCTGCTCCAGGTATGATGCCCTTAGGGCGTCCTGCCTTACTATGGCATTCAACGTTCTTTGTTACATTTGTTTCATAACTTTTTCTAATCTTTGTAACTATATCTCCTTTCTTTTGAAATATATTTTCTTTTTTTTGAAATTTGATTTTTCAAAATTGAAATAACACGATTTTTACATTTGTCTAATTTTGAAAGTGGTGTAAGTTCAATTTACACATAAATATAGTCTAATTAGCCAAAAACATTTTTTTTTAAATTAACAAATATAGTAACCTTTAATTTTCTCGAAACAAAAAAAACTGCACTTACACCACTTTCAAAATAAACGGTTCATATATCATTCATATCAGTGACCATTGGTCCTAATTGAAATTCCAACCATGCCATCAGAAGAGCCAAGAGTTCGTAGAGTTTGTTTCAAACACCATTTGATCAATTCTTAATCCACATTCAGAATTTTTTTCTCTATGAAATAACCAGCCGTTTAGTTTAATGTGTAAATAATTACGGCGATATTTACAATTACAATTTCCTTACTAGCGCCCGCTAGTACACCTCATTCAAGATTTTCAAGATTCACAAAGAAGAAGAAGGAAGACAAGAAGACCACAATAGATTTTCAAGATTCTTTATCAACTACATGTTTATGATTTAGTGAAAAATATATGGACATATAACAATACTTACCCGTCAATTTCTTTATTTTTAAAGGAAGTTTAAAAGATCACAAAATAACTGTACAATAATATAATAATATCGCTAATAAATAATAATTGCCTACCGCAAAAGTTAATACCGTCATAAATTCAGATAGTATAGTCCAGAAAACCCAAAAGACTAAAAAATTACTTTTATCTTTCTTTAATAAAAATGTTCAAGATTGGTTAAATTATTATAAAATCGAAATCAAATATGAATAATACATGCGGCTCTGTCATGGCAAGTTCCATGGTCCTAATGAGGCAGCGCAGTATATTACAACGGACTGCTGAAAGTTTGTTATTAGATTTTCATTGGAGTTTGTAAAACTTTCTATAAATCTCGTAGGTATTTTGTTAGGAAAGATATATTGAGAGAAAAGTTCTGAAAAGGATACCTTTTGATCTATAGAAATCAGTGAATATTTTGTAATTCTATAATTTTTATTTTTAATTTACATGTAATGTAGTTATTATTTTAAACTTGTTTGTATCCAAACTCTGAAAATACAAGCAATTTTTCAAAACGTGCTTAAAGTAAAATTCAAAGATTTATTATTTACAATATACTTACATAGCACATATAAACCTCAGACTCTAGTTAGACAGTTTCAAAAGAAAGTTCGAAGGAGAGGAATCGGAATGAAACTCCATGGCCACTTCATTTGAAATTTATTTATTAATCTCCTTTTTTATAGTTCTAACTATTGAGTGACAGTCTTCATTGATATGTGAGAATAATTTAGAATCTAACAGATAATAATTTAGAATCTAAGATTAGATAGAGAATAATTTAGAATCTAAGATATAATGAAGAATATATAAGCATAATAATTTATAAGTTTTATTGCAACTTATAAATTACTTATTCTACTTATAAGTGGAATACAATCTTATATACATTCACCTAAACATTACACTCGCTTTAGGATCTCGTATTTGTGTAAATGGACTTATGAAATAAAGTTCACTTTAAGTTTCTATTTCAGTAAGTCTAAATAAATTTATACTAAAAGTATTTTCATTCCAGCCTCGACAACTATTCCCGAAGGTTTAATGAACTTCAGAAGCATACATTTTAAAATACAATTTTGTAAGAGTTAACTCTAAACTTTATCACATCGCGACAAATATACTTTTTAAATTTAATAAAAATGTTTCTGTAATACCACATTATTATTTAAAAAAATATATCTGTTATCAACTTCCGGTCCAACGTATACAAGCTAAACTTATAAATACGATAATGCCAATAGTTCTTGTTGTTAATAATTTAATATTTTATTATTATATAATTAATAATTCAAACTCCTTTGCTTATTTCTGCCGATCTGTTTTATAAACTTTAGTAGCGCCTTCTGCTTGTCAGCCTTCCGGTTTTACATACAATAATATAAAAATAGAGAATATTATTGTAATGAATATTAATAGCTGTTATTATTAATATTATATAATTTATTAGTTAATTAATAATTTAATCATATTTTATATTTAGCATTTTAGAATCTAGTGCAACCTTATATAAAGAAAGTTTTATAAAGAAATAAATAAGTAAAACTAATTATTCGTGTTTATTCTGACTGTACGACATTTTACATATCTTTTGTATAAAAAAGGAAAATATTATGTTTTTCTTGTGCGTACCGTTGTCTGTCAGAAATCACTTTGTAATGAATATTTTGGACCCAGTTTTTGTAAGGCTCCCATTATGGACCCTTTGTCTCCGCATCTAACATTACAAAATAATTTGGGCCTTTCCTTAAATTGGTTTTTGGATAAGGGTTGGAAAAGTTTTTAGAACTTAAAGTGTATATACATACATAAAATGAAAAGATAGCTATTACGTAATGCTTAAAGAGTTCTAAGAATTCAATCTCCCTTAAAAAAATGGGGGCAAAATTTACATAAGAAAAATTTTTTTTTTATTTATTTGTCTTTTTATCTAATTACAGTTAGTTACAGGAAAAATATATCATGTTTCAATGATTAATTTTACGTACTATTTTTCTGTACAGAATTAAATAATGAAAAATATCAATTAAGTTCCTGAACTTTTTATTTCTGTAGGAGAGACGGACGTGAACAATGTTAAATTTTAATCAGGTCCAGACAATGGCAAGGTATACTACCAGCTGCATGGAATGTATGCGAATGCAAATGGCGGATAAAGAACCATATATATTAGAAGAGGACGCTAACTGCCGTTACTCTTACCAGCTTGAACAGCTTTGGCTAGATGTTAGTTTAATTTGAACCACACACGGCTTTAGAGGATAAAAATTATTATAAATTAAGATTTGCTATTTCTCAATATACAATGAAATAAAAGATATACATATTTATTCAAGATTAAAAGGTTACTTTCAACCTTAGCTTGTTTCGCATCTTTATATTGTAAGAAAATATATCTGGGTCCCAAAATATGGAAGGGAAGAGTAAAACACACAACCCTTAATAATATTTGTCACCCTTTTTCACATAATTGTAGGGTATAAGGTAACCAAAAATGTTATTTATTTTATATCCTTAAAGATAGATGTTTTGATCAAGATTATATATATTTTTTAATTTTGAATTATTATCAAGATATAATGGCTAACTTAAAAAAAATGCCATTCCATTTCTGAAGGTTTGACTTTTATTAATACCATAATATCATATTACAATACAGGTTTAAGTTTTTGACTATTCAGTCACACTTTTACAATTATTTCAAGCAATCTTGAAAGGACGATACGGTCTCTACAAGAATTTGTAGAGATGGAAGTGTTAGAACTATATTACATGTTAAAAGCAGAAATACAGAAATACTTGTATAATATGTTAAAAATATATTTTAATATAGAAAAATAATTTAGAATGATAACATTTCAAATTTGTGTATAAAAATAAATAGACCAAATAATTATATGAATGTTAACCAAACTTATCGGCAGTGTGTATTATTTGAGAACGTTTTACCCATTTGCGGCTACATCAAGTTGCATAGAATACGGCAGTTCGACTGCGACTTAAGAGCTTTTAGATCAGGCTTATGATCAATATTTGAAAATGCGCAACGCCGTTCAAAAGTCTGCTTATAAAGTCAACTTGAATAGCTTGTGATACAAAAGTAACGTTTATTTTTAATTATTATCAAAGAAAACCGAAATTAGGGACTTAAATTTTCTTTATATATTATATGATTATAAATATATATATATCGTGATACTATGATGTGTTACCATAATAAATATTAAATACAAAATCTCCAAATTATTCTCTACTCTTTATTTGAAATTTGCGCCATTATTGCTTTTTAAACATTGCTGGATTTTTTTGAACGCAAAGATAAGATTGTAACGGTGTGATAGTTTTGTAATGACATTATTAATGGCGGTTTAATAACTGGCACATTCACTACTAACTGTAGTCTCAGAATTATGATGAATTATCCAGCCTCATCTTCAGGAATAAGAGATTGTTAAATACCTAGGGCTCTACTACACTCTTTTCCACGACAAGAAGCATTTATGTGATGATTTTTTAAACCTGGTCTGTCACCTGCTTTCGGCCTAATGTTTTTTTCCTCTTCCGTCATTCTCCCATTCTTTTCAACTCTAGGTGGGCTCGGCACATGTTATCTTCTTCGATTGGATTATCTTCCATCAACTCTATCTCTACTATTTTCATTCTCATGACACGTCAGTCATACAGTCCATCCATCTCTGAAGCCACATATCCATCCGCATTCATATAATTCTGTAAATAAATTAATTCATTTAAGGGTTATATCATTTGTGGTTCTATATTCATATTCATTCGTTAATGCGTTGAATTATTTGTGGGTTTATATTTATATTCATTAACAAAAACCTCAGGATGTTATTGAAATGATGCTATGGTAGAATTATTTTTAAATATTGCTAACTTTACGCGTACTAAAATTTTCGCCAAATTGCCTTACTCTGTAATTTTCCTTCCTACTGTTTTATGTAGTTTGATCTGCTGGCAACTTTATTACAAAGGCCATTTAGTTTCTTACAGACGATAAAAATAGCTTACGATTAAAAACTTACGTGTAAGCTCAAAGAGAAAATCTATTTACACCTCAGTTATAACTCCTTAAAGAATTTTCATTAAACTTGTTAACAATTTAATGTTAAAAAAAAATACAATGTAATATGTTCTTATTTTAAAAGAAACTAGACCAATTTTGAATATTTTTATTGTAAATTTGCATTTGTCCTCTTTTAAATTCTGTTCTAAAGATAATTTCGTCAAAAGTAAACAATAAATTTCCGGGGTAATACATTTGACACGTTTTTCTTTTTGGACAACACTTTAGACTTATGATATTATCTTTTACATACATATATTATAGGTATTTTTTGTATTTATCCTAAACCAGTTATTGTATTATCCCGTGAAAAAATAGGAAAAGCGTTCTATATATTTACTTAGGTACTTAGGTACTTGGGTACTGGCACTTCAAATTGTAAATGAATCGTATTTTTCTTCGTTACTATTATGTTATAAATACAGTAATACTAAAATAGCTATGTTCAAACTTTTGTATCTAAGGCTGTGTACGTCCTGTGGCTGTAAATCGCATGCGTTGACACTATCGTAGACAGCACGTCGTAAAACCCACACTGATACATTAGTGTAGAAATATATCGATAAAATAAAATTATTGAATATTTTTTTTATGCTATCCAACACTATTTTCAACGCTCTTTATCTATAATTTCATGTAAACGTAAATGTTAAAAATATAAAACAAATTAATCATTGACAAGTATTGCTTAAAAATAAAAATTAAAAAAAATATGATAATATATCTATATCTCATGCTCCATATTTATTTATCTTTATATTCTCTTTTGGAAATAACTAATCCAATTCACTCTCCAATGCTAAACTTATATTATCATCGATATAAAACAGTTGCATCACTATCCTACGTTCGTATTTGCAAAATGGATCCTACGTTACGACGCCATATATCCTCAGACGTTAGGAAAAGACACTAAAATAATTAATACAGGAATCTATGTCAGATTTAGTTAGAAACTTGTAAAAAAGAACATATGTAAAGTTTTTAAGCGAAGTAATTTTAAATTTTACAATTAAAAATATAAATATTTACCTATTTTTGTAAGAGACGCTCCAAATATTGTTATCAAAGCCGCTTTCTAATAGAGATTCGGTAGAGTGGTGTTATAGAGAATGAATCCCGGAATAACGTAATTTTTAATTTATGAAAGTATTCTTTAATATGTGCAAGAGATTATTATACACACAAACTTACAAAATGGGCACTTTTCTTTTATATACGTTCTGTTATATATGTACAGAATTATTAACGTGTACATTCTAACTCGTATAAAATATATCAACAGTTATTTGAAATGAAGTGATTGAAATAGTTATATATAGTTCTAAACCACAAGAAGTTTTAAATGCGGGTTACCGTTTGTCCAGAAGTTTATTACCAACGTACATGTAAAGTCCATCAAAACCAATATCAATAAATAAAAACATATTATTGCTAGAAATATCTTTATTAGGAGGCATTATAACTTTTAGTTAAAATGATTTTATTATATACAAATCTTTAGCATTATCTCAGCTTCAATCCGCCATAACTATATTCCATCAGTACAATAGCTGCCATATTCTATACATAACAAAGGGCTTGTAAATATAACAGATTACTATGACATATGCGTTGTACCATTCGCATTCATTTTTCACACCTACACCAGACAATGTACAATTTGACACGTCAAAAAAAGAGATGTATTCTATTTAGCACTCTATTCCAACGTCATTAGGTTCAGATTGATAAAAATGCACGAATATTAATTGATAAAACGGTCTGAATGAAGATCAAGAAGGTCAAAACTGCGAAGTGAATTATAGGAATGGCGGATGAATAAAAAATATATGCAGTCGCGCCGGCAATGCACCGGGGTTAGCAACTGGCAACAACCCTCTGAAAATTCATGTAGAATCCAGTCTCCCTCGGTAAGCGGACGTGAGTGGACGTCCCGACGGATTTCTATTCACGTTATAAATATAATTATATACCGTGTGACTTTCTTGTTGGTAAGTAATCTCTTAAACTATATATATTTTTTTGTGATTTTATGTTATTTTAATTTTTGGTTATATTAAATTTTGTTAGGTTTTTAATTGCGACATTATCCAGTTTCCATTCCTGTTAATTTTAAACGTTTTGACGAGTTTGCGGTGCTTAGGGTTGCTATATAAATACAGCTTCATTCAGTGAATCGAGAAATTTACCTTTATACAATAATGACATATTCAGATTTTAAATTATAAATGTATTACAATCATTAATACTTTAAACGTGTATAATATTACCATTTTAAAGTATCACCGTTATATTTGAGTAAATATATTTTGTAGAGCTGTAATTTTCTACTCGTAATTGTGTACGGTAAGTTAAAGCTAACTTTACTTAAACCGTGTTTAATTCAAATGTCTTTTTCCTTGTTTTACGAGAAAACTTCAGTACTTTATCTACGGATACGTTATTAAAAAAGTTTAAAGCGGTATATTTAAAAGGCCATGGATTATATCCAGTAGTTAACTTGCAATCCAGAGTAAGCCGGCTCTAGGTTGTCTGTTTTGATTTATTACGCTGGCAGGTTTATATAAAATACTTCTGATAGATTTAAAGTTATAAATGGACGGTTTCAATACTTTTGTTTTTATTTATGAAAGGAAACATCGAAGATACTTTTTGGATTTTCTTTCAGGTGCTTCGTAATCATTGGATTGAAAACTTGGTGGTTGGGTTTAATATAAATATAAAATGAGTAAAAGGACATACATATATATCATTCTATAAAGCGTTTAACAAAATTATTACTTCACAAGCTTTTTTGATAAATAAAATATAAAAAGTATTTCTTATTTGTATTAGCATTACAATACAAATAAGATCATTTTAATTAAATATAAACTTTTGGTTATTTAATGATGCGTTTCGCCTCATATTTGTTATTATGTATTATTATCAAATTCTTCCTAAGTTTTTTATTTGAAATGATAAGGTTTTGAGACTTGACAATTAAAAAAAGAGAGCTTAAAATTAACGTGTGTATTACGTTTTTATATTATTTATGTACATTGGAATGTAGAGACAAAAATGGATTCAATTCAACGTCTTTATATTTTTTCTTAAATTATTGTTTATCTGTATATAAAAGCATCAAACAAAAATTACAAACAGATTTTAATTAAACTTGGTATAGTTATAATCTAAGGTTTGGTCAAAATGTAAGATACGTTTTACTTCGGAAAATTCTTTTACTTTCATGGGAAAACATAAAACTAAATTCCCCTATAACTATAATCCAACAAAACTACGGGATGGCTTATGATGATATCGTGTTAGCTTATTATCTAGAGTCAATAAGGGATGTTTTTTTTCTAAAAGTTTATTTAACTATCAAGGAAAAACAAAAAAAAAACAGATATTAGCTATAAAAAATAAATACAAGTAAACTAATAAACAAATTTCGGTGAAATTAGGTCAGGCTCTGGAAAATTTTCTATGTTCACGGGAAAACTAAAAAGATGTTTTGCCTATAAGCTACAATAAAAATAGAAATTATACGATTTTGTATATATTTTAAATTATATAAATAGGAAGAAAGAAGACAGGTGAGGTTAAGAACCAATTAGTAAATCTATTTAATCTCATAGTAAAAGATCTATTGATGAAAAACATGAATTCGTTCTATAATTTTTACGCTACAATCACTCTCTATTACAAACGTGAATAGCCGAGACAATTCACGACATCCGGCAAGTATTATTACCCATCTTGAGTAATAAAGAGTAATATGGAACATGAATATTACCGTATAATGTAAATGGCGACTCCTTCATAAAAAATGGATTCCAAGAAAAATAACTCTGACATAGATAATAGGTGATTTCTGGGAAATTCGTCGGCGAAATTTAATAAATTTCGTTTGAGCTGTTCCAGCGATATTTGATCTTGTAAAACTTATATACGTCTCAAATGATATATTTCTTTATTGGTATTATTATGACTGAATTTGAAGCTTCTAAAAACCACTTGGGATTAACAAATGTACATTTACAGCCGGCAACGTCTTTGTAATTACTAAGGCGTTGCAAGAGTCATACGTTTACATACTACGAGTAACCCGCAGGATTTTTTAAATATTATATATAATATTATTAATACAGGAGATGCCGTGGCTTTTTACATCAGATGCATACATTAAAATATAGGTTAAAAAGCTTTGGAATGCTAAAATTCTGGTATAATAACATGTTACACTCGTTCCTACATTTCGTTTCCCTTTGAGTTACATTTCGTTTATTTATTCTAGTGAGATGAAATAACCCAGATGGAAGAAATAAAAAATAACCGGGCTAGCATATTTTGATTTATGAATGTTCATGGTTTGATACAACCATGTCTATACAGATATCATATTAAATATATTGTATAATAAATAAGTTGTAGGTGGAATAATACTGAATATATGTAATTATTGCCAAATAAAAAAAAATAAATTGAAAATCCGACATTCAATGATTAAAATAAAATAAATTTTTTTGGTAGTTAAAAAAATCTTAATTTATGTCAAAATAAATTTAAAGTGTTCTTTATATATGCTTTGACATTCAGACGACGGTTGGCAATTTATAAGTCAGTTTATTTACTGACTCCTGGTTCACTGAATCCAAGACCGACTGGTCCATACTGCTGAAGCTCCAAGTTATCCAACTCCTTCGTCAGAACTCACCTGAGGAAGACATCTATGCAACCTTATTTAAATTTGGAAAAGAAAATAAACTACCAGCAGATTTAGTGTAGATTAGGCGTTGGTATAAGAATACATGTTAAACCATTGTCTTTTGTGCTAGATTTATAAAATTTGACCAAAAAGCCAAAAATACAGTAGTATTGATGTTAGTAAGATTAAACGGTGCTCTATATGTACTTACAGGTACATATAACAAATTAAAACTGAAATTGACACGAAAAACGATTTTCTTTTCAAAAACTTCGTGAAATAAAAGGAAATAATTTTTTTTTCGTGCCTTCAACGAGTAAAATGATACTTGGATTCAGCTTGTAACGTTATATTTTAATCTATTTTGAAAAAGGTTTTAAAGATTGTCTATGGATTGTTTTGAAAAAAAATACTTTTCACGCTAAAATACACCAGAAGAGATAAACAATGCATTAATTCTCACAACTCAATTTAACTTGAGCCCCTTTTCTTCAGACAGTTTCTGAATCTTTCAATAAACATTGCTTATAGAATATACGACTCTATCCTCATAGATTTAAATATCGCAATTGCATATTACCCATTATTTCGTAGCAAAGGAAAGAAAATATTATTTATTATCTTTTTATATATTAGATCTTTTCTGTGGTTTTGCGAATAGTTTATATTATGATTCAGGAGCAAAAAGTACACGTGGAATACAAATATCTCTACATAGTAAATCATCTAATGGGGTCATACTTTGAACGCCATCGGCATTTTCCTCTAATGTCTATTATTTATGGAGTAAATTTTGTGTGGTACATTTCCTGTGCTTTAACGTAAAAAACAGTATTTGAAACTTAACCTCTTAAGTTAATACAATTTTAAAAGTTAACAATGTACTCTATAATTTGATTTCATATTTTTGTTTTTTTTTTAAGATCTGAAGGTTTAATGGGATGGATGAACAAATAAATAACTTTTTAAAATAATATTCATTGACAATTTTTATTTTGGATGAATGAAAGTTCAGGCAAAATAAATTGTGAACAAAAAATCTGAAACAGAATAGCAACTGGCCTATAAATAAAAATAACAAACTGACTCCGGGGTACCAGGCGGACATAAATGATCGGGATGTTTTTTTTTTATCTAAACGAGGGGGATGGGATACAATTTACCGAGCAGGAGCTCTTTGTTTCCACATAACAGAGGACGAGACTGATCCGATATTACTCGTAAGAGGGAGACAAAAAATATACCCCTTTCACATGCATGAAAACGGATTTGCCATTTCATTCATTCTGGTTACGTGGAAATTTTAATGGATGCCATTGAGTTTTACGACCAAAATCTTTAAAACAACAAACACATACTTATTATAAGGATAATATTTTTTTAAATACTTCAGTCTTAAATGTCTGTCTGTTTTTTAAACATCGTCGAAAACTTTACGCTAATGTGAAATAACTTCAAACAGATAGAAATATCTTTGAAAGAAATACTAAATAAGTGTGAGCCCTCAGTTTCATTTAAAAATGAATACAAGTGAGTCTGGTGGGTTTCAATTTTAATAAATTAAGAGCGCTAACTAGCTTCGGAGATAGTGGCGCCGAGCTTAATTATGAAGACCCTGAGGCTTAAATAGCTTTCTAAAGAAAATATTCTTATAAGTTCTTGCACTTTATATATATTTTAAAAGAAAGATCTAATTGAGGATATTTATATTTTATTTATTTTACATTAAATGTATACTCAAAAGTTGCTGTTACAGTGTATTTTTTTTATCGGTCTAGCTCTATATATATATATATATATATATTGTCTCTATGTATCTATAAATCTATATATATCAATTTACATTTAAATAAATGAAAATGAGTGTCATTGAAGAAATCCATTTCTACTTTCTTTTATTCCAACTTAGTAAGAGCTGAGAGGATTCTATTTGAACAACGAATCAGAACAATTTACTATTTTATTTCTTTAAAATGTGTTTTTTTTTATGTTTTGTTAGCATTGTTTTCAGTTTCAATTCTCTTTAGTTACTATAATTTTCTCTTTAGTTACTATAATTTGTATTATTTATATATAAATAAATTAAATGAAGATAATATATTATATTTATATTTACCCGGCTGTATTCACGAAGAAATTAAATCAGAATGTGCCCGACTAGTTTCGAACTCATTCGGGATTCTTAATCATGAGCTCTGAGCATGGCGGACTCTTCGTCACTTCTCGTTACACAACGGATTACAACGACGAGCTACGAAGACCTGCAAGAGACCTCTGAAAACATCATTACATCTTCCCCCCCACCGCCGCCGCCACCTTTGCGTCGGGGCCAGAGAGCTGCGGCAAGCAGTTCGCGCCGCGAGTCCGTCACGCTCAGAGCTCATGATTAAGAACCCCGAATGGGTTCGAAACTAGTGGGGCACATTCCAATTTAATTTCTACGTGAATGCAGCCCGGTACATATAAATGCAATGGTCATGGTTCACGAAAGTTTAAATATAAAAATGAAGATTATATAATTACTTTTGTTTTAGAAAATAAAATTGAGTTTTAAACTATGAAATGTAATGTATTACTTTTTCTATTAAATATATTTTGCAATAAATATCAGATAAGATTAAAGAAGTATATAGAAGAATATTATATCTTTAGAAGTAGATATAATGTCTTACATCTGTTTAAACACATGTATCTTGTCGTATTTGAACCCAAAGATAAAATAAATTATACCTTTTTGTTTTATTTCATAATAGTAATATTAAAAAGATTGTATTCCTTTAGATACGTGACTGGTTTTTTAGAGAAATGTCCTAGTTTAAAAAGACAATTCGTGCCAAATTTAAATTTAGAATAATCCCAAAAGATGTATTCAAGATGTCCGACTTTTCCAGATCTTTTAGGTTTTTAGCAAACTAGCAATATTATAGAATAAATTAAAGAAGATTGGACCTACAGTTTTTGAGAAAGAAGGAATATTTGGCAGCTTAGAGAACTATTGACAGTTAGTTTGAATGACCGTCCTTTAACGAATAGATCCCGTATCTGGGTTAGGCGTTAATAATATAAAAAATTATTATATATCTAAATATAACTTACTCAAAATAAACAACTGTTAATGGATAGCTTTATTCGTGTATCTGAAAAAGAACATTGAATAAGTGAAATGTACAAATCTATTAATAACCTATCAATTTTTCATGAAATCCAGATGTTATTTTCTGCCAATACTCCAAGCTCGTGGTTTTAAATTTATCCATAAACTTAGATTTAACTTTAATCTGTAAGGTTGTAAAATAAGGTAATACTAGAAATAGGGTATTTCTTTGTATACTGAATTACTTTGTTTTGAGGAACTTCTGCGAATTCTATATAAAGGTATAAAATTTGAAGTAAATACTTTTAAGGGTATATGGAGGCGAGTATTTTTTTGGATAATGTCATATTTGATGAACTTTAACACGCGCTTTAAACGGTGGGTTATACAACCTCGCGAAAAAATCAGCAAAGATATATATTTTTTAATAAAGATATTCATCGCATATGTATAAATTTATAAGTTTGTATAAACGATGGGAAACTAATTATCATATTATCTGAAGGTGAACTTAATGTGCTAGAGACATAGGTCAGGCTACTTTTCGTTAAATAAAATACTAATAAAATTTACTCACAAATGTAAAAAAAAAACATTTTAATTGGTTAGTATGTCCGAATAAGAACATAAAAACTATTCAATAAAAGAACAACATTATCTATACGAAATTTACCACAAATGCTTAAATTAACTTAGTACAAACGAGACGTCGTTAAAAGTATAAAAGCTACTTAAAATCTTTAATGGTCAATATTGCAGTCTGGCACCAAACCAAATGTTATTACCAATTGCCTTTTCGTTTACTTGCAATGTTCTCTACGAAACTAAAGTAAGAGATAGATTTCTTTTTATAAATATATATAAAAATTAAGCAAAACAGACAGCTTTCCACAAAAAGACAACAAAATTTTTATATTTAAACTTTCGTGAACCATGACTATTATATTTATATTTACCCGGCTGTATTCATTTATTCATTTATTTATATTTATTCGTCTATATTCGTGAATACAGTCGGGTAAATATAAATATAAAACAACTAATGTTCCAAAATACAGTAGTCTCTACCTTTTAAATATGTGACTGCATATAAAATAGAAAAGGTAGAGCTAATAAATTTTATTGTAAAACTTTGAACTTTGTCATAAAAAAAACATGCGTGAAATATATATTTTAGTGAATTCTATATTTTTCTTCATAACAAATAAGATAAATACACCGGGTACACATCTCATTGTAGTTACAAGTGAAAATAGAGTCTATTTACCTTAATATTCACGCGATCATAAACCGATCTCAAAGGGAGCGGATATTGCTCTCAGGCCTGATATTATAACTTGTCATTTATTCTATTTCATACCTTAAGTCCTTAACATAAAATTCACAATTGACTGATCGATTAATTAGTCATATTCAACCGAGTCTGATAAATATTAGCATTTGAAACGGCATTTAATATAAAGCAATAGTCTTAACTATAATATCATAAGGACTTTAATGGCTTGGCAGGTTTGTTTACATTATTTCTTAAGCCGTTGGATTATCGTCATTATTTCTGAGTGGATAAGTGCTATATGAGAGCTGTATGAATATATATGTATCATGGAACACTATTGTTTCTATTCCGTTTGCTGAGCACTTTCCACGGTGACCTGTTTTCGTTCGACACACTTCACAACTCGAATAGACTGTGAAAGGCTAGCAAGGATGCTGTAGATTTTTTGGCTACAGTAAAAATATATAAAACTTATTTTTTAGTAAACAGTACTTAACTTCCAGTATATGAAAATGGAAAAAATATCACCTATGGCTTGAGATGGAATCATTTTAACAAGTACTTTTGAAAAAAAAATTAAATCTTGCTGCTTATTGAAAGTATTGATTATATGTCGTATATAATATTGTATATATATACTTTGAGACGAAGCTTCTTAGCATTCCATGGATTCACGGTGCGGGTGCCGGGTCGTTGCGTTGCAGGGAGAGGAGTGCAAACAGCTCCTGGGACTTGCGACCCAAGTGTAGGTTTAAGGGGCCCTATATCTATGTTTGATATTATATTTAGTAAATTGTATGAAGGATTAAATTTGCTAAGTTATTTTATTACTCTTTTGTATTGTCTGTATTAAGTTTAATACTTGTATCGTAGTTTTAAATTTAATCATTATTATTTTTTGTTTTCTGTAATTTACCCCTCGTTATTGTTTTTTATTTGTCTATTGTTTTGGTTTATGGATGAAATTTTTTTTAGCATTAATTCCTCCAATTGTACAATAAGATTTTATTAATAAAAATAATAATATAATGAAAAATAGTTATAGTGTAGAGCAAATGAGAAACTCGTAGCACTTTCGTAGCACTTTGAGTAAACCAGTAAACTTATTAGTTAGTACCAATCTTTTAGTTTTTGAACATTCACAGTTAGTATTTTTTTTAACTATACAGTTTAGAACAATTTTAAACAAGATTTTTATCGATTCACTTCAGATATACATCAAAAATATTTTCTTATTCACATTCGACAAATGACCAAATATATAACAAAAATGTATATTAATTAAATATCTGTTTACTCTACTTACAAGAAAAAATCATCGAATAAAAAAAATAACCAAAAACTGAAAAATTCTAGCTTTTCGAGAACAGATGGACAAACATACATAACCAAAGCCTACTTTCTTTTGTCCGTAGTTGTGTAATAAATATATATATTGAGAGGCACTTTTGTACAGTCTTAAGTTTTAATTTAATTATTCATCACAGATGTAACCTATCAAGCCTTCTGATAGACTAGTAGCGGGGAAATAATTAAATAATGGCATAAGCTTCCCAAAGTTCTAGAGATTCGAAAAGGACAATTCAGGGAACTGTGATAAGGGTCACATGAGGCGGAATTACAAATGTACTGCCTTTATTTTAATATAAGTTAACAAGCAATAAACAGACATTTCAATGTACATATATGGCAGTACTGACATTAATATTATGTAATGTTAGACTGGTAAACTTCTAGCTTCGTTAAAATTCAGAGCTTGCCAAAAAATCTGTATTTCTTAAGTTCAGAAAACGATAAATAATTACACACAATTTAATCTAGACTCAAACTAAGCATTGCTTATTGTATGGGTGCTAAACAACTGATAAGTAAATAAAGTATTTATTTCGTAAATAAATACATATATTACATATTTCATACCCTAGAAAGTTATCAATTTTATGAAAAATGTTTTTCTAATGTGGAGATCGAACCCGCGACCATAGGCGCAGTACACGGTGATACGACCGTTGTGCCATCAGTCTTCGTAAATTATACTCTTTTTTAGTAGTGTTTATTTCAATACATTTCAATACTTTTACATCACTTATTTTTAACAAAGTATCATAATTCAATAATTGTAAAATATTTATAATAATCTGATAAATAAATTATAGTCAGAGAACCATAACTTCTTGATAAATTGAAATTAATATTTTCATGGAAATATAAAGTACGTAGAAACTCTATATCTATATAAAAACTGAGCCTACGAAAATGAGTGGCTAAAATGCTCAATTTACATGCACACACACACATATATAAGAAGACTCTCTTTCTCTCTCCCTCTCATACATTTCAGCATACTTTATATTATATTTACTTTATATTCGAGAAAGATATCGTTACAGTTATTCCCCCATAGGATTACCTGTTCGCCTCCACAGCGTCTCGTTTTGTACTGCAATTTATAAAGGGTTCGTAATTGTGCTATAATTTAAACTAATAGAACGATCTTGAATTTAATTATCTATTAATATAAATTATAAGAAACATATTTGATTTAAATATCACTTTCAGTAAACAAATATTAGTAAAATAATATGCTATTTGAAGACAAAATAGTTTGAATAATGCTAATATATCAATTCTATTCCGTAAGAGCTTACTACCGGTAATGTATTCAGTGGCTTTGTAAGGTGTTTTGGCAATTACTGATCCATCCGAAAATAGAGAAGTCAAATGATAATGGATTAAATGTACTTTATTATGTTTATTTATATAAATGTTTACTTTATTACTTTATTTGTATTATATTTTATTTTTTATTTCATTTCCATTACTTATTTGTTATCGTTGATGATAAAGAAACGATAAATAAGTAAAGGGGAAAAACCCTTTTAAAAAGTAAAGTAAGTGAGAATTTTAAATCTTTCGATATTATTTATAACTAGCTGTAGCCAGCGACTTCGTTAGCTTCCATCCAGAGATTGAAATAAACAATATAACACGTCATAATATTTAATCCATATCTATAGCAAGGAGACATGTTATTTTGTTTGACAGGCAGTCAATAGATGGCGCTGGGCAAGATATAGAGAACCATAAATTTCAATCTGATAAACTGATCTTCAAAAAAAATTCAAAACTAATGGCTATATAACAAAAAAAGTTTCATCAAAATCCGTCCAATAGTTTTTGCGTGAAATCCGGACAACAGACAAAAATTTCAACATGAATTTTTTGTCTTGTGTTACTTGTATGAAGATTCCTAGGTGTATGTACAGAATTGAATACATTTATTATATGTTTGAATTACATTTGTAAAACATGATATAACACGTGATCTTAAACATTTATTCTAGTTAACATTTAAAACTATTTTGCATGGTTTAGTGAACTTAGGGTTTGAACAAACTAAAAGTGGTTAATTACTATTTATAATATGCGCCTCAAACAATGAAGATAGAGCAATGCATGGATGTAGCAGTTCCATGGAATTAACAGTTTATCTACGCCTCCTAGACTATGTTATTTGTGGTGTAAGGTATAAGATTCAAATTGTTTTTCTGTAAATTATATATCTTTATATCTAATATTAATCGTAGAAAATATTATATATATAATTTTTAAGGAAGTTAAACCAATTTGTGCTATTTATCGTCTTACTAACTAATGCGTTTAGCACTTTATAAATTCTTGTTTCATGTTAAATAATATTAATTCGATTATACCATAATGGATTTTATTAATTTTGCTTTTGAGTTAAGCTAGAAGAAAATAACGTATGTTTTATAATGTACAAAATAATATACGATATATACTTAAAGCAATTATAGTGTAAAAGAAGTTAAAAATAAATTACCGCTATATATTTTTTTAATTAAAACGCTAGGGCGTTTAATTTAAACCATTCACCGGCCACTGGGAATCTTAGTTACGGCTGCAATCCCTTTACAAAATTAAACTCAAAATTCCATTAATTCTCAATTCTCTTTGAGGATATTATGCACTCAGTTAACTAACTTAATTATTATAAAATTGAGTTCGTAAAGTGGTGCTGTGAAATATTATGTAAAGGGTGTTCTAATTTAATTTTAATAGATTCCAGCGTGATAAATAAAGCGAGTTTCCGTAAGCGACATTTGATTCGTTAACATATAGTGGAAAATAAAGTCCGATATCCAAAACCTAAAATATATTATTTAGTGTTTTTCTAACTTTTTTTTATTACTAAAATATATTTCGATAATTTTATTGTTTTAATTAAAGTTCGTCAATTGATTAGTGAGTTAGGCACGTGCATGACGTCAGTTGATGTGTAATGGCGGCACGTGAACAGAGTCGTCTTTAATGTTTTTAAACTTGTACACATTTTAAAACTAATATCGGGTCTATTTTGCGATAAAAATTATGGAAGCTGAAATACCTTTTTATTTCCGACGTTTCGGCTGAATTTCACCAGCCGTGGTTACGGGATGACTAATGTGAGCTCAGCGTCGTCTTCTTGAGGCGTGAGTCTCGGTAACTACCCTCGCTTGTCGTCGTCTTTTCTAAGTAGGGGTAGTCCAATGGTCACGTCTTCTAGAGGCGCGGATCTGGTCACCTCTCCAATACGAAACTGTCGGTTAGCCTGGAGTAATTAGTGAGTGTATTATAAAATTGAAGTTGTAATTATACATATGTAATTTTACTTCACTGAGAATATGAACCCCGTAACACTAAGTCTGACATGATGATGGAGCAGTCCTACATGACCCTATCGCTCCACCATCGCTGGCATTGTAATATATTTATTCTGCTATATATTTCTTTTTCTTTGTATATTTGTTAGTATACAATAAAAATATAATATAAAAAAGTAATTTATCTTTTTACGACTACTATACAAAATACTAAATAAGTTATTTATATAGTATTTAGAATATAAATGACCTGATTTAGTGAGTCGTTTCAAAACTGCCAGTATTTCAATCTGGCGCAGTAGCAATTTGCCTATTGTTCCACCGCTTGAGACAAACATACAACCTGCGCTCATGACAAGTGGACGGTAGCGTCAGCAAATAAATGAATGAAGGGGACCGTTGGTTAGTCATTTTATAATATTATATGTATATATTTGGTGAATGTAGATACTGGTTTTAATGTATCAAATATTAAGTCATTCCTAATTATATATCTTAAAGTTTTAAGCATTTCATATATCATGCGATATATTACCATCAGAAAAGTAAAAATATATATATTCTTAAGTAATTATTCGCTCGTCTTGTCAGACTTATATTAAGCACGTAACTAAGCTATACAACAGATAGTTTCTATATTTATGTTGTTGTTTTTAGTTCCCTATAAGTGACAAAGCTGACTGGCCGTTAAAATTATTGGTTCTAAAAGCTTGTAATTTAAGTAAGTAGGACATCTCACACCTAAATAAGCGCTAAGAAGATATTTATGAATCCATCTTCTACATTCTCCTCTACCCAAAGATTGGAAGAGATTGCTCTTTAGCAATAAGGCCGCCTGTTGTACTCTTCTGTTTTATTTATTATTGTTTTTATTTAATTTTTGGTTGTTTTTATACAATAAAGCATAGCGTATCGTATTGTAAAATAAGGAGTGAAAAATTTTATGAATCTTCGTACTCATACTTCATAGTCTAGAACATAAATAAAGTGAGGTGTGATTGATCCTTGGAGACTATAAAAGGGGTGGACATTTTTTTGTCACTTTTTATTCCGTCAAGGATTTTATTTACTCTATAAATAATAATACTGATTGCGTGGGGTGAATTAAGGGATGGATAATGTGTTCCTTGAATTTGGAGTAAAGTCAAGGTTGATTTTTTTTTAGTCTAAATTTGTTTAATGGATTTGCTTAAATTTTGCCCTTAAAAAATCTAAGGTATAATAATATAAATTTAAACGACATAAAACAGTATCTGCACCAAGCTGCGGGCAGAAAACTAATCAATATAAAATAATAAATATATATTTTTTTATAATATTTACTCATTTGATTTAAGCTGTTACATCACATTAAGTAAAAAAATATGTCACTTTAAGTTTTAAAACTACATTAGAATAATTATACATTAAAAAACAAATTAAAGTCATCATGAAATTTGTTGTAAATTTAAAAACAATTTTTTCCTCAGACGGTACAACTTAGCCTCCCATGAATGCACGAGTATGGCATGGTGCCAACGATTCCGTATCTCAGATTTTCTAATAGATAAATCGCGGGTGCATTCAACCCTTTATCTCTAACTAAATACGGATTTCATGATCGAATTTGCATTATTTAGCGTTAATTTATATGTGGCATTGAATGAACCTACATATTTTTTAAATTCAAATATAAAGCGAGGTAAAAAAATAAATATAATATAAATTTTAACTTTATTTATATGCATGCACGAATTAATTTATCACACTGAAGCCGGGTCGTGACTACAGAAAATGTATATATATCATTTCGTTATACGTATCATTATCATATATATCATTAATATCATTATATCTGATAATGATAATATTATATGACTTTCAATAATATTTAATTATTATAAATGAACATTTTAAATCATTAACCAAGAACAACAATTAAACATAAAAAATCGGTACATTTACATAAAACGAATACCAGGAGATCATATAATGCAGGTGTTGCCCGTTTCGGCGGCCTCTCGCAACTTTTATCGTGAATAATGGACTGTAAAAGCTGCTATCGACCATGTCACGGAACGTAATGCTCATATATTATCATTATTATTTTTGTTAGCAAATGAATAATACACAACATTTATCAAAATGTATTTTTTGTACGTAAAAAGTACTTTTACTTTTTATTATGTTACTTTTATGATAAAAGTTACTTTTTTTTAGCGTGAGAATCCCTTGTTTTAAACAAAAGTGTATTAAAAAAGTAAAAATACAGCATCAAATATAAATAATTTATTCCCTTTGTTGCTTATAAACTCAACAAAAATGCCATAATATTTAAGTTTTTATGTTTTCTCTGAAAAAATAGTAAAACTTATACCATTTTCCCCTTATAAAACTTCGCGTTATCGTTAGTACAAAGTCTATATATTTTCAGGTAGTCAGCGAGGTTATTAAGCTGTCGGGAAAAAAGGTTTCGGTAAGTACTTATCTTATACTTTTTTAGGCCATTTACACACGAAAGACAAACGTTTTTATCTATGTATATATTTATTATCCTCTGACATATTTTTGTTAGAGTGATTTGGTTATTATTAAAAACATATACAAAATTATATTTAATAGAATATTCAGTTTACATACAAATTACAGATCTGTAAAAACTTACCTAAGGTCGTCAACCTTAACCTAAGAGAAATATATTATAGATATTATAAAAAAATAGCAGGTATATTATCATTAAAAAGATGTATTTAATGACATCTGTTATTTTATATATTATTGAATCGAAAATATAATAAATTAATTTAATATATTTTCTCAGATTGTTAATTAAGGCCTGTAGACACCCTAAGCCCTTTTAGTATGCTTCTCTTATCTCACCACTGCAAAGTTCAAGCAACAAAGGCTGGAATACCTCAGATATTAATTCTCAAAGTATAATTTACGAGAAAGAATATTACGAGTAAACGAACGTTAAAGTAAAATTGCTTTTTAAAATATTTAATTTTGAAAATGATAAAAAAGTCACGGTTGGTATTTTATTCATTTATTTATCTTTATTAAACAGTATTCGAGTCACAGTATAGGTTTTTGTCAAATTTATTGCTAAGATAGAAAAAATATTTTATCTTGCTATTTTGATTATTAATTAACACGTTTAAAATTCATGCCTCAATAGGATTAAAAATTAATGGATTCGCCATTAAGGGTGTAAAATTTAAATCACAGAGTACGAGATCCCGAAAAAATATTAAAGGTTTAAATTTTGAAAACCAATTTAACATCGTCTGCTTATCCGTAAAATTTTCAATACAATCAATGCATTTTGTTGCTGTTTGAATCATTTTCATACTTTGAGCATTTTTTTTAAATCCACACATGATACAGAGTGTATATAGCAAAAAAAAACACGCTTAAAATCTAAAATATAAGATTCTTGAAATTGTTTCAACAAAAAAACAACGGATGGATTTCTAAGATAGTTTATTTATTTCTCATTTCGTTTAGTTTCTAGATTCAGACTAAAGAAAGATATTAAACTTTACAAAACCAATAAAACAGCACTCCGGTAATAAATATATAACAATCGTAATAAAACAATACAGTAATTGAATATAAAACTACAAAAACTACATAATATGATTCGTTAAATATACTTTATAATGGATATTATAAAGGAAAGCTATATAATACATAAAATTTAAACTAAAATAATCCTTGTCCTGAGAATAATCAACGCATAATGTGACGCCATAACTATGATGGATGGTGCTGAGAAGTTGGAATTACTTGGAAAATGCACCCAAGATGGCCGCTTGAAATATGATATGGACACGTTTTGTTATGCTTCAGCATTATACATGTCGCTTTCAAAATTAATCATGCTCTATTTGAATATTAATACATTTATGAAATACTATTAACACTTTAAAGGCTACAAATTTTATATATTATGTATGTATAAAGCATACAGATGACGTCAATGAACACGTCTATACCAAATTTTAGATTATATTTTAAAAACGAATTTAAAATAGTATAATAAAGTATTTCAACATTCAAAGCTTAAATGACAAATTTAATTAAGGAATTATTTAATTTGTAAAATTTCTTTTATATAAATACGAAACGTCAAATTCTGATAGATTTTAACTGTCATTAAATGACGTTTGACATTTTATTCCATAGCTTGCTTACTTGTTTTAAATATTGTGTCGTTACTGGCGAAGTAACACTAAGATCATCCATTTCAGTTGTTAATATTAATATCTCTAATAATTATATTGTATTTTAATGGAACGAGAGATCTAAAATTTAACCGGATTGATATGTAAATTACTTTCAGACTTTGATACTAAAATATCTTGGATCAAAATATATTGAACGTAAAAATTATTGTGCTATTTTAGTATGTACTTAAATATAAGTCTCATCTTTATTTTATGAGTATTTCATTTATTTATAATTCCTTTTTATGGTAATGGATTATAAATAATCCAGCATCATATTAAAGAAGAAATGATGTAGTTTTTTTATATACAGACAGATTAACACGAATACGGAGTATATTACTCTATTACACTGTAAATACAAAAAAAAAAAACGTAGAAATGGCCTGTTTTCAAAGACCCAAATCAGTTACATAATAATCTCCCAAGCAATAAATATAAACGTGAAATGAACCGACATTAACAAACGTACAAACGTTCTGACGTACGTCGTATACATTGCACCAGACGAAACCCTTGCATTTCTCTTTTAAAACTGTGCATTTTTCTCAAACCGTCTCGTTGGTTAAACTCTTGGTGATTAAGTGGCACGAAGAAACTTAGTTGTGCTTTCAAGTTATACCCTTTGACTCAGCTTAAAGCGGAAACATACAAGTAAAAATAAATATTCTTTACAGCTTTTCCTTTAACTTATGTATTTCTTTTATATTAGAGCTTAAATTTGAAATGAGAAATTGTGCTATTCAGTCGATGCATAAATGAATTGCGAATTCCGCTGTGGATCGTTAGTTCGTTTAATTAAGTCCCGTTTGTGATGTTTTTTATTAAATACATAGGCCCTATACTAGGCCCTTTAACCAAACGCTGTTATTCTATGTATATTAGCAGGATTTACTTTATATTTTCTTTCTCAGACAACTTTATTTAATTATTACAAAATTTAGTCTCGCTGCTGTTGTTTCAGTAATTAAAACACTCTTCTGTTTACCTTACTTCATCTTATCCAAATAAGGTTGTCTGGAAGAGATCGCTATTTAGCGATAAGACCGCCTTATTGTATACCCAAAATGTATTTTTTTTTCTCTTTTACTTTATGGTTTTTTTTACTTTTTATTTCTTATTTTTATTTTTATATCTTTTTTTTTTGTTTGCTTGTCTTGTACTTTACATATTTGTGGTGTGCAATAAAGAATATATATATAAAAAAGTTAGTTTTTTTAATAACTGAAACATACTAACAGAGTAAGTAATTATTGTAGGTTATATACATTGCACTTCTGAAACGTCAGATTCTATTTGCAGCCATGTCAAAATTTTAATGTATCATAAAAATAACTTTGTTGCGAAGTTTGGATTAAAAGGCAATCAATGTTAAAAAAAATAATCATCGTTTATACGAAAATACGGCCATATTGAAATTTGTATTTAAACCAAGAATAATCTTTATAGTCCGTAAAAGTCATCGGTGTAGCAACTACCCCATTGCTAACGATAAAAATGTTTTTTAGAAAATATTTAAGAAAAAAAAAAACTTTTACCAAAAAGTTTATAGAGATTTAAAACCCTGGAAAATAAAAAGAAAATAAACTTCTTTCTTTGATGAAATAACAAGTAATTAACTTTCTAAGAATAAGATATATATTCCATTGAAGTGAAATAGCTCCTTACTTGAGGAATTTGCCGGCATACGAGCAGACGGTCTATTTGATGGCAAACGGTGCTGCGGGACATAAATAAGACTAGATTTGCAAATACGTTGTCACCCATGAGAAATCGGGAAGGATGGAGGAAGCTAGAATATACGGAGATGATGAGCAAGAGGGAATTGGAGCAACCATCTCTTACTCACCGTATTTGTAACATCGACTTTAGGCCAAACTTCTATGAAATTGTGGTACTGGCTGGTCAAGTCAAACCGTATACAAGCTGCAGTAAAAAGACTACAGCTAGACTCTGACAGTTCTAAAAGGATAAACTATACAGGTATATGAATCTAAATAAATAATAGCTATATATGTACTATAATTAATTTAGAATATGTATGGAAAATAATCATCATAACCCAATTAAACACAATGCATATAAAACAACCATCGAGTGGATGGCGTGTGTATACAACGAACTAATTGAAATTAGTAATATTGTAAAATGTTTGTCTATTATCAATAACCAATGGTCTGTTTATGTTAGATATATTTGGTATGGCTCGATTTCGTATTCAAAGTATATAACAATTTGTTGGCTGTAGATATATATGTTAGGGTCATCTTATTACCATTGTAATAATGTAATCTAATTATAAGACATAAGATGTAAATCTATAGGTAAGTATACCATTTGACACTGGCTGAAAATAACTCAACACAAGCAAAGGCAATATAAAAATAATGCGGTATACGTCCTTTTTGGTGACATTTAAGACGGTACAAAAAGGACTCATTTTCCCGCGCAATTGGCAATGGACGCTAACCGCGGTGACAAATGGAGAAATAAAGGAATTGTGATTTTTAATGATTTATTAAGGAAATACTGCTATTGTACAATCATTGTCTTACTGATAAGAGGATATGGAATAAAATTATATGAAAGTAGAGAAATGTTGTTTGAATTGTTGACTTTCGTCAACAGTTCAGAAGCGGGATCACGAAAGGATATACAAAACTTCCTTCCACGCCTATAAAGTGTAAGTAATTGTGCAATTTATTATCATTATGACTTATTAATAAATCGCAGTGATATCTTTAACGTTATAAACGAAATAATATTTTTTTTTTCTTTATAATTTTGGATTGATGTTTTTCTTATTTCTGCTGGATGACAGGATGAATGCGTATGTTATATTCACATTATTCACGTGTGTGGGTATATTAACGAAGGTATAGTCGTAATGAATTTAATAATTAATACCTATATTTTTTTACATTTCGTTTATGAAAGGTTTTCACACCATATTGACTTGGCTGCACAGTACTGAGGAATTTGTCACTTATTAAACAAAAAGCAGTACCTTTTTTTTTCAATTATTAATGAATTTCAAAATAATACTAGCAATATACAGTTAATCTCGTGTCTCTTATAAGTCCAATTAATTATATTTACACAAAGTTATATTTATACAATTCGTAGTGTGACAGCGATATAAATTAAACTACATATTATATTTTATCATTCTATATATCTATAATTGAATTTAGACTACAAAAGCTATTTTATTCCTATATTCCTGGTATTTGCACCAAGTTAAATTAAAACTTATATATAGTCTAAAAGTCTTAATGAAAAAAAAATAACATGTCACTTAGTGAATAAATATATTTTTTAACCTCTATACATGTCAGTAACTATTGTGATTGAAATTAATCTAACTGGAATTCTTATTTCTGAGTTCTAGAATCGAGGATAGAAAAAGTCGTTCAAGGAGTTGCTGACTTACAAGACCCAAGAACAAGGGTTAGTGATAAGTCAAACCCAAGGCGAAGAGTCAATGACAGGTGACTGCCGAAGTGAAAAGTTAATTATATGTAAATCAAGAGGTTTATGAAACATGATACCCGTTAAGGGTATATGACAAGAGACACCCGATTTTAAGGGTATATGACGGGAGATACCCAAGGTTAATGGTACATGACAGTAGATACCTGAATTTAAGGGTATGTGACAAGAGATACTCGATTTTGAGTGTATATGACGGAAGATACCCGAGATTAAGGGTGTTTGACGGGAGATACCCTAGGTTAAGGGTACATGACAGTAGATACCTGAAGTTAAGGGTATGTGACAAGAGATACCCGATTGTGAGGGTATATGACTGGAGATACCTGAGGTTAAGGGTAGATGACTGGAGATACCCGAAGTTAAGGGTAGATGACTGGAGATACCTGAGGTTAAGGGTATATGACTGGAGATACCCGAGGTTAAGGGTATATGACAGGAGATACCCGAGTTTAAGGGTAGATGACTGGAGATACCCGAAGTTAAGGGTAGATGACTGGAGATACCTGAGGTTAAGGGTATATGACTGGAGATACCCGAGGTTAAGGGTATATGACAGGAGATACCCGAGTTTAAGGGTAGATGACTGGAGATACCCGAAGTTAAGGGTATATGACTGGAGATACCCGAGGTTAAGGGTATATAACAGGAGATACCCGAGGTTAAGGGTATATGACAGGAGATATCCGACGTTAAGGATATATGACAGGAGATACCCGACGTTAAGGGTCTATGACAGGAAATACTCGATTTTAAGGGTATATGACAGTTGACAAAGGCAAAGGTTCTGGATCAGCGACGCCTTAAGTCGCGGAAGTACTACTACAGGTGAAGAGCTAATTTTGGATGACAAGAAAATATGCAAGGCAAAGCTCATCAACCAGGACAACGTTTAAGACAGAGGCGTAGAGATCTAAGCAATTCTTCAGTTCCACGTAAGTCGATTAAAGCTCATTCAAAGTCCAAACGAGTAAAGATAAATGTAAATAGTACTAACGCTATTCTCGATAACTTTCTTTTATAACAAAAAATGGCTCCTGGCTAACTTATAATATTAACGTCATTTTCAATCGCGGTCCTAGTTCTAAAGAACAGACAATTGTAACATGATAAATAATGTTAAAAATGCACAGAAATGTAGGATTAGAATGAGAAAGAATAAGTCACTTATATTTATAAAAAAATGCGGTATAGCAAAATCTTGGTATCAAGGATTACCCACAGTATTGTATGATTAGGCAGAATTAAAACCTCGTAGACTTTTGCCACGCTGTAAACTTCGCTGAGTTGTTAACGGCATTGTTAAGTAAGTGCTTTTTTTTTACAGTACATCACTAGTTCATTAGATTTATTTGCAAAAAAAAAAATAAAAAAATAAGTAATAGATAAACTGTACACGGCTTATCACATGAAAGATAACCGCGCCGTCAGTAAAGGGACACACGCCGCCTGATTCTTAGCCTGACCACATTGAAATATTTCAAGTGCAATAAAGTAAAAACTATTGTATAACAAACGCTTTTCTGTAAAGTCGCTTTACGGACAACAATTTTACGCGATAACGCAAAAAGAAAACATTAATGCAAAATTGCAAGATTCTATGAATTGAATGATTATCACCGAATTATTTTGTATTGTACAAACTAGGAGTTCATTGAAAATTAAAATATTTCGATAAATTAATATTTATTCACGTTATTTATTTTTTCAATTAATATAAATATAAATTTATCTTAAGTTACAAAGATTAATAGCGATTAATAGTGTTCTGTTAATAATTTATCAATAATTTTTATACACGAGTGATATTTAAGACAATCTGCGTTATTCTGTCAAGGATAGAACGATGATGCGTTGTTATATTAAACAATGGAACCAATATTAACTTGTCACTTTACTTTATATACAGTAGACACACACACACAGTTCAGGTGTTCGTCGGCCGCAGCGGCTGATGAAATGGAAGAGGTATAAACGCGTCTCAAGCCCTACGCTTGGTCCGATAGTGCTTCTCTATCGATTGTATCGTTCTCGGTAATGATAGCTATGAATTTTGCATTTTTTTTTTCCAGATCATAAACTATTCGTTACAATTATTATTATTTTATGAGTATTAAAAGCAAACGTTGTTATATCACAACTCAGATTTCTTTGTAGTTCAAGGAATGGAAATGCAAGACAGACAAAGTAGATAACACGATTACATGTAACTTAAAAATATGTTAATCAAGTATAGGGAATGCGTCTCTACTAGTCCTAGATAGTTAGTTTATCCTCGTGCTACGGAAATGACAATTGAGCGTAGAGTTTCCAAATCCGTTGTTTATGGACATTACCGAATGTCTTACTCAGAGAGGAGCCAAGTAAGACATGTGGTTCACGAGGTAGGATGAATATACGGTATAGTGTTTGATTGCGGCGTTAATAAATCGTCGAATTGGTGAAGAAAAATAAACTGATGATAGAAGGATATGCGTTGAATATCGAGCGTTGAAGCCCAAAACAAAGCTAAAAGAATCAGTATCCACTTCCGTGTATCGAGAATCAATTAGAGTTGTTTATAGGCAGTGACTTATTTGTGTGTAGGTTAATCATGAAAGAAAAGTCTGATTTAACGGACAAAGTTCATGACACCAGTCTGATAGTCTGAATGTCATAGAATGCTATTTGGACTCATTAGTGTGCAATCAGTCTTTCAAAGAACCAATGCAATACACTCTTACTTGTATGGATTATGTTTTGGTCCCATGTAAGGGTTTTGATATGGAGTTGGACAGACTAAATGAGGTACTTGATATAATAAAGAAAAAAGGTGCTTACAATAAACATGAGTGTAAGAAAGTTCTTCATTGATGTGATAAAGTTTCTGGGCTTGGAACTGGGTTCAAATGGAAAATAACGTGGTTCTAAAGGAAAATAAAGTATGAAAGAGCGAAGGTGGGGCCGTCCAATCAATATGACCTCCGATAATTATTTTTTTTCTTCTTTTTTAAAGGCCTCTCAGGATATTTTTTTAGGAGGTTTATTGGGGACTACTAGTCTTTAAGGCACACTCTTACTTTCTGATTGATTGATAGGCATTCTTACGGTCGTTTCTCAGTACATATTTGGTGGCATCTTGTTTGTACGTCACAATTTGGATACATATGTAAAAGGGATAGTGACAGACACGCTATAAATACAAGAGATAAAAGTGGACTCTCAACGCGGAAATATCGTCTTCAAAAAGTTAAAGAATCTTTTATGGGTTTGAGTGTGCGCATATATAGTAAGGTTCCACAGGATATCTTGGACCTTCCTTTTCTTGCTTTTAAATGTAAAATTGAAAGTATACTGTTGAAAGAAGGCTTGCTATGGCATACAGGAGTTTTTGGTTGATCGTATTTCGGTCGACTAAAAGGTTGGGTTGTGGAGCTTTGCTTGTTGACTCGTTTGAGGGATGTTCTAATGTATACATCAAACATTGTTAAATTGTTTTTAAAAGGGGAGCAACTGTTGAGTTTCTGGCCAGCTCTTCTCAGCAGAGCCGCATTCCAAGCTGGTGGTAGCTTACTCACGGACTGACGTACTCGCATACTATACTGACATTTTTTTTAATGTAATATAATGTAATTGACGATTCAAAGGTGCATGTAAATGTCTACTTGAGTAGGGATATTTTTGATTTTGATTGTGATTGTGATTGGTTAGAAGAATTAAAAACAGATACAATTGGCAGTGGGGAGAGGAAGGGTAATGCGTAGCACGATGTTAACACGGATTGACCAGCGATGAGTCAAATAACGGGTTTATATCATAAATTTTAATAGACAACGGGAGAAGTAATGTCACACATTCTGTTATCTGCAATCTTTTTGGAATATCAAATTCTTGATATTCTGTTAATGGAATCTGAAAACAAATTGTTAACCACAATGAAATTAGCGATCGATAAAATTTGTGGAATAGGTGTTGGTGTGTTGGATGATGTCAGTGGCGGTGTATTGAAGGTGTGGTCGATATATACAATAACTGTAAGCCAAAAAAAATGGCATTTTATATAAAGGAGGAGGGAAAGATGTAAGGTGGGCTGTGTTAAGCAAGGCACAATGGCAAATTCATGACGATAAAAGACTGTTATAAAATAAAAGTTAGAACAAATAAGAAACCTATTCGTTTCAACATATGAGACAATAAAAAAAAAACCGATGTTTGAGATGTTTGGAATGTGTTCACCACCAGGTGGTGAATAGTGAAGGTGGACTCGATCCAATAAAAAAAACAAATTACTATACACATTATTTGACCACCTAGGCCCTTTTGTCAAAATAAATCTGGAAGTTGTTACCTCTTTGTCCTTATTGACGGCTTTCCAAATTTCATAATACATACATACACCTGTTAAAAATGTAAAATCGCTTATATTACTAAAATAAAAAAAAATTAAAACCGTTGAACATTTAAAGATTTTATCACAGTATAAAACAAAACAAATATTAAACGTCTTAGCAACAAAAAGAGCAAAAGGTAAGGAGAACGGTTTAATAAAACCTTAACCGAGGCGTAACTACATCAAATTACGATATAGCATAATAAGCTTGGAATGAGCCTTAGAGGAATATACAATTAACTTTCAACACTACAATAAGAAAACAACTTAAAGATCTCTATCACAACTTGATAAAAAAAATTTTAAAAAATTATAAAACTCAGGTAAAATTAAGTAGAATAATTAATATTGAATATCGGCAGATTGTTTAAAAACAATTAAGGAAGATGCTTTCAAACGTATCGAAACATAATATCAAAAATATTTTTAACGCTACAATAAACTTTAAAAAACCCAATAGACAAAAAAAAAGAGTTAGTGCAAATCCAAAAGCAAGTGCAAATCGCAAAAATTGGTAGTTTAATATACCTTATTAAATATTAATATGCCTTATTTAATACTTTTATATGATACATTTTTGAGAACTATATGATGATTTCTTTTAATACTCTTATATGATAAATTGTTGAGGACAACAAGACAGATTCCTTAAATACTTTTATATGATAAAATGTTGAGGACTATGTGATGGACTTTGTTAAATACTCTGATATGATAAATTGTTGAGAACTATATGATGATTTCTTTTAATACTCTTATATGATAAATTGTTGAGGACAACAAGACAGATTCTTTAAATACTTTTATATGATAAAATGTTGAGGACTATGTGATGGACTTTGTTAAATACTCTGATATGATAAATTGTTGAGGACTATATGATGATTTTTTTTAAATACTTTTATATGATAAATTGTTGAGGACTATGTGATGGACTTTGTTAAATACTCTTATATGATAAATTGTTGAGGACTATATGATGATTTTTTTTTAAATACTTTTATATGATAAATTGTTGAGGACTATGTGATGGACTTTGTTAAATACTCTTATATGATAAATTGTTGAGGACTATATGATGATTTTTTTTAAATGCTCTTATATGATAAATTGTTGAGGACTATATGATGGATTGTTTGAATTCTCCTATATAGTAATTGCTGTTGTGACTTTCGTAGTTAAGAAGGAACAGTACTCATAAACTGGGCTTAATCGTGGATGAGCTTTGATCGAGAATTTGTGACTACTTGAAATAATGATTTCATAAATGATAAAGATGACCAGAACAATGAGGTATTAACCTCACGAATAACGATAGTGATAATGTAGCTAAATAATATAATTTCTTGGGCTTTTTCTATTTTTTGTAATTGTTTAAAGTTAATTAAATATGATGTGACTTACTTTTAATAACACTATCTACAGTACACTACTAACAGTACACTTGCTTGTTAACTCAATATAAAGTGGAAATTATTATTTTTTTTTGCATACCTTATTGTAATTTGAACACGGATATTGATTTGTAAAAATATATTTTTGTCTTTATGTGGGCGATTGATTATTCTCACATTTTTTTTGGGTGTTATTTAAACGGTTAGCAAAGTATTGGTATATTAGTGAGCAGAAATATGTAATTGGTAAGCTAAAATTGAAAATTGGTAGTTGGACATAAAATTGATAGTAGAAATGTTTTCTCTGCTAACCGAACGTATAATCTTGCTGACCAAGTAATTATTCTGCCAAGATATTATTTATAACCTAACCTAACCTAACCTAATTTTTAAAAAGCAAAATACACAGTAATTACTTCTCTTTTTTATTTATATTTGTGTTGCGAAGGGACTCGCAATTTACAGGATGGCCGAGCTGTTAGGGTCATCTTATTACCATTGTAATAATGTAATCTAATTATAAGACATAAGATGTAAATCTATAGGTAAATATACCATTTGACACTGGCTGAAAATAACTCAACACAAGCAAAGGCAATATAAAAATAATGCGGTATACGTCCTTTTTGGTGACATTTAAGACGGTACAAAAAGGACTCATTTTCCCGCGCAATTGGCAATGGACGCTAACCGCGGTGACAAATGGAGAAATAAAGGAATTGTGATTTTTAATGATTTATTAAGGAAATACTGCTATTGTACAATCATTGTCTTACTGATAAGAGGATATGGAATAAAATTATATGAAAGTAGAGAAATGTTGTTTGAATTGTTGACTTTCGTCAACATATATAAGTATATATGTGAGTAAATTTATGTTTGCCACGAAGTTGAGCGAACGGGATGTAATGTCAACAAAGATTCATAAGAAAGTTATAATTTTCAGTGTAAATATATAATATTATTATTAAATTTAACCACGCCTACGCATTTCAACTGAAAAAGATAATATAATATGATTTAGTTTTAATGGTTCTATAATAAAAAGTAAAATCATGTTTTAGTGGTTTTGATATAATTTTACTGTCAATGTCAAAAAACCATAAACAATTTTAAAATATGTTAATAATGAGCCATGATGGATGGAGGGAGCTGGGAGGGGGCCTCCTTTTCGATTCATATTTTCCCGCGCTTTTCCCAACCAAAGACATGGCTTCGACCTTCGATACTCTCAAGATTTTAGGAATTTGGTGAAGTACTGCAGACATGGCTGTATGGCTTAGAAAGCCTTTGCCTTTACCACTTCGGGTTAAATGAAACAAAAAAAAAATGAGCCACGATTATTTTGTCTGTTTCTATTAAATATACTTAATAATCAAATCATTAAAGTGCTTTCTTGTTTACCTTCACTTAAAGTTTATTTTTAACAAAAAGGTGAAAGTTCCTTTGAAACATTTTTACAAAATATATCTTCGATATTTTAAGTGAACTGGGTTCTTGGTAATTGGCACCCCTCAACAATGGCCTCCATTTACATAAATTTATATATTTGTGTAAAAATACAAAAGCCAATTTACAGTATTTTATACGTCAAACATTCGCAATATGCATTTCAAAGGAAAATCACTAAAATCACTTTATAAAGGGAACAGCATCTGGCGCTGACGTTACTAAGGACTAAGAAAATTGCTTAGCGTTGATCGTAAATTTAGCGAGACCCTTCTAGATCTATATTGTATATCGATATAAATAACGAATTAGACATTATCAATACAATAATGTATGTATGTAATAGATAAATTTTAACAATTCAATACCTTTTCTGTAGCCATATAACGCGATAGTTTGATCGATTACTTCCGAATTTGTCTACAAGTTCGAATAGAGATGACATTTATCTTTATCTTATTTATTATATACAATAAATCGATATTATATATATTACAATAAATCGATATTTAAATCGATAAATTATCCGAGTGTAACAAAAGTTTCCGTGTTAACTTATCGAGAGCCGCTAATCCCATAAGTCCCGCTAGTTAGTGAGCTTGAAGTAGAACGAGTTGTGAGCTGGAACCAACTTCACTTGAATAATTACTTCATTACGTGCAATGTTCCACATCCACTATTTAATGAAAGTGTGTTTTCTTTCATATTTATTTAGTGCTGTTTGACGTTGTCGTTGACTTAATTTAAAATTGTATTTAAATGTTTCACTGCATTGTATTCTGTTGAAAAATGAGCAAATATAAGCAATGTTATTTGTCATTAAACTGCTGTCGTCAAAGTTAAATTACAAAAGAAAGATATGTTTTTTGTTTGAATTGCAGATAAATCTATAGTCGTTATAATCAATCAAAAGTTGCCATATATTTGTTATAAATTATTCTCACCAAATTCTGGGTTTTTCTTCCTGTTGTATTTGTTTATTTTACAAAACAACAATACATGAAAATAGGAAACGTGTTCAATGAAGCGCCACTAATATGATTGATGTCCTGCCGGTCTGATTCAAGTTACAAAAACGCTGACTCAATGGTGATTTTTATCCTAAGCAACCATTTAATGACGTAACTTTGCATTTTTCTTTTCTACGATTTCTTGTTGACGGACAAGTTATTCATGTATTGTATATATAAATCATTAGAAGGCGTATCCACATGTCTTTTTTATTGGCTCTTAGGTGTTAACCAGTCAGAAGTACAAGTATCAAGTAAGTATATAATAAATATAGTATATAATCTAGTATAGTAGTAAGTCTATCACTAGCGCGATGTTCATTTTGATTTCAAATGACTAACTATTAAATGAAATATTATATTACATAGTATAATATTATTTAGAATATAATTTGACATTATAATTCTAGGTAGTAGAGTAAATAAATGTTTTCATACCGAGTTGTACATTTGTAATGGCGACAATTTTATAGAAATACGTGGAAATTGGAGGGAACTGTGTCATTGCGACGCAGTTCCCTTCGGTATGATATGTCAAGCTAACCTCAACCAATCATCTCACTCACTCACTCACTCACTCATTCATTCACTCACTATTAATTAGAACTGCTATGAACGCTAGAAAATAATACCTTACAAAGTAGTAGTTTGATGAAAGTAACTATTTAATTGGCCATTTTGGATATTATATTTTAAAATGTGAATGCATTTACATTACATTTAAAATTATTCATTTTTATTTCGAGCACATGTCTTTGTCCCAGAAACTACATGCGTTTCTGTTTATTGTAATATTTTTAAATAAAATGTAAAATAAAGTATTAAATAATCATTTAAAGTAACAATGAAGCCGAATAGATCGTTTTCGTATGATTTGTTCTTTGGAATTATTAGTTTAGTAGTAGATTTGAAAAAAACTTTTGACATTATAGCACTCATATTGACTAATTGCTTAAAAAATTATAGACTAAAATATAATACGACCAGTATTGGAAAATGCATTAATATATATATATATATATATATGTAATAAAATAATTGAAGAATCTTCTGTGATATAAAAATAAAAATGTTTATAGTGGTATTTATTTTCCGGGTTTGGTCAGTTATGAACTACTGTCATATTTACTAATGGAGATATAGTCTCAACAATATTTAGTATTTCATATTTGTACAATATTAGTTTTCTTGACATTTCATATACCCTTTGTCACCCTTTTTATTAAAATATCCATCAGATTCTCCGTCACCCAACCGACATCCAAGACGTGGCCTTCTCACTGCTGAGTGGGGTCAGAATATATGACACCGATATTAGAAAACCGAAAGAAATTTACGAAAGCAGTTCCTTTTCTTAAATTTATACACTGAATAATGTTATAGATAAACTAAACTTTAAGGTATTATTAAGTTTAAGATATTTTTTTTACGTTTTACCAATAAATCACTATAGATTCTACACTTAGTTGAACTTCAAACTAAACCTTTCAAACAGTAATTTATCTCTTTGTTCAAAAAGCCATTTGTAGTTACTGCAAAATTAAATTCCTACGTTAAAAGTAAAGTATGCTGTAAGGCAACAGTAAAATAAAACATTGTACTCGATATTCTTCTAGGTAAAGCGTTATCCTGATTTAAAGCCGTTATATCTGATTCCTCCTGTACCACTTCTATCTCGTTACAATCATTACTCCATTATAGACTTAATATAACAGCAAATAAAAAAAAATCATGTTTGAAAATATGTATAAACATGTCATATGTTAAATATTATTTTAATATAAAACGAACCCACGACCTCTATGAGAATATTTTCTAGTTTTCCAGATGTCATGGGTTCGAATATCCCGCATCGATTTATTTTTCATTTTCTATGTATTTGAAACTTACAAAATAATTAAATCTACTTATACAAGGTACAAAGATACAAAATATATAGGTGTAAGTACTTGTTTTAAAAATATATTTTTAGTCAATAAATAAATAATTAAAGTTCTGGTACAGTTCTCAATATGTAATATATTTACATATAATTACAAGCGCGTTCGGTTTTTTCAAAAGCCAATGACACAAAATCTACGTTTGAAAGCGCTGAGAAAATTGCTTATTTGGTGATGCCTTTTACTTAATAATGTAAATTTACACTACACACTTTAATATTAAGAGAACGCTCACATTTGTTTCGATCACAGCTTTGCTCGTTTGAACATTTAGCAATTACAGAAGTAAATTACATTTTAGATTTAGATTTATAGTTTTTGTAGCTTGGCCACGAAAACGTTCACCGAGTTGATTTTCTATATATATCTTTTTGGAAAACAATGAAGTTGTATGAAAATAAGTATAGTCAAAACAAATGAATACATATTTGAAATCATCTTCACTCATCATCACATCTTATTTGCATACAGATGCTTGCTTCATTCTTATACGAAGATTCAGTCAAGATGGCGGTTTTTCCTTACGTGTTGCTGATTTTGATTTCCTCGACACTTCGATGATCGTTAGATTTTTGAATATAATAAATTGTTATGATATCTTTCGGTCGGAACATTGTGGGATGCTCTGGAATCTAGATGGTCCTGCAATTGGAGACCGAGTTCTTTTTCACTGCTGGGACATTTTATTTGAAAATATAAATGGAATTTCTGTAGTCTATGGAAGAGCTGTCAGTGTCAGTGAGAATCTGTTAAAACGTTCGGATTTAGTGAGCAAATTACGGGTCTAGTAAAAGCAAAAAATTGGGATCTGCATTGTTGCTGCACGATTATGAGCACTTGGTATTAGGATTGAGATACCATTTCGTATTGGGTGACCTCATCTCTGGTCCGGTTCACCCCAATATCAGCTTCTACCTTTTGACCGCGTACAGCGGAGAGCCGTTCGGATTGTCGGGGACCCAGTGCTCTGTGAACGGCTGGACTCTTTGGCATTGCGTAGAGACGTGGCTTCTTTGTGCGTTTTCTATCGCATTTACAACGGGGAGTGCTCTGAAGAGCTTTTTGATCTGATGCCCGCCGCCGAATTTCACCACCGCACAGCACGACGTCGCCTGCAATACCATCCTTACCACCTGGATGCGTGGCGATCCTCTACTGTGCGTTTTTCAAGAACATTTTTTCCACGTACCACAAAGATGTGGAATGGACTTCCTTCGACGGTGTTTCCAGATCGATACGACATGGGTACTTTCAAAAAAGGCGTTTATACCCACCTCCAAGGCCGGCAACGCTCTTGTGAGTCCTCGGACGTTGCAAGAGTTCGTGGGCGGCGGTAAGCCATAATTGAACTTCTTGAGATTAAAACATACTTAAAGACCCCATAAAACCAACATTGCAAGTGGTGTATGGTATGAGATGGCATTATGATACAGTTATTACGTCCTGACTGAATGGCATCAAAATTGTTGGTGTGAGTAGTGTGGCCATCTAAGATGACAAGCACCGAGTTTTTGCTATATGGTGTGACATTATCGATGTAGTGAGGCGTTCATTCGTTGAATATATATTGTTACATCCAACCACACACACACAACAACCACACACACACAAACACACACACAACAGATACATTTCCTGAAGGTATCACTCCAGCTTCATTTATAATATACACACAAGCGTGATTAAACACATTTAAATCAATTTCGCACACATAAACTATAGTCTTCTTAGAACCCATTGTTCTTGTAACTGATGTTGGCTGTACTGATCTCAATGGTACTATCGAATATTATAAAAAAAACCACTAGCCCAGTTAAGACAATCAAGACCTGTTTCATTGTTAAAGGGATAATTAAATGGTAAAATATTTCTGAAGTTTTCAACGTTACAGTACCTTTATTTCTTTATTATATTCCTTCAGAGTTCAGTTACTATAAATTGTTATTCTAAACAATTTATATATCCTGTTTAAATAATTTATTATCTGCTATATATTATTTCAGACCTTCTGATGATAGATACGTGACTTAGTTACATCTTAAAATATATGTATTACCTTGAAAAATGGGGAGGGATGGAAGGGTATATATTGCATATAATGGAAGGGTATATATGTATATAATGTTTATAATGTACCTATGTATTTTTTTATTGCTGTATTTTTTCTTCTATCTATGTATATTTATAGATGTATATTTATTCATAGCAGACTTCTTTTGTCGGATATATTAAATGAAACTAATTAAATTCTTTAGCTTTCGTTATTGCGTGAAGCAATCTAAAATGGAGTAACATTATTATTATAGGGAATATCTTCAACAATAATTATATCTAAAGCGCCGCCACGATAACCGTTTGATATATATTTATGATTTGTCTGTCATGTTTGATGTTTGTTACACGGTGTGTTTTATCCCTTATCAGAGCGGTCACAGTAGACTAATAAATTTGGTTTCCATCGAACGTTTAGAAGTATCGACCGCTAAATTGTTTCAATATTTATATTGCTACAAACAAATTAATATAAATTTGACTAACAACTTAACAATATAGAAAGAGATTATATTCAAAATGTTTGTTACTTAGCTAAGGTTAAGTTATATTAAGTATAAAGACAGTAATGTTTAAAATAAATACACAAGTCTACTCATAAATCCAGTTTGCATCGAAAAGTTTACTTTGTCTTTTACCTTTTTATTGAACTGAATGAAAAATGGATCGACTTATTTATATTTCAAAGTGATTTTAAAATGTTTATTTTTAAAAGCGTACAATGGTAGCTGTCTATCCCATTCAATGCGGATATTTTTTCTGGAAAAAATATCCATCCCATGGTAATGCGATCTAATACTTTTAGAAAATATTAGGTTCTACAGAAATCAAAGCCCCCAAAAGTTGTTTAGAACAATGAACAAAATATAATAATTCTGTATGAAACATAATTTTTTTTCATGTTTTTTTAGGTTACATTTTTTTACTAACTGCCACCGGTTCAGGAGTGTATTTACCACAAACCTAAATAAAACCGTCGAAAGTAACCGAGCGGCTCTTTTTTTGTATTTTTTCATATACAATATTTTTATAGTGATACAAATGTAAACAATATTTATCATAATATTACATGAATTGGAAAAAAAATGTTGTATTCTCCTTCGATCTCGTTTCTTCTTCTTCTCGTTTTTTTGTGATCTTTTAAATAAAAAGATTAGACACATTTACTAATGTTTGAATTATTTGATTTACTTTGTTGATAAAAATGTTAAACATTTTGGAACAAATGATATGAATTTAAAAGACTTATTCAAATGACCAAATACATTAAATTGGAAAAAAAAATCATTTTTATTCTGCTATTTACAATTATTTTATTTCTTAAAAACTGGCCAGTTTTATTGTTTTACGGCATGGATATCATATGAGATCTCCTTTCGGACAATTAAGAAGAAGACAATCCAGAAAACTAGATTTTAAAAATAATATATGAAACTATAACTAAAAGAAATTCTGACTTCGCGTACACTATATTATAATCGTAGTCTTATAATATTCAATATTATTTTAATACTGTTACTAACTAGAATATTAAAAAAACAAACAATAGTTTTTGAACATTAGGTTCTACAGAACTAAAAACTCTATTTTTTTTATTAATAATTTTAGTATAGGTATATTTTTTATGTGATAATATTGTTTGTTGGTATTAGACATTTTTTATAGAGTAATTTATGTTTCTTGTTGAACTCTGTTAGTAAAAGCTAAAGGTAAGAATATTATAAATAACATAGGTAGCCCATTGATTTGGTCAAAAGATAGATCATTATTTATCTATTTCCCAAATTTAGTCCAACCCCGTCTCCATGACTAAGTAGGTAAACGGCACTCATCCTTTGACATTTATGATATTTTGAAACTTTGGTAAGAGTATAAGTAAACATTATTATAATATTTTGATTTTTCAAACCCGTGCGTGGCGTAAAAATAGATGGAGGCTATCAAGATTACACGCTCTGTGTCCTGTGATCAAACAACCCAGCGAAGCGTACGTGTCCCACCGAGCAGGTGTTCTTGTGAGGTTTTACCACATATTTTATAAATCGTCTATAACTAAGATTTATACATCTTTGTAAGGAACTTTAACTTTCTGTATTTCATTATTAAAATAATATATTTTCATAAAATAATATATTTGACATTTTGGTCTCATATTTACAAGAAATTAGATTCAAAGTTTAAATTAAAAAACAGAATAATATAATATATTAAATAAATAGTAAGAATTCCCCTTTTGTGATCCTGGGATTATTAAAAACCAAATATCCGACAAGAAATGGAAGCGATCACGAAGAGTACGTGCTGAGCAGTCTGCGGAAAAATTTGTATCTTTTAAAACAGTACCAGTGAAAAAGAAAAACTTTATAGAGTAAATTTTAAATTTTGCAAAAAAAATAAACTTATAATATAATCACTTTAAAATGTTATTGATTATTATATTAACATTAATAAAAGTTACTCTTTTCTGACTTTATGACTTTGACTTCATCGGTACGGTTAGCGTTTTAAAGTCTGCTGTGAGATAATTACTTTTTTAATTTATTAACGTCACTTTTCTTATTCAAATCTTCGATTCTAATAAAACATTTTAAAAACTTTTCAGTTATCATATTACACTGAGGTATTTAATTTAAGGGCATAACGTTATAAAAATTCGTAAGAAAAGTTTATCCAAACCAAAACAGTCCATGTTGTAAAGTTTACCCAAGTTCCGTGAGCCATCCATGTGGCGATATCAGGGAAGACTCAAATTCCTCCGGTTAATTAGAATTGTGATGACGGTACATTAAAAGACAATAATATAAACGTTGGTTGTACTACCCTCTTGATAAATCAAGTAGTAGTAAAGGTAAGCCATGATTTCCTTTGAGGTGCCTAAGAAAGTCAGTATTTTCTTACCCTCCATATTCCGCTAACATCTCATTTTTACAAGTGACGGTACCACTAACTTTCAGGTGTGCTTTTGTCCCGTCTGTTTTTGTCCCGTCTGCTTTTGTCCTCTTGCTGAATCACCCCGACTGTAAACAAGAGTTTTGTTACTATAATTCAATTGTAAATGTAAATAACTAGATTCATTAAAAACTGAGAGTAAATCATAACTAATCATAGACACTGTCTCAGCAGAGACCGAGAATTTATGCAAAGCACTGTAAAGTTTTATTACGTTTTCTTTGTAATTAAAAACGAAGCTATTTCCGGTTTTGTCTATTTGTTTCACCCATAACCTATACAGAAAAATGAACTAAACTATTCTAAAATAATATTTTATTCAACACACTTTATAAAAATGGAGAAGAAATGTACGATAAAATATCTAAAATTACATTTATGAAGCCTTTTCTGTGACACTAAAATTCAATTCGGCATTTTGGACCGCACTCTAAATTACTTATTTCGCTGCAGTATGTAAAAATAGTACTTGAAATTCGTAACCAAATTCTGTGTATAGCTAAAATATAGATAAAATAGCAAATGGCAAAAGTCATAAAAAGGTAAGCCTTCTTTCTAATCTCAAATAGATCTGGTATGCTAATATATTTTTATATAGATTTAGATTTCATATATTTAGATGTTATTAGCTCGACCAAGACAACGTTATTTTATTTATGAAAAATTTTAATCTTTGATATAGTTTTCTGTCCTTATACTAAAAAAATAGTAAAACAAATAAATGATAAATTACTCTTTTACATTGATATACTGATTCACTTACTCAAAATAGACTACCTACATACATTACTCAACAAGTCTAATATAATTAATTCTTACGATTATAATGACAACTAATCTCAACACTTTTATGATACCCGGATAATATTATTTACTAATAACTTCACAAGTAACAACTTCAATATACAAAGCTCAGGTTAAAATAAATAATATGATGGGAGAATCATGTGGTCCACGACATCAAATGCCTTGCTAAAATCCGTGTAAATTACATGGGCTTCGTCAAGAGCATTCATAACACGATTTATATAAATAGTGACGCTTGCAGACGTCAACTTCTGAGAAAAAAAACTTCTCTTTGTAACTTATTTAACCCTCGACACCGTAGTCCTTTGACCGGAAATTGTAATTTAGTTAGATCCTGGTTCTTTTTAATGCTTGTTACTGCAATAAAAAGATATAAGTTTGTTGAACGTCAGTATTGTTTTACGTACAATGGTACGGTTCGGTGAAGGTTCTAAGTAAACTTATTGAAATTGACTTTTCGATTGTAAGCATTTTGTGATGTCGATATTATATAGTTAGATATTATATATATATTATATAGTTATTGTAGGTAAAAGAATAACTTATATTTATATTATATATTATTAATCAAATCTTTAACATTAATTTCATTTATTTTCAACTCTCAAAGAAACATTATAAAATCACAAAATAATTAATAATTGTTATAAAATTACTATGTAAAATTATATTATTTTCTTTATTTTGTTTAAATCTGCCAATTAAATGAATTAAATATAAACAAGTATCAGAGCTCAGAAAAATAATATAAAAATTAATACAATGTTGCATGATATAAAAATAATCACTGATATTACTTTAATATTTACAATAAACCACCATCTACTGAATTACAATAACATTTATAAGATGCGACTCAACTTTTATCAATATCGAACTTCAATTTAGTTAAAGTCATGAAATATTTTTCAAGGAATTCATTTTTGTATTCAAAGCTTAATACCACGTTGTTCCTTCATAGAAATATACATTCAAATAATAAAATAGTTTGGATATTATGTTTTAAACGGCACCGTTTAAAGAACTTGCATTGGCGGAATTCTATAGAAACAAATCAACTTTGAGGTGAGTAAAGTTAGGAAAAATAGTTGTATATAATTAGATATTTGGCAAGCTTATAACTTTTATGTTTGAATTTATACTATATATAAGATATTATATACTAGAAAAACATGTTTTGTAATTCAATCAATAATAGAAATGTGTGCTAGGATAACGTTGGATGCAAAGTTATTTACTAAATAATTGAAATTCTTAAAAAGCCAAGGACCTAGGTAGGTAAATAGGAGATTTTATTAATTAATTTATTTGTTCTTTAGAATTCAATACGTTAGTTATCATTTAGTATATAATGCATTTCTTTTGCACATTTTAATATATTAACATATATTAAATTACGTTTAGTAAAATCTCTACTATATTTCAGAAGATATTACAAAGGTGAAATAACTTCGATTCGAAGATTAAAGTAAGTTATATGCTTTTGAAATTTTATACTGAATGACTGAATGCCACATGGAAAAAATGGCCTCGCTAAAAATCCGGAACAAATCTTTAGTAAATAATTTATTTGTTGGAATAAAACATGGAGTTTGTATGAAATAACAATATTACAGTTTTCTTTATAGATTTTTTTGTAAAAATTCAAACAAGTAATTTCTCCCACAAGCGCTAGAAACTAAAACAGTTTTTATTAAAATGACAAGAGTTGAATATATATTTAATTTTTCTTTCTAGCTTTCTTTCTTTCGTTCAAAGTTTTAAAGCGATCTAAAAACTGTTTTAATTCTCCCACATTATCATTAATTAGGATTTTGCAATCTGTTTTTTTTATTTAGAACTGAATATGTCTTGACATATTCAGTTCTAAATAAATAAATATATAATACATAACTCATAACCATTTAAACACTTGTGTTTAAATGGTTATGAGTTATGTATTAGTATTTTATTATAACTCTAGGAGATATTCATAGAAAATATAAAATTAAAAACATTGTATTCATTAATTTACAGTAAAAAAGCCTAAAATAGCAACTTTTCAGCATCTCAAAACTTTCCATTATATTTATTTTCAAATAATTATAGAAAAAACAGGCAACTGCTAATGCTCTAAGAGGTCATTCTCCTGAAAAGACTAATACCCAGTATTGTCGTATTACAAAAACAAAACGATAACAATATTTTCCTTTGCCGAGACCCCCCCCCCCTTCCCCCCACACGAAAATAGCTGGAAGCTATCACGGTTACATGCTGTCTGATCAAACAACGCAGCGAGGCGTACGTGACGGAGCCACCAGGTGTACGTGTGGGCCTTAAGCATGTTTATAAATAATTTCAAACCCGCAAACGTCACATGGATAACTTAAATATTTTTTAATAAGGATTTCGGTTTTTATTGGTGTATGTCATTTATTTTTATTGTTGTATTTTTTAATGCAATAGTTAATATGTCAGTTGTTATTAAGTCACATAATAACTTCATGAACTCTTCACGATTTCAGATATTTATAATTTCTATATATCAATGCATCCAATAATAATAATATTGATATTATAAAATTTGTCGCTTCAATAATAAATATAACAGCATAATAATAATTGTAAGTACGACTATTTTTAAGTGCTATATTATTCATTCTTGTATAAATTTACATCACGTTACAAAAAAGATACGCATTTTAAATTCAAAGTTTATGGCAATTAGACACCGTTACAATTATGGTTGGTTTGACCTAATTTTGTATTTAATACATTCATTTGGATCCCAAAATTATAATCGCTCACGGTTTTTATACCACGAAAATAAGTACCAGGAATGCCAGCAGGGCGGATCAACTGGTAATATTTAATATTTAACAAGTGAGTTAGCTATTCAATACATTTAGATATAGTAAATGAGCTATTTATATATTTATAGGTAATACCCTCCAATGTAATTATTTCTGAAATGAAGCCACTCCAACCATTCAGCTCTAGTCATTCTCTGTCTACTACTGTCAAATTTGACGTTACGTTAGAACTATCAACCGCCAACATTGTTTCAATGTAACCAACAAATTCTTTAACAATGTACTCGTAGAAAGATAGATATAAAACAACAACAAAGAACAAGAACAGAAAAATACTTAGTTACTAAATACGTAGTTTAGAAACTTTGCTAAGAGTATAAGTAAACATTATTATAATATTTTGATTTTTTGAACCCGTGCGTGGCGTAAAAATAGATGGAGGCTATCAAGATTACACGCTCTGTGTCCTGTGATCAAACAACCCAGCGAAGCGTACGTGTCCCACCGAGCAGGTGTTCTTGTGGGGCTTTACCACATATTTTATAAATCGTCTATAACTAAGATTTATATATCTTTGAAAGGAACTTTTACTTTCTGTATTTTATTATTAAAATAATATATTTTCATAAGTTTAGATATTAAAATATGTTTGATGTGAGTTATTGATCATTTTACCGTTCATTTTATACAATTCTATACGAAAAAGGTTGGAATAACTTTATATGACTACGGCATTTAAATTCAAAATTATAATGATTCAACCATTTAGTACCAGGAGAGTATAAAGTACCTGAACAAAATGAAAATGAACAAGATAAAGTAAATATCAGCCACACGGGATCGTAATAACGATGGGACTTTTCTAACCGGGCGTGTTTGTATTTATTTGATAATATTATGTATCATAGATTGTCGCAGCAGATTAAAGGCTTATTTTCGTTTATCGAATAAAGACATTAAAATAGTAATCATCTTATGACCTAAGTAATGGAAACTATACTAACCTATGTTAAAATAAAAATACATTAAGGTCTCATATTTACAAGAAATTAAGATTCTAAGTTTAAATTTAAAAACAGAATAATATACTGTATTAAATCAGAAAAATAAATAGTAACAATTCCCCTTTTGTGACCCTGGGATTATTAAAAACCAAATATCCGACAAGAAATGGCAGCGATCACGAAGAGTACGTGCAGAGCAGTCTGCAGAAAAATTTGTATCTTTTAAAACAGTACCAATGTCACAGAAGAACTTCATGGATTATATTTTAAATATTTCAAAGAAAATAAGCTTATGAAGAAATTACATTAAATTATTATTGCTTATTATATTAAAATTGATAAAAGCTATTATTTTCCTACTTAATAACTAACTGACTTTATGACTTTGACTTCATACTATTTTAAAGAATTTTAGTGACTTTTCATATTTAACTCTTTGATTCTAACAACACATTTGAAAACCTTTCACTTATCATATTACCTCCAACTAGGTTTCTTAGTTTTTTGGGCATAAGGTTATCAAAATAAATATTAGATAAATTCGTAAAAAAAAAGTATATTTAAAACATGTTCAACCACTTGTATAAATATTTTGACACAAAAGCCTTATTTTCTATTAAAAAAAGAAATTGTAAACCTATTTTGCATATGATATTGAAATATTTGTAGATAGAGTCTAGTTTTTTTTTTTGTAGCTAATTTTTTTTTTCCTCTAAGTACGTCAGTTTCTTGATTCTCCGTCTTCTTTCATTTAATTTTTGAAGGCTATGGTCTCATTAAATATCAGTCTGCTATTATTCTATTTTTGCTCGGTTCCAGCACCAAAAAAAAAAAAACATAAAAAAAGTTATTATAAACGAATTAAAAATTTTAAATAACAAATTACATTAAAAACTGAGAATAAATCCTACTTAGGATGATTCTGGTAATATAACACTGTAAATTGTATATTTCGTGTCCCTTGTAATTGGCACGTAAGTTATTTGTAATTTTACTTTATTAATCGATATAGAAAAGTTAGCTGAACTGCTATAAAATAAATATTTATTCAACCCACTTTATAAAAATAGCCAAGAAATGTACAACAATATTTCTAAAATTGAATTTATGATACGTTTTTTGTGACACTAAAATGCAGTTCGCCATTTTGGACCGCGTTCTAAATTACATCTACTGCTGCCATATGCAAAAATAGTACTTGAAATTTTGCAACCAATTTCTATGTTTTTTCTTATCGTAAATATATAGATAAAGAATCTTAGTGTTTGAAATAAAAAATCGCTTTAAAAGTTTTAAAAAGTAATAAAGACATGAAAATTTTAATAGACAGTAAAAATATTAATAATAAAATGATTTAAATCATGATTTTTAATAATAAGTTTATTGTAAATTATTATTGTGTTTAATTATTTTTTTTGATGTAGTTTTGCCGGCTGTTTAGTCACAATACAATCACATAGTAATTCAAAGAATATCAATATTCACTGTTGTTATTTTTAATGCTTTTCATTTGATGAAACATTTATATTTTTTCCGTATTTAATGTATTTTAGAGATGTCATGAATACAGACAGATAATTGTACTGATACCACGTAACATTTTTGAACTCGGCTTCTCAATTGTAAATTTATTCCTGTTCAAATTCTAGTTGAAGTGGATATAAATGTCCAGTAACTTATATCTATTCTATTATTAATCATAATTTTAACATTAATTTAATTTATTTCCAACTCAAACAAATATTTTAAGTCGCATTATTAGTGAGTTATTTATTTTTTTATTTATATTGTCACGTTTAACTATTACCAAAGACTTTATAATTTTAAGTCCAATTACAGAGTCATTGTACAATAAATGACATTTATGCTAACATTATAAATTAACATTATTCAATTAAATTAAATGATGAATATTAATATTGAATAATATAAAAATGAATATAAAGTCATTTTACTTTAATATTTATAACAATTCACCATCTGCTGCGTTGCAATTTCATTTGTAAGATGCGACTAAACTTTTATCAATATGGAATTTAAATTTTGTTAAAGTCACGAAATATTTTGTAGTGAATTCGTTGTTGCATTCAATGTTTAGTGTCACGTTGTGCCTTTACAGAAATATATTTAAATAATAAAATAGTTTGGGAAGTTATGTTTCAAAGTGCGACGTTATAAGAGGAATTCTGTAAAAACAAATCAACTTTGAGATGAATAATTAAATTCAACAACATATTTTGTATATAAAATAAATTAGTAAATTTAAACAACTTTAAATTATTACATTAAAAAAAAATAAGACATTCAAATTCAACTTTAAATTAAAACATTCAAAAAATATTTTAGTATGAAATTGACCATTTTATTTTTAGGATAGACTTTGGCAAAACTTAAGGAAATTCAAATGTAAATATTGTACTAAATAATTAAAGGCCTACAGGACGTCCGCGTTTGCATATTTAGGAGTGATTTTTTTTATATAAATAAATTTTATTAGCGAGAACTTTTTATATGGTCATATTTTTAAAATGGTCATTTATGTCACTATTTTTTTATATGGTCATATCTTGACCTTTATGGATTATATATGTTATTCATCAGTTATTGTATATAAAGTTTCTTTTGTATATTACAAGATAATTTTCCTGACATAATTACTTTATAAGTTACATAAAGACTCAACTATATCATTGAATTAATAGCTAAGAAGGTATTTACAAGGGTGGACCGACTTTCATTCAACGATAAAAATGTTTTCAGTGTTTGTGAAATCAAAATGGCTGAATGGCACATTCATAAAATGACCTCCCTAAAAACCTGGGACTTAATTATTGTATTTATAAATGTGTGTGTGTGTGTAATTGAATTATATGAAATACAATATTCAATTTCCCTTATATACTTTTTCATTCTTATAAGAAGTAAAGTAATTTCTTTTACAAATGCAAGAAACTAAAAAACTTTTAATTAAAATGGCAGGAGTTGGATATATTTTCTATTCTTCATTCTGCAGAGTTTTACTGTAACCTAGAACCAGTTTTCATGATTCTAAATTTTCATTATTTTTGTATCTGAAGTCACATTTTTTTTAAGTTTCCATAAATAATTTCATTTTTCATGTTGTTTGAATATGTCAAGTCTATTAAATTTGTTGGACGATTGTGTATTAATATTATAGTTATATTTGAAATATAATGATTAATTTAATAACTTAACAAAACATAAATACGAATATACTGAATAATTCTACAAACGAGAACGTAATAATATTTTTGAATTGTCAATACACACCTACAAAAATTCCTCACTATGAACAAATTACAAAAAAAAGATAACAATAAACTATATTTTCCTTTCCCGAGTCCCCCCCCCCCTTCCCCCCACACGAAAATAGCTGGAAGCTATCACGGTTACATGGTGTCTGATCAAACAACGCAGCGAGGCGTACGTGACGGAGCCACCAGGTGTACGTGTGGGCCTTAAGCATGTTTATAAATAATTTCAAACCCGCAAACGTCACATGGATAACTTAAATAATTTTTAATAAGGATTTCGGTTTTTATTGGTGTATTTAATTTAGTTTATAAGACTCATAGTATTTCACGATCTAAAACATTTGTAAAATATCTTAACTATTAAATATATCCAATAATATTAATATTAAGATCATACAATTGTCTGAATCCGAGCAAGATAATAATAGTAAGACGGCGACATTTTTACGTGCGATTTCGTTAAAATAAATTTACATTACGTTTACAAAAAAGATACGCATTTTAAAATTGAAAGTTTATGGCAATTAGACACCGTTCCAATTATGGTTGGTGTATTTATTACATTCATTTGGATCCCAAAATTATAATCGCTCACCGCTTTTAAACGGGAAAAGTATAATGGATTACCTGAATAAAATACCAATTATATCGCCCCGTGAATTGGAATGAGGTTAATAATTTCGTTTTCGAACTAGCTCCTCTCCGTGACTCTGTTTGCCTGGACTGCAGACTGGCGTCACACGTTCAGCAGCACCATGAACTTCTATAGCAATAATACAATAATCTTAATTTTGAAGTTGTCTTTAAAATTATATTAATGTAAACGGAAGTTTTTATGACGTCATCCTAAATATTTTTTTTTTATTATCTAATTACACACACACATTTACATTATTAGCTCGTACCATGAGTTGTGTTTTGTAGTTTAATAATTTCCGTAGTCTAGTGTTATAAGACCTCAGTAAATGGACCATAAAATACTTTTTTTTTTCAAAATGGAGTGGTTTTAAAGATTCAAGAAAAAAAACAAAAACGTTCAGTTTTATTACTAAAGATATTAAAGTATATGATATCTTTATAACGACATGACTAATTTTAAACGTGGATATATCTCTCGTATTTATAGTTTTAGATATTGATTCCAAGTTTAAAAAGTTTCATTGTCCCAGCATTTCAATTGTCTAGATTTATGAAAAAGTTTCTATTCGTCGTGATGAGTTAAAAATATATATATATATATATATTCCGAATTTTGCATATTTGCATTCCGGAGTTGTAATATTGAATGTTTCATATTTTTTGTTACTATATTAACGTATACGGTAATTATATTTATATAAAATTGGAATAAAAATGTAAATGAAATATTTATTCATTTCTTAATGTATAAAAAAATCCAATATTATTTAAAGATATTGTCGAAACGAGTACTTTGAAAGATAAGTTATTTTTCTGAACTTTCAGTTTGATATTGTTTGTGACAAGTCACAATCCATCTTGTTAATGGCTTTCTAAAATATTTAATTATTTCTTCATGTAACATATATATGTTACAGAGAAAGAAGACTTTTCTTGCAATTATTATAGCTTTCTATGACTCAATATTAAGTGACTTTAAAGTAATAAAGAGTGTTTGCTCAAATTATACTAACGTACAGAGTACAAATTCCGTTATATTGTAAACCAAACTTAAACCAACTTTAAGTGATATTTAATTTATGTATGAAATCCTTTATTTTTTGTATATACAAACACCATCAATCCAAACACGATATACGTCAGATTCAAAAGCTTTAATTGATTTCATACTAGCTGGTACAAAACAACCAACGCATGAAATACTTGGAATTGTCCGTTCTCGTGGGAATTTCGGCGTTAAAAATATATATAAAAATATGCTTGTATGGAAATGGAACGTGGTGTTAACATTTTAATTTGACACTTTTCGAGATTTACAGACGGAAGCTGAATGTTTATTGTTGTTATATTCTTTATTGTACACCATGTAAAATATACAACAGTGAAAGAAATATGAAACAGAATAATACACAAGCGAACAAATAGTTGGTGTTATATATATAAAGCGATTTCTTCCAGACAAGCTTTGAGAGTGGAGATTGAATGGAGAAGTTGGAAGAGTCGTTTAACTCTAACTAGTTATTCATATTGTAAATTAATCATAAATAATTTATTTACACTAAAATATTTAAATATATTTTTTTTAATTTACAGACATACGAGTACATAATAAATTTAGCAATGACAAATACGTATTAAATTTTTTAAAGCTTAGGGAGAGATAATATTTCTGAATATGCACAAAAAATAAAAATAAAATGTACAAAAAATAATATTTATAATACGGCAAAATTTGAAGGGGAACTTGAGCTGTAAACGAAAATGAGAAACACGGTCAAATTTGCGTAATCTGATTAAATACTGAGTTAACACAATTTTGTTACGAATTCGAAGTAAAATGTTTGTTAAGAGACTCGACATAGATTTTTTTATGTGTAGAAGAAAATTTACCACCTCTTAGTGATTCCAGAAACTTCCATATCTGGTTTTCGACTGATTTATGGTTACGGATATATATATACTGGCTTTCCACTCGCGGCTTTGAACGCGTTTAATTAGAAGCGTCTTAATCAAGTTTCCAATACGTGGAATACTTATATTATTATTCACGTCTACAGAATCAAAATTTCTATTTAATTTTAACCCGTTATATTTTAAATCTTTCTAAACACGTATTCATTAATTTGTACTTTTTCATTTTACTTCCATGTAAAAATTTTTCACTCCTTTCCCCCCTTCGAAATGGAATATCCAAAAATCCTCTCTGAGTGCTCCTCTAAACTCTCAAAGAAAATTTCAGCTTCCTTCGTTCAGTATTTTCGGCTGTGCGTTGTCTGTCCGTCACTCAGTAATGGAAGAGTTTTACATATATACATATATTCTATTTTTTGTAGACAATTTATAAAAAAAATGTCATATGCTGCTATTAATGACCAACCTAATTTATATATCTTATAAATTAAGACCATGCAACTTCAGAATTCTTCTGGTTCGCCATTTTAATAAAATGAATGTTCGACGAAAGATGCGTCGAAAGATGTGAGTCCTCGGACGTTGCAAGAGTTCGTGGGCGGCGGTGATCACTTAACACCTGTGATCCGTACGCTCGTTTGTCCTCTTATAACTTTAAAAAAAAAGATCCAGCGTCAATTCAATGCAATGTAAAACAAATCCTAACAAGTTCTGAGTCAGCTTAACCACTTTGCGACTTCCAACACAATTATAATAAAAACTCAAAATCTAGTTATATCTATTCAGACTTTATCCTTAAGGACATGTTAGACGAAATGGAATTACCATTTGTGTGAGTTCAATTTAAATAAGAAGTGAAATGATTATAACCAATAAAAAAGTTAAAAGTTAAAGGTACACAAAAGGCAGGCTTCATGTTAAAAGCCATTTTCTACCAGCCAAACTTAGAATGTACAAAAGAGGACATTTGTAGGTGTGAAAATTTTCCAATGTTCGACTATGCCGATATATCATAGTTAATAACAAAGGGAAACAATGAAACAGACTTGTCTTCAAAGATATTTATAAGATTTATATTTGTTTTAAATGAGTACGTCTCCAAATGAGAAATTTCAACGGCTTTCCCTCCGAAGGAATCCTCATATCCTTTCTCTTTTATTCAGTATCCTATTCAATCCAAGGAATATCACTTATCTAAATAGTTTTTCAAGTTTATTTGTCATCCACATTGATTCCTCTTCTTTGTTCTCTGATAACCTTCCCTACAATTTTGCAGTAATTCTCATTTATTATAAAGTAAATCCTTTAGTATCCAAGTCTTTGGAAAAATTTAGCTTTGACTATTGAAATTAACGGAAATAATATGATCTGTAGACAAGATGTCCAATTTTGAAGTTCAATGTACTTATATGTTGAGAAAAGTTTACCCGTCATCGTATGTTTTATTTATTTGTTCGGCGCCAAAAGATTTTGACCAAAAATCTTATTATTAGAAATATCTGCATATCTGCATATATGAATTTTCATATCACAACCTTATCTATCTCTCATACAAGATTAAGCCCCCTAAGGCCAAATCTAGAATACTTCTGCAGCGCAATTTTGGTGGTATGGATCTGGCTCGCTTACAGGAGGATGCCTCCAAGATTGACTGGTCCAATGTTTTGAATACTAGCTGTGTGGATGATCAAGTAGATTTGTTAAATGCCTCACTTACAGCACTCTATGATACGCATGCACCGATACGCCCGGTTCGTGTTAAACACCTCCCTGCGCCTTGGCTTACACCAGAAATTAAAAAAATACAGGAGAAGAAGCATAAAGCTAAGGGAAAGTATGTCCACGACTCGAGTGATAGCAATTGGGAGAAATATGTTGTAATTCGAAATCGATGTAACAAACTGTGTAGAGACAAACAACGTCGCCATATCTACAAATCGGTCATAGAAGAAAAAGACTCCGGAAGGGTGTGGCATTTTCTTCAGTCATTAGGAGTTGGCAAAACACGTCAAGATGTTAATGTAGGTAATTTAGATTTAAACTGCATGAATAAGCATTTTTCAAATTCTGTTGCAATTGATAATGCAATTAAAGTAAAAACGATAAATCATATTTCTACTTGCCAAACTCCTGACATTCCTTTATTCTTTCTAAGTCAGTTCTCTGAAAGTGATGTTAAGAAGAACATTTTGGCTATTAAATCCGATGCTGTTGGTTCTGACTGTATTAGTCGTAAGATGATCACTCCCCTACTTCCTATTTTAATTCCCGTCTTAACCTCTATCTTCAATAATTCCATTAACACGAATAGTTTTCCAAGCTTGTGGAAAGGCGCTCAGATTATACCATTACCCAAAAAACGAAATGCATCCGCCTTTTCCGATTACCGTCCTATATCTATACTCCCTTTCCTATCCAAAGTGCTTGAGCGTCTTGTCCACCAACAATTAAGTAGTTTTCTCACGAAATATAATCTCTTAAATCCTTTCCAATCTGGTTTCCGTCCTGGTCATAGTACGACCACTACATTAGTCAAGATAACTGATGACATACGAGAAAGCATGGACAATAAACAGGTCACGGTATTAACGTTGCTTGATTTCAGTAACGCATTTAATTCTGTGGACTTTGATATTCTGCTGGCTATCCTTAGTTCTCTTAACATATCTCCTGCGGCGACTGACTGGTTTCATAGTTACTTGTATGGACGCCGGCAAAGAGTTTCCGCAAGGAACTCATGTTCTAAGTGGCTACAAGTCAATGCCGGTGTTCCGCAAGGTGGCGTGTTATCTCCTTTGCTATTTTCTTTGTTTATAAATACAATAAATCTAAGCTTATCCTCTCTCTACCATTTGTATGCAGACGATCTCCAGATATACACACATTCTAGTGTATCGGAACTCCCACTTGCTATCAGTCGGATTAATACAGATCTGCAGATCATACACAGATGGTGTAATTACCATGGGCTGCACATCAACCCGTCTAAAACCCAAGCTATCATTATTGGTAGCTCAAAGCTTTTAACCAAAATTGATTTTTTCCAACTCCCAGGCTTAGTATTTAATAACATTATTATTCCGTATAGTAACTCCGTTATCAGTTTGGGTGTTACATTGGACCGGTATCTTCGATGGGGTCCCCATGTAACCGAAGTTAGCAGGAGGGTTTTTGCCTCTGCTGCATCTTTGAGCAGGTTGCGAAACTTTCTCCCCATTTCCACCAAAACTGTTCTTGCACAATGTCTCCTCTTACCAATTCTTGATTATGCCGACATATGCTATGTCGACATAAGTGAGGAGCTATTAAACAAACTTGAGAGCCTACAGAACTTCTGTATCCGATTCATTTTTGGTCTTCGCAAATATGACCACGTTTCCCATTTTCGTGCTAAACTCAAGTGGCTCCCGATTCGCCTTCGCAGGAATGCTCATATCCTAAATACTCTTTATTCCATACTGTTCAATCCCACTACCCCTTCCTACCTCAAAGAACGTTTTTTATTTTTGGGTGCGTCACACGAACGTTCCCTTCGTTCTGAGGATAACTTAACCCTAAAAATTCCTCCCCACTCTTCCTCTTTCTACTCAAATTCCTTCACAGTTCAAGCTGCTCGTTTATGGAACTCCTTGCCCTATTCCATTAAGTGTGCAAAGTCCCAGGCATCTTTTAAAACAAAAGTCAAGGAGCATTATCTTAACTCCCTGACTTCTACCTAAATTCCTACTTTCCCTTCACAAAGTCATAACATAAGCTTTCTTAAATGTAATGTATGTAATGTATGTAGTGTACACTATTTATATAATTATTTATTTATATAAGTAAGTGTATGTATGTATATATGTATATATATATATGTGTATATGTATGTATGTGTATGTATATATGTGTGTATGTATGAATATGTATGTATATATGTTTCATAATATTTTATTTTATTATATTATATTATATTATCCTGTACTGTGCTGTACCTAAATACCCACCTTCATATTTCGTGTCCTCTACCCAAAGGTTGCCTGGAAGAGATTGCTCTTTAGCAATAAGGCCGCCTTTTGTACTAATTCATCTTTTATGTGTTATTGTTTTTTTATATATTCCATTTGTTTGTGGTACAATAAAGAATATCGTATCGTATCGTATCGTAATAAGCAACATTGAAGCTTATTCCATTGAAATTTTTTATCCTCTTTTACAGTTTTTGACTGCAATATATCTAATACGAAGTAATCAAGTGTAGATACACAATTTATTTAGTTACATTATAGAAAATAAATCTTAAAACAATTTGGACATAAATTTATTAACGCTTAGACTGATTCATTTATCGTATCTGACAAAATTATTAAGAATTTGTACAGGAAGTAGGTAATTAGTCATATTTAATTACCTGCTTCGAGAGTGCTAGAAAATAATGAAATAAACAAAAGTTAAATAAAAATTAATATTTATACATCGCTTCCAGAGTCACTTAAATGCAGTCCACCATTTTGGCATCTACATTGCATTTATTATTTATCGCTTCAAGATTGATAAGCTGTTCTCTTTTCATTCTTATCTCCTTCTAACACCATTAGTCAAAACTAAATATCAAATTATAAACTAAAACAAATTTATCAAACTAAAAATATTTTTTTTTTACTTTTTAATTTATTAACATCGCCATACGACTTGTAAAATACACGGGAATACGCAGTTTCAAGTTCCGCATTAGTTCTTAAACTTTGTATCAGTTTGTATAAAAGTTAATTAGATTTTAAAGTAACCGGTACATTCGGGAAAAATGTATATATTTAGCGAAAGTTGTAAATATTTTATATCTTCAGTAGAATAAAAAAAGGCAATCGTCATAACCAAAAGTCATCAATCCTGAAAAAAAATACATTATATACATATACACATATAATAATTGAGTAACCAGCTGTCTGTATATTAAATGTTTTTTATAATAAATATTGCTACGTGTTGAATTCAAAACGATATTTGAAATCTCGGTCAGTTTGTTTATTCGCCCAACACTCAAAGAATACTCAAGGATATTTTTTTACAACTATTTTTTTAATAAAATCTGCTGTGGTAATATATTATTCTGAATTAACAGAATCTTCTTATTTAAAAAACTTCAAATTTTTAAGCGTTAACATAAAAATTAGTTACATTTACAAAAAATTGTTTTGATGAATCCTTTTTTAAGTCAGGTTGGGCGATCTGATAAAAACAATTGTTAGTAGAGAATATATTTATAATAACAAATATATTTAATATTCATACATAAGAAGTATACCTAATATATTATTTATAATATTCAATATTTCTCCAAATTAAGTAGATCTAGATCTACTGTTAGTGTTTAGAATGAAATCCATGAGGATAATTTAAAAAATTTACAAGCTCTTGGTTTCACACGATATTAAACTACAAAGAGATCCGACTTACACTTCTCTCTGGTAATTGAAATAAACGGCAAGCTGCGTCATATTATGGCTTTGAATAGTTTTCTTACAAAACAAATTGTATTGCATTCCGTGGTTTTCTTTCACTGAAATCCTTTTGTCATTTAATACTTAGCTTGTTTTATTTTATTTTTTGAGGTATGAGGACTTCATAAATTACATGTTAGAGAAATAATCACTTGATATGTTCTCTGCAAACGAGACACTTACGGAGCGTGCCGATTCACTAACGAAGCTCATGATATATCTTCATCTCCATTCATTCATGTTAGCCTGGTACCATTTGGCAATTAATAAAATAAAAAACACAGTAAGTTCATATTTCTTTCTTTGTAGGATTTTAAATATTGTAAAAAAGATAAAGTGAGAACAAATAAAGGCTTTTTTATTTTATTATTATTTTTTTTATATATAATATCTGAGATACAAAGTTATTCTAAGTGAGTTTTGTCTAAAAATTCATACTATAATATATACTATAAATATTTCTATTTTTTTTCGTTCATAGATGCCCTAAAATCCATAACTTCAAATTAAATGACGAATCCCCCAAAAGTATAGTCTGTCTTTGTTTCCCAAACCGTGTAAACTTAAGAATAGACGTATAAAATCAAAACTTAAAAATTATTCAACTTTCAATTAGTTAATTAAAGATAAAATTAATTTCAATAATCACATTTTCAATATAGTTTCATTTCTTAAGGAAAACAAGTAATTTCAAAAAATATTAGTTTTTTTAGTTGTACGACCTGCAGTCGCCACATATGCTAGATTCGTACGTCCACTGAAACTGGAGCATGCTTAATTATCTAAGTATGTCGGTAGTTTAATATTTGTATAGATATTCAATATAACTTTGAATTCTACGCATTCATTATAATTAGAAGAGGAGTAATTTCTTCTACGAGTGCAAGAAACTAAAACAATTTTAATTAAAATGGCAAGAGTTGGATATATTTTCTATTTTGCGTTCTACCGTCCCTCTGCAGACTTTTTTAGTGAAATAAAAATGGTTTTTATACTCATATATTATCATTTTCTGGGTATTTTATGAAATAAAACTTGTACTAATTTAAATTCTCGTCTCATTTGTTTGAATAAATGTCCAGTTTTTTTAAATATTTTATAATTGTCTTATCCTATATTTTAGCTCAGATAATAAGCTAAAACCACAATTCAAAATACGTCAGTGTTGCCATAATTATATATTACAACTAATTATTCAATAAAAGTGTATTAAAACTAACATTATAACATAAGTGCTGTTCAAAATGTAGAATGTACATCTATTTTTGTCGTCAGGGTCAGTAATTTATATTAATTTCGATAAAAATGGCATTTATATTCCTTAAGTTGTCATAAAGTGATAATATTGTTTAGGTTATAAGTGAACTTTCTGATTCCCGAGATAATTATAAATATTTTCTAATATCACGACATTTTAATTTTCCAAGGAAAAGTACGACGTATAAATGGCTAGACTGCCACGATTACATGCTCAGTGATCAAAAAACGCAGCGAAGCGTACGTGCTCAAGAGACCAGACGCGTTTAGCACGTATTTTATTTGTTTTTAATTTACTACTTTATACTAAACTATCTATCACACTGACTACTGCGTGGACTAAAATCATTACATACTGATCAAAAACCAAGATATTTTTCTAAAAACTTCAATCAGGCTTACGTTGCCTCCTGGAATCCTCAGATGACGCCCTGTAATGGTGATAGGAGCTAAACTGTACTAACCGCGATAGTTGACAGTGAGAGATGCTGGATTGTAATGACTCTCCTTCTGCGGGAGCTGGAGAGGAAAGCCGATGCTTCTGTTGACCCCATTAGTGAAGGAGACTTGCAAGATATAGGCGTAAATGTTCTCAACGACTCTTATCTTACTAGAAGTGTCTAATTTAAGACACTACATTACCTGAATTTGCCATATTATTATACAAGCTACTTCCAAAGTTTGTTTCTTTTTATATGTACTTCAACAGCTTTTGGCATCGTATCTTATTTTAATTCGGTTGACCTGAATCGTTTAGGTGAAAAAAATATGAAATATGTTTAACATTTTTTGGAGTTGACGTATCAGACAAAAGATTACAACCTAATATTGAAACAATAAAAAATCATAAGGTTGAAATAACCTCATTTGATTTAGTACATACATTTCAGTTCCATAATTTTAATCTAAGGAATTGAAATTATGGAATTGAAATACTACGTTTATATCAACAAAGTATAATAGATGGTAATACCCTTAAAAAATACCAATTTCATCGCCCTTTGAACAGACTTTAACATTACCGTTTTCACTTTTATAGGGTAATAGCACGAATTACCGGCACTTGGAAGTTATTTATTAATATTTCTAATTGTGAAGGTAGCATTTACAAAATGAGACCTTTTTTATGCGATTGAGTAACAAACGAACATACAGGCCATTAAATGGTAAGTGGTGTCGTCATGAAGATCTTTAAATATGCAAGGTAGAAAATACGTCGAAACACTTAAGGAAAGGGCAGAGAAGAAGGACACGGGAGGAGGAGAGGGATTTGAGAGGAATTGGAGAATCCAGATCACTCACTTACAATACGAAGCAGAGCTATAATAAGTACTTCAGACTGAATTTTTTTACGCCTATATGTTCGAGTATATTCTTTGATATATTATCCAAGAATCCTTGTTGAGCTTTGCTTCCTTTCCATAATTGAAAACAGATTGATATCTGATTGTTAACAAGTTTACCTTTCGATGATAAGGGTGAAATAATATACTGATTTTGATTATTTTTATACGAACTGGTATTTATTTAGCTCGACACCCGCACTGTGATTCACGGTGAAGTCTAAGAAGATCCGTCTCTTAGTCAGATGCTCTAACATCATATCTGCTTAACAAGCCATTAGTGCAGTATTGACTTTCTTGTGAATATTTATCACATATATTTGTTTTATTATCAATTTGATGATGAAGAAGACAGTTCTGTCAGATCAAATACACCTTGTGTTTAACACAATGGACATAAAATTATATCGAAATATATTTATAATTTAAAATTTTCATTTAGTTCTTTGCTGGTAATATCATATAAAGCTTGATAATTATTTACTAAAGTAACAATCAACTAAAATTTATGTAAATTTTTGACAGGCAGGTGAGGACCTCACTCACAAATATTCTCAGTGCTGTCAAATCAAGTCTACTTTAACAATCCTTCCAGAAAACGGAGTTAATCTCATTGTATACTCAAAACATCTCATTATTCTTTCATTACTTTTATACTATACTAAAAAAAATATAAACAAAGTATAAAAGAAGCTATTAAATAAGTTGGAGTGTATGTCTCAGACATATTAAGCTGTTTGCGTAGGAAGATTCCGTTATAATGCAAAATAAGTCCAGTCACGTGTAAGACATCGCTTTAAATCTTAAATAGTATGAACTGCTAATATATTTTGCCTATTTGTAACTAAATAAATTAATATTTACTTAATTAATATATTCAACCGTTACACTTAGGGAACGTACCCATACTACGTGACCAATTTTTACAAATTTTAAACCCCCCTTTGGTGACCAGTATTATTTAATAAGTTGTGCCCCCCCTCAAGTTGTCACGTAGTAATTCAAAAGTATATTAAGTAAGTAGTAAATCAGAATAAAATATAAAAAAAATATATTCCGGTTCACGTATTCGACTATCCGTCACGGCACTAGCCGCGTGACGGTTGAAATGCATGCATACTTAAAGAATATATAACTAACTGACGAAGACCTAAGACCACCCGCCGCCCCAGTGACCAAGCGTGGTATTTTCAACCCCCCTCCCTCCCAAAACGGGTCACGTAGTATCGGTACATTCCCTTATAGGTAGGCTATTTGTAAGTAAAGTATTAAAGAGCTTTACTTTTAGTTTGTTGTATATTTTTTTGTATTATTTCAGTCACAATTCGTTATTATTAAATCAAACAATCGATTCTAATCATCTATCAACACTTGCAATGTTATAGTCATTTAGGTTTTAGGTTATATTATGATCTAGAATTCCCGAAACAAGAAACTTATAGCATTTCAAACTCTCCGGAGAAGTTAAGAGAAAGCTCTCCGAAGTTTACGTTAAGGCTTCCTTTATAATTATCGGAATTTTTAAACATTTAAAATTATTTTAATTTTTATTTTTAAGCAATCTTTATCAAACTTAAATAAACAATGGTAGTAAAAAAAAGTAAAATACAATTTATCAAAATATCATTACATGTAAAGATTATTTAAAATATATTTACTAAAATAATATTTTACCAAGAATAGAAAGAATCCCATATGAATATTCACTAATTCGTTAGTTATAGAAAACAAACTTTTGTTATGACCTACTTCTGTTTAAATTAGAACTTGCAATTAACACTTGAGGAAACTTTAATATAAGACAGTATAAATATAGTAGCTTTCACGGTGGCTAGACTTAGCTTGACATTACTAGTAACTGATGAAAACGGTTGCCATTTCTTGTTTGTTAAGGGATAATAAAGCTTACTATCAGAGTCATTTACTGCAGTTTTTATTTATTCACAGCTAATGTAGTTCTATTATTAAAATATTTGAAAATTTAATAGTAATTTAGACAAAAATCAATTTCTTCAATTCATTTAATTCAATTCAATTCAATCAATTTCAAAATCGTAGAAGACTTTCATTAACCAAATGCATCTGATCTGCACTTTCCAGCAAATTACTTATATACAAAATATAAAAAATCTCCCGCATACATTTTTCAACACAGGCCACATCGGCCCTCTACTCAAACTACCTACTAACAGTAAAAAAATATGGCAAGCAGCGAAATATAGCTTTAAAAACTTAAACAAACAAAGAAACGTCAGATCTCTTCGTAGTTTTGATTCACTTTCAGTTTCGTAATATTGAATGTTTAGACAAAAATTAATATAATATTTGTAATATTAAACTGGTTATTATTAAGAGTATTTGCTGACGTAACGTTTGAAACATCGTACCTTTCGAAATTGGACTTTAAAAACAAAAGTATTTATTATCTGAAAGAGACACTCATGTGCCGATTTACTAATTCTGATATCTCCTTTCAATTATGTTTGCTTGGTTACAAAGTTATTAATATTAACAAATAAAAAATACTGTATATGACCCAATGTACATAAGCTCTTATTGCCAATTAATAGCTAAATAATTGATATATATCTCAACTCGAAATCTTATTATTCTGAAATATATTACATTAATTCTAACTTAAAGTTAAAGCCACAAAATGTTATTTGAGATAAGCGCTGATACTTACACCGGGATATTCGAGAGGCCGTTGCCTTAAACCGAAAAACAGTCTATCTGTTTCACAGTTTTACACGATACTACAATATCGTGACGACAAATCATGGTCCTGGAAATAAAACTGGTGTAATATTTATATAAATTATGCAAATAATAATTAAGCTTATATAAAAATTACATTATTGTTGGTAAAATTGTGTTCGTGTGTTTTCCGTGTCCTTGTAATGAAGCACGGCTAAGTTGTTATGCGTTTGCCCAAAAAGATTTCCTGTGAGGCAAGAAATTCCATGACTTTGATTCCACGTAAATAAGACAATATTTCAAAATACAAAACCAAATAATTTCTATTTCCGGATGAACGTCTGATCCACTTTTTTATTATAGAACTAATGGGATATTCATCAATCTTACAACATTTATTTAACGTTGTAGATTATTGCGTATTCATATTTATATATGATTAATGGCCACCGTTGTTTTATATTCACTAATGTAATAGGTAAGTACTGACTAGAATATTATTTCAAAACTAATAACGCAAGTAACAGACAACGCCCTCTGGCCACAAATATTTGCTGAATATTTTACTGAATCCAGAAACGGCAGTAAATCTTTTCTGGAAAAATAGTCAGGATAAAGGGTATTCTATATCCTGCCCCGCTTGCAGTGTATCTGTGGTAAAATCGAGATAAGATATCTGTTTTGAAGTGAAAGGAGACCACTGAAATATCATAAACTTTTATATTTATATAAAAGTTTATTTCACTACACATTAGAAAATAAATTTTTGAGGAAAAGATATTATAAAATAAATGTTTACATCCGTTGTTCCATCGCTTAGCCAAATAAAAACTTATTTATAATTTATTCCCGCAAGACAAGTAAATTATTAAACTTCCGATTTTTTTATTTATTAAGTACGAAGCAATATTACTATTGATGCAAAGTAACAGTGCCTCTGGCCACGAGTTGGGGCTGAAAGTTTTGGCGAATCCTGAAGTAAATCTTTTTCAGAAAAATAATCGGGATAAAGGATAGTCTATATACTTCCCTACCCTTGCACTGCATCTTTATTAATATCGACATAATGTATCCATTTTGAAGTAAATGAACGCCATTAGAAACTTTATATAATACAAAACTAAAAAATCAAGTCTTGAAGGGAGAATTTGTAAAAAAAGTATCTACTTCCGTTGTTCCATCGCTTGGAACAATAATACCATAACGAAGACAAATTAAAGATATATCAATATTTTTCATATTTCTAACGAAGTGTCAACACTTGCAATCTTGATGTTAAAAATAATCTTACCAAAAGGCAAAATATAAAACACTGAATATGAAAATAATTTTCTATAACAAATTCCAAAGTCATATTCACAAGTTAGAACAAGAATAAACCAAAATTGCTATTGCAATTTCACTTGTAAGATGCGTCTAAACTTTTATCAATATAGAATTTGATTATAGTACTTTGCCTTGAACTCATTGTTGTGTATCCTTAATTTATTCGTCGTCTGGGATTTGTGGTTTTGAGATTTATATATATATATATTTTTTAAATCGTGTAACATAAAATAAACCTGTTATTTTTCTGAAGAAAAATGAAATTTCCGAGAGAATTAATATATTAAAGAGCAGCTAAATTCTTGCGTTCTAATTTTAGCAATCGCTTCGAACTCTGACATTTAAAAAAGGTTGTTATTTTATCAAATAGGATTTCCAGCTTTGACGAAAACAATACATCATTGATAGCCTTTTGTTTTTTGTTTTATTTTTAATCAATTTGTTTGTATTCTAAAAGCTACATACAAATCTCTCATCACAGAAGTTGAAATTCGGATTTTCGATCTGAAAATAGCAGATTTCATATTTTTTTAATGTAAAACTTTGAAATGTATATTATGTATTATTATAAAATAAAAATATTTAAATGTGTAGGTATATTTTGTATTATCTGTATTTTTATGAATAAAACTGTTGGTTGACAATACTTAAATAAACTGATTTTATGAAATGCGTTTTTTATTTCTGCATGCACACTGGAGGCACGGCCCTCGTTTTGCGTCATCAGCCCTGTCTAGGCGTTCATTGACTTCTGGGAAGAAGCACTCCTTATATTTCTTCTTGATCTGCTCTATCCAATCTTTGGTGTGATCCCATCCTCTGGTCTCAACTATCATCATCTCAACACTGAACACATCACCCTTCACCCAAGCTCGTTCTGGGATACAGTCTCGGACAGTGACCCCGACAGCGGTCAGTAGCGAGCACAGTTCTGCCATGCCATTATATTTGCCATGCCATTATATTTTAGGTATTACAATTATTCTTTAAGTATAAGAAGGATGCGAATTTTCAAAACTGTTAATCGCATCTGTAGTTTTCTCAATACAATAAATAAATTTCTTCGAACTTTGAATGAAATACTTTTATCCATATCGAACATAAGCTGCACTCCTATGTTCCCAAACTAGTCTATATTTAAAAAAAAATATGACTCAATGATGGCAAATTAAGACGAAAAGACAATAGTGTAAATATTTTCCATATACACTAACATTTCATCATGTTCGTGTGTCTGGAGCACTGGTTACTTAATTTTTAATATTATCTCTAAAGCTTTCAAAGAGTTGCAACTTAAAACCAAAACTGCTAGTAAACTAAAAAAAATACATCGACAGGTTGCGTTGTTACGAGAAAAGAGACTCGAGAAATTGAAAAGACAGTTATCTTAAAGTGAACTTTTCAGATATTTATAATTCTTATCAGCGAACCACTAATGTTATTCACTTATCCTAAAAGCTCTTATGAATGTGTTTCATACCAATACAGCCAGCCACCGCCATCAGCTCCATGCAACCACGAGTAGATTCTCTTGACTATAATGGAGGTATAGTTTGCTGCCTCCAACCAAAAGACAGATTTTCGATTATCTCACAAGATCTACTTTTCAAAAAAAATCCTCATTATTACGTTTCTTCTATAATTAATCTTTAAATTTAACGTGAATCGTTTTGTCCAGCTATCCCAGACACGGTTTGAATGAATGTATTTCGACTAAAGCTTTGAGTTCATCGTTAACGACTTTCGCTTCCAATCTAACATCGGGCTCATTGTTGCGATCGATTTTTCCTGAATGGAAACTAGCACATAAAAAATGCACCACAATACCTGCAATGGTCGTGTTATTATGTGCCGTGTAATGTAGGAGCCACTTAAAATAAATTTTCAAATAAACATGATATCAAATAAACGACGGAAAAACAAATGAATAACTAATTTGTAAATAAAAATAGATATTTTCAAAATAAAGTCCAAGATATTTTAGTATATAGTAGTTTAGTATTGTTCAGGGACTTCTTACTTTTGCGTTATAAAAATATTATTCTGTTCAAATTTTCAATTCTAATGAAGAAAAAAGTTTGAAGTGTTTTATACGAACGTTTTCGTAGGTGATTTTGTTCAATCTTTAAGTATTTTATTCAACTTCTAGAATATACTAATTTAATGTCATTTTTATAAGTTTATTATTTCAAAGACTTCTCAATAAATCTATTAAAAATATAACACAAAATAATGTTATATATTTTTTTCACAATTTATTTTTTCCTTGTCTTAATTTTAACCATGTGTCATAATTATAAAATAATACGGGAACATATTTTATAAAACTGGACGGATATCTTAAATGACTGGCTCTTTATCTTTTCATAAATACCCACATAAGTTCAACCACCGTTATAATATAATGTTAAAGAGTTATTACAAATTACATAATCTCTTTAGGTTGCCATTACTCATACGGTGTGTAATCTAAAATCATTTCAATTTCGCCTCAGATCCCTCCTCTGTATCTCCAGAGTAAACAAGATTTATTAATACAACAAACCGAGACGGTCTGCGAATACGAAATCATGTAGACTGCGGTTAACTTATATTCACATTAAATTATAATTTCACATTTACACAACACTTGTGTTGTTCTGGTTTACAATCTCGTAGTAGTACCATCCAAAAAATAGTAATAAAACAAACTGAATACGATAAAATAGTAACGAGTCAAAATTAATAGTCAAAAAACTAAATCTGATTTTGGTATATCACAATAAATGTAAGGATAAGCGTATCGTATGCTTGTTAGTGAGTCGAGGGGATGCGAGATCACTGGCAAAGCTTTAAGCTATGTGTCAGATACAAGAGTCAGTTGTAACTGATTTCTTCATGATTTTATATTTATTATTAGATTAAATTAATCAAATAAAAAGTATATATTAATAATAATATTATGATATAAATAAATTATTCAATACTTTTTATTTCAGTAAATATAGAGAATACAGAAAACGAAACTAATTATAATTTAAACATTCTGTATAAAAAAAAAATTGCAAGGCTTTATAATTACTTATAATATTATGATCGCAATATTCTATAATCTAATAACCAGTTCTAGAAGGTTTTATTTGATAAGAAATTAGTATTGGTAAAAAATAATGGGTCTATATGCCTAGTGCTTTTATAGATTTTTATATATTCTGAGAGTATGCATAATCTTACGCCACTACAGGGTGTTTAAATAATGTTTGAATTCGTTTTTATTTGTAATTGAGAATACAAATACATTTTATTTTTGATGTGAAATTGCCTTTGTGGTATATTCAGTGTATAAACGATTATGTTTTTTAAAATATTTACATAACAATACCATATAATTGATATTTCCTTAGAAAGTAATTACAAACAAAATTCTATAACATTCAGATATAGAGAGTCTATCAATCTATATTTTGAACTCTCCAGTGAGTCTCATCAGTATTCCCCTGAATCTATGTCGAGTGGGCAACCAACCACTCTGGTTACACTCCCCGCGATACTACACGAATGGAGGGGCAAAGAGCCGGCTTTGTTCAGTCTCTGTTGCCTCTCTATTATTTGGATTCATTTCGTACCGTATCGTAACTCAGTGAATTTACACTACGAATATAAAAATATATTTTTGCATTTCTACAATATAAAAACTATTTGTATAGAACCCCAGTTGAGACTCCTTCGTCATAAAATAAAATGTATACAATGCAGTTTCTTTTGATACGTAAGAAACGTGAATGTGTACGTTTGTAAAGCCTTTACATTTGTTTAAATTTTATTTATAATAACACATATAGAACGGCATACATACAGTCTTAGAAATTGTTAAATAAAGAATACTAAATAATATTTCCATTAATACTTTGTTATGTAAAAAAAAACACATTTTACCAACGTATTTAATCACCTCATATGTATTGCTTGCAATAAGAATTAAAATTGAAGAAATTTAAGTTGAATTTTAACCAGCATTCGATTACGAAACATTCGAACGTAGTCAATTTAAAAAGGTTTACTTTAACTTATTTCATAAGTTATATATACGACGGCTGCTATTTTCAATTAGGACCGAAATATGCCTTCTGATTTATACGGGGCAAATAATAAGCATTTTGTTTTATTATTGATAATAATTCCCGTGACGTAGATTGATTTATTAAATACTCAATCATTAACTTAATTCCACGTTTATTTAGTACTCCTAATATAATGTAATTTGTGTTAGAGCTGAAGGTTTTTCTTTCAAAAGTACTACCCACTTCCATGTACTTCATTAAACGCTTCCATTTTTCATGATCCTGTAAACTATAAAATACTGCAAAAAGGAATCAACAGGAAATTGCACTTTTGCAATAAAAATAGCCGTTAGATATTTGATATATTATAAAGAGCCTCGCAAGTTTTATTGAGTGTACTTTCAACTTGGTATTTAGAAAATACTGCCAGACATTATACATTTTATTAAGATAATTTAAATGAATTCATCGTTATTTGTATGGTGTTATTTTTAAACGAGTTCATTAATTTAGTCAGATTATAATAATTGTAGTTTTGAGAAAACATTAAGCTCTTAAATTTAACTTATGTTTAACGAATGGATGAATCTTTCTATATCTTAATAAACGACTTTTATTCTTGTTACATTAAAATGGAGGTACTTCAAAGGTAGTCTGTTTATTATATATTATATATTATCCCAGCCCGGTCAATGAACTCCACGACAAAACAATAAAGCTCAATTTAGCTATTTATTATCAGATTACAAATTCATCGATTAAGATCAATGAATTTGTCTTAAGAGATTGAACGTTCAATAAATGTATTGTGAGCCTTAATTATATAGAAGCTGACAAGGCGCTGTGGACAGCTGGAGACTTAATTCTAACAAAGGACTTTTAAATTACTGGCTAATGGAAATTTATAATATATTTTATTTATTTTATAATTTGAATATAATTTGGGTGTTAATGCAAAAGCTTATCAAGGATATGATAAATAAAATTAAATAATAATATCAATATTAAATAATATTTCAGTTCTATTAAATATCCATAGAAACGTAACATGTTGCATTTAAACCTTTTGTGATTGTGTTTATTTTATCTTTTTAGCCGCTTCCAGACCACTCTGATTACTTTTTACTAGAAATAAAATATTTTCATTTTGGATTTGACTTCAATACAAATCATAGAATTCAATTATAATAAATTGTTTATTTTTAATTTAAGTTACGTTAGCTTAAAAATTTGAAAAGTGTCTTGCTAATTTAACGACAATTAGGAACCTTGACAAATGTAAACCGGGATATATCTTGGTTTGAGACGGATCGCTTTGGTTCATAAAATCTGACACAGTTTCACGAGAAAGCAGCATTCTGTGAATACAATTCATGAGATTTTAAGACTTGCTTGGAATTAAAGATGTTTTTCATACATAAATAGCATAAAATTATAACTGAATCGCAAATTATCAAAATTCAAGTAAAAAGAAAATATTCGTTAAGGACGCGTTTACAGTTTTGCCAAAATTATCAACTTTTCGGTACATATTGCAGCAAAATGAAACTTAACGTAATAAAACCTTTACTTACGAATATTAATAAAACGATTTTCCATCACTCCTTCAAACATGTTTCACGATTTCAGGTGTAGTTTCGGTACATTTTTCTTGTATTAGTTAACATATATTTTATAATAAAAAAATACCTTGGGTAAGAAAACATACTCAACTACAATCCCATGAAAAAATAATTATCAATCCTTTACAAAATATCTTTAAAAAATAATAATATAATTTTTATTATTTTCAGGTCTTTGAAGTTGACACATGAATCTTCACTTACACTACTTTCTTATGTATATATACACCAGCTCAGTCAGTCTAAGACCGTTGTCGCGAGGGGTCCTGTATCTCTTCGAAGCTAAATTTCTGTTGATAAAGATCGCTGTACGAATACAAAATATTTTATAAAACCTAACTTGATACTTTACAGTTTATACAATATTCTGTATTGTCGACTAGATAAGTTATGAGACATTTTTATATTTCATTTATTTTGTGGGAAATATATTATTTTGCTACAAGTATAAGAATTATTATCAATTAGTATTGATTGCACGGCGTGACCTGAAGGTATACTGGTGGATGGATGCTACTGAATCTCATAGAGAAATAGAGCTAGGTGCTCCGAGCTTAGGCTAGTTTTGGTAGTTTTGATAAGATCTTACCATCGCACTTGATTGATTGACCTTGAAGTATACTGGTGGACGGATGCTGGATTCGTCGAGAAGATCCAATAACATCCATCCACCAGTATACTTCAAGGTCACTCAATCAAGTCCGACGGTAAGATCTTAACAAAACTAAACTAAATTCGGCTGACCTAGCCTTTTTCGTCTAGTAGATCAAATTAGCCTTTAACGTTTGGACCTTTAGGTCACAAACATAACTAATATCATATCACAAAACATAATATTTTACATATAAAATATATTTAATTTAAATTATTAAAAGTATAAATATATGAAAAACAAATAACTTCAAACTATCAAAATTGTTTCATGTAGCCGTTATTTCGCGACTATACATGCGTATGTGTGCGTAGTCAAGCTTTGTCAATGTAGTTATGTAATTTGCGACCAATCCTTTTCGTAAACGCGTCCTTAATGAACGATGACAAGTTAATAAAAAAATCATTAACACCTGAAATATTCAAATATTTAAAACATAAAAAGATATATTTTGTGTCTTTGAAACATAAACACTAGCTGTACTATAATTGGTTTTTTGTGTTTATATTTCAGATTTTTACAATTTGCTGAATGATAATTTATATGATCAAGAATTTTGTAGCGCTTTTTATTACGAGATATAAAATTAATCAGAAAACAAAATTCCAGCTTCATTTTTGACTATATTTTTTATTATTAGAAACTTTGCACCTGTATTAGGAATATCAAATAAATAATGAATTCTATAGTGACATTAGAAAAAAAAGAACATTGTATATGAATTTTAATAAACTATTTATGTTTGTGTGTTTATAACACTTTGTAAAATGATACACTAAATTCTATCCTTGAACTTTACTATTTCGACATTCTTCAGCTACTCGAATTCCGGCTTAGGGTCCCAAAATAAATAGTTTTACTGTCCACGAATATGCACAGCCCTCTCAGAAACAAGCTCACCTATAATATAATTAGACCGCTTTATATAAGGTCCTAACTAACAAATATATTGAAACCTCGTCAAATTTCAAATTTCTCAATTTTTGTTTATGTTACTGATTTACTTTCCAAGTGGTATTTAAAATAGAACACGGTGAAAGGTCAAGTATATAACGATGTCACGTTCAACAGTTAATAAGATTATAACATTTATTTTCATATTAATTAATTCAAAGTAATCTTAGTCTTACAAAGTATTAAAAAGGCAGTATAGTAGAAAGAGAAAATGATTTTTTTATATCAGATCTTCAAGTAATATTTATAAATCACTATTTTCCGTTCATTCAAATATAAGGACAGTGAATGATGAACTGATAAGTATTTAATACATTCGTTATCTCTTATCTTCTTTGTTAGATCTGTAATGAATGAAAAAAAAAATTTAATAGCCTTTACAATTTGCACTCCATATAACAAATATTCTTTTGTGTGTTATTTTTCCGAGAACATGCGTTTCATCTCGTGAAGTGTGACAACTAACATAAGCCCATTTTTAATCCTAAGTCCTTTTTTAATAAACTTAATAAAGGCTCCTTGTGTGTCAATCGGTTAGTGTACATTAATCGTTGAAACGACGGTCGTGAGTTCGATTAACGACTAATGTAAATTGTAAAAAAATAAAAAAGTTACTAATGTAAATTGAAATTTTTAATTTTTAACTTGAAAATTTGTATTTTGTAAATTATAATTTCAAATATGTAGATTTTGATTTTAAATTTAAAATTTGAAAGTTTTAATCTTTATTTTATGTGATTTTTGCCTTTTAAACTCGTGAGAGCTTTAAGACACCTAGATACATTGTAATTGTTTTCTGTCATCTATTTTAAAATGAATAAAAATAAAAAACTTTTTAGAGAAAATTCTGCTCTAAACTAATGTTGTTCCATGTCCGTAATTTTTATCGATAAATCCTACAAAGATAATTAAATAGATGGCAATTAATAATAAAAATTATAATATTAATTAATCGTGCTTCCGAAGCATAATATAAAACACTTATATTGAATGGCTGTCCCGAATTAATCTAATGAAGATTGTCCGAGTCCCCTCACGATGCTGTCATCATACTTATCTAAGGATAGCTACTGTGTATGTACGTGACTACGATTGAGATTAATATTATTTAACAAAGAAAAACTACTGTTAAAAATATACATTCTAATTTACTAATATAGATGCTAAAAATATAACTCTATATATTAGAATAGTACGATATATTCGTTCACATAAAAAAAAGGCTATTTAGTTTAATCCCATATTCATATATTTTTTTTCAATTTCAATTCTTATCAAAAACGCAAAGATATTCATTGTATTTTTTTTTTCCTTTTTAATAAAGATAAGGATTGTCGGAAGAATAAGGGTTGTTTGTGATAAGACTATACGAATAAAAGGTTTTTTTATAGTTAGATTTAAACCGCTATTTATAATGATTTTTTTGTATACAAAACAAAATACGTTAACTAGACAATTTCTCGAGAAACTTCAGCATTCCGTGAATAAAGTTTATAAGATTATAACATATCTAGCTGGAATTTGAAACCTTCATAAATAGTCTCAAAATTTTTGAAAATATAAATAAAATTATATAGCAAATTTTTAAAATTCAATAAATACTTCATTGATTAGTATTTATCATAGTTAGTATATTAATATTTAAAGCAAACAAAAAAAGTATTTGCGTCCTTAGAATACAAACTCCTTTATATAAACTTTTATTTTTGTATATTCATTATTTTTTTTATAATTTGCTCAAAGATAATTTATATGATAATATAATTACATATATATTCATTTATTTTAAATCATAAATTGATAGGATTATTGTGTAAAGATATAAAATTAATTAAAAAAGTAACGGAAACCAGATTCCAGCATCGGTGATGATTTTTTAATAATTCGTTGAGACTCCACGCTTGTTTGAATAATATTAAATAAATGATTCATTCTGTTGCGATATTGGAAGAGAACGGAAATTGTAAATGAAATTTCATTATTTTGTTTATTGTTTTTATATTTATACCGGTTTTACATGACTATATAAAAAAAAATACAATAAATCCACGCTCTACCATCATGTTTGAACTTTTAATACATTGAATACTTTCTTAAGTTACCCGAATTCCGTTTTAAGATCCCAAAACAAAGTGAAGTATTAAAGTTCACGAATATGCAAAACTTTCTCATAAACAAGTTGACCCTCAATTTAATGATAAACTATTCTAGAAGCTTTTAACTTGCTACATACATTGAAACCTGAATATTATTCAGATTTTCATTTACTTTTAAGATGTATTTTGTTTTCTCCTATTAACTTATTTTCTTTATTTAATTTTAAATGAATAAGTCTTAAAGATGATTTTTTTTAGACTATTATATTTCTGAATTATAACGACTTAACCTTTTATTTTAAATTGTTTATTTTGGTTGTGGCAAAGTTATTCTTTGCTCAAATATTTTAAACATTGGTTAGGTTTTTCGAAAGAAGATTTGTAAATTTCGCTTCCTATATATCATAACTTTTTCAGTACAGTTTTCCGTAGCCCAGATTATTGTAGTGTCCGTAATTTTTTTATTTATTAAAATGCAACACAGATTATTGATAAAATGGTATTTAATTGTGAAAATGATAATGGTATATATATATATATATATATATATATATATATATATATATATATATATATGTATGTATTTGGGTTGTCCTGAGTGAATGATTGCACGAGTCCCCTCACGATACTCTAAGGATAGCTAGCTACTGTGTATGTACGTGACTACGATTGAGATTAATATTATTTAACAAAGAAAAACTAGTGTTAATAAGATACATTCTAATATGCGTTACTAATATAAGTTTTAAAATAGTAATAGAATTCTATTTTTGTGACAAACAGACAGATGGAAAAGAATAAATACAACATTCGAAAAAATTACTTTCACTTTTAAAAACATTTATTTTTATGTTATAAAGCTATAAAAATGAACCTATTTTATTTTATTTTATTTTATTTTATTTATGAACCAATACATAGCAAATACTTATATATATTATTATATATTATTATACTTATATAAGTATGACCCCAATGATCAAGCTATATGTCAATCATCAGCGAGTATATTCAATTTATTTTTAATCTGTGAGTTAAAAATTACATATAAATTTATATAAATAAATATACACAAGTAAACCACTAAGCTGTTAAAGCACTCTTATATGAATACAAATTAAATCGAAATTCAGCTTTACGCTCGCGTCTAAAGACAAATTACAACTAAAATAGAACTATTTATATTATAGTTAGTATTAGTATTTTCACGCGATGGAAATAAAATATATGACCTTTGCAAATAGGTCAGGTCCGATGGGACCTCTCGATTATATTCACTGGCCACCTCCCAAGAGTCTGACAGTCTATTATAATATAACGTTAATAACATAATTCCTTGATAAGCTTCTGTTTAACATACATTTTTACTAAGCTAGCTTTTTCCAAATCTAATTAGTGAATGAAATATACATATATATATTATAAGCACATCTTTATTTTATTTATCAATCTTTGCCACACCATAGACAAATCAGATATCCAAACACAAAGATGAATGATATTGAATTACTGATAAATATATTTTTTTAAATTTTGATTTTCATCATTTTTTTAACATGATTTTTTTTTCATGTTTCTTCTGAATATTTTCTTCCAATAACTCTACGATTGACTATCAAATAATTTAGAAGATGTGAAGTCCTAATGATTTTGAGAGCGTCACGAGTACGAAATGTCACTTGTGTGATTGGAATAAAACACAGGAAAGGAACATGGCTATATGGTGACGTGGAGACCAGACGACTCAGAAAGTAGCACCTTCGAGTTCTATTACTACTTCTACTGTAAGTAGTTTATAAAATATAAAATACATAATCACGTCTTTTTATCTGATGTAATAAGACCAGATCATTTCATCATCAGATTAGAATAAGTCAATGCCACTAATATTGTCTCAAATTGGCTATTACGTGTTTGAATTGTTACGGACGGACGAACAGATATGAATCATTACTACGATTATTGGCTTGTTACAGTTTGTGAGAGCTGTACCATACATACATGAAAAGCGTTTGTGTTTGTCTGTGTGTTTGTGTTATTGAGAAATAACGGAAAGTTCTGTTTGGTTTCTGGTAGGTAATAAATATCATGCAAATTTTAAAGATTAAGAAAAAAGTAGCTTATTAAAAACAATAGAAGTCTATTAAGAATTATTTTATATATTTATACAATATTTTGTAATAAATACGTGGTAATACTAACATTTATTAGAGTTTATATATGAATGGTTCCTCTTCCATTTCAGTTGTTATTTGTCTTTAACCGCAAGCTCAAACAGTATTTGTGATATAATTGGTATTCAAATAATGGAGTGCTTTGACAGCTTCATTAATAGTTACCGACATGATTTATATCTAGCTTGAGGTTTTGGTTGTATTGAATATATATTTGTATATTTATTTATTAAATCTTTATTGACTTTTGTCGACGCGGACTTAACGTTACAGAGCATTCTCTAACAGCCATACCGAAAGAAAAACAATGCCCATAAGGCAGTATAACTAATAAAATCTAAAAAATAACAAAATTATAAGACGTAACAATAAACACAATTATAGAAAAATATGTAAATAATGTATTATATATGTAAATATTACTCGCAGATAAATAATATATTTAATATACTTAGAATTAATTAGTGAAGATGGTTTATACTAATCTTTACTCGTGAGCTCGTCCAAAACTGCAGAAGGACGACTCACGTTCAGTACTTTAGATCAGAACTACTGAAAGCTCCAGGTAGAGCAACTCTGATAGAGTTTGACATAGTTTTGTTGGAGATATTTCAGTAGTTTGCAATATTTTTAAAAATGCACTCTAATTGTTAAAATCACCGATTACATGTTGATGTTGTATGCAAAAAAACAGAACATCTGTTCACAGAGTTTTTTTTACAAATTAATTTTCTTGAATTGACTTACTTAAAACGCCAATTTGGGTTTCATTTTGGAAATTTCTGTTTTTCCCTTCACTTATTGGAAATCGCTTACGACCTTTTATATAAATATATATATTTATATATATATATATGTTAGAAAAGCAGATTAAGTCACTGGATACAATAGTATCTAATAAAATATATATATAAAGTGTCTTTATACTTCTATATGTTTTGAAATTTTGGAAAACATAAAATTGTTTCAACATATTGTTAGATCAAAGAAACCTTGTTCAGAAAAATGTTATCAAAGTTATAAAGAATGTTAATTCATTATATATTTATAATACTTTAAGATACTTTGTGAAACGCCACGAGAGCACTTTTCGGGTCTATGATAAAATGAAAATATTCATGAATTTATATAAATTTTATGTAATATATCAAAGATCAAGGTGACCTAGAACATTATGTTGGCAGTTAAAGTGGGTAACACATTCACGCTGAATGAACACGCGTAGGAAGGAATCTAATTGAAATAGAGTTTATTTACGAACTTCATTTTGTAACTAAACTTTGGTATACCTCAAGATGCAAAATGTAAGCAAATTTTAAACCCACTCTCCTGAAAAATTGCAATCTAGGTAAAATTAACTAACTAAGTCAATCAGGCTGACAAGTTAGGTAACCCTCGAGTTAATTTTCCGTCTGCTGCACTAATTGTAAAGTCGGCGCATTCAGACGAACTTCTCATCGACATCTTATTGTTTATTGAACTTATTAATAAAATGGTAAAGATCATCACGTTATTCATTAAAGTATTACAAATTACCTGATAATATTACAGAGACCCTCATACAAAATGTCGATATGATTTGAGTTTAACGATACTTATTGAACTGAACGGAAGGCTCACGTGCTCTACGCGGCAAGCGGGAAGTCTCATTAAGGCACGCAGTGGCTGGTCACGTATTCTAACTATTAGATTTAAAGGAAGATTCGTTATTTCACTACATAACGAATATTCTTTTATCATTTATTTTATTATACAAAAAAAATATGTTAATACAAGCACAAGAAAACACAATACCAGTATAGAATGCTCTATTATTCTGATAACGTATTCATAGGGTTCCTCAACACTTTTATCTCAATACTTTGAGAAATTCATGTAACATATGCAAATATGTTTGTCGACACGAGTTATTATGTAAAATATACATTAGAGAGACACCGCACCGCCCGCGGCTGCAGAATGAAGGACAATTTACATTTTTACAAGTGATTTTTAGAGGTAAAAGTATTATATTTAGACACATCAATACTATATAAATATTACCAGTAAAATATACATGTATTTTATTATGTTTATAATCGATATTAAAAATTAAATATCAAGATATATTTTGTGCTCAATACATTTATAACATCAAACAACTCCTTTGAATGTAAAATCGTACCTTTAAATTAAGTTTCAGCATATTGGATCTTTTCCAGTTACGTTCCAATTCTTTTGAAGTTTATTTTTAATTTTAATTTCAGTTAATTCGATTTGAAAAGATACATCACATTAAACGGTATTTAAATTTACATCTGATACATAAATAACAATCTGTTTGTTATAATAACAAAGTAAAAACCTTTACAGGAGATCGTCTCAGCTGCCTTTATTGGAAATAATAAACTCATTGAAGTACATACAGTCTATGTACTGATGAAGGTATATACGTTGACGTGTTATAAATTAATAGTCTGTGTCTTGGCTCATAGATTATCAATGAAATTATCGCTGTCCCAGTTACCAATATAATATGTTTCTGTTTGATCGAGATGGAAGGGCATAGTGGGGAAATAGATTATATCTTAAAAGATGTCCTATGATAGGAAAACGGCTTCCAAATAATAGGACAGGGTCTTTCCTTTCAATAATTGGAATGCCTTTATCCATTTGTTAAACGTTTTGTGAAAGAATCATATGTGTCAATGATTAGCTAACATTTTTATTTTAATGCGTAATATATTTTAAAATTAATGTGTTTTTTATTTTGTGTCAGTTGCACTATTTAAAAAATTACCAGGTTTACAGATGACCTTCGTGGTCAAAAGTTCGTAAGAAACTGTTCTCTGGTGTTCCTGTTTTCGTCCACGTACTTAGCAAAATCGGAAAGACCTTAATTTGAACACGGTAACAGTATATAGATAGATAGATATAATCTTTATTGCACACACAAAAACAATAAAATATACAAAACAGTGAAATAAAAAAAAAAGATACACAAAAGGGGTGCAAAGGCGGTCTTATTGCTAAAGCAATCTCTTACAGACAACCTTTTGGAGAAAGGAGTTGTTTACGAGAACGCGGTATAGTGCAAAAAAAAAAAGAAAACAAATAAAAAATATTAAGAATAATATTACTAATACTATATTTATTCCGATACACATACATACATACATATATATATATATATATATATTTATATATTCAATACATAATAATACAATAAATACACATTATTAAATATTAGTAATTGATAGGTAATGAGTATACAAACGACTTTTAAATATTGAGAGTGATCTTGAATGTCGGATTTCAGCGGGGAGATCATTCCACAATGCTACCGACTTGCAAGTAAACGAGTTACTATAATAACCTGATAGCCTAGTAGGGTTATGCAAACGATTGTCTTTACACGATCTTAGATTTTGTCTTTCATTATCCGAGCCGAGATAGGAGAAACTATGTTTTAAGTAAAAAGGAGTATGAGGATTATAAAGAATTGAGTAAAGAAGAGTCAGCATGTGTAGGTGTCTCCTAAACCGGATCGGAAGCCATTTCAGGCGAGCCCTAAACTGGGACACATGATCAAATTTACGTAATCCAAAAATAAACCTAATGCAGGAGTTTTGGAGGCGCTCAAGCTTATCAAGTTGTCCCTCAGAAAGATCTGGATAGGCAGAGTCAGCGTAATCTAAAAGAGGTAAGAGGAGAGAATGAGCTAAGGAATTTTTTGTTTTAATGGAAAGAAAAATTTTCCAGCGTCTAAGGCCACCCATAGTTGCAAAAACTTTTCGGCTTACCTCAGTGATTTGCGGGGTCCAGGATAAGGATGTGTCAATAAAAATACCCAGATTTTTGATTGTTGGACTAATCTCCAGGGTAGTTGTGCCGACTCGGTCGGAAGGTAATTCATCCAATACAATTTTATCCACCTGCTTACGTCCTCCCAATATTGCAATCTGAGTTTTTTTAGGATTAATATGCAGTCCAAAGGATTCACTCCAAGTTTTAATCTTGTCTAAGTCACGATTAAGATTTACAAGGGTATTTTGGAAGTCGTGAGGTTGAGCGGCTGCATAAACTTGAAGATCGTCAGCATAAAGGTGATAAGAAGATGAAAGAAGGTAAGTCACAGTGTTTATGTAGATAGCAAAAAGAAGAGGAGACAAAACCCCACCCTGCGGTACGCCAGCAGTGATCAGGCAATATGAAGAGGAGAAGTTACCATTTTTTACACACTGCTGACGCTCACAAAGGTAGCTGTCAAACCATTTAATAGCATCAGAAGAAATGTTGATAGATTTAAGAACACCCAAGAGTAGGTCAAAATCAACAGTGTTAAAAGCGTTGCTAAAGTCAAAAAGCGCAATGATACTTACTAGTTTATTGTCCATATAAAACCTTATATCATCACAAACTTTGACCAGAGTAGTGACAGTGCTGTGACCACTACGAAAACCAGATTGATATTTACTAAGAATATCGTATTTAGATAGGAAAGATTGAAGTTGATGGTGAACTATGCGCTCCAAAACTTTTGAAAGAAACGGAAGAATGGAGATAGGCCTGTAATGAGAAAAGGATGTAGGATTTTTTATTTTTGGAATAGGGATTACCTGCGCCTTTTTCCACGAACAGGGAAAAACGTTGGAGGAGAGGGAACAGTTAAATATGTTGCAGATAATAGGAGCCAATTCATCAAGGAGAAGTAGTAACATTGTACGGCCAATACCATCACAGCCAGCAGCACCAGATTTTACAGCCAACGTATGTTTTTTGACATCAGCAACTGAAATTGGAGCAAAATAAAAGGAAGGGAAATTGAAACGATTGGAAAAACTTAGTTGATTTAATGTATTTTGCTTAATTAAATTGTTGATGGGCTCAATACAGGTAAAATGTTTATTTAGACCCTCTATGTCAAGGGTGAGATATGTGCTCTTATGCTGTCTGCCTATTCCAAGGGAATTAAGGAATCTCCAAGTGCCAGCGTAGTCGCTGTTTTCTATAGAAGAATGGATGTAGTTTCGCTGTGCATCTCTACACGCTTTACTACAACGATTTCTCAATAATTTATACTGCGCGAAATTTTCATCACTCGGCTTTCTTTTATATTTGGACTTGCAGGCATTTCGCTTCACCATCAATATCCTAATCTCTTTGGTCAACCATGGAGCTGGCAGGTGTTTCAACTTAACAAGACGAAGTATATTTTTGAAAATTGTACAGATAGTTTCAAAGATTACATCCTACGTACAAACTTACAAACCTTACCTTCTAACCTTTTCAACTTTACCATAAACAAGATGAAGTTCGCTTAACCATATTAACAACCGGTAAGTAACTCAAATATCATTATTGCAATATAATAAGATTTTATCGACAATTATTTAAATGTTAATATTAACTGACGAGCTTTGCTGTCTTGTCGTGGAATCCATCATCAGGTCTTGACCAAAATTATATGAGACTAACTCTGAAGTACCTCCTTTATCACATAAGATGACTTATTGGAGGACTTATTGGACTATCTATTATTATAATATAAAATTATTGATTCTTTCGTCATGTCATTCATAATTTTGTTACTTAATATTATTTTAAAAATCTTAATAAGACAGTTTCTAAACCGATATTCAGTATTTTGCAATATTTTTTTTTTAATAATTAGTTTGTACACTCAATAAAACTTTCGAGGCTCTTTATAACATATCAAATATCTAACGGCTATTTTTATTGCAAAAGTGCAATTTCCTGTTGATTCCTTTTTGCAGTATTTTATAGTTTACAGGATCATGAAAAATGGAAGCGTTTAATGACGTACATGGAAGTGGGAAGTACTTTTAAAACTCAAACCTAATGCTTTAACACAAACTAAATAATCGTGGGACAAGTCAATGATTGAGTTATTAATAGAATAATCTTCGTCATGGCAACTATTAACAACAATTTAACAAAATGTCTTATTATTTGCTTTATTTGAGGCAAATGCATTAGTATTTTCAATCCTAACTGAAAATAGCAGCCGTGGAATAATTTATTGAATTAGTTAAAATATTCAATTACGCAGATAAAACCATATATCAATACTTGTTAAATGATTAAATACTTTAGTAAAATATGTTCCAACATAAAATATATTAAAGAATATTAGTTCTCTATTTTACAATTTCTAAGAATGTATGTATTATGTTATAAATAAAGTTTAAATAAATGTAAAGGCTTTACAAACGTACACATTCACGTTGCTTACGTATCAAAAGAAATTGCATTGTATACATTTTATTTTATGACGAAGGAGTCTCAACTGGGGTTCTATACAAATAGTTTTTATATTGTAGAAATGCAAAAATATATTTTTATATTCATAGTGTAAAGTCACTGAGTTACGATACGGTACGAAATGAATCCAAATAATAAAGAGGCAACGGAGACTGAACAAAGCCGGCTCTTTGCCCCTCCATTCGTGTAGTATCGCGGGGAGTGTAACCAGAGTGGTTGGTTGCCCACTCGACATAGATTCAGGGGAATACTGATGAGACTCACTGGAGAGTTCAAAATATAGATTGATAGACTCTATATCTGAATGTTTCGATTTTTAAGTTATTCCATAAAATGTTCTATCCCACATTACACTATAACTATTTTTTCCAATAACCCTATGATTGGCTGAGAAATAATTTAGAATATTTAACAAAGATCAAAATGAGTCAATATCATTAATATTATGTCATATTGGCAATTACGTTTTTGCATTATTACGGACGGACGGACGGATTAATATAAATCATTAATAGTCTTCTATATCTTAGAAGAGGATAACATATTACCTCCAATAAGAAATAAAATAAGTAGCTATTTAGTACAATATTTGACACATTTCCATTTACAAAGTAAAAAAAATCAAATCAAATACGAAAAAATGTTCATTGTATTTTTTCCTTTTACATAATAATAAGCATTGTCAGCACAATGCAGATTATCTTAACCTTAAGAGATTTTATTTACAATCAGTTAAATTTAATCTGCTATTCTAACAGTTTTAATTATTTTTAAAACATTAACATATAACGTTAATTCTGGTATCTGGAAATACTCACAAATTTGATATATGTTTGAGTATATTTATCTTATTAATGGAATTGTTATTACAATTTGTTTTTGAATGTAAATAATACTGTATTTATAATAATTTACAAAATAATATTCATAATAGAAATTGCGTAAAAAAAAATGTTTCGTGAAAGATGTTTATGAGAAATGGACAGATAGAAAAATAATAAATACAACATTAAGGTATCTAACTTACACTTTTAGAAAAATCACATCTTCTTATATCAAAAAGCGATAAAATTCTGGTAAAAAATCTTTATGAGCCACCAAAATATGTAAATAATTAATGAATATTACCCAAATAATTAAGCTATCTCTTGGTCACCAGCGAGTATATTTAATTTATTATTAATCTGTGAGCTAAACCTACATTATGTACAAAGGAATATACATAAATATATAGAACCCAACCCACAAGCTCGATAGAAACCAGAATATATAACTATTAATGTAGCTGTCAAAGCACTCCATTATTTGAACACAAACGAAATCAAAATTCGGCTTTGCGCTTGCGGTTAAAGATAAATTATAACTAAAATAGATGAAAGACCATCCTAGACCAGTACTATGCTACTGATATTATTTCCACGCGATATAAAAAAATACATAACCTTTAAAAACAGATCAGGTCCGATGGGACGTCTCAATGATATTCATTAGACACTTCCCAAGATACTGACAGAGTATTATAACTGAAATAATATCTTGATAGACTTCTCTTTATTATGTTTTAAAAAGTAGTTTTTTCTTCATTTCTATAACGAGAAAAAAATTGGTAAATTCTAACATTTTTTTTCATTTATCACTCTTTGGACCATGGACAAATCAGATATGGAAACAAATAAAGATGGCTGAAAGTCTCTCAATTACGAGAGAATTTGTAAGAAATGTCATTATTGCCAAAAAGAACCAAACTGAACTTTTCGCTATTGAGACACTGGACAAATAATATATATGAAGATGTTTGATACAGCTCCCACAAACTGTAAAAAGCCAATAAAAGTAGTAATGACTCATATCTGTTCGTCCGTCCGTAACAATTCAAACACGTAATAGCCAATTTGAGACAATATTAGTGGCATTGACTTATTCTAATCTGACGATGAAATGATCTGGTCTTATTACATTAGATAAAAAGACGTGATTATGTATTTTGTATTTTATAAAGTACTTACAGTAGAAGTAGTAATAGAACTCGAAGGTGCTACTTTCAGAGTCGTCTGGTCTCCACGTCACCATATAGCCATGTTCCTTTCCTGTGTTTTATTCCAATCACACGAGTGACATTTCGTACTCGTGACGCTCTCAAAATCATTAGGACTTCACATCTTCTAAATTATTTGATAGTCAATCGTAGAGTCATTGGAAGAAAATATTCAAAAGAAACATAAATAACAATTAATGAAATTTTATTTCTGAAAAAATAGGATCAGCAAGTCAATATTTTATCCTCCAGTGGTGTAATGTTTTATGGTGCATTTACAGAGGTTGATAAACATATTTCCTTGAAGCAAAAGAAACTCAAAATTCGATAACATTCATATATAGAGAGTCTATCAATCTATATTTTGAACTCTCCAGTGAGTCTCATCAGTATTCCCCTGAATCTATGTCGAGTGGGCAACCAACCACTCTGGTTGCACTCCCCGCGACTACACGAATGGAGGGGCAAAGAGCCGGCTTTGTTCAGTCTCCGTTGCCTCTTTATTTTGTTGGAATATCAAAATATATTTTTGAATTTATACAACATTCATATTTTGAATAGTATCCGTCCATTGGAAAAGAGCTGTAGCATGAAATAAACAGAATACAACATAATTTATTTTGATACGCAAGCAATGTGAATCTGTACGCTTGTCACGCTATGTCTTTGTTTAAATTTGAATCACAAAAGAGCTCAGGCAGATCAACTTAAAACGGTTACGTTACGATTACGGTTACGGTTAAACGGTTTACTAATAATATTTTATTATTGACACGGCTCAAAATACCATCTATAAATTATTCCACGACTGCTTTTTTCAATTAGGACCGCAAACACTGATGCATTTGAATTTGTTCGAGATTAATAAGGAATTATGTGTAGTCGATGTTAATAATGCCAGGTATTATACTATTTACTTAATCAACAACTTAATTCCAAGTTTATTTAGCACTTATATAATGTTATATATTTTATTAAAATGATAGGTTTCTTTTAAAAGCACTAACCACTTCAATATTCTTAATTTAACGCTTCCATTTTTCATGATCGCATCTCGACTATAAAATACTTCAAACAGGGAATCAACAGGAAATTGCACTTTCGCAATAAAAATAGCCGTTTGATATTTGATCATAAATAAGATTGTAATATACAAAGAGCCAAGCAAGTTATATTAAGTGTATTTGATACAATTTACAACTTGATAGTTAAAATTGATTGCAAAATACTAAACGTTTTAATCGTATAATATCTAATTATGATGTTTTAAATATGATGTTTTTTCTTGGGTTTGTTGACGAATCCAAATCATCAAACATTTAATTTTGCATATGTTTTACGAAAGCATCAATAATTCTATACCATAATAATCGACTCCAATAAGTCATCTTATGTAATAAAGGAGGTACTTCAGAGTTAGTCTCATATAAATTTTGGTCAAGACCTGATGATGGATTCCACGATAAGACAGCAAAGCTCGTCAGTTACTATTAGCATTTAGTCAATAGTCGATAAAATCTTATTGTAATCATGATATTTTTCAATATTAAATAATATATAAGTTTTATTAAATATCAATAAGACCGTATTATAATACATTTAAATAAAAACTTTTGTAATTGTGAATCAAATCTTATCTTAAAATCCTTTTTCAGACCACTCTGAATACATTTGTTTGAACATTTCATGAAACAGGACCATTGGGTTTTACTGCAAATTAAATATTTTCACTTTGGTTTTGACATTAATAAAAATTATACAATTCCAATGGAGATTTTAAATAAATTGTGTTGTTTTTAATCAAAGTATAGCTTACATTAGTTTATAATTGAAAATAATAACATGTTAAATTGACAATCCTTATCAAATATACAGACATATTCCTTGGTCTGAAACAGATAGTTTTGATTCATAAAATCCAACACATTTTCACGAGAAACCGCAGCATTCCGTGAATACAATTTATGAGATTATAAGATATGCTTGGGATTAAAGATATTTTCATACGTAAATAGCATAAATTAAAATTGAATAGCAAATTGTCAAAATTTGGGTAAAAAAAACATAAATTAATAAAAGGTTAATTAAAAATAATGCTAAAAGAATAAATGTTTAAAACATAAATAAATATTCTGTGTCTTAAGATTAAAAACACTAGATCTACTTCTTTTTTATAATATTAGTTCAGAATTTTCCGTTTTGCTGAAAGACAATTTTTTTGATGAAGAATTTTATTACAAGATATAAAATAATAAAATATGTTACAAAAGATGAAATTCCAGCTTCCACTTTACGTTTTTTCTTATAACTTCGCGCTGGTATGAAGAATATTCCATAAATAATTCATTCAGTAGCAATATTGAAAAAGAAAGAAAATTCAAAATTAAATTTAATTGTACTTGTTATTATGTAATCGTATGAAACAGATTTTACACATCAGATTTTATACAAAGATAAAAATTGCTTCGGATTTTCGAAATAAGCCCAGTTAAAGATGCTTTTGGATACAGACAATTAAAATTGATTATGAATGTTTTATTCTGTAAAAAATTAAAATGTCATAAATGTCAAGAACTCCTTTCTCCATATATATATACATATATTTTGTAGGTTTGTTTGTTTGTGAAAGCATGCTTAGGAACTACTCACTATTTAAAAAAGATTACACAAATCGAAAGATATTATTCCAGACGGACAAAGACTGTATTATTTTTAAAGTAAACATTTTATTCATTCAAAAATATCAAATTATAATTTGTCTTTTATTTAAATATCTAGACAGTGATTGATGTACAGACAAGTATTTAATTCGTTATATGTCATCTTCAACAGTTTGTTGGATCTGTAATGAGTGAAAAACATATTTAATATTAAAATTACATTGGCTTTACAATTTTAACTCCTCTTTCACTTTTGTGAAATACCTCAAGGGAAATCACGTTTCATCTTAGACTCAACAATTGTGAGGCTTATGTCAATAAGACGTTTTCAATGACATTAAGCAATTTAAATATATAATAATGACCTATTTTAAAGTTTTTTTAAACATATAATTGTATTATTTATATTGAACATAATATATTCATTCTGATGGTTTGTAACTACACGACTTTCAAACATGGTCTTTGACACGAATTTCAGACATTTCGATGGCACGTCTCGTTTATATTCACTGACCACCTCCCAAGACTCTGACAGAATATTATAACGACATAAACATAATTACTTCATAGCTTTCTATTTACATTTATAATAATAAATAAACCAGTCTATTATATCGAGTCAATTACATTCAATATATTATATGCTTTTTCCATTTAATTTATCAATCTTGACCGAATCAATCAAAAATCCAAACAAGTAAAAATTGCTGAAATACAAACAAGAAGAACAGGAAATTGTAAGAAATGTTACAAACTTATTAAACCATAAAGAACCAAACAGAGAATTATCCCTTATCGGAAACCTATACCTGGTTATATATATATATATATATATATGACGATATAGAGCACCCACAAAGTCTAACAAGGCAATAACCGTCATACATCATGACTCATGTCAGTTCGTCCGTCCGTAATAATGCAAACACGTAATTACCAATATGATATAATATTAATGATATTGACTTATTCTAATCATTGTCATCTATTGTCTACAATGATCTCATCTAATTGCGTCAGAAGAGGTGATAACGTAAATTATACGATGAGTGCATATCACACTAGTAGAACTCGCAAGTGCTACTTTCTGAGTTCCGTGTTGCCGTGTTTTCGTGTCCGGCGTTGCCGTGTTTTCGTGTCCGGCGTTGCCGTGTCCCGTGTCGCCATTTGGTCCGTTTGGCCTGTCCCCATGACCCAGTGCTATCACGAGTCACGTCTCCTGCTTGTCATTACTCTATGATGCTCTCGCATTAAAAACATTATTTTATAGTATATTCATAGAGTTACATGAAAAAGACTGATTTTTCTTATCAGTAATACAACCATTTATCCCCCATTGGTGTAATGTTTTATATAATGTTTATAGTGATTCTTGGCAATTTTTCTTCCGTCAAAAGATTCCCAACGTCTCTAAAAAATACAAATATGGCGAAAGTTTTAAAAAGGCCACTCACTGAACAGATAGTATTCTGGTACATTGTTAAATTTTCAGGAGAGAATTAATTGACTTAGATTATTTTAGCTGAAAAAAATTGCTGTAACGCTTTTCTTTTCAGTAAGGTAAATCAAAAGATATTTTTAAAGTGTTGATTTTATTAAAAATAAGCACACCTGTATATAAAGATCTTATATGTACACTGTAATAAAATACATAAAATATAATATTACATACGAACTGACATAATCTGTACTAATATCATAAAGAGGTAAAGTTTGTAAGTAGGAGAAAAACTATCTATCCAAGTGTAACCCGTTTAAATCAAAGGACTTATCGTGGAAACCGATTTTGCTGAGTAAGTTGACGAAAACGGGGTGAAAGTTTCTTACGAACGCTGTTTGTTTACTTCACGCGTGTCACCGTCAAAGTTAATAATTTATAAAAAAGTACAACTAACTATAAAGAAAAATTGACATAAATTTTAAAATAACTTTATGATTTAAATATGTAAAATGGTAACTTATAATTACATTGACACATACATTTCACAAAACTTTCACCAAATGGTTAAAGATATAAAGGCATTCCAATTATTTAAGAAAAACATCCTGTCCTACAATTTAGACATCTTATAACGGGATATCTTTTAAGATATTCTCTTTTACCAAATTTGATCTCCGTTTCCAATGAAACAAGAACATATACCATAGGTAAGTAGGATATACGTTAATTTAGTTAATAATCAATAAGCTTGGACTGAGGCTATATATTACTAACGACGACAAAGTGTATAAATACTAGATTTTAAAGGCATTAATTATATTCAATAAAGGCAGCTAAAACTATCTCATCGGTATACAGTTTGTATTTTATTATAAGATGCAGATTAACAATACTTATATATTAGATGTAAAAACACAAATTTATTAAAATATTTGCTGAAAAATAATTTGATGTACATTTTCAAATCCGATTATATGAAATACAAATTAAAAATAAACTTCAAAACAATTGAAACGTGACTGGAAAAATCCAATAAGCTGGAATTTAATGAACAGGTATTATGTTACATTTAAAGGAGTTGTTCAGTACTATTATTAGCACAAATTACATTTTTAATAACATTTAAAATTAATATTTTTTTTGTCTGGATATTGATGACGTGTCTAAAGCTATAGAATAAAAAATGCAAAATGGCGTGCATTCCGCAATCGTGGGCGGTGGGGTGTCTCTCTTATTTGTGTCGATAAACATATTTGCATATATTTAATGACTTTTCTCAGGATAATAACTTTGATACAAAATTGTACTCTAGAATTTAAATAAAAGTGTTGCGGAAATGTTACGATTACGTTATCAGCATATAAAGTATTTTATACTGTTATAGTATATTCTTGTATTAAAATATTTATTAAGGATTAGATAAATGGTAAAAGAATATATGTTATCTCGTAAAATAACGAATGTTCCTTTAAATCTGATCATTAGAATACGTGACCAGCCATTGCGTGTGCCTTAATGAGACTTTCCGCTTGCCGTATAGAGCACGTGAGCCTTCGGTTCGCTTCAATGGGTTTTAACGTTGACCTCACATTATACGTAGATATTGAAATTTTGGAAGAGTATTTCTGTAAGGAGGTTATTTTAATAAAAACGTGATAAACATTACCATTAATTTATAAATTCAATTTGTAAAAGTAATAACTTAATATATTAATTATTGTATTTTATACCTGGATTGACTCTTTTGCTATGTTTTTACAAAGGCTCTATGATCTAATACGTAAGGAAAAAGATATCAATATTACGCTTAGAATTTGCTTATATTATGCATCTTGAAGTATACGAAAGTTTAATTAGAATATGAAGTTCGTAAATAAACTTTATTTCTATAAGATTCCGTCCGACACGTGTTCACTCAGCGGGAATATATTTGACACTTTAAATGCTAACGTAATGTTCTAGGTCATCTTCGTCCATAAAATGTAGATAAAAATATATTTTTTTTAAAACATTTTAACATAGACTCGACAAGTACCTCCGAAGCGTTCCACAAACTATCCTTAAGTAAATATAAAACCATTATAATTTTTTATAACTTTGATATATTTTTTTCCAACAATATTCTTTCAAAGTATTTTCTGTTTAGACCAAAAATTCAAGAGATACCAAATATTGTAAAGATTTTTTAGCAACTTATATATATATTTTTATTCTTTACTATTTGTGTCCAGCAACTTAATTTTATTCTAATATATTATATATAATTTTCACGGGTTATTAGCGATTTCCAATTAGTGAGGGTGAAATTATAAATTTCCCACATTAAACTAAATTGACGATTAAAAATTTATAAGTGAAAATTACTCTGTGAATGGATGTATTGTTTTTTCTGCGTTTAATATTATATTATGAAATTATGACATGCGTTGTAAAAGAAGTACGTTGTAAGTAAGTCGTGGGTTTCTTTTCCCACAAGGAATAGCTTTCTCGGAATAATTCTACGGTATCTAGAACGTTGTTCAATGTTTGTTGTTTGGTGTGTAAAATTCTACACTGATTATTTTTTTAAATCGATGATCGTGCTTCCGAAGCATAATATAATACACTTATATTGAATGGCTGTCCCGAATTAATCTAATGAAGATTGCCCGAGTCCTCTCACGATGCTGTCATCATACTTATCTAAGGATAGCTACTGTGTATGTACGTGACTACGATTGAGATTAATATTATTTAACAAAGAAAAACTACTGTTAATAAGATACATTCTAATATGCGTTACTAATATAGATATATAATATATAATACGATAATAGAGTAAAATACATATATACATAAATAAGTATATATCTACTTCAATATTGGCCATATCCAAATTTACATTTACAAAATGAAACAATTTCATAGCAAATAAGAATAATATTCACTTATTTTTTCCCTTTTCATAAAGATATGAATTGTCTGCACAATAACGGCTGTGATAAATCTAGCGATCATATATTTTAGAGGTTTTTGCTTATATAAAGCAAGATTCGACGCGATCTTTTTACTATTTTTGTTATACAATGATTTATTTCTTAAACCATGAACATTATACATTTATTCTAATGGTTGGACTACACGACTTTCGAACATATACTAATATTTATTTCTCTTAATTTTTTTTCAAACTATCTTATATATTTTTTTTGTTGACATTTACTGTTTTCGTATTTAAAAATAAAATTCTTATTAGCTTTTTTTTTCACACACCGGAAAACAAATATTAAATATTCATAATATATATGTCGGAGTAAGCCGGTCCGGTGTCTTTTAAAAACTATGACGTCAGGCACAGCTGACGTCATTATCTATTTTCCTTGATATTTTGGTGTTCCATAATAGAAATAAACCAATACAGTAAACTCAAACTTTATTTTAAGTAAAGTAATTTTACACAGTTGTTATCCGTATGAACAGTAACAAACGAATCGACCGTTTCCCTTCCTTGTGCCTCGCTTTTATACACAGCATAGTCGAAGGAGTGGGTCAAATATCACTAATCACTTGTTTACAAAGTTTGAAACACCTGCACGATGACTTGCCGATTTTCATTAGTCGTACAATTCGTTGTTGCGCCGATACGGCCATTCTGACCGGCGGTGCGCGCTCTGCACCAGCCGTGTTCTTGAAAGTCCCTGGGTCATTGGTCGATATGCTGGGGTTCTTCCGCCGATACGGCCATCTGAAAGGCGGTGCATACTCTGCACCTCCCTGTTTTATAAATTTCGTACTCTGAAAGCAAATGAAACATTTTCTTTTGAGTAGGCATCTGTAAGCAATACAGCCCTTTCAAATAGTGTTAAATCAGTAGACAATGACACCTCTCGTGCACTGTCTTGTAAACATAGGAAGATTTTGTGAGCACTACTAACTGTAACTCGTAATGACTAGGTTATTAGTTGTTCTTTAAGGTTCTCGTAGATCTGTGGTAAGTACGTGTCTACCACGGCTCCACAAGGCATCCCAACGGAATCTCAGGGTTCTCTTGTGGATACATCAAGGACCCGTGGTTAGCACTAGGGTAACACGTGGTTAGCTCAGAGGTACTACTCTCCAGATTATGGTGTGTACGTGTCTAGTTAAGGTTCCACAAGGCATCCCAATGGTATCTCAGGGTTCTCTTAAGGATTCATCAAGGACCCATGGTAATAGCACAAGGGTAACACATAATTAGCTCAGAGGTACCACTCTTGTAGATACTAAGAGGTAATGTAATTGAATATTGACTCTCACAAGATCTTTGGCCTATGATTAATAATTAACAAAAGCGCAAGAATATTCCATTAGCAAAGTTAGCAGAATTATAATGTAAATAGTAGATTTTTAGCTAATCAACTTCACAAAGTCATCAGCCATAGTTCAATATTCATAAACATATTAGCGAAGTATAATGAGATTAAGTACAAAGAGATGACAATGCTCCGCGCATCATGCCACCGCTTATTTGATTTTCAATACAGTCACTCCACGTAAATCTGCATTGTTTAAGTTTTAGTACATAAAAGTGATGCTGTGGTCTAGGCGGTCTTGTGCGCCGTGGTCCACAGAGGCTTTAAAGGAAATGGATCTAGGTCGATGGTGTGGTCTGGATCATTTAATATGATCGTGGTCCACACGGGATCAAAGTGATGATGCTGTGGTCTAGGCGGTCTTGTGCGCCGTGGTCCACAGAGGCTCTAAAGGAAATGGATCTAGGTCGATGGTGTGGTCTGGATCATTTAATATGATCGTGGTCCACACGGGAGCAAAGTGATGATGCTGTGGTCTAGGCGGTCTTGTGCGCCGTGGTCCACAGAGGCTCTAAAGGAAATGGGTTGTAAGTGTGGGTAGCTATGAATTTTTGTTTGGAGATAACGACGGATGAATAAGATTAATTGATTGTTAATCGTTTGACTATTGTTTGTTACTTCTTTGGTAATTGTTTATTCGTTAAATCCATGTTTTTAAATTTCTCGCCCATTAATTACCTTGTACTTTAAATAATTATTGGAAAGTATGGACTATAAAAACTGTAACTCTTAACGGGTGACTTAACGTCGCAAATAATTTGTTCTAACACATTACGTATGTCGTAACAAGAGAGCATACGGCAGCAGAATACAAATAAAAATATTACAACTCACCAGATAATAGCAATCACCTGCGAATACCCGCGATGTAATAGTTGTCGAAATGTACCAGGTAAGCTATTGCCTCCGCTTCTAGGGGCCACATGGCCCGAAGACGCACCGTCTACGCCTCCGTTGGTGCGATAATCACTCCAGGGAACATACCCGCTTTTGCCGCAACAAACAAACGGAAACAAACCTCTTGTTTGATTGTCTCGCGAATGTCAACGTCTAAGATAGCTTTATCGTTTTCTCAAGATAAAACCAATTTACTCGCCATCACTTGACGCGGCAATTTCTTCTACTTTGTCATCAATGGACTCATAAAACGAATAGTTTAAGCTTCCAAATATTCATCATTCTTCGGTTTGCCATTAATTACGCCAATGCACTAAAAAAAGAACAACTCATTAAATTATTTCCGTCATACCCACATGTAAGATTTGTAAAAGTCGTGATGAGTCGCCGCCTTTGAGTGCCTCACTAGGAGCTTATTCAAGCTCAAACAACTTTATATGCTTCAGCTGTATTTCGAACATAGTGAGCCAATGAGCTTCAAATCCCACTTCTGATGTCGAAGTAAGTCGGTCCGGTGTTTTTAAAAAACTATGACGTCAGGCACAGCTGACGTCATTATCTATTTTCCTTGATATTTTGGTGTTCCATAATAGAAATAAACCAATACAGTAAACTCAAACTTTATTTTAAGTAAAGTAATTTTACACAGTTGTTATCCGTATGAACAGTAACAAACGAATCGACCGTTTCCCTTCCTTGTGCCTCGCTTTTATACACAGCATAGTCGAAGGAGTGGGTCAAATATCACTAATCACTTGTTTACAAAGTTTGAAACACCTGCACGATGACTTGCCGATTTTCATTAGTCGTACAATTCGTTGTTGCGCCGATATATATTATACGTGACAAGTAATTAAGTTCATCTTTGATATATTATTCATCTGTGAGTTATACCTACATTTTACACATAATATATATACGAATATATAAACAATATAAAATATAAAACCACAAGCTAGATATAAACCATGTCGGTAACTATTAATGAAGCTGTCAAAGCACTCCATTATTTGAATACCAATTATATCACAAATGCTGTTTGCGCTTGCGGTTAAAGACAAATAACAACTGAAATGGAAGAGGAAAACTACATGACCCTTGCGTAGGTCGGGTCTGATGGTACGTCTCGATAATCTTCACAAGTCACATCCCAAGAGTCTGTTACAACGCCAATAACGTTATTGCTTGATAGGTGTCTGTTTAACAAACATTTTTAATTAGGCAGCATTTATTTATAATTTATAACGATTCAATTACATTTAAAATCTTATTATTCCTTTTTTACTTTATTTATCAATCTTGGCCATAAATAGATAAAGATGACCGGAATACAAATAATAAGAAAAGAGAAATTGTAAGAAATGTTACAATCTTATTAAACCATAAAGAATATAACACAGACTTTTCCTTCAACATAAACACTGGTTACATGATATATATGAAGAAATTTACAGCATGCAAAGTCTAACAAGCCAAAAACCGTTATATATATAAGGTTTCATGTCAGTCTGTCCGTCGGTAACAATGCAAACACTACCGTGTTGTGGCAGATATGATGACGTGTAGAACGCGAAGGTGCAACTTTCTGAGTCCCGTGTTATATTTTTAATATTAAAAACATAATTTGATAGTATATTCATAGACTTATAGGAAAAAAGGATTTTTGATCTCAGTAAGGCAACATTTTCTCCCCTGTTATTTATGGTGATTCTTGGCATTTATTCTTCTGTCAAATATCTAATAAATTCATCCTCATCTCCAACTCCCAAAGTACCCCGCTTAAATCAAAGGACTTCTCGTGAAGATTGATTTTGCCAAACAAGTTGACGAAAACAGTTTCTTATGAAGTCTGCTTTCTTTAGTCCACGTGACAATTATTGAAAGGAAGACACTGTCTATTTGGAAGTCGTTTTTTTTAACAGGACATCTTTTAAGATAGACTCTTTTACCTACTTTGTACTCCGTTTCCGATCAGGAAAATATTCTGTAGGTAACTAAAACATACGTTAATTTAGTAAATAATCAATAAGCCTGGACTGAGAATATCAATTAATAACAGTTACATTGTGTATGCATACTGTATCTTAAATGTGTTAATTATTTCCCATAACGGGAGTTTGTCTCCTGCTAACGTATCTACTTATATTTATATTTATCCCGCTGTATTCACGTATTCAAAATCGGAATATGCCCAACTAATTTCGAACCCGTTCGGGGTTCTATTTCATGAGCTCTAAGCGCAGTTCACGCCGCGTGTCCGACAGGACTCGCGGCGTGAACTGCGTGCCGCAGCTCTCTGGGGCAGTCGCAAAGGTGACGGCGGCGGTGGGGGGGAAGATGTAATGTTGTCTTCAGAGTTCTCTCGCACGTCTTCGTCACTCGTCATTGTAATCGCTGCGTATACACTGAACTCACCGTGTCACTTTTGAACGTATTTACTTTTTTATCATAACAAGCAGATTGTTATTCATGTATTAGAAGTAAAAAGTCAATTTTGTCAACAAGACTCTTCCGTAAATACAATAAATTAATAAACCTAATGGGAAACGAAAACTCAAATCCCTTTTAATTTGATATACCTTTTCAAATCCGATTACTTGCAATTCCAATAAAAAATTAACTTTAAAGGAATTTGAACGTGACAGAAAAGTTCAATATGGCGGATAAGTTTTAGAAAAGCACAGTCTATGAACAGGTACGATGTTAATTTTCCAGGGATTATTTGGTACTGTATATATAGAGCACCAAATATATCTTGATATTTAATTTTTAACAACGATTATAAACATTATAAAAGACATGTATAATTTATATTTTACTGATAATATTTATAGTATTGATGTGTCTAAATATAATACTTTTACCTCTAAAAATCAATTGTAAAAATGTAAATTGTCCTGCATTCTGCAGCCGCGGGCGGTGCGGTGTCTCTCTAATGTATATTTTACATAATAACGCGTGTCGATAAACATATTTGCATATGTTACATGAATTTCTCAAAGTATTGAGATTAAAGTGTTGAGGAACCCTATGAATACGTTATCAGAATATAAGGTATTCTATACTGGTATTGTATTTTTTTTGTGCTTGTATTAACATATTTTTTATGTATAATAAAATAAATGATAATAGAATATTCGTTATGTCGTGAAATAACGAATCTTCCTTTAAATCTAATTGTTAGAATACGTGACCAGCCACTGCGTGCCTTAATGAGACTTCCCGCTTGCCGCGTGGAGCACGTGAGCCTTCCGTTCAGTTCAATGAGTATCGTTAAACTCAAATTATATCGACATTTTGTATGAGGGTCTCTGTAATTTTATCAGGTAATTTGTAATACTTCAATGAATAACGTGATGATCTTTACCATTTTATTAATAAGTTCAAGTAACATATAAGATGTCGATGAGAAGTTCGTCTGAATGCGCTGACTTTACAATTAGTGCAGCAGACGGAAAATTAACTCGAGGGTTACCTAACTTGTCAGCCTGATTGACTTAGTTAGTTAATTTTACCTAGATTGCAATTTTTCAGGAAAGTGGGTTTAAAATTTGCTTACATTTTGCATCTTGAGGTATACGAAAGTTTAAGTACAAAATGAAGTTCGTAAATAAACTTTATTTCAATTAGATTCCTTCCTACGCGTTCATTCAGCGGGAATGTGTTACACACTTTGACTGCCAACATAATGTTCTAGGTCACCTTGATCTTTAATGTATTAAGTAAAATTTAGACAAATTGAAGATTTTTTTCAATTTTATCTTCTCTACCCTCTATAATAATCTACTTTGTGAATGTATGTATTACTTTTTTTTCGCATAATATAATGTTTTTTGCGCATATATGATATACGTTGTAAAAGAAGTACTCTACCTATTAAAACAGCGGTCGTGGGTTCGTTTCCCACAAGGAATAGCTTTCTCGGAATAATTCTACGGTATCTAGAATGTTGTTCCGTGTCTATTTTTTTTTAAATAGTACTCTATATCGTAGTAGAGTAGAATACATATATATACAAATAAATATATATATAGTTAATGTTGGCCATATCCAACTTACCATTTACAAAAGAAAACAATCCCATATTAAATAAGAAAAATATTCATTGTAATTTTTTCCTTTATCATAAAGATAAGGCTTGTCTGCACAATGAGGATTGTCTGTGACAAGACAAGCGATAATATGCTTACGAGGTTTGTTTGAAATTTGATTTGAAAATTGAAAAAATTTGAAGTTTGATTCAAACCGCTACTTTCGTTGTTTTAGTGTTTCTTGTATCTTAAAGTTACTTCTCATGATTGGTTTATTTACTTTATATGTCTAATTATAATAGCTACGATTTGTTAATAGAATGTCTTTTTGATTATAACCGTTCCTGCGTTTATAGATACCGAAATTGCGTATTATATTATTTTCATGAATAATATTTGTGACACGCTGATAGACGGAAAACGAATAGGTATAAAATTCGAAAATTTTACTTTTCACTTCTAAAATACGTCTTTTATGTTAAAAAAACAAGTGATATAACTGTAGTATAGAATATATTATGTTGACTTTAAGAGCTACGTGTATTTAAAGTAGTTAGTGTTTAGTCCTAATTATTATTTTTAAAAATGTCACGACTTCTAAATCTATTATTTCGCAAAGCTTTAATAAAGCCGGATCTATCAAGACGTACTGTCAGCAAACAGACCTAATTTCACGCGAGCAAAGCCGCGGGCAAAGGCTAGTAACTAACAAATCGATTACAATCAGATATCAGATAGACTTTATTTTACAAATACGACTGAAATAAATAATGTATTTGGATGTGTTTAGAGCAAAAATAAGCTATTTGTGAAATTATTGATAGTAGTTCCCGTACTGAAGATTTATTTATTTATTTATTTATTTGCACAAAACCTGCAAAGGCTAGCACAATGCCACAAGCATTCTCTTCCAGCTAGCCCAGTAGTAAACGGACAACAAAATAAGGCTGTGTAAAAAACAAAACAAAAAAAAAATAAAAATAACAGAAATATAAATACAGCCTAACTACTGTTAAGTAGTTTAGTAGTTTCTAGTATTCTAGAAGTAAAAAAAAAGAAAACAATAATAAAGAATACATATATAAACTCAGTCGTATAAAAATATCAGTAAATATAAAAATGAACTTAACTCACAAATTAAAAAATAAACAACAACAAAATAAAACAGACGGAGGCAAGATTTAAGGTATGATAAACAAAGATAGAAAATGTTTTTTAACTAAACTTTTAAAGATATTTCTATTAGGAGCTTTTGTAATGTCAGTAGGTAAGTCATTCCAGAGTTTTATTGGCTGTGTGGTGAATGAGTAATGTTGAAAGTCGGTGCAACAAGAAGGCAATCTTTAGGTTAAATTTTTAGATGATCGAAGCTGATGTCTATGAGTACCATCAAGGAAATGAAAACGAGATTTCAAATAATTAGGAGAACAAGGATCAAACAGAAGGGAGAAAAGAGTACATAGAATCCTTGAATTTCTGCGATGTTTAATAGATTTGAGTTTGGAGCGATAGAAGGAGATGTGAACGTATTTACGGAGGCCGAAAATAAAACGTATACAGTTATTGAGGAGACGATCAAGCTTATTTAGAAGAGAAACATTGATGTCAGAGTAGCACACACCCGCATAGTCAATTATCGGTAATATTAAAGACTGTACCAAAAGTATTTTAGTATTTGTGGGGAGAAAGTTTTTATGACGGTATAGAGTTCTTAACCCGGAATTCACTTTTTTGCAAACTTCATCCACATGGGGTACCCAGGATAATAGTAGTAGATAAAGATAGATAGAGATAGAGGTAGATAGAGATAGAAAGTAGTACTAGTATTAGTAGATTATTATATTAAATACCCAATTATTTACCTATTTTTATTAGTTTGCCTTTTCTGTTATATTTTCTTTAAAACAACCCCACACCACCCACTTATATGTACTTCATTAAACGCTTCCATTTTTCATGATCCCGTCTCGACTATAAAATACTGCAAAAGGGAATCAACAGGAAATTGCACTTTCGCAATAAAAATAACTGTTAGATATTTGATATATTACACAGAGCCTCGAAAGTGTTATTGAGTGTACTTTCAACTTGATAGTTAATATATATTGGAAAATGTTATACATTTTGTTTTGGCATCTAAATTATTAAAAATAAAATCTGTTTAAAAATTATCGAGTCGTTTTTTTTTTTCAAACTAATAGATGAATTCTTTCTATGCCAAGGAAATAAACTTTACTGACTCTTCTTATAATGGAATGGAGCTGCCTACTTCAGACGCAGTTCTATATAAATTTGATCAAGACCTGACAATGGAATTCAAGATAAGAAAATGAAGCTCTTCTATTAATGTCAGTACTTAATCTTAATAATTAAAGGTACCGTGATGATGTAACAGATAAGTTATCTTTATCTTCTTTATGGTCAATGGAATTTCTCGAAGTTCTAGATTCGTTCTAGATTCTTTGTTTAGATGTTAAACTTATTGTTATAGAATTACAAATTCGTCGATCATAAGACAAATGATATGTTCTTAAATGTATTGTGATCATCAATTATGTAGAAGTAGACGCAGAGGGCAGTTTACAGCTTGAGACTTAGACTAACAAAGGATTCCTGAACCAGAGATAACAATGTATTCATCAAGACATTTATCGACGCTAGGCTAATATAGCATAATATAACCATATGTAGCTGTGTGCCGAAGCTAAGCTTTTTTTTACATAATAACTAAGTTGATACTTGATTACAGTCCACCTGATGGTAAGTGGAGATGTAGTCGTGGTGGTAAGAAGCCTATTCACTCTTCGCTTGAAGACACCCACATTGTATTCGAACGAAAATACCGACGTAGGCAAGCTATTCCAGTCCTTGCTGTTCGAATTAAAAAAGACGAAGCAAAGCGTTTCGTTCGGACAGGTGGAATGTCCACCACGAAAGGATAGATGCTCGCCGTGAGTGAGAACGTCCGGTGATGAGGGAATCAGGTCGTGTAATTCCAACGTACGCGCTCCAAAATGTATCCTATAGAATACTGAAAGGCTCGCGACTCTACGTCTGTGTTCGAGGCTGTGGAGAAAAAAGATGATTTCAGATACAGAAATAAAACGGCATTCTTTAACAATAAGCAATATAATGTTTAAATTTAAATAAATATAGTATGTAAAGAAAAATAGAACACTGAAAGAAAGAAGAAATATCACTAGTGAAAAATATCGTGAAATGTGCTTTCATAAAATAGGATCATTCGGTTACTGCTGCAAATAAAGTATTTGCACTTAAGATTTGTCGTCCATATAAATTATAAAATTCCTTGGATGTTAAAAAAAAATTGTATAATTTTTAATTCAAACCATGTAAACATTAGTTTAATATTCAAAATAAGGTCTGAGACTGTTCTAGTTGGTTCATAAAATTCGACGTAATTCCAAGAGAAACCACAGCAGTCCATGAGTACGATATTATAAAATACGTAGCTTGGGACTTAAAATATTTTTTTAAAATAAAGATTTTAGAAATTATTAAAATTTGAAAGAAAATTAAAGTTTGCAAATGTTTTAAAATTCGGTAAAAACATATCGTTGTATAATAAATACTTCATGTCCTCATCATATCAACCTATTAAAGTCCACTGCTGGACAAAGGTCTCCCCCATTTTGTGCCAGATATCCCTGTCCTCCGCTCTCCTCAGCCAGCCTGCATTAGCTACCTTTGGCAAGTCGTCGGTCCCACAGGCCGCAGGGCGTCCTACACTACGCTTGCTAAAGCACGGTATTCACTCCAAAACTCATCTGCTCCATCAGACCTCTATCCTACGACAGCGGCCAACTGCCATTTGCTTGCTGATCAGACGAACTATGTCGGTAACTTCAGTTCTCTCACGAATACAATCATTTCTGATTTTACAATGAAATGAAATTTTCCCTGAAACAGACCCCAAGCATAGCCTGGTTCATTGCTCGTTAAGTGACTTTAAATTGGTACTTAATTGAAATATTTTAATTGTACTAAAATAAAAAAACTAATTTCACCTTATTTATTTCAAAAAGAAGATTATATATTTCGTAAATTTTGAAAGAAAACCCAAGCAAACATTTTTCTTTTTTTTTTATTTAGGATTTCATAATTTGTTGTGAAACAATTTATGTGATCCAGAAATTTGTAGGGCTCGTTATTACAAAATAGAAAATAATGAAAAATTTAACAGAAGAGTGAATTTTTAAATAATGTTTTGAAACTGCTCGCAGGTATGAGGAATATTTAATGAATAATTAATTCTAAAAGGGAAAGAGAATTTTTAATGAAATTTAATTGAAATTTTTAGTGTTTTTGTATTTATGAAGGATTTATAAGACTATGTGAAAACGACGCGACAAATTCCTTGTTTTAATATCCTGTTTGAACTTATAATCCTTTGAATACTTCAACGTTCTTAAGCTACCCGGAATTCGGCTTAGGGTCCCGAAACAAATAGTTTTACAGTCCACATGCAAAGCTTTCTTAGCAACAAGTTGACCCGCAATTTAATTAGACAACATTCTAGAAGCTGCTAACAAATAATTTGTAACCTCAACATACTTCAAGTTTATATTTATTTTCTCTTCAGCATTTTCAAACTCTATTTTTATTTCTTGTTGATTTGCTTTCCAAATGATTGGACAATAGAATATACATTTCAAGTGACAAATTTTGAAAGATGATATATTTATTTAACCCTAGAGAAATCTCCTGAATCATAATCCGAATAAGCGACTAAAAATTATACATTTTTAAAATGTTGATTTCGGGTGTCCCATAAAGAAACCTTGTTTAAGTTGCCTTTTTTCGAATACAGACGGTTAAATATAGAATGCTAGATTTATCTAGGCGGCAATCGACACGGTGGCTCAATTGACACATTAGCAGAAAGGTTTCCCTGCTATCTTAAGTTGGAGTACCGCCCGTGTTTGTTAATTTTCCATTCTAAATATATAAAAAATGTCAAAAAATCAAACATATAAAGAGATGGAGTGCATTTTGTAGATTTCTTTATATGTAGAAAGCATGCTTAGGAATTTGAAAGATATTTGAAAAAGATTTCACAAATCGAAAGACTTTATTCCAGACGGATAAAGGTTCTATAACATCACTAGAGCCATTTCTTTCAGTATTTCTATTCTGATGTTCAGAATCTGTATCGCCCTTCCACAGTCGCTGACGTGATTGTCTGGAATATTTATAAATTTCAATAGCATTATTTTCCCTTCATTCAAATATCTGAACAGTGATTGATGAACCGATAAATATTAAATATATTCGTAATCGCTCATCTTCCATCCCCCGTTGGATCTTTAATAAGATGACAGACTTTTTTATTTACAATTTTGACACCTTTTCTTTATTTGTCTATGATAAGACTAGCTAGACATAATATGTATTTGAGGTTTTTTTATATTGAGTTACATTTAAACCGCTATTTTTACTGATTACTGACACACACTGACAGCCGTAAAAACGAATATTAAATATTTTTAAAATATTAGTACGAACCAAGTAATCAAGTTAATCTTTGATCACCAGCGAGTATATTCGATATATTATTTATATGTGAGTTACGTATATATACAAATATATATTCAATACAACCAAAACCTCAAGCTAGATATAAACCATGTCGGTAACTATTAATGAAGCTGTCAAAGCACTCCATTATTTGAATACCAATTATATCACAAATGCTGTTTGCGCTTGCGGTTAAAGACAAATAACAACTGAAATGGAAGAGGAACCATTCATATTATAACTGCTGTTAGTATTACCACGTGTTAGAAAAAACTACATGACCTTTGCAAATAGGTCAGGTCCGATGGTACGTTACGATTATATTCACTGGCCACCTCCCAAGAGTCTGACAGACTACTATAATATAACGGTAATAACATAATTGCTTGATAAACTTCTGTTTAATATTGCTTTTTAATAAGCCAGTATTTTATATAATTTATAACGAGTCAGCAACATTCTATATATCGTATTCCCCTTTTCATTTAATCTATCAATCTTGGCTGTAGAAAAGACACATCATAAATACAAACAAAGAGACATGGGAAGTACAAATAAATTACAAGAAATGTTAGAAAATTATTAAACCATTTAGAACTTGGAATATAAATTCTGGTTATATAATGTATATGAAGATGTTTACCGCATCATAGACATTATATAACAAGCCAGTAACTGTTACATTGATTGACATCAGTCCGTCCATCTGTAACAATACAAACTCGTTATAGCTAATATGAGACAATATTAAGGGTATTGAGTTATTCTATTATAAAAAGGTGATAACGTAAATTGTACAATGTGTACATATTACACTAGAAGAACTCGAAGGTACTTTTCTGAGTCCCGTGTTGCCATGTTTGAGTCCCGTGTTGCCGTGTTGCCGTGATCCCGTGTCCAGCGTTGCCGTGTCCCGTATGGCCATAGTGTTCCCATCCTGCATTCTCTACCGCAATTACAAGCGACGTTCTATGCTTGTGCTTGCTCCTAAAACATTATTTTATAGTTTAATCATAGAGTTATAGGAAAAGGTGATATTTAATAATATTTTATACCCCATTGGTATAATGTTTTATCAAATATTTATAGCGTTGTCATCTTCATAGTTTTTTTAAATGACAAAGAAGGTTAATTTAAAAAGATTCCGAACGTGACTAAAAAAAGTCAAATATGGCGGCAAAGTTTTCGATAGGACACTCATTTACCAGATAGTAAGCTGTTAATTCCGCAAGTAGATATTTAGTTAACTTACATTAACTTAAAATAAAGCCTAATAAAATATTACATACTAATTAAGATAATCTGTACTAATATTATAAAGAGGTAAACTTTTAAGTCGGAGGTAATCTTCGAAACTATCTACCCAATTTCCAAAGTGGACTGTATCCCTTCTGAATCAAAGGACTCTTCGAAAACACCAATTTTGCTGAGTAATTGACGAAAATAGGGGAAAATTTCTTATGAACGCTGTTTTCATTAGTTCACGCGAGTATGTATTTTATAAAATTATGCAACTAACTATAGACAAAAATAGAAGATTAATTTTAAAATAACATTACGAATTAAAAATAAAAATGTTTTATAAATGCTTATAATTTCACTGACACGTAAAAATCTTTCACAAAACGTTTAACAAATGGATAAAGGCATTCCAATTATTGAAAGTAAAGACCCTGTCCTATTATTTGGAAGCCGTTTTCCTATCATAGGACATCTTTTAAGATATAATCTATTTCCCCACTATGCCCTTCCATCTCGATTAAACAGAAACATATTATATTGGTAACTGGGACAACGCTAATTTCATTGATAATCTATGAGCCAAGACACAGACTATTAATTTATAACACGTCAACGTATATACCTTCATCAGTACATAGACTGTATGTACTTCAATGAGTTAATTATTTACAATAAAGGGAGCTTAGACGATCTCCTGTAAAGCTTTTTACTTTGTTATTATAACAAACAGATTGTTATTTATGTATTAGATGTTAAAAGTCAATTTTGTTCTCAGGACTTTTCCGTAAATACAATAATTTAATAAACCTAATAGGAAACGAAAATTCAAATCCCGTTTAATGTGATGTATCTTTTCAAATCCGATTAGCTTAATTGAAATGAAAAAAAAACTTCAAAGGAATTGGAACGTGACTGGAAAAGGTCCAATATGGAGGGGAATTTTTGAAAAGGTCCCTCAATGAACAGTTACGAAGTTTAGATTCCCAGGAGATATTTGATACTATATAAATAGAGCACCAATTATATCTTGATATTTAATTTTTAATATCGATTATAAACATAATAAAATACATGTATATTTTACTGGTAATATTTATATAGTATTGATGTGTCTAAATATAATACTTTTACCTCTAAAAATCACTTGTAAAAATGTAAATTGTCCTGCATTCTGCAGCCGCGGGCGGTGCGGTGTCTCTCTAATGTATATTTTACATAATAACGCGTGTCGATAAACATATTTGCATATGTTACATGAATTTCTCAAAGTAATAGCTTTGAAACGAATTTCTCCTCTAGAATTGAGATAAAAATTTGAGAATAGCTTATGGATATGTTATCAGAATATAAGATATTTTGTACTGTTATAATATATTCTTGTATTCAAATATTTATTAAGGATTAGATAAATGGTAAAATAATATATGTTATCTCGTAATATATCTTATTTAATGCGTACAGCGAAGGACTGAATAGCTTGCCTGCGTCGGTATATCCGTCCGAGTACATTGTGGGTGTCTTCAAGCGAAGAGTGAATAGGCTGCTCCTAAGTTGACGCGCCTTACCACCTATGACTACATTTCACTTACCATCAGGTGGAATGTAGTCAAGCAACAATTTAGTGATACGTAAAAAAAAAAACGAATCTTCCTTTAAATCTAATAGTTAGAATACGTGACCAGCCACTGCGTGCCTTAATGAGACTTCCCGCTTGCCGCGTGGAGCACGTGAGCCTTCGGTTCAGTTCAATGAGTATCGTGAAACTCAAATCATATCGACATTTTGTATGAGGGTCTCTGTAATATTATCAGGTAATTTGTAATACTTCAAAGCATATCGTGATGATCTTTACCATTTTATTTATACATTCAATTAATATAAATGGTTAATTTAATTCATTATTGTATTTTATACCTGGAATTGAATGATTTACTTTTGCAATGTATTTGAAAAGAATGTGAAGAGTAGGATATATTACAAAACTATAAAAAAGAGAGCAGATTTGGAGTTCCGTCTCTTGTTAAGTTCCATTATAAAAAAATAACTTTCATGGTCATTTCTGGCCGAGTCGGGATAAAGCAGCAAACGTAAATAGTTGTTTGACCTAGAGAGAGAGAGAGAAGAGATATATAATATATATATTATCTCTCTTTCACTGTCATATCGTGAAATATCTAACATAACTTACCGAGTGTACTTTTCTTTTTCTTAGTGTGTTTAAATAAGAAAATTGTAAAGTAACAGATAAATATAGTGGCTCGGTCGGATACGAAGTGTACGATATAAGTCTTACACAAATACTTTTATGAAACTAGAGTCTAACTAGTTGCACGATTTATTGAAGAAACTAAGAGGCTAACCGTTCTCCTCTTACAGATCTTTGTCTTAAGCAACATATGCAATTATACTACAGTTTTTTAATTTGGAGTTAAAAACATATATATATTTTTTCATTAATAAAATATCTATATATAAGAATTAGTAAAACCGGGTATGGAACCTGGGTCCTGTGAATTATAATATACCAGCCAGTAATGTAAAACAGTTTCAAAGTTAAATACAATAAGCATTCAAGTGTCTTTACTCTGTCTGACTTGATGTCAATAGCGAGAAGTTCGTCTGAATGCGCCGACTTTACAATTAGTGCAGCAGACGGAAAATTAGCTCGTGGTTTACCTAAATTGTCAGCCTGATTCACTTAGTTGGCTAATTTTACCTAGATTGCAATTTTTCAGGTAAATGGGTTTAGAATTTGCTTACATTATGCATCTTGAAGTATACGAAAGTTTACTTACAATATGAAGTTCGGATATAACCTTTATATGTATTAGATTCCGACGCGTTTTTACTCAACGTGAATATGTTAGACTTTAACTGTCAACGTAAAATGGTAGATCACGTTGATCTTTAAATATATTACATAAAATTTAGATAAAAATATTTTGAATTATATCATAGACCCGAAAAGTGCTTTCGGAACGCTCCATAAACTTTCCCGACGTAAATATAAAACTATTAATATAACATATTTTTATAACCTTGATAACATTTTTCTGAACAAGCTTCTTTTGATATAAAAATGTGTTGAAACCATTTTATGTTTATCCCAAAAATTTAAGAGATATCAAATATTATAAAGATAGATGACATTTTGTATAAGTTACTTATATATATATATATATATATATATATATATATATATTACTTTATATGGCAACTTCATCTGCATTTGTTACATAATATATATTTGTAAAGCATATAGGTTTAATATCTTATATATAATTTTCACGGGTCATTGGCGATTCCCAATTATTGAGGGTGAAATTAGTGACGGTGAACGCAAATTATTACGTAAAAAGACCTTTGGAATGAATAGTGTTGTGCTTGCATTAATGGTTCCCAATAATTCAAGCTTTTTTTAAATCTTGTAAATCGTTAATAGGAGTTATTTATTTAAATTGGTGAAATATTTTTTTTTTTGGAAATAAATATTAAAATAAACGTATTATTTAATGTGGGGTATACGCGACAGTGAATGTAATCCTGACAGATGAATTTAAAACTTACTTCAATTTCAGACAGAAGTATTTTATTTACGAGAATAAAATAAGTGGCGCTCTAAGCCCTTCCTATTAAGTTGCGATTAACCCCGGATTAAAGTTTAAAATTCATTTGTCGGAATAACCTTTACTGTCGGATGTGCCCCATTATGTTAATTTAAATAAAAAAGTGTTAAAAACTATATGATGATATAATTTATTCCTCGCTAAAAAGAAAGTACCAGGTTGACAAAGCTGTTGAAGAAGTTCATCAATTAGACGTCAGATCAAACACGGGTCGTTGCGCGAATAGATAAATTGTCTTTGTAACCGAACATTCACGAACGTATATGGCCATTACATCAGCGGAAGTAATTTTATGAATATTTACACTAGGAATACTTTTATCATATTATATTATATATAAAAAGTTATTAAGTATTGTAAAAACTAAAGGAGTTCTTGTAAAAGATATTTTTTAATTAAAGCTTAAGTAAGTAATTACCGCGTTATTTAATTTCGCTTAACCCTTAAACTAATGACGTAACAATTTTTCCCCCAGTTACAGGGACGCTTGAACTCCAGCGGTAAAGCTGATCCCCTTTTTAATGATGAAAGTAGCAAAAACAATAATGCTAAGGAACAAAAATTATTTATCTTTTCGTTTCAATTTTAAAAAAATATTCCATGGATTTAAAACTTAACTACCCTTTAGATTTTTAAAGATATTGTATTTTATTTTTATTTAACGTGTTAATATGTCCTTAAATATATTTTATATATAGTCAAATAATAAAGCTTTTTAACTGCACGGAAGGCTATAGATCACATCTAATTTAGATATGATAATTATCTAAAACTGTCACGTACACAGACTACAGGTTGTATTTGTGTGGTTTCTGTGAAAAAGCACACGTCATGACATGGCACAGAGACGCTTAATAAAAATATTGTAATCTCTTTCACGCACGCTTAAACCTCTGAACTTGACAGAAATATTGTTTTTGTATTATGAACGATAAAAAATGCCATTTTAATTCCCAGTTGCCTTCAGTTCAGTCAACGTGACCAACACCCATCTGTTTATGAAAATTAAATATAAATGATTGACATTTAATTATTAAAGATGCTGTATTCATATTTGTTTCATGATTTGCAAAAGATGTCTAAATTAAACTCATCGCATAAATATTAAACTTAAGATTGAAAGATCCCGAAACTCTTCAATGAAAATGTCATAAAAAATGTTGAAGGAAAATTTCATTAAAATAAAATTATGAAACCAACTCCAGACAAAAAATAATATACATATATTTAGATATTTAGTTAATAAATGTATTAATAGTGTCCAACGGTGATTTAACTGGATTTTCCTTCATCCTAAAATTAGCCTCGGGCCAGCCCTATGCGCAATATTCACTATCTTTCGGCAAATTCTACCAGCAGCACATGTTACCTCATTAGCAGACGCCATTACAACCAATACGTCAATCACAAAGCACAATTAACATAATATACAGTTATATATTATTTAGTGTACACTTAACAACCCATCAACCTATTAAGACAAGTCTTGCCGTTTCACAGAACGGTTTTTAATCTGATAATAATTCTATTATTAAGTATTTTTTAAATGATAATATTTTAACTGGAAATAGATTCATCAAAACAAAGATTGTGATATAATGTATCATACTTTTATTGTTAAATACAGATATCAATATTGGCAGTACAAACGACAACTTTTGGTATAAACTGTAATTTTTAATTAAAAATGTCACCTACACAAACGTCAGGTATATCAACGTCTACACTTAATCGATTTATTATTAATAAACATTGACAAAGAAAGAGATACAATACTTTTCATAAATCTTCCCCGAACACCCTACAAAATTTAAAAACATATATTCGTTAAACGCCTGTTTCGTGGCTTCACATGAAAACGAGAACAAACGATATTCGTGCTCATACATATTCATACATTATAAATATTCAATGCGCTCACTCACACTTCGCAATCTCGCCTCAAATGATGCTTCTTTTGCGTGATGTATCAATTTTTGAGATCAATATGACAATGTTTTTAAATTAAAATTAACAGGAAATTAACTATTACAGTTAATTATTTATTTCAATAGTTTATTTAGACAGTTTATGACTTTAAATGAATAATATTAGCAATCTTATTTTAAAATATCTATCAGCATTTTAAGTGCATTACTTTGTTTCAGTAAACATGCCGTCCAGCCAACTGACTTTGGTCTGGACTCTCCTTTTGCTTTTCGCTTCCGTAAAAGGACAAACTGGTCTGTATTATGATATTTATTAATAGTTGAAATGACCAAACTAGATAAGTGATAACCTATTTTTTATTATTCACTCAGAAACCGACTCTCCTACCACCTCCACCACGAAGGCTCCTACTACGGTCGCTCCTACCACAGTGACCTGGGAGACTGAGACGCTGAACGAGGGTCAGGCTATCCAGAAAGCGTTACAGTACCTCCTAAATCACCGCCAGGCGGATTGGGGCTGGGGCAACGACACCCACCACGTTATGTTGACATTACAGGTATATCTGATACAGAATTGAAGACTGAGATTTATCGAATTGATATATGCATGACAATATTTTCAGCTAAGCAAAAATGTTGTTTATTTTCGATTTTTATGTTTTTGTTCACCACAATTTATCTATATTTTATATACAATTATTTCATGATATTTAAAATATAATAATCGTTATACATTTGAAGAGCTAGCAAATCAGAATTATGCTTCTAAATATTTTTCCAACCCTCCCGGTAAAATACCACACATTTTGAATAATGTGTCCTCACAAAAATGCTTACCTTTTATTCTGTTGGAAATTTATTCAAGCAGAAAGCTTAAAAAAATGTAATATAAAAGACATTTTATTTTGCAACTCTCACATTTACATAACAGAAATATTTTGCAAGTCTGCAGATAACAAAACAATACACCTGTAAGAATCAAAAATAACAAAATAGCGCAATGAATAATGTATTGTGTAAATGTAGATATTTTTATACGAAAATAACTGAGATAGTATATAATAAAAACAAGTAAAATCTATCTGACATTATATAACAGTTGGCAAACAACACCGGCAAGGAAATCGAACAACAAGGTCTGGAGATGCAGCTTTCAGCTAAGCAGATGGAGATAGAGATTCTTTTGATGATGTCCAAGTAAGCATATCTTCAGAAATACCTTTTTAAGAATTTGTACGGCATGAGACAACCCTCTCAGAGGAACCTTGGTCTAGGTTTATTATAGCGTATTCCTTTAATCGATTAAAAACGTTAAACAATTTTCTAACCACAAATTTATCTGCGCCTATGAATATAATTTAGGAGACAATTTGACCTTATAAATTATACCAACATATAAGTTATGGTAAAGCTAATTTATTATTTTTGTTGTTACCAATTATCTGTTAAATAAACTTGCATTGTCATTACAATGATTCGTGATATTTATCGACGGTATATTTTATTATTTCTCTTATGATTTCGCGCTCATGTCTTTCGATATGTCAACAAAGCAATGACGGAGTAAACGTATCTATTTATTTTTACCTAGTTTATAATTTATCGATGGGCTTATCTTTCCTAATTCTAACTTATTACATATGCATTGTAGTATGATGATTTATTATCTTACTAACATATTTCTGTTGTTTCATTTGCTTGGGTAATGTAAAAATAAATTATTCTAGAATGTTAATATTCAATCAGGACAAATCTCGCATTTTTAATTTAAACACCCACGGTAGAACATTTTTAATTCAATGTTCATTTTAGATTCAGACTTATAAAGAATATATGTAACAATAAAGTAAGTCGAGAATATAGTATCGTCTAGATATATAAGTAATAAAACTCGTAGCGTAAGATATTAGAATGTAAAGTGGCTACTAAAGGGTAAAATGATACAACCGAGAGCTGACAGCAGACACACCCGTCGTTTTCGCTTCGACAGAAGAACCCTAGAGATTCTTTTCAGCTTAGATTAGATAACTCTGAAACAGTATTCTTTTATATTTAAGTGGATGCTTGTTCTTTAATATCTATATATTTTTTTTATATCCTTGAGATTTTATAACAGGCCTGTAATATATTATAGCTATACCTACCTTATTATTAAAGAATATTTGACAAATCTACAAAACAGAGATCTTAAACTAAAAACAAAGGTTTAAAACTAAACAATATGTTATGACACTTTGAGATTAAAACACCGCAGCCTGACAACACGGCCAAAATTATACCGAGAAGTTTCATTAAATTAGAATTTCAATTTTCAATTTCAGAAATGTTATTATATTAAACAAGCGGATCGAAGCTTTTAAAAATTATTATTCGGCAGAGTTTTGATTTCATATTAGTAAAGCTATTTTTCTATCCATAGCTTTATAAAATAGCATTTGAAGTCATATAAAAAATGTGCCAAAGATCTAATTGCATTACCGCGCTCGTTCACGCGTGGGTGAGTCGGGTTTGGTTCAAGAGGTAGCACTTTTTATGTAACTTGAATTACCGTCCAGGAAATTCGTTACGTTTAAAAATCTTTAAAAAGGAAACCGTTTCCGTGTCGAATACTTTATATTGTGTTACAATTTGACTTTGTTTTTTACCATTAAAATAAATGGTCCATATCAACTATTTTAAGCTCCAATGTCTAATGTCATACAATGTCACACTGTCCTCCCTCCATCCTGTCCCATCATCCTGTCCATCCGCTCCTGGACGTTACGGTGGATCGCAGTGGGTTTTACACGGCTTTATTATTTTAACAAAGGTTACATAGACGGGCGGTTAAACGGACGTAATTGCTCTTTTGTGCTACAGGTAGTTTACTATACTTGACGGCTAGCTTTAGGTAATAAATCTATTTTTTTTTCAAGGCACCACGAATCCCCTCCGCCGCTAGGTCGTCTCGCGGCATACACTCTGGCACTAGGCGCCCTATGCAAGGACCCTCGTTCATTCCACGGGAGGGATCTGGTAGCAGCTCTCTTACACCGAGAACCGCCCCATGATCTGGAGTTTGCTTATGCTACCCTGGCGGCGTGCTCGTCTGCAGCTCACGTGAGGCGACGTCATATTAGGAGGCTTCTGGATATCGCTAATGCAGCGGCGGATCATAGCCTTGGTAGGTGTTTAGTAATTACTGGGTTATAGAATGTATAGACATTATAGATATAGAAATAACTCTGGACTCACTTGATGATAGTATCATCCAAATAAGACAAGTAAGTTACTAAATATAAACGATAGTGTGAGATAGGTTTGGATCGATCGGACTCGAATCGAATGGACTTCAATGCCCTAATTCTGTTCCGTTTAGTATTTTATTTATAACCATTCTAATTCCTTTGATATGAACTTGCAGACACAATATCGATGGTGATCCTGGCTCTCCGCTGCGTGGTACAGGACCATCGTCATCGGAGTCTCATTCACTTCGTGCGACGCCCCATGGCCGGGCTCGCGCGCCAGCAACACCCTGATGGAAGTTTTGGATCTCTGACAACCACGGCTTTGGCTATACAGGTATGTATGCATTGAGAAGCGGAAGACTGATTTCCAAAGCTTTTATAGATTTTTAAGCGAACAAGGACGACTATTCGTTAAATACTCTAATTGGCTCCAACTTTTCTAATTTCTGTATTCCCAAAGGCGCTAGAAGACTCCGATACCGGTCCGGGCGCGCACCAGCACTGGAGCCTGCCCGCGGCCCGCAAGTGGCTGCTGGAGCGCCAGGCCCCGGACGGCGGCTGGGGCGATGCCGCCAGCACCGCCGCCGCCGTCGCCGCGCTCACGCCCGCCTCGCTGGCCGCCGTACGTCCGCCGCACTGCAGCGACAAGCTACTGGATAGCAGACATGAACCACTCGGTACTCATCGAGTTTTTAATTCAGGTCGCTGTTTGGTCGATGTGATCTACTTACCCGCAATTCCGTCTAGCTAGGTGGCTATGGTATGGTATGGTAAGGTTACCATACCATACCATAGAAAGACCTTACCGAACATTTTGTACAGTTTATGAATCCACACAATATTTATCTGCCATACAATATGCAGATAACAACGGCGCGGACGGAACCCTGAAGCTGGCGTACCAGTCAAACTCCAGCAACGACTCGGACGCGCGTAACGTTTCCTTCACTTACACACTGTGGCTCGGCACCAACGTCACCGAGAACTACACGCTGTACATGGTCGCACCCAGGTCGGTTTATCAGTTTAAGAATATAGGTACTGTTTACTTTAACAAACTGATTACTGGAACGAAAGCAAAAAACAGAGTTGCCATACCACAATAATAAGAACAAACATCAATTACAGGAACATCTCATTCTACCACGTAATGCAAATGGCAGCTGAGCAGGAGCCGAAGTTCAAGTTCGAGGCCAGCGAGTGGCCTAATGGTCACTACGTGCACACTCTAGCGGGCCACAAGGAGGAGCCGATGGGCTACCACTACTGGCTTCTCTACCGCCTGCCAGAGATCCCCGACCCTGCCAGCCCGCCTGGCAACCAGCTAGTAGCTCCTGTTGGTAAGACAATTCTGAGGGTTTGGTGAATGTGAAGTAGTGCAGTTTATATCTTTGTTTCTCTTGTTAACCTTAACAACTGCTATTAATATAACCTATTGGTTACCAACTCTTAGAACCAGTTAGAATCTTCCAAATATTATATATATTTTTTTAGTTGTTCTATCATCTACGTGAATGTCACTTCCAGGTGTGGACGACTTGCTGGTAGAGGACGGTGAACACTACCTATTCTGGTACAAGAAGCTGTAAATCCCTAGATGTTTTCGCCCTTTTTTTAAGACAAATTGTGATTTTAATGTAATATGTGTACTTTTGCGGCACTTTTGAACGTATGAATATTAAAAAATATACTTCTTCCTTAAAAAATAGTTAAAATTAATAAATCCTTTAATCAAAATCAAATAATTAAAAAAAATATTAAATAATTTCACCGATGTCGTTTATTTAAGAATTGTTGCCGCTTTAATATGACAGTTGCTACTTGACGTTCAAAAATAATCATTATTTGAAACAGCAACCCTAGAATCTAAGTAGGTTCGAAAATGTTATAAAATTATAAATGACCGTCTAACTTCTTAAGAATGTAACTCATGGGTGTTATCGCTTTTAATAACTTGTTTTTATTATCAGCATTTTTGCATAATCTGTTTTTAAAGAATATATTTAAGATGCGTATTAGGAATTTCAAAGGCAAAATCCTCTATTGAAGTAATGCTGGATGGCACAAAGAGATTTTACTCAATCTTTAAAATTAAATCAATGAATAGATAGTTTAGTTTTAGCTCTCTTCTTACCGTTAGCTTCTGAAGTGCAATATTTATAAACATTGATATTGTTTAGATTATATTACAATTTAAAGTAGAATTTAACATAGCTCTTGTAATTGTATTTCGAAATTTTAATATAAGGTAAGAAAAACATCTATTAAAATATACTAGAATACTTTTTTTTCCCTGAACCTAACATCTAACCTAGCGTATATTGGATAGCTCGTATCACTTGTCATTCCAATATAGTTCTTATTACAACTACGTTAAGTTCACTCTTGTAATATAGCGATAGTTAAGATACATGTATCAATAGATTTCTCTAATGTAATCTTGTTAGGAGACTGAAGCGACTACCGTAGAACATTTTTATTGTAATTAAATGGTTCTTAATAAATTAAAAAATATATTGGTGTTTATTGTATAAACCCGTCCCTTTCCAAATAATTCTAAATGCATTTACCGACCAATTACTATTTATGTACGTATGTGATTGATGTTTTAGAAAAAAAATACCGATTTTAAGACAAATTTAAATTTTTATCGAAAATAAGAATTACGGGCGTTGTTTCTGAATAATTACCACTTAATAAATTACATTACAATGTAATTTTTTTTTTCAGGTGTTTCTCAGTAAACAGTAAATAAGGTCACATATCAATTAATTATTACAGACAACAGATAAATAATGTCTATTGTTTAGAATAATAGAAATTCGTTTAACTTTAAACTGAATAACAAACTATGAAATAAATAATGTAAATGTATCCAACATTTAATAAATTATATTTATTTATTTTAACACTATAATTTATACATTCAGTGCAATGAAAGCTTACTCAAAATATATACAATGTGTCCAAAAACGATTCGGTATACGTTCATAAAAATATAATAATATTTTAAAACGGTGCTTCGTAAAGAAACTTACATTTATATGAATTACAATCGCTGTTAAAATTACATGACAAGTTTGAAGATCATTTAGACAAAACATTTCACAAAAATAACTATATTCGCATCGCAGCTATTAATTAGACAGATTTAATTATTTTGTACACATTTACATTTTTTTGAGCCTATAGAAAGAATTATCTGTTAAATATTTAAATTAACAGAAAATATGCTACTTCCGATGGATCAAAAAAAATATACTCTAGCCAAAAACTTTTATCAATGAAAACTGGTTGAAAATTTACCAATTCAGTTGTGATATGTCATAAGCTAGATCCGAATTAAGCAAACAATACAATATTATTAAATGACAATTTAATATAAACTATATTATTATATTAACCTAATATTCAAATAATCTATATAAATTCAATGAACAACCATTATATATTTGAATAATATAGAAAAAACTCATTTCTTATTTAAATTAAACACAAGTCAATTATAGCGAGTAAATAAATTAAATACAATATAATATGAGCTGTATTATGCAATAGATAGTCAAGACAAAAATAAAAATATGTAAATTAATCCTACAGTATGGTGAAGCTTAAAAACAGTTATTTATTATGCTTGTCGAAAATTAACTAACTTAAAATAACAATGGGATTAATACTGAATTATTTGCTTTAATTTTTTTTGTATCTTGACACATTATTGCATAAGCCGACTCCAGCAATATCATTCACAAATATCTTCTTACTGTGAGGAATAATAAATAAGTAAATTTACTTAAAACGTGTTATTAATTCAAGAGAAAGTCCCCTTTATTTTGTGTTGGTAATATTATATAAATATTACAAGTAATATTACCATGTTCGTATAAAATTACAAAAATGAAACGATGCAGTTTATATTTTACGCTTATTAATTTTATTAAAAATCACCCGACACTTAGAATAAAATGTTATATAAATTTTATATTTTAAATAAAATAAATATTTTTTTCAGGTGTCATTTGAAGTCATAAATAATTTATTCTCCGACATTATTTAAAAATTGATACACAATATATTTTTATTCAAATGTTTTTAATAATTACGATAGCAATACACTATGTATCTTATATATTTTTTATCAGTGCAATTGATAACATTTAATTTTAATATATTTGAATTACATATTCAAAATAGCCACAAAGAGTAACTTTGAAATTTAAAATATCGGAAATATCCACAATCACTTATTATATTTATTACAAAAGATTTTTTCAATATGTATATAAAATAAAATAAAGACCGAAAATTTGTTATACAATATAACAAACACCAAAAAACTTATTGGTTTAAAGTTTTTTTTTTCTATTTATTAAAAAAAAAAAAAACAAATTTATCTCACTGTCGATTTCAGGCACGTGAATGGTATTATTTTTATTATATTTATCGATATATCATCGGAATGTATTTAGTCTTACTGAAATAAAAGAAAACGTAAAATATTACGAATTTATCCACAGTATATGAACCTGCGTCCGCTGTAACATCGTACCGGCGCTGTGTCAACTAAGCCATGGTGTCTAATACATTTCTTTAATAATTTCTTAGTTATCGTATTTCCTTCGCTTCCAGTGAGCCGAGGACATAACAACATTGAAAAATAATACATTAATTGAATATTTGTGCATAAAAAAATATCAATTGTTCCAAAATATCTAATTTTTGAAAGGCGGTTGACTTTTAAATGAGGAAAATATATCAAATTAATGATAAATTCACTAATAATACAAAGGTATATATTAGAAAGACAACCGCAATCAAATTATTAGATTATATGTCCATAAAGTTTATGCTTGAGCGAGTCTGTTCATGACAGTGGTGTAGGCCAGACCCAGCGCCCACGACACCTCGTGCCCGTTCACCTTCTTGAACAACTGAAAACAAAAATTATAAAAACTAATTATTAATATCGTAAATATTTTTAAACGTATAGATTGTTTATATGATACTGCTGGCAACACTCATCACTGACGTCATGCTGTTCCGTTATCTTGCTATAAATATATACGTGCGAATTATTAGGCGTCGTATAATTAATTAGTGAAATTACATCACATGTACAGTAATTATTATTTATTATTTATTGTACACCACAAAATTAAAAGTTACAAACATAAATACATGTTAAAAGTAGAACAGGCGGTCTTATCGCCTAAAGGTTGTTCTTCCAGACAACCTTAGGGTCAGTACAAGAGAAAAAAAAAATCTTAATTGAAGGTTATTTAAGAATTTATATGAGAATTAATGTTATGAATTAATGTTAGTTATATAAGAATTAATGTAAATTCACAGTAGATCTTGTTGAAATTGTGAAATCATAAAACGTAATTTGTTTGGGTGCATTTGTATGATTTTAAGTCGTTTTTACTTTATATCCTAATAATAAATTAATTCAATTTAGTGTGGATTTAACGATGTAGTTGTTCAAATCGAGGATGTTTTTTTTAAACGTAGACTACGATTTACTACAATTACATTAATATAGTTAATAAGGTAACGATTACACGAACCAACTACAGACAGCCTCGTATTATTGCGGAAGATGACGTTTAATGAGAAGAGGCCTATCAAGGCAGGAATATTATGAATAAAATAAAAAATAATGATAAGATAATAACAGTACCGAGGTAGTAATATAATATAAAAAAAGAACCTAAAAAATTGCAATTTAATTAAAAAAAATAAAAGAAAATGACTTCTTGATCAATGTCATCTTTTCAGTATATATAATTTAATACTTTAGATACAATTATATATTTAATAGGTTAATTTATTTGTAGCCAATTGGTAAAGATGTCTCCATACCAGTAATGGGAGGTACAAGTCGCAATATTAATACCCAAGATATGATAACACAGAATAGCTCAACTATGAAATACAACTCTAGAAGAAACTAGAAACACAAACACACATGTACTACGACCAAATACAGACAGCTCACACACACAACGAGACAGACAAATTATAATATACTAAGACATAGTTAATATTCTGAAGTTTCAAGTAAAGCAGGTCACGTGTCTCACCGAGATGGGCTCGCTGTCCGCTATCTTGTAGACGTCCTGCAGCAGCGTGATGACGTACACCAGGTCGATGCAGGCCCAGGGCTGCTCCACGTTGGAGGCGGAGCACGCCCGCAGCGCGCTGGAGCGGTACTGGGCCACCGTCACCGTGCCGCCCACCATCACGTCTGGGAGACACGTGGGTCATTTATTTCGCGTGGTTTATGTCTCCACATCAAATATGCAGTTTTGATAAGTACCGACACATTCCGGATTTGTCGCCACGGATTATTTAACTTAAATGATGTTTTTATAAAATCTGAACGTAATAGTATGATTTCGATTTCGTTAATGTTATTTTGTAATCCGTACATCTCACGTATAATATAATAATAAATAATTCACCAATGATCCCCGCGTCCGCGGCCACGTCGTAGAAGTAGCTCATGGCGGCGACGGCGCCCCGCGGCGGGCGCGAGGGCTCCCAGTCCAGCGTGGCGCGCGTGTAGCTCGACACCAGCGCGTGGCACTGACTGAACACCGCGGTGCGCTTCATACTGGCGGGACGCGCCGCGCCGCTGGGGAGTTCCAATTTTGAATTTAGATTTTTTTTTTTAAAAAAGGTTCTATGTCTTCAGCCATTACAGCGTTCGATACTGGCAATGTCTTGTTTTTTTTTTAAGCTAGGTCCCATATGTTCGACAATTTTATTGATCGATACTGCCTATGAGTTCTTTTGAGTTTTAAGGGTTATATTCGAACTTTTTTTAACGATGTGTTGAAAGGTTGAATATTTTTAGAACCACGAATATTTAAGATCTTCATTATAAAGAAAAGAAATATTAGACAGTATTATCAAAAAAATTATAACCTATGCTTTGGAAAAAATTTTACATACTTAAGAATCGACAATAATTAAGCTTTTATGTGTATTTATTTAACCTGATATTAATTTAGTCTTTACCTAATAATGTACTGCTTGTTCGCGTACGTCCACTTCTCCTTCTGTACGATGGGGTCCACGCACACCGACGTGAATTCACTAGTGTTGTCGTTTTTGGCCTCCAGTCTGAACACGCCGTACCTGGCTGCCAGGAGACCCAGCTTCAGGTAACTATAAAAATATATATACATATATATATTACTGTATATCTCACCAAGACAATTACACTGTTAAAAATATATTTCATTAAACTAGTAAAGTTAGGTGTTTTCTACTGTATGTCAATCCCAAAAATATTTAGAACACTAGAAGAAAGTCTGAAAGATTTGTCTGAAAGAAAACACTATCTAGCTTAGAACTTTCCATCCTTTTTTTATCTGTGGTGGATAACAAATTGTATATATGTATTATCTGTGTCTATTGAATTATCTGTATATATATATATTACCTGTGCGTGTAGAGGGTGATGTTTTTCCCCGCGGGTACGACGTACTGGTCGGCAGCTGGGTAGAGTTTGGCGTCTTTCTCGGTTAGTTGGTAAGTTATTTGTGTTGAGCCACCTCCTAGATCTAATGCAGCCATTGTGTTACCGGACACCAGGTCTGTAAACAATATTTATTTTGATTAAGTCTTATATATATATATATATATATATATATATATAAGACAAAGACAAATTCGATGATAATATATATATATATATATATATATATATATATATATTATCATCGAATTTGTTTGTTTTTGTAGGCTAAAGTTAAGCGCCGGAGTGAGTGCCGGAATTTAGCCCACCATAATATAAAGAATGTTTAAAAAATATTAAAGATATCTAGATAGCAGATCTTTGACGGTGTTATCTAAGAAATCCGATCAAATATAAATTTCTCATACAAATGTTTAGTCACCGCCAGGGTTCGAACCCGTGACCGGTTAATTGAAGGGTATGACTGTGGCACCACTGAGCCGTAGAGGATAGGTCTTCAAGTGAAGAGTGAAAATAAAATCCACATTGTTGACTTACCGTGTAATAAATTAACTGTATACCAAATAAAGATTCCTTCGTCAGATCCTTCCATGATTTCAACGCTCTTGGGGCCACCCTCGTATCCTAACCTGAAAATCATATTTTTTGATTTTATAATAACACTAATTATTTCCCGCGATCCCGTTCTCGTCCATTAGCTCTATAGTACTGAAGGAGCCGGACGTTATATTTCGTAAATTTTAGATAAATATAGAATTAAAAATAAACCGATACGCCCTTGCCCGTATCGATTTATTTTTACTTTGGAAACTGGAAAACCGTCCCGTCGCTCTACCAAGTGAGCTACCGTATCGCTGCCGGACGCGGACGCGGTCTTTATAGGGACAAAGGACGGAAAGGTCAAAGGTAATATTTGTTATATTTTTGTAATATTTATAAATATTTTTTATAATTATAATACTGGTGGCAAATCACGCTATATCTATCAAAACGATAAACTTTCATTAAATTGAATATCGTCTGTAAAAACATATTCTCAGATTTAGAATAGATTAGGATTTATATGTTTCATATTTATTTGTAAATCCGTTTATTAAAAACCTATAAGAGAGACATTATACCCGTTTGTAATTATATCCGTTTAATGTTTTCTTAAACAATACAAAATATAAAAAAAAAGGTAATGGAATAGATCATCCAAATTTTCAATTTTTTTAATGTTTTTTAATGGGTTCTTGAAATTAATTTCGAGCATTTTTACTTCTGGATTTATTAATAGCTTTTTTCCTTACATAATAATAGTTTTGGCGACTTCGTTCACCAGCTGCTGTGCTTTGTCCTGGGGCAGGAGGCGGAGCCCCGCGGTGGCGCGCACTATGAGCGGCGTGGAGCGTCGCTTCTCCGCGGGGATGAGGTGCTCCGCCCTCTTTACCAACTGAACTATAGTGTCTGCACCCTGGATGTGACCGGGGACATTTTATATTAAAACATACTTATATTTCATTTTTAATTCCTATTCGTACTCATATATTACTTATCAAAACAAAAAAAAATCGAAAATTAATGAATATGTTAAAAGAATAGTTTTTTTGTCGGTTTTTCTCCACAGAGCAAACTTTTGGAACAGTGAAAAAAGATTTTGAACTAAAAACCTCGACTTTTATAAACGGATTCAGGTGTACCTACCAACCAGATCCGTGTTTTATAATAAACTTATTTTAATTAATAGATAAAAAATATAACAATTTGGAATGTTACATGCTTGGAAGGAATCATTGAAAGAATAACATTTACAAAATACCTTCTCTGGGTCATTCACGTACGATGAGAGACCGGGTTTTGTCTCTTCAAAATATTCATCCACTAAAATCAAATTTCCTTGACCAAATACTGAAAAAAATAAAAATAATTTCATAAACATATATTAAGCTTGCTTGATAAATTCTAAACATATATATATATATATTTTTTATATGAGGCAAAATCTCTACACTTAATATTAAAAAAAAATATCTACGTATCTCATCCGTGACAGAAAACTCAAAACAATAGCAAATGAATTCGCTTGAAATTGCTAGTATATTATACAAAATATGTCCAACTGTAATTAAATTATAAGCACTGGAATCAATGATCCAGATACCCTCACTCCAACCCATGATACCACGTAAGCGATGACATGGGATGAATTTTGTATAGCCAGAAGGACCGTGTGAGTTTAGCCCTTGAAGGGCATACTTTACAGTGAAAAGCCTAGGAATAGTAAATTATAATGGTGTTGTTTTTTTTTATTCTATTTCAAATAACATATTGACAAAGGATAATCTATTTATTTCGACTCAAATTCATCTCGAAGGCATTTTAAGTTACATTTTCAAAATAAATTGAAATATATTTATTTACTTTTACGTTTATTTGAATTTTAATAATAAAAAAAATACGTTTAAAACTAAACGCGATTTACGGATTCAAAATCACTTTTCATCTAAATGTAAAATGTATATACTTTGATATTTTAACGTTTTAAAAATAATATATAGACATCGTTATATGTAAATAGAATTATATAATAATATTAGTATGAAATTTATATTTAATGAAAGATAAGAACGAAATAGGAGCTACAATACGACCCATATACTATTCAAATAACATGAAAACGTAATTTGCTTAATCATTTATTATTTTTTTATCCTAATCAGAAACATTATATTCTAGTTTTTTTTTCTTGTAATATACATTTATTATATCTGAAAATAAATATTACACTAATATAAATTAAAATATAATATAATAAAAAAAACACCAACCTGTAAACGGCACTCTGAACTTATAAGCCAGGACCCTCGTCCCAGATGATCCAGCATCGATGATGACAGCGTGGTGGTACACGCTCTCATAACCAAGGGTCTTGGCAATACCATCGAACCACTGTATCTGGCCCGCGAAAAGCCCTAAAAGCCACATCCCAATTGTTAATAAAGAGAATAATATTTGTAAGAAAACAATATAATATTTTATTTATTATAATTATATTTTTTTTATATGATAAAGTATACAATATTTAATTCTAGAATTAAACTTTTAATCTAGATACATACAATGGCTTACATAGAATTATATTCATATACAAATTAACTACGCTTAATAAAATAACAGAAATAAATTAAATATAGGTTAATACAGTTTAATATAGTTTAAATTAGTTAAATACTAATATGGATATATTTTTTTGTTTTTTGAGACAAAAACCTTTTAGTAAACTAAGACCTGATAGGGAAAGATCACAAGTGACCTTAAAAAACTATTTTCCTTAGTAAAAGTCCATTTCTCAAATATACAAAACTAATGTAATGTGAGAATACACGAATTTTACTATAAATTAATATACCTGTAATTATAAACGGTAATGTACGCACTATAGTTGAGTTTGACATTTCTCTTTGAAGCGATGTCATTCGACACTCTGGTATCTGTAAGAATACTAACTCTAGCGAGCTGTTTCCGTCTGTTCTTTTGTTGATTGTTTGGACGACATCAGCCATACGATAATGAACTTTATTGTTTAACAGAAAACGTATAAAATGAAATGAAACTTCCAACGACACGTATTCACCTGACGTTTAAAGAAATTGTGTTGTTTTTTATACCGTGTAATACAAATGGCTTTGAATTTTCATTGTCATTAAGTAATCATTATATAATTAAAATAACAAATTACATGCTAATGAGTCAGTCGTGTTTTGCAATACATGTATAATTAATAAAATAACGTAAGTAAGTAATCATCTGAAAACAATTTCCGAACGCTGGCAATTTTTAAAACTGTCAAACTTAATCTTTAAATTTGAATTCTCTAGGGTTGTGCTAGACTTTTTTTTACCACGATAAAATACATCAAAAAAACCACACTACATTTACTGTCGGTTCAAATTATATTTGTGTACATATAATACATGTTACAGGACTCAAACAAGTATTTTGACTGTTTATCTATTTGTATGTTTGTATCACGGTAAAATTACTAAACGGATTTTGATGAAACTTAGTATGGTTACAGATTATTCCACCACTCATAATATAGTATATATTTTCTGTAATAAATGTATACATTTCTACCTTTTTTTTTTGCCAAAACATATAATCTGATTTTGCTAGCAAATTAAAATGTGGTGTGGTGTCGCTTTATTATCTAAGTAAACATGTTAGGGTTCTTTTAACAAAATAAATATTGTATTTTTTACGTGTAAACACAAACAAATATTTGTTCTATATTATAAACATTTAAATATGTAGAATTGTATATATTTTAAATGATTATAGACGGTTTGCGTCCAAAAGGGGGGTGAGCCGTCAAATGACGTCATTAAAAGCTGCTAGTATTAGATAAAATGAATCCTCAAAAATTAAAATTATAAATCATATCAAAAATCATGTGAGATAATATTTTTTGAGAGATCAATGATCAATTTATAATAAATATCTCAAACATAGCACCGCTTTTATCTCATACTCTTAATATTAGTTTTTCTTATAATATACATTAGAAAAATACAAACTAGTATATAAAACGAATCACATCACACATTATACCAAACATCACATCACATCATCACATCACGTCTAACGGATATCAATGAAATGCCAATTATGATCTAGCTTACGAAAAAAGGTTTACTGCCTTAAATAAATAATTTACTTATACATGGCCCAAAACAAAAACCACCAACAAAAAAAAAAGAAAAAAAAAAAATACACACTAACTAACAAGACAAGAAATACATAAACATTTAAAAAGTAATAACAAATTAAAGGAATAATTACTGACATTAATTAATTATTACATACAATAGGAAATTACAAAAACAGTCGTAAAAAAAAAAACACGTGTACGAGCCGGACGACAAAGAGATTACATTTGTATTTGATTAAATATTAAATTAAAATTTATAATCTGTGAAAATGACGCAAAATTTCGACTTAATTTTTATGGGCGCGATAACTGTTCGGAAACCACCTGCAGGGTATAGGGAAGTCTTACACATGTAACAATTTAATCAGGATTAAAAAAAAAACTAAATCTGGATTTAAAGTAAATTCTAGATTTAATGAATCATTACAACAAAACATTAAAATGGTTACGTCTTACTAATTACTAAAATATATATATATTTATTTATTAAGACATTTCAAACTATACTAATATGTGGATGATTATTTTTTATATAAAAAGTACACAGGGCGCATAAGTTAAAAATATAATGATTAAATATACTCACCAATAACGGAAATAAAAAAAATCATTTCACAATTTAGATATCAGAAAATCTGAACTTTAATATCAACACACACGCACACACACACACACACACAGCTATTGAAAATCGAAAATAAAAAAATAATGATGTTTTTGACGTCAAACCGAAAAACAGGAAATCAAGTGGCTTTTCATAAAAACTATACGGCCTTGAAAATACGACTCCAAATACATTCATATATAAAAAAATCCGAAGAAATCCAAAATGTTGAATATTTTTTTTAATAAAGTAAATTAAATTAAACCTAAGTTTAAATCTATATGTATCATATTGGAGTATGTTTCTGTGAATAGGTATTTTTTTTATTATGGTAAGACGCAAGGTAGTGGAGGTAAAGGGTTCACTAAACACAGCACCTCTGGGCCCCTGGATTATAATATTTCACTATCAATGTGTTAACTCAGCGAACATTAAAGGTTGGGAAATAAACCATGAAATTAAAATAAACTATTTTAAGTCAAACGGTTATTAGTTTCCATTTCGATTCTAAACAAATACGAAATTTTATATAATGTACAAGTTATTTAAATTAAAATATACATATTAGAGAGTGAAATAATATTTAATATAAATGTATATAATGCGAAGTTAATATAAAATAACGTAAAAACTCTACGGACTCAGTCCATGTGGTAATATTTTTATCAAGTATAGTTTTACAGCCTGAAACGAATCATTGATGTATTAAAATTTATTTAAGAAAAAGGTTTAATTTTGCGGACTTAATGCTAAACCATTGTATACCAATCAACTAACACAGATAAAAAATACAATAGGGGGAACTAATTAATACATAGAAAAAAAAAATACAACTAAGTATATCGATAAATAATTATATAAGACACAAAACAGTAACATTTAAATAATAATAAATACAATGGCTAAATTACATTATATGATCTAAACCTTACGATTTGACCTTGAAGAATAGCTGAAAGGCGTCTTCACCAATCAGAGAACTCACGAACAGTCTGCCAGCCTTGCGATGCTATTTAGACCAGTTGAGACAGAGTGGGTAAGATCGTATAATGTAATTTGGACATGGCTTATCACTACCAATAAACTATAATTATATAGTTAGGTATAATATATCGTTATGGGTTGAAAACATATACATTAATTATAATTTCTCATAAAGATACCTACAGATTTAGTAAATACCTACTTATAAAGATCACGTCGACGTGTTGATATACCTCAAAACAAAGTAGCCCTGGAACAAGCTCAATCAGGAGTCTGTTCCAGTTTTACGATCAGAGTTAAACAAACTTAAGTTGGATGATAAACGGGGATGAAATACATAAGTTATCCTCAGTAGGTGAATTTAGAACTTCAAGTAGTAACGACAAAATTTATATCCTTAAATAGAAAAGAGATGACAGATGTCTGGATATTCTTGTTTCACGAATGAGAATGTATTCAAGCATAGAACGATAATCAGAGAAGAGATACAATTCTCGTAAATTAAAAATAACGTGAATCTAACTTTTAATGAGGCAATCCAATTTATATACATTGGTTTCAGATATCGAGTATCACAATATCTTTATAGTTTATAAGGGGGCGAACGAGAGACTTAACTATCAAAGTTTTGGTACAGAAGTGTAGAAAATATTTATGCTGATAAAGTAATAGTAACAGGAAAATAATTTTTGGTTATAATTCCATTGTATGGATATTCCAAATGGCTGTGTTATCTGGAGGCTGTAATTGTTTACAGATACCATGAAAAGGTATGCTAACATTGTTATATGCAATTAATGCCATGTTATAACAGTATTGTTCAAATCATACATACTACAGATAATAATAGCTTGATACTGTGGTTTGAATCAGAAAAGTAAGAAGGACATTAAATTTATTATAAATTCTAACTAATAAATAAGTATATATAATATAATAAATATTCAGACATTAATATTAATTCATACCCCAAACTAAGCAAAGCTTGTACTAAGGGTTGTAAACAACCGGGTACTAAATAAACTCTTTTTTTTCCTAAATACAGATATATACTACATAAAACACCCATAATCCAGAAAAGTTTTTATAACATATTTTTCTACCATGGGGATCGAACTCACAACTACAGGCACTATAGATGGAGGTACAACATTTGTGCCAATGAGGCCTCAGTGTTGAGAATTCATAAATAAATAATATAAAATTACATTCTTATAAATGTAAAATTAAAATATTTAATACTTTTAATATAAATTATATTTGACAGTTTTTAAGACAAACTTTTATAATGTTTCAAAGAGCACACACTTTCCGATAATGTTAAAACTATAATATTCAATAATTGTAAATTATTTACACAATATTAACATCAATCTTTCATGTACTCTAATGGCAACTTTTGTTTATTGTTATAATCCCATTCCAATTATTACACAGATAACTGAATTTTGAAATCACAGGTATCAGAGTCAGGACTAATTAAGTTTACTATTTTTATATATAGTTTAAATTATATGCAACATATTTAAACTTATTACATATTCATCTACACATGTGATATATTTTTATTTTGACGGTATATATTTTAATACCATACATGTATAGATATAATCTGCCTAATAAAATGTTAATACCATAGTCTTATTATGGTAACACAAAAAGCACAATAAAAGTCAGATCAAGTAAATAACTAGATATTTTCATTGTTTCATTCCCACACATGATATTATATAAGAATAAGTTATAAAAGAGTTAAGAAATTCAAAAACTTACCCAAAAAATATGTAACACATAGCACTAAAACCAAAAGAACAATGAATATTTTCTTCAAACGACGGGGCTGTGGCACCGTGCGGCTTCTTATGTTGATATGTGATGTTGAGGTATCATCTTTTAACTGAAATTTTATTTACAATTTTAAGTTATGCAATAGGAGATACTATCACAATTCTTTGATGAAAAGGTCTTAATGTTATCACACCCAAATTGTCTCTGTGACTATATAAATACCCTGCTTAATTCCATTACAAATACAGGCAATTATATCATGTGTAATTTATTTGTTGATATTTATTTCTTAATGAACAATTTGAACAAAAAATATATACAACAAAATAACAAGAATATTTCAAGAGATTAGGTCCATTTTATTTAACCTTAAGGCAATTAATGAAATATATGATGTTTAGGACCATTAATTAATCTATTATTATGCTATAGCAAAATAATCAAAATATTTTCTTTGGCATAAATATAGATAATTAATTAAAAAAAAAATAAGACAGGTTTAATTTAATATAATTCAATCGTATTTCTAAAAAATCCGTTTAACAATATGTATATTACAATAATTCACTATACAAAAAAATATTCATATCATTACGCAAAATCAGTAAGTAGGAAGTGATAGATATTTATTGATCCTTTTAAAATACAAATACACACATCAAAATTATCAAAACAAACCCTTACCTCTAAATATCTGTAGGTACTGAATTTTCCCATATCGGGCTAAAATGTACATCACAACCTTAATAATTATAAATAATACTTGTGCATTTTGAAAAATTCATAAGATAAATTTTGAGTTATTGTATAAAATATATATAAACTATAAAAATCCAAAAAAATCTGTCACCAATTTATAAACGATATCGTAAAGAGCGAGTACTGACAAGTGACAACTGGGTATCAGTGCTGCCAGCAGTCAACAGTTAAACTTGTAATCTACCACAATCATTTACTAAAAACTTACTAACTTTTAGAACCTTTTTTAAATGATCACTAAAATCACTAAGAAACACCTTTAGCTATACATAAGAAAACATTGTGTGGTATTATAATTAAGAATTTTTTTGTTGCAACATAAGATGTCACAGTTCCTCAAACTAAAAAAACTAATACACGTGGTTTAACAATATATTTACTATTAATAATTTTTACATGACTTTTCATAAGAATACAACAAACGATAACCCATATTGATTGGTTTTTTTGATTCGTATATTTTGAAACTATTGAAGTTTATATTATGTCGCGTGTTACAAGTTTAACCTTTTTTAAAAATATAATCAAAAGTAAAAAAGATTATACTCTTAATATTTACGTTCACATTCCTACATTATAATATTCAAATTCAAAGTTATTAAGACTCAGACATAGTTGTTGAAAATGTTAAAATATTATCGAAATAAAAAGTAAACTAAAGATAAGAACGTAAAGTATTCAAGGTTGTAATATAATACTGCGAAATAGCTAAAAATGTGATCTTGCATATAGAAATTTATATTCCACTAGCAAACCACTAACTACAATAATTAAATGTAATATTTCGTCACGAAAATAGAATTAAAAACCAGCAATTTAAATGGAAAATCCTATATGTTTGCAACACTTCTGTATAGTGTTGTTGACAGACGATCCTAGGATATTGAATGGTTTGGTAAAACACTACCTATTGTCTAACTACACAATATCTTTCGTGTCTCCTCCAATCTACGTGACATCGGCACAATATATTATGCAATGTGCAGAATTGGCATGACTGTAGTCAAATCTGAGTAATAAAAAATAATCTTGTTTATAGTACGTAACCCTTTTTGATTCACATGGACGACATAATTACATACATGAGTCCATTAAATCTAATTTGATAACGACAAGTATACAAAACATTTGATAATTAGATAAAAAAAAACTAGTTTATTTAAGCAATAATGTATTTTTAGGTTTTTGACGTTTTTGTCTTTTTATCGCTTTGTCTGTGCATACATCACGTGAAATATGAATACTTGAATATTTGACGGATTCTTAATAAATTTTGTGCACTGTTTGCTAATTTTTTGAGTTAACATTTGAAATGCTTTTGTTTTAGGGAATTTTCAACTTATTAAACCCAACAAATACAGAATTGATTTGAATTAATTTGTATATATAAAATATAGTGATGACAAATACACGCGTCGGGGGTTATATAAATTCACTAGCAGCGGCTAGTAAAAACTAAGCAGATAGTAAAATTTTCTACGTAAGAGGATTCAAATTACATGTCGGAGAATTATTTTTCCTCAAAGCCCATATGGTAGACGCAAAAATATGTTTTCTATATTATAATTTAAAATTATCGATAGGCACATTCATGCCTACCACCCCTTAACGCAGCGTGCTTGGTTGGAGATTGGCCGCACTGGAGAACTTTGGTTCGTGCTACCATAAAAAAAAAACTTAGTCAAAAGTTTAACTATCTAACACATCTTGTGAAATGTCTTTATTGACGTCGTCTGGTATATTACGTTTATTATTTATTATTACTATATAATATTTTTAAATTTGAAATAGTATTCCTAAAGTACAAGAATAAATATATTAAATGTATTATAGGACTATTATTATAATCACAGTAATAATAAACAACCCAATCAAAATAATTTAATTAATTAATTCTGATTATTTTAATGGAATATATAAATTATTATATGCCATTTAATTAATTATGAAAATATATAAATACTTTTATATTCTGTGCCCACGTTAGGGTAAGATAAATATATATATTAATAAGAAATGCGATTTACATATTTTATAGGGTCATAAGCAAATACAAAATCAGCTTCGAAGGAAAAAACATTACAAATAAAACATTAGAATAGCAAAGAAGTAAATTTTCATAACTCTACCAGCATCCAAAATCGAATAGAAAACCTCCTAAGGCGTCGTTCTTACAGGGGACTCGCATAGAGCATCAGTAATATTATTAAACTGAATTTATATAATTTTAATATAAAAACTAATATTAATAACTTGATGTTAACATGACTACACTAATGTTTTTATTTTTATTAAACAATTATGTGTTAACGTAATAGTATTTTAAAATATATGTATTTTGAGGCATTTATATAGCTTAGATTACCATCATTAGAAATATGTCGTCTTTAGGTTTAGCAACTTTCGTGAAACTTCTAATATTGCAAGTGAAAGCTCCAAATTTATTTGTTATTTATATTATCATAGATTATCACTAATCAGCAATACCGACTTCCTATTCATATATTTTGAAACAAGAACGAAGGTCTTGAAAATATCTCAAACCTCCTCAAGGGTGGAGACCGCCGATTAATGCAACTAGTTCAGTTCAGTTTTACAAAATACAAAACAATGTAAACAGTAGGATTTTTGAAAGTACACTCTCAACACTGGTAAATATTGATTTACCATGATTACCATTAATTTCCATTGGGTTAGCCTAATATGTCAAATGTCATTTGACAAATGACAGACAGTAAATAAGACATAAATGACGACTTGAAAGAAGTTCCGACTATTCTTTAATAAATTTGTTGCTTACTTTATTTCACTACTTTACTCACCTTTAAACATTAACACTTTTAAACATGGTGTAAACATTGCCATTGTGATCAGTATCTTGTAACTTTATACCTTTGATATTTTCTAACAAAGTTAGCAAGAAGAACTTATCTTAAATATACTAAAACTTCAAAAGAAATATCAACTCCACCAAAGAAGACAGTATATAATCCTAATTATAAATGGATTAAAGTTACTTGAAAAGGTAAATATATCTTTATATTAACTTAAGTACAGTTAGTTAGTCCTGTTATAGAGGTTATAATGGTAATATATTTGTTGAGATATCATATTTATTTATTACTTACCTTTCTTTGCCGGATTTGTGACATTATATTAAATTATTTGTACTGTACTAATAAATAACACGTTTCGCTACACTACGGACACGCGTTACCGCGTAAACTACGGAGTACGGTCTACACACGGTGCAAACTCCAAACTCTATCTGATGAGTGCAGACAAGTCGGTGGTCACCTTGAGCACTCAATTTATAGATAAAGAAATTATTTTATCCATCTGTTTAACTTAAAGATATATTATGATCTTTTTGATTGCGTAGTTAATTAGTGGATAGTTAAGTGATTGTTTGTTTCATGACTTGTTATTTTATGAGGATAAAATGTGTTTCTGGTAGTTTATTCTTATTTTATTTTTAATCTTACTCCCTATAAATAATAGAATTACAATACAAATGTATACGTACGTGTAAACGTAAATATACGTACTGTGTTAATCATTTTACAACAAAAGAGGAATGATATTGACTATATTACTCTAGGTATAAGTATAACAAGTGAAGTCAACATTAATTGTAGGTATACAACCGCCGATGAGTCATTAACTATCTGAGTATAGGCGAACTAACACTTTATAGTTTACATTAAGTACTCTATGATGTATACTTGTGAACGAAAGTGGTTTTGTCCAGAAATACAAATATATATATATATATATATATATATAGTAATTTATATTTAAATAAATTGCTTTCTGTTGTTCACTTACGGCCCTACGACATCTCTATTTTTTTTTTTTTTGCAACACTAATATCCAATGGAGCATTAAAACAAAGCGCAGGAGATTTTTTTTCGGTTCATATTGCTACAAAATCAAAGTTAATGTAATAACACCTATAGCAACAGCAAATATAATGTTTCTTTACTTTTAATTCCTTAAAAAAAAATCAAATATAGTTTTTAATATAAATAAAATGATTTGCCATCATTTCGTTATTTTATTTCGTTTATTCATTATGTATGAATTATGTGTTTTTCGTTTATTCATTATGTATGAACATGTATATTATGTATTTTCGGTACATTTTTCTTGTGTAGATATATTTACAATTAATATATTTTAAAAAAATAATTATCAATACTTAAGAAAATATCTTTAAAAAATAATAATATAATTTTTTTTTTCACGTCTTTGTAGTTGACACGAACGTACGGTAATAAGGTTTATTTTACTTGCTTTTTTATTGATTCTTTATGACAAATATTTCTAAAATTGATACATCAACAGTCGATCCACAGAGTATAAAGTGGTCTAAGGCCATTGTCGTGAGTGGTCCTGTATTTCTTTTAGGCAAAATATTTTATAGAACCTAACGAACCTACGAATACAAAATATTTTATAGACCCTAACTTGATAATTTACAGTTTACACAATATTCTATATTGTCGACTAGATAAATTATGAACCTTTTTTATATTATTATTTTTTAGTAAATATATAGATATTGATATTCATCATGTGTTTGACTTGACTTTCAAAACAAGCCGAAGCTCGGAAAACCTAGCCTTTTTCGTCGAGAAGATCTAGTAGCAGCCTTCAACGTTTGGACCTTCAGGTCACAAACAATACTAATATCACATAATAAAACATAATATTTAACATAAAAAAATAAAATAGTTATAATAGATATATGAAAAACCAATAACTTCAAACTATCAAAATTGTTTCATGTAGCCGTTATTTCGCGACTATACATGCGTATGTGTGCGTAGTCAAGCTTTGGCAATGTAGTTATGTGATTTTTTACCCATATTTTTCGTAAACGCGACATTAATAAAATTGTTTTTAAACATATTAGCCATATTTTGCTTGTTCAATAGCAAAACATATTATATGGCAAATTGCAGATAATCTATTATAACATTAATAATAAATAACATTGTCGTTGTATGGAAAAATTCAAAAATTACACAACTGTTAAGTTAAGGATCTCACTGCCGATCCAAACAATTTTACACAACGATGTGCTACGCAAGTGCGGCTAACAAGACGACTGTGTTATACAAGTAAATATATAAAAGCATAAAAAAGTAAAAAATACAAGAAATCAACAAAGAAGTAATAACAATTGTACAACAATGAAATTAATACGAGCATTTTAAAAAGGTAGGTAAAAATGAGAACAACACTGTTTTTGACATTGAATTGAATAGTAGCGATAAGAACTAACAGAAATATGATAAAGAAACAATACCTCATTCCGACTAATACCGAACAAACACGAAGTCAACCAAAAGAAAAGTATTCTTGTCATTTATTAAACATTAAACGAATTATAATCGATAGCGATCGCTTTAAGAATTCCTATTTACGTTAACTTTAATCTCAAGCTCATACAACCTCTTACCGGCATATAATCCTAAATATGTTACTGGCAACTCCATAACTGGTCGGCTCTCCTTGATCGTTTCTCCTGTTAAAATCCTGACACAATACAGATTTGTGTCCGGTTTTTAACAGGAGAGTGGTAAAGCCGTTCGTAATTACAAACCACAATACAGTAGTAAGAATATCAAAGGTCCATACCATAATAGCTAGAAAAAATCTACGACTTCATTTCTTAATTTTGATATTTTATCGATATAACCCATATTTATACTCAATGTAATATTTTATATGATAAAATAAAATATAATAAATATTGTTAAAACTGAAGTGAGCCTTCAATAGTGCGGATCTAAAAAAAAACAATTTAAATTATGAGGCCAACTGTCAAAAGTAAGACTCAAAGTTTGGCAACACAGCTTTTAGGCTAACAAAAATTTGCTTATTTGAATTTCTAATTCCGCGCTAATAGTATTGTACTTAGTACTTACCTGTACATTATATTATAGGCCCGCGAGTCCCTCCACGGGGAGTGCAGATCTTGTACATTTGGAACTCTATATGATATATTTCTATATAAGTTATTTTCTAATATAGAAAAAATAATATAATAACACTATTGTACTGGCAATTCAAAGCGTATATACCTCATTGGGAATTTAAAAAAAACAGATTCGTCGAAGACAGACTTATTTTATTTTAAATAATACATTACATCGTATTTGTATATAATAAAAGAAAATCCAATATAAGAAATTAGTATTGGCGCGTAATTAACTTTACCAGCATAATTAACCTTAAAAGCACTATAACTCACCAGCGACTGTACTCGCTTTATTATAATATTAGTGAGTTCAAGGTATTTATAGATTAAAAAAAATATTGACTAAAATATTACTTTTTTGACTGGGTCTGCACTTGGAGCACTGTATTTTTAAATTTTGATAATATGACTCACAGAGCGAATAGTTTAAAATATTTAATAATGAGTTATTTTCCCATACAGTTCCATTTTATAAAAATTAACGGTCAACCCCCCATGCGTAGAGCTAGAGCGTTTACACGCGTCCGATCTCAGTCCGAGAAATGACCGGTCCAAGTGTCCCTGTGAAATAGTAGGTTCTATAAACGCTCACGCCCTAATTATGCGTGTCATACTTTGTTTATTTCGTTTTTTTTTTTAAGGAAACGCTTTATATTTTTCTAGGATAAAAAAAAATCCACTCATTGCCACGCCTATCCTGAAAATCTTTCATAGTTGTAAATAATAATATTTATATTCTAATATACATTCATCTTTAAGATAAAAGCAAGTTCAGACAATTGTTTCTAAACATAGCTGTAACCTATTTTCTATTATAACCGTTGTCAGATAGCCATCGACAAGAGAGATGCTTCACCTGTTGTCTGATAGTGTTCGAGAATTAACATTCGTTTTCATTCATACATGACATATTAAGAAATTAGCATTTGCCACGTCAGCATTATAATTAACTAACTAGCTGTTGCCCGAGGCTTTGTACGATAATACCACTAATATGAGTTTTGATAGTACTTAACGTTGATAGTTTTCGAGCAGTAACGAAATGAACTCTTGATTGTGATTGGTTTACTATCAACCACAAGCAAATCCCAACCAAGAACTCGTTTTGTGGCTGGTCGAAAACTAACATAACTCTTACCTACTAGCTGAAGGCTATCCATAGAACTCCCCCGGTAACTCTGTAACAGCCAGCAGGGCTGACAGCATAGACATTACAAAAAAAAAATCCGCAGAAACTATCCTATTAATTTGCATATTTGGTCACCGAGAAAAGTTAACTTATATTAAGCAGAATATGTAATCTAAATATCAATCCTGTTTTAGTTTCGTTTTAGTTTACAAGACACTAGATATTTTTAATGAAATTCCTATTCCATGTAAAAAAAACTCGATAGCATAGTAGATGCTATTTAAGTTTTTTTTTAACAAGCCATAATTTATCATTTATATTCCAGTAGACAAATAATTACAAATGCGCTATATTTTTTTTGTATTCATGCACTTGCTTGTATATCCTTGCTATAAAATGGTTTGTTTATGAAAATACGTAGGTAGTTCAGAAATGCGCATTTGTCTTTGAGCACGCGTATTTATATATCTTACTAGCTTGTCATTATAAGACTGACGTATCATTGTAATTATTGATAGAAACAGGAAGCCAACTTCGAGTATTATATTTATGAACTGATGAGTCGGCGTCGCGAGTCCGCCACGCTCAGAGCTCATGATTAAGAACCCCGTATGGGTTCGAAACTAGTTGGGCACATTCCGATTTAATTTCTACGTGAATACAGCCGGGTAAATATAAATGTAATAGTCATGGTTCACGAAAGTATAAATATAAAAACTTCGAGTATAAATAAAACGGGCTGGACCGATCTTGATGATCATTAGTATTAAGAAAATTATTAATTATGCAAAAGATATATGTATATATAACTAAATATTAATCATACCATAATAATTAATTAATAATTATTATCCTATTTCAGTTAAATTTACTCGGTTTTCCGTTTCCATCAATAATTACATAATTAAAATTTTAAATATTATAAATGATAATTTTGAATCAATAAGTAATCGTTCTCCAAAAAATATGTACAGACAAAAACAAATATATAGACTACTACATATGTAGTGTAATAATATTTTTTATATATAATTATTCGATAAAAAAACAAGTCATTATAAAAAATAATACAATAACGCATGAATAAAATATCCATTGTACCTCCGTCTTAGTATTGAGAGTGTTTGTTTGACATTCTGAACAGTTTGAATAATAACGTTTTACTATTTTCCATGACCCTGGGTAACGATTACTATTATGCGGTAGATCGTACGTTTGTGGTCACATCTACTATAAAAAAGGTTTTATTATATTCATAAAACGTCACCTAACTTTTTCATAAGACCCGACAGATATTACTTAAATAGTAAGTTATTAAAATCTGTATTAGTGAACCGAAACGACTCCTCAAAATATGCATACGTCATAAGATTACCACAGAAACTAAAAAAACTTTTTTGCTCAATTCCTATATTTAAAAATGTTTATGACGTCAGATTTTGACATATAAAAACTATTTTAAAGTTTTTATCTCGTTTTATTTCCAAATATATAGATAAGTAACCTATATAATACATAATATTGATAAAAATCATGCTGAGTAATCATTAATTAAGATAGTAAAAAATAAGCCGACTGCGATACCTTGTCAAACTGACGAAATTTGGTTGCTTTAAAGTCAAATTAAATACTTCGATGGAAATTTAGTATTTGGATAGATAAGGATACTAATTTAAATGTAAATATATGATATGATACTTATAAATGGAATGTAAATAAAATGTAGGCTTACACTGAATTTTGATGAGATGAAAAACAGAAAAAAAGCTATTTTACTCGGAAGTTAGGTTATGTAATATTTAATAGCAGGAACCTTTCTATGTTATGTTTAATTCTTTCTATAGGAGGTCTAGCATTTGATGTTTCTTTATTTAAAGTTTAATTTATTTCCCACTTGATTTTTAATTATTAAATTGGAAAAGATATCCGCACTAGCGTAGACCTACTTTCATTGCAAAATCAACATATTTTCTTATCATATATATTTCATTTATTCTATGCAATAAATTTCATTTAATTATTAATTTATTATTTATTACAGCAATAAATTTCAATAAGTAATTAATAAAATAATATTTTTCTATCCTATTTATACATACCAATATAATTCCATCTTATTCTAACATTTTAAAAATCAATTATTTTGTTTTAGCCTTTTAGAATTTTTAGTTTTGTTTATTTTTAGTTTTTTAGTTACCGCCTTAACCTGTTTTCTTGTTATTTGTAAAGGCTCCTTATATATTTTTAGTAAAATATTTTTGTGTTTGGTCCCTATGAGCGGCGGAATATCGTGTATATGTGCAAAAAATGAAAAACACAATCTCTATTCTCTATTCATTAGGTGGCGACAAGGTTAAGAAAATAAAATCATTTGTGGAGCTGTAACAGCGAGTAAATTATAAAAAGTGTATATATTATCTGCAGAATATGCAATAATAAAAATATTTACTATTATTATATTGTATATTTTAATACTTAGTCTTGCAAGGTCGCTGTTCCCGCCACTGACACGCCATGAGTGCATACCGGCCATTTTAATCTCAAGCTAACGAACATTAAATAAGTATTTTAAACTCGACTCTTGAAATTAGGCATATTTATTAACGACTGCCTTATCTCAAACTAACATCGCAGTATCTAATAAGAATAACTTTTTCATAAAAACTATAATGTTCACAGATTAAATGATGAATACAGAATTGGTTAAGTTGTTGAAAGAATTCGGCGTAGGTCGTCGGAAGATAGATGATATTCTATTTGTTACTGACAAACCTCCGATGAGACTTGGTGTTTACGACGTGGACGAAGAAGAATTATGTCATTCAGTGTATGTGTATTGAAATAGAATTTAGTGTATTTTTTTATTTCCTTACAATTTTTCACCTTGTAAAATTCCAACATTCGAAAATACATTTCCTTTTTTAGTATTCAAACATCGTGCAACATCCCAGGTTGTAAGTTTTCAACTGACTCGCTACTGGACTTCGAGAATCACTACAATGCAACACATAGATATTCGTGCAGCCTGTGTAAGAAGGTCCTACCATCACCACATCTTCTGGATTTGCATGTTCAAGAAAAACATGACTCATTCTTTGCCGTTATGGCATTAAAAAAACCGTCGGTGAGTAAGTTACACCAATTCAGTTTGCAATAATGTTGATTATCAAAACTAAGATAAATCTTATTATTTTCAGTATTGCTGTTACATAGAAGATTGTACAGAAAAATTTATTAACCCAGATGAAAGACTAAACCATTGTATAAAAATACACAAACTACCTAAAGATTTCCGTTTCAATCAGAAGCCTAAAGTCAAAAATAAAAAAATATACACCCCAATGGCCAAAGACAACGAAAATTTAAATCAGACAAAAAAGAAATTTTCGTTCAATAACAGCAAACAGAAGGGTTTTATAAAATATACAGGGAATAAATTTACTAAAGAGGTTCAAAATTCAACAGCCTCTGTCAATATGGATGAAATTATGGCAGACCTTAAAGAAAGTCTACCACCTCCATAGAATATATTATATCTAAGAAATAAGGACTTAACATATTTGCTTTAATTCAAAACAATGAGAGTAATAAACAAATAATTGATTATTTTATTAAGCTTGCAGTTTTATTCTTAAATCATCATAATTTGAAAATCAAGCAAAACGCTGACTTTTGAATGATGTCATAAAATATGGTGTACAATGTGGGTTGAAATAATACTAAAATATAGATAATTATGTATTTTCAAATCTTTTTCCATTGAGGACAATAGGGACTTTGAATAAATTTAGAAAAAAAAATTCAACAACACAAAACTGGACATCTCCCCATCAATCTGCCAATTAAACTTCCGCGTCACTAACTGCATTATTGAATCTAGCATTCTATATATAACCATCATATTATTAGGTCGGGCAACACCTATAAGGGTTTTTCCAAAAACCCCAACAGACATTAGGTATTTTAGTAATATGGATGCTTCTTTATTTTGAAATGATACAACTCATAAATAGTATATCAACAATCATAAGATAAATTACATATATTCCCAAACATTAAACAAAACAGTAATTATTTTAATCAATAACCAAGAGATTGAATAAATTAAACTTTATTACACTTTCAATTCTTTACTTACAATACATCCGAAATAAAATAACACATCTACATACAACACATTTTATCTTCACTTTGCTTTACCCTGAGCTGCCACTGCAGCCATAGCTTTCTTAACAGTTTCTTCATCTCCAAGGAAGACCATAGAGTCAACTGGTTTCATGTTCTCATCCAACTCATAAACAAATGGAATACCAGTGGGCAGATTTAGTTCCATTATGGCAGCATCAGATAATCCTGTAAAAGTATTGTACTTTACTATCTATTTATACAGAACAAATAATAACTGAATGTTATATTAAATATCTACAATATTTACCATCTAAATGCTTAACAATGCCTCTTAAACTGTTTCCATGAGCAGCAATAATTATCTTTTTTCCTTCTTTGATCTGGAAATTAAACAATATTAAAATCCAGAAACAGATTACAAATTATTATTTTTTAATTCTATATACCTGAGGCACAATCACATTGTTCCAATATGGTAATGTCCTTTCAATGGTAAGTTTCAAGCTCTCAAACATAGGAAATTCTTCAGGCTTTGGGTCACCAGCATAGCGGGGATCATTAACAATTGTGTCATAGTATGCATGTCCTTTCTCCATAGCTGGTGGTGGAATGTCGAAGCTTCGGCGCCAAATTTGAACCTGGCAAAATAAGTATTCATAATTTTTTTATTCAATTTATTTCCTTCTAAGAATAAATCCAAAATTATACCTGGGCTTCACCATATTTAGCTGCAGTCTCAGCTTTGTTCAAACCTGTAAGACCACCATAATGTCTCTCGTTCAAGCGCCAAGTCTTGTTGATCGGTATATTTGTTTGGTTTAATTCTTGAAGGGCAGAGTTCAATGTAATTTGAGCCCGCTTAAGAACTGAAGTGTGGGCTACATCGAACTGATATCCTTCGGCCTTGAGAGCCTTACCAGCTGCAACAGCTTCTTCACGTCCTGTAATTTTTATTAACATCGTTAAATGACATTTTGTTTGTTATAATCCCAGTCTGTTGTAATATAAGTTTAAAATTACCCTTGTCACTTAGATCAGCGTCGTACCAGCCACAGAAGAGGTTTTTCTGATTCCATTCACTTTCACCATGACGGATCATAACAATTTTATATTTTGCTGGCATTTTGGAGTATAGTTTTTGTGCCGGCGTAATATGATAAATTCGACCTTTCGTTCTTTTAGTTTGACATTAATAACCTCTGCGACCTTCAGTAAATAGAACTGTCATTTGCTCAATACCTTCCAATCACCTATGTATAGTCTGTACACAGTTGACTATAATTAAACTTATATAAATATATATAATATCGTACCGTGAACACTATAGTTCCAAAAGCATTCAAAACGTCGGGTCAACCGTTAAATTTAAAAAAATATAATGTACAATATAAATTCAACTACAGGCGACTTAGATCCGTAAAAATAGTTTTATTTAAATGTGTACTCGCGAGTCTAAAATACTATATATTTTTGTTTTTTATATATAGATAGAACATCCACACATAATATAAGACTTCTCTTGACTGACTTATTAATCAACGCAGGGTCTATATTATACAGTTTAGGATACAAACTTATTAATCTTATTATATTTTGGTTCCTTCTACGAAGTTTGAGGCAGGAACAAAATCAGGGTGGGTAAGCTAGTAATCGCTAAAAATCAAAATATTTAATGTAAATTCCTGAGTCAGTAAATTGTTCAATTTCTTTGTTTTATTGAATTACTAAAATATGATATTCAAGAAAAATGTGTTGTATATATAATAAAAATATAACATATACAATAAAAATATGTTTAAAGGTATGAAACACCTTTATTAATCATGCTGTGAATTGTCTCACTTACGGAGACAGAAATTTGTAGAAGTTACTCAAAAGCATTTTCTGTCATCGAAAATTTATATGAAGTAAAGTATTCATGATTAGTATAATATAATTTATGGAACACAGAATACATTATAAAAAAATGAACTTTGGTTCCAGAACAAAACAGTCAAAACTCAAATGTCAAATTTTGTAATTTGAAAGGCTATATTGTTCAATTATTCATACTTCATTCAGTTCATAGTTTATTGTTTATAATCTGTGGGCCATATTTCAGTTGTTTTGTTGTGCAGGGTTTATATTTTTCTATTTTTTTATTTGAGGAAGTCTCTGTTAAACAATACTCAGTACTAAATACCACAGAGTACTGTAAAGTAACTACATGTTTAAGGTTACAAGCCGTATACATAGTTACACCTATCTTGAAAAAATACACAACTATTTTTTTTCATAAATAAATGAATATAATGAACAAAGTACTTAGGTATTAAGTAGTACTGTATAAAAAAATACTAAAATGGTGAACAGAAAAAAGGCAACTACGAAAGCTAAAAATACTCAACAAAAAACAACAGGACGTCAAAAAAAAGATAAACCCGTCTTAAAAACTCCAACCGTCCTCAAAGTTAAAATCCCACTTGCAAAAACTACAAGTAAATAAAATGTATATAGTCATTATAAACCTTGTTCAAATAAAGCATTCGTTGCTAATTGCATTTTATTTTATAGGCGTTGATGTCGAAAATCAACAGGCGAATGAAATAAAATTCAACAAAAATAACATTAAAATTATGCTGGCAAATGAAGGTATGACCTAACAAAATTACCTGCTTTAAGGTCCAATGAAGTTACATTACTTTATTGAACTTAAAATATTTGTTCCAGTATGTTAAGGAATTGTTTTTTTTATATATTTTATTTCAGTAATAAGGGCACAATTTCCTAAGAAGTTGAAGGAGCCAATAACAGAAATCCGAAATGGTAAACCTATAAAAAGAACAGTAAATAGAAGAAAAATTTTGAATCGCAAATGTGTACTAAGAAATAGCAACACAGTTTTAGAAGAAAAGACAGAAGAGTGTACAGCCAGAGAACCAGTTAAGAGGAGAAATTGTAAAATATTAGCAAAACAAATAAATGCAAAGCTTATGGACAATTTACCTGAGGATCCTGGACATAATCCTGGTTTGTATATTTCTTATTTTTAATATACTTTTTAGTAATATATAAAATGGTGATATCAAAACAATGCTGATGATTATGAATAATATGTTTTAAGTTAGTGCTGATGATGATGAATGATATGTTTTAAGTTAGTGGTGATGATGATGAATGATATGTTTTAAGTTAGTACTACACTTTATAAAAACTACAAGTGTCCTCTTCTAAGACAATGATGTATTTTTATATCCTTGTAATATAATCAGAACAAGTGACTCTAAATCTAACTTATTTGTGAAAATGTACAATTTATTTTTGGTTTATTCAAAAAATATATTTACTTTAAAATTTAAAAAATTTTAAATATGATTTTTTTATTGAATGTTAAGATTAAAAAATATCAATTTTTAGCAATTCAAAAAGTTATTGCCTTCACTAGTAACACTAGATACATATATCATTGGTTTTTTATAAATTAATATAAATAGTCAAAATTATAGTACCTTGGCAGTGATTCGGTAATGCTCAGAGCCTTTCATATTGTAAATGTTTGGAGTATTTATAACACTTTATTGAACACAAAATATGAAATTTAAAAAAAGTAGAACAAAAAATTAAAGGTAGTTTACAAATTTGGTACAAAGGCACCCTTATCACCAAAAGTGATCTCTTACAGGCAACCCATAAATTAAAGGACAATTTCATTAAAGTACAGGCAGTACTTAATTGATTTTTGAGATTGAGATTGAATTGATTGAGATGGTGCATTAAATAATTAAATAAAATAAAGTACATACATACATAATGATATGGAGTACCGTTATTGTATTAGCAAAAACATTAACATTCATCTTTGAATATTTTTAAATTCTTAACAAGTAATATTGAGTTTTTAAAACTTAAATATGTGAAAAAAGTGTTACACAGTTTAAAAATATTATTTTAATTTTAACTTTTTTATTGTGAAAACTAAATGCTAACGTTCTTATTTATTCATTGCATTATTATTATTGTATTTATTTATTGCATACTGACATATTTATACATATAGCGAAATCATTAAAAAATCAATAACCTTGATAGCATAATTTTGTTCTTCATTTTGATTTATCACAGCAGATATTTGTGCTCTGTGCGAGTTGTACTTGCAAGTGGTGTTTGTTGGTTTGGTGTTAAGTAAACTGGTTTGATGTTAGGTTTCTGGTACATCCTTATATTACATCTCATTGCCTTAGCAATACCACAGTTACTTCCTGTATTTTTTTAATAATATAAAATGAAAAAAAACTAACAGGTGGACAGTTTGATGATTTTTTCATTTTATAATATTTATAAAATAGTTTAACATGGCTAACATATTATAAGACAAATTTAAATATTCCTTCATACAGTTTTTGTATCACTGCATAAATTTCTCTGTTATCACATCACAATCTTTCATAATTCATAATAAACAGACTATCAAAGTTGCACCCATGACAGACTACATTGATAAGTTGAAATCTAAAGTCAGGATAATAGCAGAAGAGACTTTTGATGTTAAATATTGCATTGTTTCAATATTACTTTTATTTATTCCCACTGAAAATCTTAAACAATAACGTTTCAGACATTGCCATGGTAAAGTTTTTATGCATTTTATGGTTTACATTAGTAATCAAAAGTGTTTTCTCTTTAGTGAGGTTCTTGATCTTGATTAGAAAGATTAAATGTCATGTCAAGAATGCGTTTAATTGAATTCACACCTATACTTATACAATAAAATTCATGATTAGTAAAATAAAAGATTAGTGTCTTTGGGATTGTTTTTTTTATAGCCCAGTTTATGAGAAATATAGGCTTTAATATAACATTACACTACTCTTAAAATGTTTGGGTCTTAAGAAATATTGCCCTAACCACTTACCTATTCTGGTAATAAAGCAGTATGAAGTAAGATACCTTATGATTATTCGAATTTTAGGCCATCAGTACAATTTTTTTCGCATGTTTGCTTGTACTTTCAATAATGTTTAATCAAAATTAAAATCCTATAGATATGTTACATTAGTACAGTTATGGGTTGGCTTTGGAATATTCGTTGTCGGAAACTTCAAAAGTTTTTAAAACAAAAACATGATTTATTGATTTTAATTTATTTTTAACTCTTTGTTTAGTTCTGATAAGTATAACAACAATATACTTTTAATTTTAGTTGTTTCGCCAAAGCCAGTTAAAAAAGAATCTCCAAAACCTGTTAAGCTTAGAAGAAAAGCTTGTGTGCAAGGTGTTACCGCATCACCTGAAGGTAATTATTAGTTGCAAAAAATGTTTCATGAATATATCAGTTCTATATATACATATATATATATATATATATATATTTCAGAGAATGTAAGTCCTGATGATAAAGATCTGCAAACAAAACCAAAAACTGTTCCAAAACGTAAGTTATCGGTAAAATCGAAACCTGGACGGTTAACTAGGAAAAGAAAAGCCAATGGTGCCACCAAAGATGTTAAAGAGGAGATCTTAACAAAAGATGTACTTAAAGAAGAAACAGAAATATCTAGTGTTGTGCCAAAAGATCGATTGAATTCAAGAAGTTCAAGCATATCAGAGTTGTCATGGACTAAAGACATTTCTAGTTCCAGTGCAACCCTTGTGACTGTTTCATCTCATGACTTTTTTCGTATTGATAAAAAACTTCCTTTAGTAATGCTAAATAATGTGGACTGTAAGCTCAAATTTAGTGACCAAAAGTGTATAAGTGTTAGTGATAGTGTCTGTGCTGAAAATAAATCACAAAATAATTGTGAGAATGATATAAATATCCCCTATCCTTCATTAAACCTTAGTACCACGTCTTGTGATTCATGTTCGCAGAGTGTTCAGTCTACCAAAAATGTAGTGTTAAACAAATTAGGTGAAACTTTGAACAAATTATCATCGAAATTAAAGAATTTCGATCTAGAAGTTATCAATTGGATAGGTTGTACAAACGAAAAGACAAACAATAATATTGATATTTTAAACGATAAAATGATTCAAGGTGGATTTTTGAAAGAAGAGAGAGATGTTATTGTTACATGTAAAGAAATTAATCGGATCTTATCCAACGATGCTGACTTTGACACTCAAACAAATATTCCTGTAACTAATGAAGTTGAATTTAACAATATCAAGATATCCAATGACTCAGTCTTAAATAAAGATTTCCAAAATGATGATGATAAAAAAGTTATTTCAACAAAAACGAATACAGATTTCAATAATCCTATGAGCAAACAAAACACACCGTTAGAGGACAATGATGATGACGATGCCTTATCATTGTTCGCGGAGAGCATCACAGGAATTGTTTCTTCTAGAAGGAACAGTTCCGTTGCTGGTACTTCAGATTTACCTGAAGTTGAAGAGTACGTACCAGAACCTGTAAAAAAAAATACTTTCAAATCGCTTGAAACTACATATAAACCGTCAAAAATAGCTTTAAAGGATAGATCAGAGCTTGCGGACAGTAATATAACGACAGCTAATTTCTGTGAAAAACAAAATGCAGATTCGACATCTATTTATAAGGAAAACGAAAGCACCGTTTATAATAATTTGATTTACGAAGATAGAATTGGCTGTTTTTCTAAGAACGTCCCCCACAATAACAGTAATAGCATACAAAGAAATACTTCCTCACCAAGATTAATGGCGTCGATACATAAACCGAAGCAAGGGATACACAGCTACGTATTTAAAGGAGTTTGTTTTTTTTATCTCATATCTAGTTGTAAGAAGACTATATGTAACTTTCCTCATAGTTTCATGAAAATTGAAGATGTTAAAAATAAATTCGCTCTGATAAGTGAGCATGAGTTCATAGAAGAATACATGATGGTTCGTACATGGCCACAGCTCAGACGAATGTACGGGAAATGCTTCGTGGAGGAATGTATAAAACGGGAATTATCAAGATTCGTCGTTGAAATGGCTATAGATTTCATCATGAAAGCCAAAGAGACATCAAGAGATGATAATATTTTAAAAATAGACATTGTAGAAAATACTCTGTTGTACTTAAATAACGTGGATTTAAATACTTGTTCAGATTTACTAAGTTACAAGGTTCAAAATTTTACGAGAGTACTGTTGTGTGACTTTTTCATGAACACTATTGCGGAGTCCCAAAATTTTTCTCAGTTCAAAACTGTTTTTATCAATCTAACGGAATTTATGTGTAACATTCAACGGACATTTGACATAAACGCGGCTACACTTATTCTGGAACGCGTCAGCATTTTACCTTACGACGAGGGGTTAGCTCGAGCCTTAATAAAAATATTAAAAAACACGGATAATGCAATATTGTCGAATTCCATGATTGGTAATTTGGAGATGCAGCTTATATCTTCAAATCTTGGTCTATATGATGAGCTCATGGGTCTTCACGAAAGAATAAACACAAATCATGCCGTCCTATCCAATTGTTATGACAAAATGCCTAATGAGGGCACAAGCTCTGTCAAAATTAACAATAACCTGGTGACAAATAATGACATAAGATATTCACCAGATACAACAAATTTTGATAATGTGGTACGTTTTCCTTATTATTTATTTTGAAGTCATTTTAAATATATAACATAAAGAAATTATTTTTTATTTTATTTCAGAACAAAACTGTGGAGCCAATAATAACGAGGACGATAGATCTAAAAAAAATACAACCTTACCGAAACAATAACATTCCCAAATCTAATATGGAAGGTTCCAAAAGTAAATATAATAATTGGACAAATAGGACAATTTTTGACAATATCAGAAACAAACAACTTGGTCAATCCATGAAGCCTCCAAAACGGCCCGGCTTTAAACAAAAATCCAATCAGAACTTGGAAACCCGGCCTAGTGTAAGAATAATAAATATTATATTATATGCAAATAATTTTATATTTAATAAGAAAGTAATATAACACGATAGTTCAGTCGATGCTGAGGAAAGTTCCACAGGTTCGAGCCCTGCTAGTGTATATTTCTTTATTATATATTTATTCATATTTTACATAACTCTGTTTCAGAAATATCAACGACGGGGTGGGCCAAGTTATTCGCAAGGTTTCATATAAGTTTTGATTTTGTACAGTTTAATTTTATGTTTAACTTGAATTTGTTGACTAGTGGTAACTGAAATAAAACTATAAACTGTTGTAAATTTTGTAGTTTTAATGTTAAATGTTATTTTATTTAACATTAACATCAAAGAGCGTAAATGTAAATAAGGCTTGTTACTAATTAGCTTTTAAAGTAACATTTATCTAATAAGTATAAGTCTTGTTGTTTTATACTTCGACAGTGGTTATAAAATATATTTGTAAAAAGTAATTTTTATAACATAAAAAGTTATGTAATTTATAAGTAGAGCAGAAAATGAATATTTTTACAATAGCAACAAAAGCCAATAAGTAATAAATATTTAGATTTAAAGGTTAACATTGTATTTTTTTTTTTTAATAATCTTGTTCGGCAACAATGTTAACACATACTAAATGAGTATTTTTATAACCCTTCACGCTCTTAATATTGTGATAAATAAAAAAGTATGTTTTTTTTATGTGATTAAATTTGCAAATATTCTCGTTTTTGTTTTTTTATTAAGACTTTCGTTGTTTTTAACTACTTGGCTACTAAAAGAAAAATAAAATATATGATTAAAGTTTTGTGTTTCAGTTCTTTCCAATTTCTTCCAAAAAATTACATGTATTTAATACATGTAATTTTTTACCACCACAACTTTATTTGATTATTTATTTAACAAAAATATATATCTGCGTATTTTAGTTTTTTTTAAAGTGGTTTTTATGTTATACGGTATGAAAGAGAATTTTAACAGCAGCTGCACTACACCTGCGTATTTTTTTTGTTCAACGTGACGGCTCGTACGAGTAAGTTATGAAAATAAAATCCATACACGAGTGCGCAATTACGCAACTGTTGTGTTTTGTTGTCTAGACTCCACTGCGTCAACATACAAACTTGTATGACTTAACGTGCGGCATATAAATAATTATTTTATTAATGTTATAACTAATAACAATATTAATTAAAATGTCTTGGATATTTAGTTCAAATGTTTTCTATTATTTGAGTCTAAATATCTGTAGATTTTAAAATGAGTCTAAACACGGTTAATCTCAATAGACTAATCTAGATGGCTACTAAATCAAAAGATATGTAATGATGATTTATCGATTTAACGGCAAGACTGTTTACTACGCTACGTGTTTTATTGATTTTTGTGAAGTCGTCTGTTTTTGTGAGCTTCCGTTGCACTTGAACAATGAAAGTAATTTGAACTAAGTTATTTTTAATGTTATATAATAAGAAACACATTCTACGAAAGGAAAATAAATCGGATTAATTTGTAAAAAAGTTTATTAAATATAAATAGCATTATACAAAACACTAAGCATAGCCGCAGATCTAGAGATATAAATTAAACAATATTTTCGATCCCATTTTTTTACCTTGATGGTTTCACACTTAATTATTTTATAGCAGCCATATTTCTAATGATGTCATTATGACATGTATCATCTTGAGAGTAATTAAAGTAGGATTTGGATTTTAGATTATTTTAAACATTCCTATAACTTTTATTGTATAAAATTATAATTAATAAAAATAATACCCAATGGTAGACATTCAGTCTTACAATTCATATTAACATTAATTTAAAGAACCTTAAAATCTACAAAAATATATTAATACAAGAAAATGGTATTTACTTGAAATAATGTTTTAGTACTTTGAGATGCTACAAGTGTATCTTTAACTGTTAATTTTCAGGACATTGAAAACTTGGCTGGTTTGGAAATTCCTTACTGGCAACATTACATGATGACAAAGTATAAATACATACAAAAAATTAATTTCAGCTAATAAAATCAGTCTCAGCTTACATATAGCAGAAGTATAAATATTGTCATGAGCATAAAAATCTATAGTATACTATTTATATTAGGAAAAGCACATACAATATTTTGGCTTATATAATACTGGATATGATATCGTAATACAATTACGAAATTATGAGGCATTATAAAATACTAATAAACCTAATTTAATAGGCTAAAATACTGAGCTTAAATAAATTAGGATTATTTCGAGACTCAAAAGACAATATGAAGTTGTATACATAAATAATAATCTTCATATACAACTTATTATTTCCAAGTATATTTAAGTCCAAGCCAGCATAGCACCATATAACATTTAAAAGTATTGTTGGCCGTAGCTAGTTATATTGAATAGTAAAAATTGTTGCCAAACATTTATAATAATATGTACTTATAAGTTAAATAGTGTAATAAATAATAGCTTGTTAATGTTGCCCATACCACACTTGCTTTTATCTTAATTATTAAATTTATATATCCATGGATGAAACTAAGTGAGTACCCAGCCTACTATTTCCATTAAAAAAATGTGTCAATCTATTTATTCATTGCCACAAGAAATTAGTTTAAAACAATACATACAAGCACAGAGATCTCTGATATTGGTTGGATGTTTGTAAATTTGTACAGGTACAATATAATATATTTTACTAATTAAGCAAAATCTTTCTTTGGACACAATTAGTTACATAATAAATTTATTGAATGTTAACGAGGACTGTAAAATAAAATTTCAGTTCAATACATTGTCTAAGTTATAATGTAAACTCCTTAAAATAAGCCTCTGTATGAAATATATTGATGATATTCAAGTACCAATCAATGAGTCAGTCAATTCCACCAGGTTACATACATTTTTCAATAACAGAAGAGGACACTTGGTGAATGGTGTGCACAAAAGATTTGCTTCAATGTTAAAAGGTATTTCAGTTTACATTGTATTTATAAAATATAATACTTCATATAAAAGCTACGGCCCTTTCTAACTAAGGAAAGCGGTGGGTTACTTCATTTATAATGTGTGAGTATTCCTTAATGAAAAAGTGCCCGGGGGCGCTTTTTGGCTAAGATATGCCATGAGTGTGTCACCCCTTTGCGCCTCTTTGGTGATAATCTAGAATTTTGGAAAAAAGTTTAAGACTATCTTTAGGACACTTACATACATATATATATATAAAAAGAGAAAGTGAAAATTCAAGGGCACATTTTATAAACTGAGAATCAAAGCCTTAATAGGAATAAATAAATATTTAAAAGTTTTTAAACAACATTACCCATGTTCAGGAGTATCAGGCATGTAAGGCGACATTCTGAAGTCACGACTGTGGGGTGTCTCAATGCCAAAAGGACTATACAGCTTGGTGGGGCTGCGGCCTAACAGCTGAGGGTGATGAGATATTTTAAATTGGTCACAGTATTCATTTATTGAAGACGTAAAAAGAAACAATATTTAAATATTATTTATTACTTTCCTATTATTTAATTAAAGTTTTCAAATCATCTATATAGCCCTACATTTTCTTGAAGTATTATTAAAATTTGATTTAAAATGAAAAAACGTGAAAATATACCTGCTTTTTTTTTACGACTGGCGTGGTTGGCACCCGACAAGGAGATCCGGCTTCTGTGAGGCGATGTCTTCTTCGACCACCGAGTCTGAAATGCTATTTAAAATATTGAATTTAGGAATTATTTCAATATGCTTGGCTTTATATATGTTGGTATTGTTATCTTAATATATAAACTCGAGAACTTTAGTCATACACATTTTAATCCAAATATTGATGACTTTAGGCCTATAAACTATCCCGTGTTAAATAAGGATAATTTACAAGGTTAATTATTATTATATCTGAAACAAACAATGACTAGTCCAAATGTTAACCACTGTAATAATAGTACCTGCGACAAATTGCCGAAAGTGTTTCTGACGCTCTTGAAAGTTCTGGTGATTTTTTCCGCCCCCGATTGCAGGGCGCGGCGGGAATTAGCAAATGATTTACCCTTAAATAGGTTTCTATTATAGCATCCCTCTATATTTCTCAAACTATCTCGTGTAGGAGAATCGATACCAGAATCGTTTACAAAGGGGTCTTTCATTTTAAAGAATCTTGCACGCACTATGAATATACTAACTACAATTTATACCTAATAACAATGTCTTCGGTTTTCTGTAGAAAAAAATTACGTTTTAATTCATTATTTGAAATAATTCATTAAGTCAATGAAGTTGACGCTCGGCAGTTCGCGTTTTCGTTTTTCCGTTTTCGGTCGTTATTTTTTTTTGTCATTATTGTTCACTAGCACAGAGTACAATAAATTCACTGGTGTTGCTATTTGGGAAAAAAGTTTTCACAGTGAAAATACTTAATTTAACTTATTATTTTGTCAAATGTTTTGAAAAAATACCAACACGAAATTAATGTTAAATTCGACTTTATATGAAGGTTATTTTATATCTTGTATTTACATTTATAACAAAACATATTTTTATAAAGTTATGAAACAAACCAAGTTAACTAACACGAACTGAATTCTCTTCATGGATCCATTCATTTTCCATTTTAATGTAGTATTATATTATTTATATAGTATTTTTTAATGTCACAATCTGATATTCGTGCGCTAGTTGACCTAGCGCGTTTTAAATAAGATATTGAAATAGGCCCATTAAATGTATAATATGATTAGTTTCTTTCGTTTCCTAGTAATTGTCATACATTTGACTTCGTTAATTGAGCAATCATTAAAATATTATTCTATTTTTATGAATTGTTAAGTTTCCTACTTGAAGAAATTAAAATTATTCATGTTGAAATGCTGTTAAAATATATTAATAAATTTTTCTTTTATGGACTAAAATAATTATTATCCACATGCATGTTAAATGCCAAATAAGTAAGTCCGTGGATTTTATAGGGACAGTATGCTCAAGTCATTAGTAATTGTTTATAGAAACTCCAGCAAGCACAATGTCATAGACTTAATATTTCAGAAGGAAACTCAAAGATACTGATGTCCTGTTAGTTAGAAAGTTCTTACTCAGAATTTTTAATAGCTATGAGAAAAAAGATTTTAATAAAAAAAAAGATGTTTTGTAACAATAATAGTTATATAATAATTATATTATTTACAGAAAAGCATCTCATAATTCTGAAATAAATGTAAACAGTAATTTCTACATTTATTAACTAACAATAAACTAATATAACAATAATTTAATATAAAACTAGCGCTGGTGCATGTAATAGTCTATTACAGTTGAAAATGCGGCAAAACCTGCAGCACCAAACACACCAGCTCTTAAACCACCTGAAGAGAGAAACACAACATCAAATTATATGAAGACTTGGTGTTTTTAGACAATTGTCATTCTTACAACCAGGTTGATATATAACTAAAGATTGGTAGTTTTCTTTTAAGCTTGTTAAATTGTGAAGAAATTTTGTTACATATCATTATTTATATGAATCATGACATATTTTTTTTTATGTTGCTAAAGTATTGAGGGATATTTATTACACAAAGAGTTACCTCTTAACCCAATAAGTCCTCCAGTAACCCCACCCGCATAAGTGCCATTCTTCCAGTCTGACTTTCCCCTTGCACTCTCTATGCAGCATTCAATTCCAGAAAATACAGCACCAAGTATTGCAAAGTTTTTGGCATAGCTTAACATTGAGTTCTTCATCTCTCGTAAGATCTCTCTAGCTGTTTGATTCTGCTGTGCCATGGGGTCAGTCATGTTGGGCATGAGTGATGATGTGAAAAGGCCCACCGCAGCGCCCAGGCCATAACCTGGTGAGAGTATAAGTTAGTGTATTGTTTAAATTATATTACATAAAATATCTAGTTATCCTTGGAAATATTTGGGTTCCTGTTCATTTGACAGCCATTCTTACCTGCAATAGCTAGTATTAATGTGTTTGTAATACTGCTTGTATTACAAGCAGCATTTTTTAAAATATGTTAGTATAAAAAATATTTTGCGATATACGAATTAGAAAAAGTATACACAATAATTAGTTTTAGAACATACCTATAATACAACTGGTGACAGATTTAAATGGGCAACTCTCAATTGTAGATTCAATCATCTTTTCTTCATTTGTTTTTATAATCACAGGACCCAATACTCTAGGGATAATTATATTTTCACGATATCGGTATATGTTACCGACTAAGTATTTTGCAAGAGAATCGAAATCATTTTTTTCTGAGAACTTAACTAAATCCGGATCAACGGGCAGTTTTTTATATTCAGTCATTATATTTTCACAAGTTTCTTATTCATATACGATCGGATAGTAGTTATATTTTCTTTTATTTTTAAATAACTTTAACGAAATTGCATAAAATCATAACCTCATTATGTTTTTCTTTCAAGATGACATTGACAAGCCACATTTGACATTTGTAAACAGTGTTAAAACAAAAATCAGTTTTGTTTATGATACATGCTAGAATGTTTTTTACGAACACTTATAATAGTAGTATATCAATTGATTAATAACTTTAACACACCTAATTTAAGCAAAATTTTACTATTCAGTTAAGTAGTGAATTGTTTCAAATATTTTAATATACTATCTCATTTATTTGTCAAATATCTATTGCTATTTGTCATTAGCCTATGTGATATGTCAAAAACATATGTTGCTGTACGTTTGTTAGCACAAAATATTTAATATAGAAGATTACAAATCTGAAAACTAAAAAGCATACATAAATATCAAATATGTCAGATTCGTCATCAGAAGATGAAGATCTTTCTCGTTTCAAAGAGGCAGTGGATACTTCATTCTTAAAATTGATTGAAGAATCGAAAGGAAAACCTGCTAATCAAATAAAAACCGGTAAATACCATACCTACTTTACAAATATATACGAACTTTAAAATGTATACGATCAGATTGGATGGTATACTTTTTTCAGACCCACCGCGCTCTCAAAGATACTTAGATGTATCCACTCATTATAATGATGTAAAAGTTCCTGAAGAGCTACAAAAGAGAATTGGCGCAAAAATATCTTCGATAATCAATAAAAATATTGAGTTTGTCGATATTGTTAGTAAAACAAAGTGAGTGAGCATATATCATTTACCATTAATTATTAACTACTACCATATATTAGCACTAAACACCTTGTATCACCAACTTCTTCCTATAAACTATAATTTCTGGGCGAAACATTATACGCCGAAAATCTAAACTGTTCAACCTAGTTTTGATATGGCTAATATTAAATAAATTTTAGAAAGCGCAAGGTGAAAGGTGGTGTCAAATTATTTCAAGACTCTGAAGAATATTTGTCACACGAAGAACCGCAGGATACCTACACTGAGTCTCATAACATTAAATCAAAGAAGATTAGGAATGAAAATAAAAAAAGTTATATTGTCAGTGATACCAAAGAACTAAATGATAGTGGTAAGTTTAGAGTAGTTGAAATTTTAATTTTATGAATAACACACCTAACAAATACAATCATCTAATAAATTATTAAATGCAATGATTGTGAACTCAATAATAAAGTATGTGATATATGTGGAAGTGCAGTGCACATTTTTTCTGTAATAATAATGATATTACAGAAAAAATATGTATGTAAATAATTATAATAATTAAGAATTAACTTATTATATATATATTTTGCAGAAAAACTTGAAATGGCTGTTGTTAGTGGAGAGTATGTTTTATCAAAGGAAGAAACAAAAATGTGGAAGTCAAGACGGAAGGAAAAATTGTTCAATTATAAATCTAATGGAAAGAGTAAGGTTTTGACTGTTATTGAATAAAAATAGGAATAATTGTTTTTGTTAAATATTAAATATTAAATTAGGTTGAAAAAACGTAATCAAGTAATTACTACGCCATTAAAAATGGCTACTAGGTAACTTATTTTTATCAGAATTTTACTCCATTATAATATGTAGGATATAGATTAAAACCATAGTAGAAGATTTGTATAGAAGAATTTTTTTATAAAGGATGTATAAATAAAAACTCAATATTAAAAGTTGTAATTGAACTTTTATTTACAATATCACAAATCACTGCATTTTTGTACAATGTTTTTTGTTTTTTAATAGTTTAAGTAACAACTTATTTCACTAATTTATATAGTAATATCAACTTATAATTAATAACTTAAATAAATATCATAACTAAAACTGGTGTTTAATTTACAACAACTTATATTTTACTTATCAGCTGGCAATACTTGTCTTGTAGAGCGTAAGTACAAATTTGTCAAATTTAGTGCTATCTCGCTCTCTCAAAAGTGACTAGAGCAAGACAAAACTATACGCTTTAACTGCTATACATGCATCTCTATAAGTAGTGTTGCCAAACTATAAATTGTACATTAAAGCCTTATGTAATATAAAGGAACGGCGCATGTCAAACAGCGTTTAAACCATTTATTGGCGGCAAGATAAAGTTGACAAGTCTGATTTTGACATATCTTGTGTAAATAAATTTTAAAAAAAGAAAAACCATTGACACAGATTATAACACAGTTTCGATTAAGAATATCATTGTCATGTCTAGACCACAGATGGTAGAAACTGTAAGTCAACTTAAAATTTCGCATATTTTTAATAATATGACAAAAACTTGGATATATTACATTGTCTTAAAATCTTTGTTTTTCCGAAATAAATTCATTAATGATTGGAAAACTTAAAAAGAAATGATTACAGTCCAGTGTTTTCTCGTAAGTTTCTATTATTTCTGATTTCTTCGTGGCTGTATGCTATATTGTCCAGGCCGGTCGGTTTGTCCTCAGGAGTCTCCACAGGGCCGTCCATTACAAACATTGTTAAGAAGAATAATATGCTACCTGTGAACGAATGTGGGTATATGAATGAATGAATATATAATATACTTCTTATTCCGTGTAAGATCATGATACCAATTTAGTAATACCAGCGTATCTTTATACTTTTAAAGTTCACAAATAAGCAGGCAAAGGTTCAGAGCTAGGCAGCCTGTATTGTGACCAGTGCACCCGCTTTTTTTACATGAACAATTTTATCGGCGAAACCATTTTATAACAAATATTTTACGATCGAAAAAATATCAGAAATATGTTGAAAATATAAGAATTCTCTCGGGTAAATCAACAATCTTTTTAAACCAATGGTTTTATCATTTGGATTGGAAAACCACTTTACGACAGACTATCACACGGACTAACAAAGCACATTACGATTTAACTATTTAATAATACTTACTGATGCCATAAAATCCAGCATAAAAGATCATAAGGGCTCCTCTATACCCAATGGCCTTGGACACGGGGTCCACTAGTATAGGCAGGTTGCCGCCCACGTTGTTCATCACGAACAGGAACACGCCCACTGTGGTCGAGCGGACAGACAGAGGTACGATCTCCACTAGGATGGCGAATACTATCCCGAACCACATTTCAGCTGGAAATGTTTTTTAAATTTCATATTTTATATTGTATGCCTTAAATTGTTTATCTAGGTCTTGTCGATAAAGGAAAATTTTCTTTTAAATATTATAACCATCAACCAAATAGTTGCAAGGAGGATCTCACCAAAGAAGTAGGAGAAGGCGAGCGTGATCAAGGCCCACAGTGGCCCAAAGGCGACGGAACCGAAGGCGGGCAACGTCGCCACCAGCTGAGACAGCGCCAGGACCAGCACGCGGGACCTTATGCCCATACGAGACACGAACCTGGGGGAGGGTCACGCGAACCTGGTTATTGAACTTCTCACTGAACGTGTAAAGTGATTATTATATATATGTTTCAGCGGCCAGTGAGAGCCGAATGGCCAAATTTGTATCCTAGTCTTTTCATATCTCCCCATTTCTTAAGGTTAGCGTTTGCTAATAAACGCGTTTGCATTTATCTATTTATGTAATATTATTTTTCTAAAAGAGCAGGGGAGAAAATTGTTTTCAATAATGTTTAAATAACTTATGGGCAAGGCTAACTACTTACATTCTTGATATATCAAGAACTAGTAACTTTCTATAAAAATCTATAAAGACCATTTTTGGTACTGATACTCACTTATCTGATACGACTCCCCCCACCACGACCCCAATGGATCCGATGACCACGGTGACGGCGAACAACCACCAGCCTAGATCTACATCAGGGAAGTAGTCCCGGTAGTACAGATCCGAGTTGTACGCGAATGTCATACCACCTATTGAGATAGAAATAAATCGTATGTGTGTTGGTATTTTTTTGTTGGAATACTTTACAAGCGGAGTCCAACATAGCCAATGTACTAAAGGTGGGTTTAAAACTATATTCACACAATACATTCCGTTTGACATTTAAAAAGTTTGAAAAGTTGTAGGCGGCATGCAAAAAATTATTAAAGAAAACACGTTTTCTTGGACTGAATACATTTTTTCCTATGACTGGAAATAAAATATATCACCCACCACAATGTCTGATGGAGGCCGCCAGACACAACAGTAGTATTCTAGGTTGCTTGATGACGTCCCAGATCGTGACCTGAGGAGTCTTCTTACCGGATTCCACAGCGGAATCAGCTTTGACGGTTCCCGCACCTAGTTTTAATAAAAAAATGTTGCACTTTGATAGCTTTTTTTAAGTAATAGAATTACAAAGTGTAAAAATCATACAAAAATTATCTGCAAGTAAGATCAAAGATAAGTATATTTAGAGAGAAATTTCGGCTAGTATGGATTTCTTTTAGAAAAATATTTACTTCCAATGCTAATTTATACTCACCGAATGAGAGTCTATTTTGTATTGTTTGGTTTTTAGTACGAAATAGTTGTCTTATCAGTATATAATGTCGACAAAAGATACAAATCGATAAGAGAAAGGTTTCTTATATACGCTACAAATACAGATAAATAATAATAATTTTGATGTTTAAATTAAATCCATAAATTTTCCACGGGCAAAGAAAAATTTAAACTGTCGGTTAAACTCGCAGACACAAGAAGTAAATAAAACAATTTAAAATATATATTCTTTAAATATAAACGTGGAAAGTATACTTTGGAACATTGTAAGAAGTGTAAAGGATCCTTGAGTTCAGTTCATTGAGATCACAGCGTTACTTGAGAAAGGACCGAGTGAAAATAGCTTTTGTAGGCGTATTATGGTTCAGTGCAAAGGTCAAGGGTTTTTTCAGTAATCAAATAAACCGAATATCGCGGATATAAATAAGTTTTTATTTCTATTGTACAAACTCATTGTTTTTAATGAACTAGCATTTAAGTGTAGTAAATAAAGCCTATTTCGCAGATGTCTCTAATCTATATATATTTGTGACGGTTAATTATAATTCAAACTAACCTTCTTCCCCAATTGTAGTTCTGGCAGGTTCTCGAAGGGTCAAGAATGTAAGTATCATAATGACAATACCCACAACACCAGTTCCGTAGTAGCAGACCCGCCAGTTCTGACAAATTATACATTTATTAAAGAAGAATAAATTAAATAATTTACTAATAATACATACAAGTGATACTAACAAGTCCCCATGCATTTATTTCCGGGATATACCGTCCAACGGGGAACGCGATACCATAGCCTCCATAGATCCCCCAATTAAATATCGACAGCACCAAAGCCCTCTGGTGTTCTGGGAATAGATCTGTTAGGATCCCAGTGGCTAGTGGATTACACCCGGACTCCCCTGCAGCCATTATCATCCGGAGGAGGACGAGGTGCCAGTACTCCTTTACTCCACCCATTACCAGTATTGCGACTACAAACACTAGCGTACATATGCTCAGTATACGGGCCCGGTTATATCTGGAAATTAGGAATAGTTAATATTAAAATAATAGTTTTTGGCTTAATAATGTTTTTTAGAAATATGTTTATAATCGATATATGTTTCAAATATAAAAACCAGGTAATTTCTTTGTCAAAGACCGGAGAAGAAACTTTGCGGGTTTCTCTCCTTTTGTTTTTCTCAGCCATACTTAAATATTATACCAACCTATCAGCTGCCACCCCAAGTATGACTCCGACGACCGTGAAGACCGCCATGTAAGCCGGTCCAGCGAGAATCTGATAGTCGATACCGAGTCCATTGTAACCCCATTCGCAATAGTTTGTTCCATTCAGTGACAGAGATTCACATCTGTAAACAATATTTGGTTATAAAGGACAGAGTTTTGCATGTCACTTAATATAAATTCTTTTCGGTAAAAATGTTTTAAAATATTGGAAGGTTACGAACTATAATTATGTGCTTAATATACGCTTATTATTCAACGAGTGGAATTTCGCTTGTCATTATAAAGTCACGATAATCGTGAAAGTTTTAAGTCTCAACCCGGCACGTTACAGTGGACCAACGTGTATCAAGGGACCTCTAGACCAGACAAGGACAAGGTGATTGGATAAGGCAGTTAGGAAGGTAGGTGAGAACAAATAAGTAGAGTAGATACGCCTACTGGTATTAAAACCGTTACCGGGATATGACTAACGTGCCCATTTCCATATCTAATTTAAAAGACACCTTTTGACCTTAAAAAATAGCAAGTAGGAGTTTCCACCAATCAGAGAGAAGCACAAAATCCATAACAGCTTTTTCGCAAAGCGATATTGTACGCTAATTAAGATAATTTCGTTAAAATTCTACAATGAAATAGGCCCTTTACAGTTGGTCCGACACTGTTTGACAAAATCTGTAACAACTAGGTACAAGGCCGTACATTCTCATAATCATAAACAGAAGTACGTGCCATTCCAGTCCAGAAACAGACAATCAACAAAAACTTGATCGGGACAAGTTTTTACACTAATCTTTATAACTAGATCTGTCTTTATTGTATCTACGTGACTCTATAATTTCCTTACCAAGCTGTGATCCCAACATCTTTAATATAAATTATGAGCATTATTTATCCAAATATAATAAAGTAATCTCAATCAAAATCGTGATTTGATATTTTAATATATCAATTGTGTGTTATAATACAAAAATATTATATTGTATTTCTTTGTTTCGTTGATATCACCAAGGGAAACTGACATCTCCAACCGCATGAAGTTCTGAGGGAAAGTTTGTGGTGGAATTAAATTCAACACTCATGTCTGTCTGACATGCGTTTAACGACTTCCTGTTACGAAGAAAGTGTTTATTAGATCGAGTTAAGTTCCATTTCCGGTTAAATTAATTAATATGTATGTAATTTGTTCTGTAATTAAAATTTACTTGCTATTTATGAAAAATATTTAAGACCATAAACACAGATTTTGCGTATATGTCGAAATTATATCAGAGTTGATTGATTGATTTGGAATTTCAAGCCATATTATCTTTCAAGTTCTTGCAACTATTTTATAATGATAAATAATCACTAAATTATATTTATCTTGTTACATTATCATTAAATGTACAATAGTTGCATGTAGAGTTATGGTGTATCAACTTTTGTTCAAATAAATATTTATTTTTATACCTTTATCTATGTATTAGTTGCCAGCTTTTAATAAATTTTATTTAAGAGTTGCATTGTTATAAAAATTGTCACAATTATATGTAAATTGGATAATGATTCATTAAATTATAATAATATCGGAAGTTGTTAAAAACGTTGTAAATGGTATGAGTGTGTTTTATGTTTTTTTTATTAGCCAATTATGTTCAGACATAAGTAATTGATTACAATTCATATTAATCACATACAGATGTCCAATAGATAAATAAAATATATTCCGAGACTATTTATGATCTATGGTTTTCAATGTATCGTATTTCAAAACCTAATAGCCGCCTGCTGTTTAAAATGTTCAATAAAACTAATTTACTTGGGCAATTAATTATTTATTTCTGTTCGTCGTAACGTGGAAGTGTTTTTAAACTTTATATTTCTATTAAAATGACAATCAAATCCATCAAGGTTTCCTTGATGGCCGTGAAATGAGTTTTATTGAGCTTAGTCATTGGCATACGTACAAAACTTAGCAGTTGTTCAAGGTCAGTATGATGTAGTTTACATATATTGAAAAAGAATTCATGGTAATATCTTTGAAATCAAGAAGACGAATAATCCCTCCTTTTTCTTATCTGTGTCCTACAACGAATCACTGGCACTTATTATGACATCGGAAAGATAATCTATCTAAATATCTGCTTCTTTTCCCGATCTGAGTCCGACAAAGGTATATTGGCTCTTAATATATGACGTCGGGAGGGCCTTTTCCCTGTGTCCTGCAATTCTTCATCAATCCCTGGTCTTTTATGGATAATGTATTCACAAATTCAACATTGGTCTTGTTTATTCTGTGTTGAACTTTTACAATCAGGTATTCCGTCTCAACGTTGGTCATCCCGTCAGTTTAAAAAAGAGCTTATATATCTAATATAAATGTGGTTGTAACGTCGACTATTGTAGCGGTGGTCGGGGGTTTAATACTATTACTAGAAATATATTTGTTCCTAAAAAATGTATTAGGTTCTGGGTTTTGTTTGTGTGCATTATACGTATGTATTTACGAAAAACAAATTTGTTTATATATGTGTATGTATGTATGTTATATATGTATGTATGTAAAAATGTATGAATATCAAATGTACTATTGAACAAATATTTATATATCCTCTGAAAGTTTGAAAATTCCGAGTAAAGCTCCGGCATCCAGTTGCTTCGTTATTTTATAAAACAGGAATTTCTTGGGCTTTAAACATTCCTGAAATATAAAATTTTGTGTAAGTCTACTTTGTTTCCAGTAGTTTAACATTTTGGTAAATTTAATCTATTTTCCATTGAAATAAATTATACATCGCATATTTTTTTTAGCAAGGTTTTAATTCCAGGAAACTTCATTGAATTTTTAAATAAATCTAACGAAATAATTCTAATTACTAAACGTTTATTTTCCATTTATATAATTAAAAAATGTTAATTAATTTGATATACTGAAGTAAAGAAACTTATTTTTGTTTAAAAGTACAAAGTCATTTATATAGTATAAATTGTTTCAATTGCCTTTAATAATAAACATTTGTCGTTAATCAACATTTATTTTTGTATCTCGATTGCTTAATTGAGATGAATGTGTCTCTTAATTAGGACACCCTTTTGATGGCGCAAGAGTCGTGTTCCAAATATTGTATGGTAGTGGGTTCAATCCAACATTTTAAAAAAATGTATCAACTTGCATTTTTGGGTAATTTTTATATATATACATCAGTTGTTTGGAAAATACAGTAATATTTTTTTATCTTGACATACAATCAATTCGTTGCGAGGTCAAGTTTGTGTATTAAATTAAATCGTTTTCGAAAAATATTGTACGTGTTAAGTTCTTGAAACATATCTCTAAATAATAGTCTGATGTTTATCTGTTTTTTGTATGTTTGTTTGCGTATCACGTATAAATATGCTCATTGAAAAATACGTGTCAAAGCCAATTATGTTCCTCCATAATTGTAAGTAGTTCGTGGTATGTATTGGAGATGTTAGCGACTTAATGTTTGTTTCTTATTCATTAATAGATTAGCTATCACCATATCATAAATCATCTATCATCAGTTATAATTTATACCATTTACAATAAAACCCTATATAAAACCCTATATAGTCATATAAAACCCTTCCAGTAGTTTTGTTGTATTATAATTATAGCCGAAATAATTTTTATTTTTTCTGAAAATAAGAGAATTCCAGAGAATTTGCTGCTTTAAATTCTTGCTTGCCTCACCTCTCACACGAGCTCCAACTCTTCTGTCACTCTCTTTACGTTCAAGATTTAAGTACATGGAATAGTGACATAGTTCGTTTATTTAAATTAATAAATAATATACATTACTTCATCTATGAAGTAAACGTGTGTAGTGTAGTGTAAGTGTAAGTGTGTGTAGTGTAGTGTATAGTGTAGTCTTAAGATATTCAATAATACATTTTTTAATTACCCGACATATATCCAGCACATAGATTAATATTTATATTTACATAATCAGGAAACAGAACTGGTTTACGTAAATACGCAATACATATAAATAAATAATGTATTCGTATACAAGTTATAATATTTTGTGCATTGTGAGAGTCATTTAAAGATGAATAAAAAATAAGATGCCTATGATTAATATGGATTTGGAAATAACGTGATAAATTGAGTTTTACCAAAATAGATGTTGGATAAAAAAAATCTCGTCATCTTACATCGCCATCGTGTAGACTCCATTACAATGGTACTCTATAGGAATCTCGGCTCTCTAACGAAACTCTTGATAGATAAATTTTCCATAAAAAAGGGCAAAATCTTAAAGTATAGAATTACAAAATTTGTGCCCCTGCCCTTAAGACAAGCTAGGAATTTTCCAGTTTAAATCTTTAATAACACAGATTTAATAACTGTATAATTAATACAATCAACTACGTTGTTATACATTACACAACGTACTGTATAATGTATGTATATAATGTGTACATGTATGAGTTTTCTATAAATATGAAAAGTCACTCACACATCACTAGAGTTGACATTCTCGCAGATGACAGGCAGCTGGTTGAGTGAGAGATTTGATACGTTCAGCATGCAAGCTTTGTCTCCGTAGTGTAGATCATCCGCTGTTACCTTTGATGTTGTGCCTATTTGGACAAAAATGATACTTATTCAATAATTAGAATGATTGAGACAATATAATATATATATATATATATATATATATATATATATATATATATATACATAATTTTTTTCATTCATACAATATATATATATATAACATATATATATAAATAAATTCAGTTTCAATCAGAGCTGGTAAAGAATTGTAAACCTCAACGAGATTTATGAATTAATTTCGACCTTTATCAATTTTATAGATTAGGATATAATAAGAATAAAATAGTTTATAGATTAGAATTGTATAAACTATATAAATTAAAATTAGGTATATGAAACTACAAAATACGTAAAGATATATTATTTGGTTGATATGTTATATTATATTGAAGTTATATAGTTTTTTTTTTTTTTTTCAGTTGACTTATCTGTTTTAAGCAAGGTATTTTTTTTACAACAATAAAAATGTTAGTAGGAGAAAATACTAGCAATATCGTAGAATGTGAAGAAGTAAGGGCAAATTGTTTTACTTATTTATTTAAGACTCGAACGTAACTATATTTTAAATATATTAAATGAAGAGCTGTGAATTATAAGTATGAAAAAACGGAATATATCAATGCGGAAATACAAAAAAAAATGTTATAAAAAAATTATGAAACCTTGGTAGGGCTTTAATTAGACATATTTAATGAAACATATTAATAAGTGCAATAAAAACCCAAGGTCCGCCAAAGCCAGGGTCACTAGTAATTCAAAATATAGTAAATATATTACTTATTGGCAATTCGTCATTATTTTATTATATCTATGATTAATAGATTCTTAAAGTGACACATGATTATTATTTACTCGTGTTATGTCATAGATTACTTCTAACCTTGGATAAATAAAGGTCTGGGTCAGAATTAAAGTCTGCGGCATTGAAAGAATAATCGGGATAAGGATGCTACATTAAATGGTCACTTATTAATGAAAATACAATCCTCACAATAATTACATCACTATTCTTATAAAATAGTGTCTGTATTAGTTACTGTTTGTAAATAATACCAATATTTAAATGTACTTAAAAAGCTGAAATTTGGACAGCGCTTTATTATAGTTTTGATAACAATATTTATAATTATCTTATATATATGTGTATTTTTACATAATTACTTGTGTTTAAAATAAGTTTGTAATAAAGTTTATTATGCTCCCAAAAGGAATCTTAAAGGAAAACCTTTTTTATCTATTCACGGATTATCTCAAGTTTATGTATTTATCTTAAGTTCATTCCAATTATTTGGAATATTAAGAAATACAAATGTTCATTTAATTGATTGTAAGTTAACCCTAAACACAAACTTTTAGTTAATTGAATGTCAGTGTCTACCCTAAATACAAATATCCAGTTAATTGAATGTCAGGATCTAACCTAAATACAAATGTCTAATTAATTGAATGTTAGTATCTACCCTAAATACAAATGTCCAGTTAATTGAATATCAGGATCTACTCTAAATACAAATGTCCAGTTAATCGAATGTCAGTATCTACCTTAAATACAAATGTCAAGTTAATTGAATGTCAGTACCTATCCTAAATACAAATGTTAATTTAATTGAATGTATCTACCGTAAATACCAATGTTCAGTTTATTAAATTGCATCTATCGTATGTATTTTTTGAGTTGAATCCATTCGAGTTATGCATACTGATATTGATCTAAAACAGAGGTCAGGTTCAACGATATTCAGAGCACGACGCATCACTACGAGGTCATTTACGCAAAACTAGTAAGTTTTGATCTTTATGCAATAAAAATATTTATATAGATTTACTCGTTTTTGGAGATTTTGAGCCACTGGTTGATAATTTTGGATTTTTAATATAAAATTTCCTTGTTCCTAACTATTGTGGGTATTTCTCGAGTTCCAATACGGTATTACTATTCGTCACGAACGAACATTGAAAAGTCCGAAATAATTTTTGTCGATATTATATTTGGTAAAATAAAATAATAATCATTGTTCTATCAATTGCGCTATCTTGTTGGTACCGGCCTTGAGAGGAACTACGAATTGGCACAAAAGAGGTCGCGGGTTCATGTTCTGAGCGTGTTGATATTTTCAATGAATATAATATACGTATGTCAATTTTTAAATAATCTAAACGTGTTTATATACTATTTCAAACATTCATGTAAAATATTCTAAATGTAGAGAATGATTCATTAGAAATGTATGAGTATTAGCAAAGAAAATTAAAAAAAATAGATAATTTTTCTTTGTAAAGTAATATATTTACTATGAATGTTTTATCGATTTATCTATTACAAATTATTAATTAATTTTTGAAATTAAGTTTACTATGAGCAAATTATTACATGGAATGAATATCTTTTAAGATGGGTTATTTTTTCAAAGTATTTTATATCACAGACACGACCAAGACGAAATATTTAGATATTTATTTTACTCATAGAGCCTGGTTGGTTCGAAGGCAAGCCTTTTTAATTCTACGCCTTTTTAATTCATGGAAGTAAATTATATATATAATATCTGCCACTGGATCTGACCATCAGTATTAATAAAACATTTCCTGATATATATATAAATAAATAAAATATAACGCAAATGATAGAATTAATGTTTTTTGTAATGAATTTGCATTATATGGCGCCATGCGCACGGGTGACTTTAGTCACGTCATAGCATAAAATTAGAGTCACGAGAGGTGGCAGAGACAAGAGTTTTTTAATCTCAGCACCGTTTGTTGATATGGATTCTGAGAAGACGGCTATCTAACATTAATTATTAAAATGGAAACGACATTGCAATAAAAACTACTTTACTTTTTTTTTTTTTTTTTTTTTTTTTAACATTGTTCTGACAAGGAATTGCAAAATTAAAAGAATCCTCAAGAAGATAAAAGACATGATATAGATAACATTCTTACCAATAAGGTAGTGTCCAAGTTCTCCAAGTATATAGCCAACCGACACCAATCCCAGCACATACCACTTGTAGAAGCTTTTAAGCTTTTCCCAGATGCCTCCGTGGAACATTTTTTATTCTGGAACAATACATAATTTCAATTAGATTGTATCGGTAATTTGTTTGCAATAAACATTATTATTAATATTTGAAGATATTTTATTCAAATATCAAATAATATAAAATCAAAAATAAAACGCTAAAGAAAGCATTCGAACCCGCGACCTCTGGGAAACGGTCCCGTCGCTTTACCAACTGAGCTACCGTATCCAATTTGTAGAGAGATGTGACGGCTTACTCAATTTATATTTATGGAAATTAAAGTGACATGGCTATAAATGTTTATAAATATTTTCAAACATATATTATTCAGTTAATTTAAAATTATAGTAATAAATAATAAAATACGTACGTAGATTTCGTATATCATAGAGTCATATCAGTAAATATTTACGCGTAAGTAATCAACAGAAAACACGTATATAAATATTAAGAATATATAATATTTGAGATAAAAACAATATCTCCTTTTAAGGTTATATTAAGTGATCGTGGAATCTATTACGGTAGAATTAATGGTGGTATCTGATAGTTTTTTCTTAACACGTATACCGTTATAGAGTTGTTCTTTATAAATAAGTACCAGCAGATTGTTTAATAAGTCATATCACATTAAAGAATCCCGATCATTCGAATCAATTAAAATCAGTGGTAATTCGGATAATCGAAAATCCGGATAATCGATTTCATAGTCAAATCAAACAATATTAGAAATTGAAATGTTATATTATGTAATGAGTTTGACATATGTACATATTTCGTAAAAAAACCTAGCCCATAGTTTTTTATTTTTATATCATGTTCCTGATTTATCATCACTCAAAAACTACTGGACAGATTTTGATAAAATTTTGTAATGTAATAGTCTGCGTCAACATATATGAGTGTGGTATGAAAAGTCGTATATACAAAGAATAAAAAATATATATATTTTAAACTATTCTTGTTATAAACCACTCGTTATCAATTCTATATATTTTGTTTTCATTAAAGGAATTAGCGTATTATACATTTTCATGGAATTAATAATGTACTTGAAAAGGGTTGTTGGAAATCTAAATGCACTGATTGGTTTTTTTATTTAAGAAAAAGATATATTTTTTTAATTTATGAACTGTATCATTACACATTTATTTCTGTAACATGCTGTTAATATCTTTTTTCTTTTTATCATTATATTTATTATATTATTTATACATATATTTGTATTTCAAAAGGGGATTTACAGGAATTACAGGATTACAACTATTTTCACTATATAAGAAATGACAATGTACATTTAATATTAACGTTTAATTTTGTAAATTCATGACTTTAAAGTTCATGCCTATTAATATAATAATCTACATTGCTTTAAAATATAAAAAAGATATATTCTTAAAGTTCAATAACTGCATAGCACATTTTGTACAATCGTTCGTACTTCAAACTTTTTGTAAATTGTAATGATTAATATTTTACATTTATACTATACTTGCTTTTGTTTGCGGCTTTACCCGTGCACTATTGTCCTAAAAATAAATTTAAACTAAACTGACATTATCATTTGTGAAGTCACATAGCCAAATACACAGTGCAAAATAATATGACTTGGAAACATGAGTAATGAAACGAATATATATATATATATATATATATATATATTTATTTATGTACACATCTTTACAAAAAGCATTTAAAATATACATTTTGTACATTGGATAACTTATATATCACAATTAAAAAAAAACCGTATAAATTTTATTTACATGTTTAAATAGTACTACAGCTATTAGTATTGTAACAATATTTATATTCAAAAACGTGATAGACAACTAATTACGTAAATATAAAGTTTATTTATTTATCATAAATATTGTTAGATTGTATCTGAGATTACATAACTGTTTTAGCATAAGAGCCGGATTAACGGTTGGGATATAAAGATACAATTGAAGTAGCTCGTGGGATGACTGGTGGGCGTTAGGATTAAGAATAAATTTACCCTCTTCTTTTTCCCAATTTCAGGTTAAATCTGTAAACTTTTAACTAGGGCTAGCGTTAAGTCATTTACTTTCACAGTTAATCTTTCGTTAACGAGCTTAGCAAAGCTGTTTTCAGTTTTATTAATTAAAAATAATGGTATGTATTTAGAACGTTGTTTTATGCCTATTTCAGTATCTAATATAAACGGCACTATTTGACCTTGAGAAATAGCGAGTAGGAGGTTCAAACCACTAACCCACTAACTCATTAACGGCCATTCCAAATGTTATCACGCTAGTTGAGATGGTGTCGCTTAAATTGTATAATGAAATGAGCACGTTAGTCACAAAATATTCAATTAAACAAAATGGCGGCCTTGAAATGTCAAAAATCGGTAAGGAATTCACGTATTCCGACGTCTCGGATCAATGCTTGGAGTTGATTGTGTCATTACTACGAAGTAAATACGCTTCCTTATTCGTATTTTTTCATTAAGTGTAATCAGAATATATCAATAAATGTTCATGTAATTTATTAACTCAGCATAACTTTAGAAAATAAAAATAACAACACTGTGACCGGTGTTGTATATGTGTAAAAAAGGATATATTTTTTTTGTCTTTAGTAACTTTTTTAATATTGCGAATATCCTTATTTAAGTTTTTAAACTTTGCTAGTTTTATGAAAAGGATTTTTCTTGTAATGGAAAAACTTTTTACAGTTTTTCCATTCAGCTCATTAAAGGAAAACAAGAAGTAATAAAATGGAAATGGTAGAGACAAGTTCTTTTTTTTTTTATTTAACATGTCACATGCAGAGCCGTCAGTACAGCGAGTCATAGGAAGTGCGAAAAGTAAAGTGAAAAAAGATATTTTTTACCTAATATATGTGTAAAAAAAGGGAAAGGGAGCTCTTAAGTAGGACTTTGCCCCATCTTAATTAGCCCTAAGCCGGAACTCGTCACATGCTACGAAAAAGTAATTTCATATTTATGACACGGATATCAAAATATTTGATTGATTGAATAACCGGACGGCTAAGGGAAAAAATGCAAGTTGATACGATCCTACAACCCTTTCAAAAGATGGTGGAAATCCCGCCAAAACGCATTCTTTAAAAAAAATTGGTTTATCCACTTACAATAAGTTTATTTCTAATATTGCATCGATCCAAATGAAAAAAAAATGGGATAATTGCAGATGTGTGTTATATTTTGATAATTGATTGTATTCGTAATTTATAATTCATTATCGTTGTTATTATTTTATTTTGTAAATGTATCAATCAAAGAGTTTACACATTAAGGATAAGTATGTTCAAAATATATGACCAAATAAATTTATGATTTAATAACATTTACATATCGTTTTATAAAATTAAAGTCACTCTCAATGATGAAGTCATTACCGTGCTTATATTTTTTTTTTATTTCTGATTAAAATGTAACATCACCAGTCCAGTTTTATGACAGCTTCGTTCGCGACTCGAAATAATATGTGCTTTATTGACCTGAGAATTGCATGATCTAATTGTTTTTATTTAAATATTATATTTGTTGACAAACAAGTTTGATTAATTAAACGAGATTTTTGGCGTTTTCAAAATAATAAATATTTGGTATCAATTGTTTAGAAACATGTTTAGTTATGTTAAGTTTATTTAAATTTTAAGTAAATGTAGAATGCAAAATTTATAGACACGGGTAGGACTTGAACTAGCGACCTCTGGGAAACCGTTCCGTCTCTGTGTCAAAATACCGTGTCACTGCTCGCCTCGTTGAATCTAGCCTACTATATAGTCTGCGTCCCAATAACGAAGATAATTTCAAAGCTTTAAACCAATTCCACTGAGACGTTTCCGGTCTTAGCCTATACACACAGACAGAGATGGAGGACATTATTTTTGATTTAAATATTGACCTAAGGTTCTTGTAGATAATATGTTTTTTTTTAATATTTACAAAGTTTTCTTAGTAAATAGGTAAAACCTACACACATAATCTAACTGATTGACTAACTGACTCTAGACAGTTAAAGCGCGTGATACTTGTGGAGCTTACTGTTCCGTGGGAAACTAACATCCCCAAAGATCACACAATTAAAGTAAACAAGTATTACGAACTGACCAACGAACTGACCAGGAATAGGTATATAGTTAATTTGTACGCGGTAGAAGTGGGAGCGAGAGGTATAACAGTGAAATCTCTCTATAACCTACTTAAAGATCTTGGCCTCGCTAGAACTATTATCAGTACATTTCTAGAACGTACTTCAAAGGCGGCATTGGTAGGTTCATTCCAAATTTGGTTAGGTAGGGAGAGGAGCGTAACCAGTTGATGGTGAGCGTGAATACGCATTTTAAAGAGGCCCCGTAAACCTACACTTGGGTCGCAAGTCCCAGGGGCTGTTTGCACTCCTCTCCCTGCAACGCGATGGACCCGGCACCCGCACGGTGAATCCATGGAATGCTAAGAAACTTCGTTACTATAAAATATTTTTGGGTTAAAATATTTTTCATGAAATAAATGGGTTGAGTATCAAATTCTCATTATCAGCGGATAACAGATTATTATGTTATTTATTTTAATTAATGAGCGCTTTCTTTGTAATAAAATATTGTAAATATATATTTTACATTATAATATCGGGGGAAACTGTAGGATATTTTTTATCTAAGCAAGGTTACATTTTACCTATAACAAGGCTTTAATTAATTTTTTTAAGGAATTTTCAAGGCATAGGGATACTTATTTATGTAAGAAAAATATTCAAAAATATATAATATTAATAATAAAAGATACGTAAATAATAGTGTAATTAAAATTGAAAACCATAATCTCATCATAAATATGTAAGTGTAAATATTTTTTAACACGGACAGAGTAAATGGTTTGGTTTTATAAAATAACTATTAAATTAATTAATCTATGATTAAGAATTAATTTAGCTTTAAGTGTCAGGTATTGACACGTGGACATTTACTTCTCTAATATAATACAGTATAAAAATAATTATTATAAGTTATAGTATACATTGAAATTCCATGCATTATTAAACTTTTTAATAAAATATCAACAATGGTCTTTTTGTGGAATTATCTTTTTTCATTTATTTTTTTTATTATATTTATTAAAAAATAGAGTCTTGGAAAAAGATGAAATGTTTGATTTCAATAAAAAGCTTCCTTAATGTCTATGACGAATATAGGCTTTATTAAAGTTTAAATATATATATATATATATATTTAAAGTGTCGTAATTATATGTTTGTAATTTAATTTTTATACGTGCATTGTCTTTATAGACCCTCGTTTATACGCGGAACTGTTTTAAGGAACCTTGAAGTTAGAATTGTTCACTATGCACAATTTGCATAAATATTCAATATGAACTTTTAATAAATTGATTTAAACTTTACTAAAATAAAAATACGATATTCATTAGTTTTTTGTTGTGATTCCAATCAATTTCATAGATTGTATATTAATAGTCTATAATTGTCTTGTATCTCCATCCAAATGCAGGAAATAGCAACACCAAGAAGTAATAAACTCCAACGAGTAATGAACAAGATCAAGAAATACGAAAAATAAAAAAAAACCAACAACAAAGGATCTGCTTAAATAATCTTTTACAAAACGTCTAGGTTTAATAGTTTATACTTATATTTTTAAGATGTATTCGCAACTTTTGAGTATAAATAATAATAATAATCTATATTTAATGTTGTCTAAGAAGAGTGTAAAATGTTCCTTCAACCTTAATTCCCGCGCTGTGTTACGTCAAAATTGACGTCACCGATGACAGCTTGGTCCTTGATGACACGATTAGTGTTTATTACATCGGTGAAACTTGAGACTGTCTTAGAAATAATAAAACTAATGGCCACATTCCATTATACGATCTAAACCATACGATTTGACATTAACGAATAGTTAATAGGCGTCTCCACCAATCAGAGAGAAGCAATGACTTACTAACAGCCATTTCACTATGCGATGCGATTTAGTGAGTTAGATTGGCTCAGATCGTATAATGAAATGAGACAATGATGTTAACAAAGCTGATATTAACATAAAAACTTTAAATAGCTGACCTTGCAGTGTGTTCAATTTAAATAAAACGCATAGGTGTGATTTTCTATATTTGGCAGTGTTGATAATAAAAATTAGTAATAAAATAAAATAAAATAACATAATTAACTATTGTCAGTGGTGCTTAAGTACCGTATCTGAGTACCTCATATCAACGTTTTTTGTTTGTCGTGTCTAACAGCAGAGCCCTATTGGCCGTTACAGCGTCACCGGAAGAGAATGTCACCGGCGGTATTAACGTAAGTCGCACCCTGTGTCAAAAATAAAATTTGAAGTTTAAGACAAAGAAGCTTATCTCATAGGAATATAGTTCGCTTGTGAGTAAAATAAAAATATCCTACTAAAAGTCAGATGCAGAATGCATCTCTTAGGATGAATTCTCTGGACCGTTTTCGCATCAATTTACTTCATAAAATTTGTCGGTACTAAAAGACTAAATCAAAGAATTTAAACACGGTAATATACAGTTGATTTCCACCGTGGAGGTTTATTATAAATATTTAAAAATATATATTGAAATTCAATGGAGATCTAATAAGACTACCTCCTAAATACAAACGAACAAGCTTAAAAAGTTTATCACTATACAATATCAGTACATAAATGTAGGTATATTTATAAAATTCTGTCCACAATAACAAACTATTGTATTATGGCGCGGTTGGAATTTAAAAAATAAAAAAAAAACAAATTATTACAAAAAGATTAATGTTTTTTTTTTATGTTCTTGATCCACCTTGAGAAGGATCTATTTGAAAAAATAAAAGCCAGGTCATATATTTACAGTTTATATCTTATTTGTTCTTTACCACATACCGTTAGAATATTTTAAATATATTATTATATCTCAAACAGGAGGTTATACTTGACCGTGACTATTGATTAATATGCATTTTGTTTGAATTTACAATTATCGTTATATGTCCTTACATAATTCAGTAACTATAAGCGGTTTGCCTTTATATTATTGATCGTATATATACGATACAATTACAATGCCAATATCATGATTCTTGTCCTGTATTGAATAAATTTGCATCGTATTAAGTATTAAAGTTATGAATAATCGATTTAATGACTTCTTTCATTGTAAATAGGTCGATGACAAACTGTCGGCTCACATCAAACGAGCTTCTGATTATAAAGCTGTTACACACGGTTAACTAATATTTATTGAATAATGTTTTTTTTTTATTAGTCCATGGTATTAGACTTTATGACTAAAAAAGTTTGGCTACCTATTCAAACTCTTTCAAAGCCCTTTTTTTTTTAAAGCTGGCCAGGTAACTTTTTTTTTTTTTATTTGCATTAAATAACCACATATCTTTTTTAAACATAGAATGTATAAAAGAAACAGTAAATAGTTTTTTTTTTCAGTCTTAACGATTCACGGCCATTGATTTTCAGTCTTCAGTCTTATTATAAGGTTTAAAATAATTATAATGTTAATTTATACTGAGTTTGTGTGAAAATATTATTGAATATTAAACAGCGTCGCCTACACTTTCAAAGCTCAAGGTTAATGGTTTATTTTTATGTTGTTTGACTATCATTATTGTAGATATTTTGATTATATATCTATTAATATATGTTTTTGGTGTCGCATGAGTACACATTCCTATTGAAGAAAATAAGAAGAGCTTTAATAAAAAAATATATGTTTATTTTTTTAACGTTTCTTTATAGCTAATTGGCTTGGGAGTTATCTGTCTGATAGAATTTTCAAACCGAATGTGACAATTCATCCAAATATCTTACTTTTACACGGAACGCTTCAGTCTCAGTTTTTCGAAGTACCGAGCTACTAATTTCACGTTTTTCACGAATCAAGATTTGTTATAGAATTTTTCGAAATATACTTAATGAGAGAGTGCATTGGGGATGAATGGACATGGAAATCTGTATTTTATAAGTATATATTAGAAGTTTGATTCGTCTCTTGAAAATGGTTGTTGTTGTCCTTGTTTGTAAATGTAAATACTGTCGGAAAAAAGGGGTGATTATTTTTTTGCCTTAACGTAACAAATTATGAATAAAACGGGCGCTCGTTTCGTCATCAAAGACACAACAAAAGTTTAGAGTAGAGAGGGTAGTAAAGAATTACAATACTAAAATTAAAAATCACTCATGAAAAAAAATGTATTATTGTTTATATATATATATATATATATGTTAAAGATCCGTATTTAAAAAAACAAGCTAAACAGTTCGTATCTGAAGTAGTTACATAGAATAAGTCAATCAAAAAGTAATTATAAATACGATAATTAATTATTGTCTTTCCTGTAACAAGTTCCGGCTGTGATTAATGAGAAATATTTATTGATTTATAGACATTAATAATGCTGGTTAAAACCCAGATGACGTTAGCGATCTGTCATTATAAATTAATATATATAAAACATTTATGCAAAACCTCCCCCACAGGAAGTAACCCCTCAATCAATCAATCAATCAATCAATATATATTTCCGTTTAATCATTGAATATATCATGTTCTTCAATATCTAAATTATTTTCTACCAATAATCCTATATTATATGAAATAAGTTTATTAATACCAATATAATTCCCTTGGAAATTAATATTAGCTATAACAGATGGAATATTCATGCCATGTGATAGACAATGAACAATACCCGTCCATGGGTCAACATAATGTACGTCCACAGAGTAATATGCGCTACAGATCTCGGTCAAGGTTGCCACGTTGACCTCTGGTGTTAGATTCTCTGTACGATATCTTTAAATATATGTATAATCAATAGATACGTACATCATATCATATATGTATAATCAATACATACATTCTCTATACGATAGCTTTATATATATGTATAATATACATTCTAGATACATAGAGCTTTGTTTTGCGACTTATTTTATGATTTTTATTGAGGATGATTTTTATTGAGATTAATAAAAATTAGGATTTGACTGATGGTTTGATTTACGATGGTTGTTAATATAATTGTGGTTTGAAGTGCGTGATAAAGAACTGTAAACAATATTTTTTTCATATATTTTTTTTTATTTTGCGATTCACGCAATAATTTTTCAGAGCTCATTTTTTTCTATATTTTGAGAAAAAAATAATAATAACAGATTTGTTCATTAATTACTAAATAATTAGAAATACGAAGAAATTTATTGTGATTGTGCTGTCGAATTATTCAATATAAATAATAACCTTACAATTGATAAAGATGTATTAATTTCATTAAAAAAAAAACTGAATTTAATAATAACACCAAAGCACTAAATGATGAACAATTTTATGAAGATAGGTGACTTATAATTTAAAGTCGAAATTAATTCAATGTGTAACACATAATAAAAACCATATGTAACTAAATTATACTATTTGTTATATACTATGTGTTATATACTATGTGTTATATACTATTGTAAAATGGTATTGAGGTCGAATTCGTTGTTGAACGAGCTACTGAAGTTTTGTTTTTTATTGATGCCTCTAGTCTATTCGAATAAATCTTCAAGCTTTTATTTTATTAATTAAATACCTTAATCTTAAAGAAAGAAGTGTGTAAAATATTTGGGGTGTCGTCCAATGGGTTCTCAGTAATTCAGAATTAATTTTCAGCAGTAGTTATTAGATTATAAAGAACAAGAAATATATTTTCTTACTTGCTATACAGTGGCTTTTTTTTTAATCCGGTCATTATTTTTAATTAATAACTTGAAAATTATCAAAGGTCATAGTTATCATTCAATATGCATTGTAATCGTGCGTGCCAGAAGTCAGTTCGTGACAAGACTCTTCGCAGTCGCCATGCTTAGGATTCCACTTTTAAATGAAGTAATAAATTTCTATTTCTGCTTATATAAATGACTCAAAGATTATTATATAACAGTTAGGAAGAAATTTTCTTTTTTCAATATACGTACTGTCGTTTCGTGTCGTTTTTAACGTACGCTTTCAATTAATCTAGTAACAAACCCGTTACATACATTTTTGTAGAGACATTTACAGGACATTTACAAGATTCTAATTAACTGATTATTTTCGTAATATTTGCAGTATGTAACTTTGAACAACTTGACTATCTTCGTAATTATACAAAAAAAAATTTTTACGGCGGTTTATGTTTTTAAAATATCTACGCTGAACTCCCCTGGGAGGATGGTACCCCCGTTTTAAACCTGCTCGTTTACCAACGAACTGTGGTGAAGATCTAAGCTAGGCTCTACCTATAATCTGATTTTAGACCCATTTTTAAAATAGTTTGTTTAACAATTCCCACAAATGTATTATCAAATATGTCCTTTGCTTTTCTGTAAGTCAATAACACACACACACACATACTCAATTAACATGATTCGTGAGAAAAAATATACAGAGGTTATGTATCTATATTATTCATATATAATTTCAATTGTTAACTTACTTTTTAGGAATATTTGCATTTAATTCTTATGCAATATTTGCATTTTATTTTTCTGCAATAGTGTCATTTTATTTTATAAGCAATTTTAAATTGACGAAAATAAATCGAGTCCACTCGAATGTTAAAATTGTAGTTCACTATATAGTGTTTTTGTACACTGATACTTTATTAAGTTTTCGAAAAAAATTTAACCAATTTACTAGGTATATGGTAAATTAAAAAAAAAACCAAGAACACGTTTTTTGATTTATAATTAGTAAATATAAAAACTCTTTTGTTTCATTGTGCATTTCACCTCAAACATACTGTCACTTTGCTAGACTTAATTATAAAAAAAATATAGCTATTTATTTGACTCTGATCGTCTGACTGACTCCAAAACAAGCATACCTCATCAATAGGTAAAATATTTACGTGATACACGCACAGGAAGTATCTTAAATGATTTGTTTATCGTGCACATAATAGGTCCATTAGTTCTTAATCAGCATCTCATAACTTTACCTCGTATTAAAAAGAATACAACAATAACACTACAAAGAATCAAATGCAAGGAATTATAACAAATAATAAAGTCTACCAAGGAAATAGGTAATTTTAATATTGCGTATTCGCGACCGGTTTGTATAATATAATACGAATTGTCTCTGACACTTCCTGCGGTTGGCAACACTGCGAGGTTATTCGAATGATTTGATATTCATCTGTAGGTAAGGTCGTATGTGCTATAGAGTATTTGACGCCCTCTTCGTCTAGTGGTTTGTAGTCCTGCCCGCTGAGCCAAAGGACGTGGGTTCGATTCCCATACGGAACTCATTTGTGTGTTCCCCACATTGTTGTATCGCGTCTATTGTCCGTTTCATATATTTGAAGAATTTTTTTTTTAGGGTTCTGAATTCGACCATGTATTTATAAAAACGGAGCACTTCAAGCTTCTATTCTGTTTCTATCTGTGATATGAGAGTCCACCGGATGGTACGTGGTTATCAACACCACGGATATCAGAAGTGGGTGTATTTTTTTTTTACCCTGGCAGTGGTACGTACAACTGTTTCCTTCAGGCTTTGTTTCCAAAGTACAATGTTCATTAATAATAAGAGACTCCTTATTGTGCTCAGTTTAATGTTAGATGTTTGTTGAAATTAGTCTACCGAGCTTTGGATTAATTTGTATAACTGTATAAAGTTATATCCCCGATGGACAGTTATATATAGTGAAACCTGTATATAATTATTAAGTATAATGTCTTATATATATATATACATATATATGTTACGTATTACTTTATGATCCTATTTAAAGGAATCAATATATAGAGTTTACGTTACGTTAAGGTAAGATAAAAAAACATTCGCTGGCCTACATTGCATTGAAAATAAATAAAATTCTACATCCCTAATTTTATAATTGATCTTTATATTATTCGTGTCCCCACCATTATGGAAATTATTTAGTGGCTGACAACATTTTCCACTCACACACAGATAAACACATGACGCAGGGTGCAAGTAGAACAATGTAAATAACGTGCGCTTGTGTTGCGCACGCACACTGACATACATTCCAAGCTGTTCCTTTTGTTGCAAGCGCAATGATCTATCTAGACAAGTTAATAAAATAAGGGAAGGTACATGGAACAAAATGGAAGAGATTATTACGTACATTATAGAGTTATTATATATATACATATATATATATATATATATACTCTACTTCAAATACAGCAACGTTAAAAGATCTGTATCTTATATATATGTAACTATTATATTTAATAATAAATTTTCTCGAGACTATTCTTTGCATGCACTTTTTGTTCTAAGTCATTTGATTTAAACCTCATTAAATATTTATTTATAGAAAAATAATCATATGAAGGCTATCAAGAATCCCATAGTTCTGTGAAGACAATGCTAGGTATAACTTAAATCTAGGAATAACATGTGTACATATCTTTAATATAATTATAGGTATTATTAAATATTAAATTGACACATAATCTAGTGATTAATAAATTACTGATTAATTTTAAACTACTACCGCAAAATGAGTAGACACGACGAACGACCCTGAACTTCAAAGACTGGTTGAAAAAGTGAAAGGAATGGATGGTTTTAAGCAGCATGTCCCTATTTTATTATATTTAATTTTATAATAATTCAGTTTGTGCAAGATATGTATATTATTGGTTTTGGTGTACTTTGAAGTAATAATATTTTAGATATGATAATATTTTCTTGGTTATTTATTATAAAAAATAGTATCAATAGTATGGTATTTAAATAACGTAAGATTATTTTAAATAATTAGGTAATAAATAATTAGATGCGGTTTTTGTATTAAATATTTTAAAGTATTCTTTCGTCAAAGGTTTCTTAGTTTACGGAGATAAATTTCAGAGAATGCGTTTACTTTTCAGAATGAGAATACACAGTGTTATAAGATGTATTCAATTTACTATACATATATATTATTATTTAAAAAATATTTATTATTTTAAAAAACAATAAACTACGTGCATATATTGATTTCCACTCGTAGGAGAATTTATTAAAAATTTTGTGTCCAAGTTTCTTTTTAAACGAAGAGCTTTAGTTGCTTCCAACCTTAGCCAGTTAAAATTATTTGCTTTCTAAGAGTTACATTTCTAAGAACTCTAAAATTATTAGTATAGCAGCCATAAATCGAAAATACTCTTTCAGAACTTTAATAAAAACTCATAACAGAATTAATTCATACTGATTGCATACCGTCATCCAGATTCGTATCATTGTTACGGATATTGACCCGACGCGGACTGGCGTTCCATTTCAAACCTCTCACTACCAGTGCCAATATATCACAAAAAATATTATCTTATAAGTACATTAGTCTATTCTTAAAATGTCACCACATTTATTAAAATCGCAAAAAGTCAGAATAGGCTATAAACAATATACATAAAATAATAATATATATGTATTAATAATATTTCTATATAAACGGGGAATTCTATAGAACCTGTTTGGTTCGGCTGGTCGGGGGTTTTTTATTTTGTTTGGTGTACGGTGGCAAGCCCTAGTTCTTGAAGGTTAAAAATGTTTCTCTGACATATTCTACCTGTAGGATATTTTAAAGTAAGTTCTTGATTAACTAAATGCCTTTTTATAAATTGTAATTAAAGAAATAAAAAAATAATCAGTCTTTTGTAAAAAGTTACTATTCGTGTTTGTAAAGTTTCAAAAGAATTTATTTTTTAACAATGAAAAATAAAAACTATCGCTATGCCGTTTTATAGTATAGAGTTTTCTTGTGATTTAAAAATCCCTTATATTTCATGGATATGTTAATTTTATATATATTAATTTTTTTTTTCAGTAAATTATAACAATATAGTTAAAAAATGTCAGCAAAATCTTTTTTCATCGTCCTTGAATAAAAACTTTTTCGTATGTCATTATAATTATTAAGGCAGATTAAAAAAAATTCACGCACAAACGCGTCTATTTTTTTAAACCCAAGGTCTTTTTGTCCACACGACTAAGCCTTTTGTTTATTTGCCCTCCACTGGATCAGAGGGTTAGCTCCGCTCAGCTGGAATTAATACAATAATACCCAAGATACGGTAACATTTTAGTTTGTAGACAATAGAAAATAATATTGTTTAATATGACTTTAACTTTATTATAAAAAATATATATATATATTTTTAGTTTTATCGAGGTTGAATAAATATGAACTTTGCTTTTTTTTACTGAACAAACGATGACAGATTCTAACATTTTATATATATATATTTATACTACACACGTACATATATATATCTTGTTAGAATACAAAATAAATATTTAATAATGGAAATAACAGATAATTGTAGTCTGTTAAATGGAAACACCGTGTTATAAAAAACCTAAGTCAATCTAACAATACACGTAATTACTTGAGACCACCTGAAATCATAATTATTTTATATAGAAATGTGTATTATTCAAAGCATTGATTTATTTCTATGACTCAGTGATTCAGATTCGATCTCTTTATACCAATTAAATATATGTGATATACGTCATATTAAAATCATTTTAAAATCCACGTTTTGACATTAAGTCTGAATGCATTATTCCTTATTCCCATATAAAATAAATATTCAAAGTTAACCGTCATCTTTGAGATAATAACATGTTTGTTAAAATATGACAATGTTTTATTTTGGAGTTAGTCTGTGGTATATTAATAATATATATATATATATTTATATATATATGTGTGTATCCGACTCTATACAGATTAATTGAATCGGAATTTGCCCGACAAGTCCATACAGGTCCGCCATGCTTCACGAGTACGAACCCCGAATGCGTTCGGAACTATTCGGGCAAATTCGGATAAATTAAGGTGAATACAGCCGGGTACATAATAAATATTATCGACGTCTTTTGAAACGCTACATGTAATTATAGATATTTGTTTTTATTTATTAAGACATTGTTTGAACGCTGCGTCTTGCGTGCTAATTGTTTACTGCAACAATTGCGCCATTTTTCTAACAGTAGGAATAAATGGTGTATTTACAAAAAGTGGATTTTACTTTATTTTCTTACAATTTGTAATATTTCTGTCTTATAAAAAAAAAATTAAGTAATCCTTGTTAACATAAGAACATAGATTTTTATTACAAGAAATCAATAAATATTAATAACTATTGTTATGTTATTAATATTCTAACTTTTTAATAGTATAATGTAATTTTTATTTTTATTATACTTTCTTTTCTAATTATAATGAAATTGTTCTACAAACTTATCATAACACATATACGACCACAATAAAATTTAAACTTCGTAACATTCAAATGTATTTTTGAACGAAAACAAAAGAATATTTAATTTATAATAAAAAAAAATAAGACTTGTTTGTTGACTTTACATGTCTACTTATTTTTTTTTTCAATATAATTTGACAGCCGATTTAAAGTTAAAAAAAAACCTTAAATATTAATTTTAAGATAAAGTTACTTTTAGCGGAGAGATTGCAATAACCTTAAAGTACTCGTAAGTACATTTTTAAAAATTATGTTAATAAATATATATAGTCCTGTAACCTTACAGTACATATAAAAAAATATATAATGCCTTTTAAAAATACAAAAATAACATAATTATTTAGCACACATTTGTAAAATAATAAATGTATTATAAAATAATATAAAACTTACCCTTGGATTGCTTATAAAACAAACAAGACTTTTCTATGCAACACAGAAAACCCGCCAAATAGCGCGCGGGATTTAAATGTCACAGATTAAAACTAATAGATAACTAAGTTTATAAATTATCTAGTATAACCTATTTGCAGTAGGTTGTTGGTGGCGCGTGCGCCGAGGCTTATTGTGCGGCGGCTACTAACTAGTTGTCTGTTCTTGTGAACCTTGAAGGTTTTAAGCTTTTATGTTCCTTGACAAATTAATATAGTGCAAAGAAAATTATTTCAATCAATCATTTTTTGCATTCTAAATAAACAAGCGACCAGTTCCCGTTTAGCATTTTAATTTTCATACTATTGAAGAAAGTCTTGCAGTATTAAAAAAAAAATAAAAACAAATATTGCAAGGTTTTCTATTTTGGTAAGCTTATAATATAAACAATAAAATAATATTAATTGTGATACTTTAATTTATATTTAGTTTTATAGGTGTGAGACCCCACAATAGCTCATTGCATCGTATTCCAGCCAGCCCTCTCACAGGATATTAGCATGAAGAATTTACTAAAGAGGTTTTTGCTATGAGAAAGAGAGAGCAAGATAAACCTTATCTCTCCTCTTTTTTCTTCATATTTTTCCTCAACGGTGGCATCGCACTTGCAACTTTCTATGTTTTGAAACTTGGAGATTTACATTGTAGAACAGTGTTTAGTACAATATTATTAAAATGTCTTTAAGCTAAATTAATTTCTTGACAAATTCCTTTTCTGTATATAATTATAGTTATAAAGCAACAATAATGCTGACGTTTTTTTCCTCTTGATACTAGTTCCAGAAACATTAGTAAAAAATACGTAACTATATTGCCAAATTGTTTTTTTTATTTGTCATTTATTTTTCTCTTGACAGAACTACAACCGTTTTAATTTATTTAGATACGCAGACTTTTTAATGACTGGGATTTTTGTTTTTCCGAGTGTTTGATACTCTACTACAATATTTTTCTTTGAACCAAAATGAAATAAAGATGAAAAAAGGGAAGTATTCAAATTCAAAAGAATAAAAATAAATTAAACTACGCGATTTATGAATATATTGTAATTTTGTAAATATTATATTATATTAAAAATAAAATAATTTAAGATAATTAAATAAAATATATATTAAATCTATTCGTAAAAAAATAACAGCTTTTGTATAAAAATGAATTAATATTTCTTATTTCTGAATAATAAAACGATTAAAACTATTTTATATACATTATAAAAAAGTCTATTTCTTGAATTTTGTAATTAAAGACACTACGCAGGTACGATATATTTTTTATGCCACAGATTAATTATCTTAGTACTATATAGTCACGTAAGAAATTAATAAATTTATACACTGTGATGGATACAATGGCTTCTTTTTTCTTTTATTATTTTCATATATTTATTAAAAAGTAATATTTAATTTATCTTTAATGACTTATATATTTATTTTGAATAGTAGATATAGTAGAATAGACTTACATATTTATTTTGAATTAATTGTTTTTTGAACTTTATTGTATAGTTACTAAATATTAGGTAGGTATGATATTTTATATTGTTATTATAAGCAAAATATTTAATCAAACATTGATAAAAGCTTAATTATTATATAATTTTAAGAACACCTTTATATATAAACATTGGTTAAATAAATAAAAAATACATAATTCAATGAAAAAATAAAAATGTTTTCAGTGTGTCTGATAAATATTCCTGACCCGTTTTGAAACTTAGTTGAGACATGGCTAGGTAAAAAAAAATCGAATTATAAAGTATTAGAAAAATTGTTGGCCTAGTTTAAAAAAAAATTATAGCATTTTTAACAATTATAAGAATATATATATAATAAATAGACTTAAGATAGAACGACATCCAACAAATATGGGATACAAAAAAACACATCTAAACAATTTATTACTGTAATTAAAATCTTAACACACAAGGAATGAACAATTAAAATTACTTATAATAAAATAATAGTACGTATATTATTGATTTCCTTTTGAGGCAAAACCAACCAGTGAGGCTAACGGAAGTCAATAAAAATTAAAAGATATACTCACTAGTATAAATAAATAAAATAAACAATATTTTAAACTCTAATAATAACATGTATTTTTTTTTAATTATTATTTTTTTATTAAATATTAATAAATATTCTTTATTGTACACCCTGAGTATAAAATTACAAAAACATAAAACAAAATAACAGTGAAAAAAATAATTGTTACAATTTATGTTATTAATCTACATTTATTGCTATTGTAAATAAATTTGAATGCTGTACAACTATGTACTTTACAAGAATTATATCCTATAGAAAAGCGAAATAGAAATTTCGTTGGTTTTTTGACATTTAATAAACCAAAACATTTTAAAAAAATGCACAAAACGGTTAACGTGTAACATTTCAAAAAAAGAGTTTTTTGTTGATTTAAGTGAAAAGAACGATTTAAATTCGTTCAGTATAAAGTACAATCTAATTTGTCACATTGTTATATGACCTCCCATGCTACTCTTGAATTTATAAAAGGAATTTTCAGTTGGCTTTGAATTCTTCAGGTTAATAATTTGTCTTTAAATTTAAGTAAATATATCTATATATTTCGTAACGATACAGGCAGCTCTGGGAATCCGTATTGAAATTGAACAACCGTATGTATCACTGCCCATTTCCAGGAGTTTATCATTAACGGGTTGGAGGTGACATCCTTTGACCGTTTTTCGAAAATCCTAACCACGGTTTCTAATTTTACAGATTAGATATTAGTCAGAGCCGACATTATTCTTTGAATGTGTTTAAATGTACGTAAACATGTATGTAAATTTTTTAAAATATATTAACACTTAATAAGGAAAATATAAGTGATTAAAATTATATACATACATACAAACATTACAAAGCCTGAAATCGATCGAACTCAATACTTCATCAGAATTAAAATAAGATCTACAAAGAGTCTGGTAATTGGAATGTTGGTTTTTAACAAGTAGCAGCAATCCGCATTTTATCTTAAATATAAAATAGTTATCGGATCTGTCTTGAACACTTTAGCATTAAGAAAATAAGACAGATTAAACAGTTCTGGGATCTTGGACCATTAAGTACGGGAAATTACCTTACCTTCGTCTCTATGGTTCAAAATTGAATGAATTTTGAACCATAGTGACGAAGTTATTTCAGCCTATTTTGCTCTGTGTTGACAATCTTCGGTTAATAATTGCAATTTAAACAATAAAAAGTATATTCTTATTTCTTAGTAACGATCTAGTATACTGTAAAGGGATTATAAATGACAAAGTGCATGGAGTAGAGATATCTAGAGGAAAGATCAGCACATATTTTAAAATTCTTAAAAGTTCTGAAGAATAAAAATAATATTACATTTGGTTTATTCTTTATATATTTGCTTGAAGGTTGCATGAACAATTATAGTCCGGGTCTAAATTAACATTAAATTTCAAATGTATTTAATTATTTAAGAACTATTTAAATAATCATAGAATTTAATATTTTTATGACTAATACCACTCAACGCCTTCTCTGTCCTAAGTATCTAAGTAACAATGACATAGGATATAATTGCTTTTAATTATGTCAAATAAAGTCCTTATACGAATAGGAAACAATCACTTCCGGTTGCTGTAAACTAATAAATACCTTTAGAACAATTACATTATTATTTTATTATAACAAATAACAAAGCCTACAATATAAATACCTTGAAGCCACACATTTATGCTATAAAAATAGAAATATATTAAATTCGTGAACTACAATTTGTTTACGCTTTACCTGTATCGATGAGATGAGATTGGTTTTTGGTTATTTGTTTATGTATGCTATGATGAAGTGAATGCTCAAGTGTTGGTTGCAATCAGACTTCAGAGGTTGGTAAATGGATTGCGCTTATAAGACGAAAATCTTCGGTCTGTCCTCCGCGGGATGATCAAACTCAATTAAATTAAAAAGTATGGAATCCTCATTGTCCAACTTGTCAAAATATTGTCAAAAACTTGTCAAAGTGTGTATGTTGCTTTTGTAAATGATTCCGATTTGGGTTCTGAGTCCAGACTTATAACTTTTAAGAGTTATACTGTTTGGCTTAAGATTTGATTACACCATCGCGGTTATATATTTACTGGTTAAGTCCAGTTGAACTCTGACATAGATCCATATAAAAATAAATTAATAACGTCTCGTCAATGAAGCAAATATAAAATTATCATAATTATATAATAAAATATTCCAATTATGCATATATAATAAATATATTGAGGCTATCATTGAGACGTCAAACCCCATTTAAAGAACCTTAGACATGTTTATGTTTTGATTTATGTTTTTTTTTATTTTTTATTTATTCTGGGATTGGGTAGTTTGTGAAATATGTAGTATTAGCAATATAAATAGAATGTATACTTTTAATAAGAATTAGAGCTTAAATCGAGATATACGATTCTGTGAAAATAAAGTATCAGGTTTTTATAATGAAATCGTATTCTTAAGAAAAAAAAACGGTATCAACATTTTGTATATTTGTCTTAATAAAAAACTTATAAACTCAAGACTAAGTTCAAAATCATATCAAAAACATGTGTCTACATCATTTTAGACCCTATTTATTTTATGGGTATATAATTTAAGATCATCCGTACATAGTAAAAAGCACTGCTTCCATATAACATACATCTGAATGTTTATATATATGTAAAGCATGGTCAGATAAATAATAAATTGATATATTTTCATTTTGAAAATCAAAGAAGAACTAAAAATAATTCCACTCCATTCTAAACCATAAACAGCCTCGCAAAAACAGAGGCTAATAGCTTATTTCAGTAAAGGTCATATTGTCTCTCACTTTCACTTAAACATTTCCTGATGTTTTTACAGTGAATAAAATACATCTAACGTTGACGTAATTATACTTTAAAACTATCCACATTGGTTAATACGAACTTAACTTACATGATTCTTTCAAACATTAAATTTGGTTGTGGCATCTTTTTTTAATCTATACTGAAAAATTGGTAACATTGTTTAAGATTTTCTAAAGACGTTTAATGTCACCATCGTCGTGATAAAGACGATTATATATAGACTTCTCAATTCATCGAAGCGGGTAGCGACACGGTAGCTCAAGGTAGAGCGACGCGGCGGGACGGTCTACGAGAGGTCGCGGCTTCGAATCCCGTATCGATTTTTTTTTCATTCTATATTCATACAAAAAAAAAATAAGTATTTAATTTGATTAAAAAAAAATATTGAAGTATTGTTCAAATATTAAGTTTTATTCAATATCGTCGATAAGGTCAGCAGGTTTAGGTTTATAGGTGTGACAAATATTTTGTAACAACTATAAATTTTGCTATTAGTTTCTGATAGGTGTCCGTCAATCATTTAAATGGCTCCAGTATCCATTACCGTATCGGGACACGGTGCTAAGCTAAGCATACGAAAAATATTGTAGATAAATAATAAATATGCTTCAAATAAATATTAGTTGCTTGTAGAGCTGTGTCGGTGAAAAAAAAAACTTAATAAAAAAAAAAAAGAAAATAGAATCAAAAATCACCAGAACATAAACTAGTATCAACAGACATACAATTGAATTCGACCATGAAGCTATACACTTAATAATCTAGCCTTATATTGAATTATAATTAGCTATTCATAAGTGTCCATATTTCCTTATATAAAATGTGTCACCGACTCAATTATACAAGGCACTAAAACGATTGTTATGACCATTCATTAAGTGTTTTCTAATTGTTGAGGTCATATCCGAGTCGTGACTGACCCCAGGGAAGTGAGCCGACGGTCCAAGAACAGGACCAGTTATAGATAACTAAATTATAAATGTTACCTATAGACAATTTACCTATAGACAATTTACCTATAGACAATTTACCTATAGACAATTTTTTCTGCAATAATCTGTTCCTAAACAAAAAAGGCGCATTTTTTTCTTGAACATTTTCTTCAAATCATCATCAAATCTACGGTTTGCATTAAACAGCACCAAAAATCAATCATTTTGTTATAAATCGGTTTTATTCTTGCTCTTGCATTGTCTTGTCTAATTGTAGCAAGACCATTTTTTTGTGATACATTATATCTGCTGTATTTGATTAAAGCAAAGCAAAAAATCAACGATCCTATTCGACCGGTTATATACCCTACTCACATATAAGACTGGGGTGAAGCAAGTGGCTAAGTGTTTCTGAATTCGCACTAATAAGTATAGAAAAGAATGTGAATTTTCCATCCCAATTGGTTGAGACGCCTAAACGTCGCTCTATCGTCTACTCGTAGAGTCATGAGCCTTTTTTATTGGATCTCTTATCTGCTATCCCGATAAATACCAGGACACCGTCGCGGCAACACTGGTATCAGCTGACCATTGCCTGGTATTGTCTACTCTCACTTCACACAAGATCAGCGACCTGACGTGTCTTGCATTACAAGTCAGAGGATTGGGATGGGATGGTATCTTCTTTTCATGACGTATTTTTTAGAGGCAGGTTTGTGTTCTTTTCGTCAATAGTATTTCCTGCGCTGCTGCTGTCACCAAACTGGTATTACCAGGAATTCATATTTTCTCGGCGGCCACTTGCCATCAGGTGATCTGTAAGCACTTTTGCCCGCCTAGACAAAAATACGACTGAGCCTGCAAGATTCTTGAGACTCAATCGGTTAAGTCAAACTGAAATTTGGACGCTTTGAGTATATAGTTTCAATAACAGAATTTATAGATAATATCTTAATCGGTATCGAAACCACAATTCTTTTTCTCTAATGGTAAAATTCATCTCTATTACAGTGTATAATGTTAGTGAAATACTCTTAAACGAACACCGAAAGGAGAAAGAGATACGATACATACCTTGCAGATCTCCATTCGGAACTGTTATCCTTAGCACTAATGATATTAATTCCTAATGGAGATCTACAAGGTAATCCATTAGGAACTGCTATTCCTCAATGGTAGTTCTGGAACTTTTTCGTCCTCCTTTACTTAATTCATTTACAATACTATATATGTATTATCGTCTTTTATTGGGATGAAGGCAATAACTTTGTAGTTTTTGAAAATTCTACACTAAGTTTAGTGTAATAGTTGGTCGGTCAGTGTTTATAATTTCATATAATTTTGTTTCAACAGCTGTTGTACTGTAATTTATTTGTGTTATATTTTAATTTTATTTATTTATTTTAAAGGGAAGCCAGGGAAAATAAATTCCAAGTCAAGAAAATAAATATCACTTAAAGATACAGCAAATAGGAAATACAGAAATTCAGTAGTGTTTCCGCTGATATTAAAGTACTTATATACGAGAAACTAATTTAAAATCGATAAAAAGCTAAGATAGAAACAGTTACAAAAAAAAACAATTACAAGCTCATATAAATTAGTAAATATAAAAAATGTGACTATAACTTTGACAAATACGATATAAAAATACCCTCTTTTTTAGCAAATTTAGATTTATAAAAGGGTATTTAAAATAATGAAAGATGGCGAGAAACTGCTAACGTAAATACGTGCAAAAAGTTAATTTAAAATTGTAAAAGTTAACACAAAGTTATAAAAACAGTAAATAAGTGTAAAGATCTAATAAAAACAGTGTTTTAAATATTAAAAAAGGTCTAATTTTACCTCAGGAAAAACTAAAACAAACTATAACAATTATACAGTTACATTTTATGTGGAATAAATGCGGATGAACACAACAGTTTTTCTTTGCAATTATTCATAATAGGTTATAGTGAACTCCATAACCTAAAAATTCTTTACTGACATTTCATTTTCGATACAAAATCATACCATGAAAATTATTTTTTTGGCAAACTCCATCTAGTGGTTTTGTGACGAACTATTACTTATGTCACCCGATACGGCTAATAATCTAGGCTCTTTAAATCAATGACTTCCTAGTTCTACGCAGCAATAAAGGTCATTAACCCTAAATTGTGTGTATTTATTGCTAAGACCAAGTCGAGTAAATAGTTTGCTGAAAATACGCTAAAGGACGTTACTGCTATCTAAGAATTATAAAGAAAATTTAATTATAAAATAAATCAAAAATTTCAAAAGAAAGAAGAAGACGAAAAGTTACAGCCTATTCTAGAAGATAATAAAAAACTGAAAGAGTACTTTGGTGAAGACAACTTTGAAACGAATAACTTACTGGTTTTTGGATTGAAAACCCATCTAATCTATTTGAAATAGTAAACAATATAAAACCTTAACATTTCTTTTAAACATAACGATATCCAGAATATACATCGAATGAATGGCTCTCTCTTTATTTTAAATTTTCTTATGATTTTTGTACGAGCAGCCATGGACGGAATAGAATTTAAAATATTATTGTCAATGGAATTTCAAAATATAAATTATTAATTTTTAATGAACTTAATTATTCAATAATATTTATTGATGTAAGCCTGGTATTGCGAATTCCAAAATGTAGAAGCGTATTCCAAAATAGACCGCACAAATGTATTAAACAAACAAAGGTTGAAGATTCATTAACTTTTTTTCCAATTTGTAAAACGAAACCCAGTAACCGATATATTTTAGAGACCAGTAACCTATATACTGCATATATTGAGAATACGTCAATTTGCAGTCATAATACCAAGATCCTTAATTTCAGTAACTCGAGCAGGTCATAAATTTTCCAAAAAAATAAATTAGGTATATCGCTTTATTTTTTCTGGAAAATACGATGATATTACATTTGTTCGAATGTAGGTGAAGAAGATTGACCTTACAGGTATCTCTTCAGCGAGATCTTTACGTAGCCTTAAAAAATCGAACCCTTTACTTTACTTTAATTTCTTTCTTTCTGCATATTTGCATATATAATAATATTTTAGAAAACGTTACAAATATCAATAATGAAAATATTGCATAGTAACGGCCCTAAATGGGAACCTTGAGGAACCCTGGCAGTGGTTGGCCAAATGTGGAGCAAAAACCTTTTATAGATCTATATTTAAACATAACAAATATTGTAATTTAGGAGGCCGCTTGACTTCGGACTCTTAAATATAATTCAAGCCAACGAAGCAGATTACTATGAATACCTGCTTGAACTTGTTTGATTGTTAGTAAATATGAGATTTTTATTGAATGGCTTGGAGTTCAGTATTAACAGAATCAACTTCACTACCTATCACTGCACTATCACTGCACTATAACTTCACTATCACGTCACTAACACTTCACTATCACTACCTATCACTTCACTATCACTTCACTATCACGTCACTATCACTTCACTATCACTTCACTATCACTTCACTATCACTTCACTATCACTTCACTATCACTACCTATCACTTCACTATCACTTCACTATCACGTCACTATCACTTCACAATCACTACCTATCACTTCACTATCACTTCACTATCCATCCACACAACATATTACCACGTAAAGTCACAAAGGTTGGATTCTGTGGAATTGGCATCAATAAACCCATGTTGTTCTACAATAATCAAACACCTCAAGTGGTAAAAGTAAAAGGTATACTTTATAAACAATTTTCTCGAACAGTAAGGTCAATGGACTAAGTTCAGATGTAGGTATAGTTTTACATCACCAGACTTAAAAACCGGCGTTACAAATGACCTTTTTAAAGCCTTACGGACTCTACCCATACTAAATAATAGAGTAAATAATTAAAAAATAACTGTAATTGTAAGTTGTAAGTCTGTTTAAGTACTACACTTAATATTATAGAAATAAAATATCTTCGTATTTCCTTATTACTCAGCTTGCTCTGACTAATGTATTGCGAACGAACGAACTCTTTTGGTAATATACTTAATTGCTGTCAATATAAGTAGATACTTAAATATACTGGTTCATATTTATTATCTAAATTAATAATAACATGCAAAGTTACATATATAATATAGACTAAACAGTAAAATTATATATTTAAAGCCTCTGTTGCTACAATAGGACACCTGTATTCCAGCATTCAGTGCTCTCCCCTTTATTAATTGACAAAATACATATTTAAGATTATATATATTATAATCGTTGTGATTGGCTGAAAAAAATACATTTATAATAACATATCTATCTACATAGATATGATTCTATGACACATGACCATGTGTGTGTCATAGAATCAGTAATTTCTACTAATCTACTAATGAATAAGGACTTAAAAGATATGAATAGACTAATCTAGTCTGGCTTAAACTTTCTAACGTATTTTTTTTTAAATTTCATGATAAACAAATCGGTTTGTTGAGGGTCGGCCCTTTGTTCGCATCCTCGGTATGGGAGAAATTTACTTGTGAGGAAAATGTAAAGTACGTCGCAATGGTTGGTGACAGACAAAAATATTGTCTTTTCGTCTGAAAAGAAAACAAATATCAGTGACATTTCATAAATTTCCGATTACGCCGTGTACAATTTATTTTGCGAAAACCGTTTTATATTTGTTCAAAATCCATTCAACAATTCGTTGCGTCTTACTTTTATTAATCCTTATAGAAGTGATAATAGAACATTACTGAAAGTAAAATTTTTTGACGACCAACTCTCTGACTTATTCGATGACTTTTCCAAATAGATTTAATTCCAACATTAAAAATATTTATCTGTGGTACAAAAGGCTTTACAATTACGAACACAAAAAAACTATTGCAGAATTGATAGAGTCATTCTTAACTGATGGTGATGATGATGGTGATGATGATAATGAAGCGGCAATTTATTTGTCAAATTATGGTATGGTTTTTATATTACTTATAAAAATTGTTATTGGAAAGTCATCACCAAGTTGGTTAAGTAGAGCACACGTCACGTCATCAATGGATTATTATTTCAGCACACTATAGAACCTCGGCCTGAAATATTTGCAAAGTTACCAACTTGATGTCATCTACTATTTTTCAGTAGAGGTTCATTTGTTTCTATGAAATAATTGTAGATTGTAAAGATATAATAACTTTAACATGTCTTTACATTTTTACTATATTATAACATAATTTCGTATGTTTATAAAAAAATATTAATCTATGTAGATGAAATTTGGTCCGGTTATTGCTTATTGCCTAATACATTCTGTTTACTTTTAGGTCTCCCAAATTAGAACATTTATTCGGGAAAATACAAATAACTGTTGGGGTTATAATTATACTTCAATTATATACAGACTTACAGATCACAGATGGTCAATTATTTTAGCCGATGACGGAGCAGACAAAGCTGATAAAAATAGCTAGTATTAAATATATTAAGTTCCCGACCCTTATTAAATTAATTGTTTGTTGATAAGTACATCGGAACCTCTGAATTTTAAGCTCATTAAATATAATAATACTACTGCATAACAGAATTAGCTTTCCAAACAAGTTGCTAGACGTTTTCGTCTAGAAAATATAGTTTTAAATTAAAAACTTTATTAATAAATGAAACATATATATTTAATTAAATCGTCGTAATTTTAAAAGCAATTATTTTTAATAAAGATTCATATATCCCATTTAAAATTGTCTGGCTCGTTTACATTATAAATAAAATAAAAATATATTTAATATAGAAAAAATAGAAAAGGTTGTTTTTCTTTATTTATTTTTTTTATTTTATAAGCTAACAATATGATCTTAAACCGGTGCTCCTTATATCAATTGCCCAGTGCTAAGGCGCATTAAGCGTATATGTAGATTCGGCCTTGAATGAGTGGGTGTGTGATAAAATAAATAAACTTTGACCTTTAATATTTCTAGACTAGACACTTCTTGTTCAGGGTTAGGTTGATATTTAGTTTATTAAATTATCATTTTGTTATTTGTCTAAAGTAGATCTAGTTATGATCTAGTTATAGAAAATCTAGTTATGACGTTGTAAGTTATTCTATAGGCACGTCTTATATTCACGTCTAATATTCTGTAGTTACGTCTTAGACTGATAAATAATTTAAAAGAGTATCCATGGTTTTTCTTCTCCATAGATATTTCCCCACAGCCCCTAAATTTACCACCAACAGTGTAAGTGATTTTGACGTTTTGACCCTGTCTGTATATCTTACAAACAGGGGTAACTAACATTCTTAAAATTGCAGTTATTTCTACGATACTAAGTATATTAGTTAAGTTTACGAGCTGAATAAAAAATACAATAAAATATATTTATATTTACCCGGCTGTATTCACGTGGAATTAAATCTGACTTCGAACTGTTCACGCCGCGAATCCGTCACGCTTAGAGCTCATGATTAAATGAAGAGAACCCGAATGGGTTCGAAACTAATCGGGCACATTCCTATATAATTCCACGTGAATACAAAACCCGGGTAAATACTCATGGTTCCCGAAAGTTTTAATGCAATAAAATAGCCTAATTGTTTCAAAATACCCATTGTGGAAGAAATCAGTAATTGTAAAACTAACTAATATCACAGTTAAAAAGCGTGCCAGGGTAAATTGTACATTTTTCATTTTTTAAATTATAATTTGCAAATCTCACCTGTTTGTAAATTAGACTTATTTAAATGTTTTAACCAAACGCCTGTGAGTCGATCGATAATAGCTTTGCGCTGCGTTGCTCTAGTTATTCAATCAGGCGTTATTTATGCATGACGAGATGGAGATAACCCTTATTTATTTTCCCTAAGAATATTTAAAATGTAAATAAAATAAATTTATTATTTTCTATATATTCTTCTCTATATATCGTTGTATTCCTTCTAGACCAATTTCTCCTCCTAAGAAACTGTGGACCAATTAAGTACTATTAATACTATTAATAACCCAAATGCAATAAAAATACTAATATTTGTATTCGAGTACAGAAGACGTTCCTCGCTATCAACTTTATTTTTAACGTTTAAATTATCAAAATGCAAGTCATCATGATTATACAATTGAAACATGAATAATATATTCTCTAAATGTATTTTTTGTCAGAAATTTCTTTTGTTAGGACAATCTATGCCTTATGCTGGACCGTATTATAAAAAAAGGGGGTTTCAGTACATAAGTTTCCAGGTTCAAGATCTGCTGGTTTCAAATAAATATCCTTTTCTGTATTTCAGATAATTGTACTATTTATAATTCGAAACACTTTACAAATCAAATAATCTCTCTTAATCTCTCTTAATTATCTATTGGATGAATTATTATATAAATGTTTTTAAAAATATAATATTATGAGACATTGTCTCGTTATCTATTGCTCAGCTATATATAGCTTATCTACATTTTAAAATTTGCAGACTCATGCTTATAGACAGATTTTACTGTACAGCTCTTATCAGCTCTTATCAGCATTAGCTTTATCTGTTCGTAAATTTGTCGATAGATAATATTTTTAATAAAGCCAACGTAGTTATATTGATGCCTACTCTGTTAATGTAAGGTGATACATTATAATATACTTGAAAATAATAATTAATAACGGGGAATATTGAGTCTTTAAACGCCTTTCCAGAAAGTCTGTGTACGCATATTATATAACGTTAGGAAGACTAACAATAACCATTATATTCTTATATAAATTATTTTCAATAAATATTGCTTAAAAATATTTTTTTATCTATATTATCTATCTTATTCCGGTTGGATGTTACTTACCGAGGTAATTAATGTATAAGATACATAAGAGATTATAACGTATTGACGCCATTTTTTTTAAATGGGTCGTAGGCATGTTGTTAAATAGTTCGGTAATCTTTGACAAATAAAATAAATAAAACTGACAATCCATAAGAAAACATCAACGAATGGACGAGAAACAACATACCGTGTACTCGTATTATTTCTGTCTCGTATTTTAATTGCATATATCACAATGCTTAAAATATAAGCATTCTTAGTACTAAATAAAAGTATCAGCATTCTTATATATTTAATATTTTCATAAAAATATACTGACCGGCGACCGTGAATACATTTTTCAAACTTATCTCGTATGAAGCTCTAAGGTCCAGATTGTAAATTACACGGACAGCTGTCTTCTGTAGAACGAACCCATGAGTAATCATGAGTAGAATAGCAGATGACATTATTCTATTAAAATAATTATAATAAACTATATATAATTTAAAATATAATTACTAATAATAATAAGAACAAATTCATTAAATTTAATTTACTTTAAAAGAAACATGAGAATTAAATGAACATTACCTCATTACAATAATACTTAATTAATTTTTTTTCTGTAATTGATGATTGGGACTTCGACCAATCGCGAGAAATATTCTCAATGACAGGCTTATCTAATAAGAAGTTCGGATAATAGATTATTTATGTAATATAATTATATAATGATATTGTACTATATATATTTAAATAATTCATTGCAACTAAATATAATGTAAGCAATTAATTGACGAGAGAATGTATTCAAAATCTTTGTCAGGACGAGAAAACTAATTTTTAACGGCGTTGAGCATTTTGTTTTATGGTGGCACTTATGAGGATGAAATTCGTCTCTAGAGAAAATTTTGTCAAAAACAGGACAAGAATGTGTAAAAAAACAAAAGAATATTAGGTCTTTAATGTTTTCATTATATTTGAAAAAGAATAAAAATTAGAACCATTATAAATAAACCTTTATAATTGTTTCAGCTTAAGACAGGAATACGTACGTTCGTAAGATAAATAGGTATTAATTATTTACAACATTATTTATAAAAACTCAAGAAATCAGTCTTATTTGACTCAAATAAAACCAATAAACACATCTACTATACAGTAAGGTCCTGTTAGCAGTCAGGAATATAAATATTAATACGTGATACCAAAACTTTGGACCCCTTTTTACGAAAATTGAGCGGACGCAGGAGTATAAAATTTGGCACACTTATAGTTTATGTGCAGGAGAAGTGCAGAACGCTAATATGTTTCAATAATAATGCTTATAAAGTACATTAAATCAATAAATAAAACATTACACACACTACCATGCATTTCACACACATGTTTCTTTTATAGTACTGGCATTGACATATCAAAAATATATATTTATATTGTTTTTTATTTTGTGCATAGAAATAGAGTACTCAAAAAAAAAGTTTTATTGTTTTCAGAGAAGTTTTAAATCATTAATAAAATTTATGCAAAATGCTCTAAATGGATAGTATTTTGAACACATATTTTTTTTGTTTTGCATCCTCTTATAGCATGCATGCATTTAGTAAACATTTTTTTAAATAGATATTCTTTACTTTACTTTCTTTTAATTTCATATAATTTGTTCAATAAAGAAATTGGCAAATAACAGTGTTGGTCAAATCTGTGGTTATAGTAGTTTAGTTTTCGACAGTAGAACCTTAATAATGTTTGAATATTATATTTTAATAATGTATATTAAGTCACTTACAATTTAAATTTATTATATGGTCGAATTTCGACCACTGGGCGACCACTAGTATATATAAACACAAATATACGTAATATACTTATATATACATAATATAAGTATATATAATAACTTAGGTTAACAAGTAGTTATCTGATAATATTAAAATAGTAAACAAAGCTATTAAATAATATTAAAGATAATTTACATTACTCGGCATATTTTTTTTAAAAGTAATTTATTTATTGGAAATGTCCTGCTGATAAACTATATTAGTTCGTAATATAACCCAAGCGTTAAGTTTAAAAAAAATGTTAACATTTATTGAAAATTCGAACGATAATCTAAGTTGTAATCTTAAGGAATATTTATTAATGTAACTGAAAACTACATGTCGGTGCACGAAAATAAATGGCTTATTGCCGATGATACAGTTTATATTGTTTTATTAGTTTTTAGCTTCCATAACTGAGAGATCTCTTTATAGGATAAGTCCGCCATTGTGCATAAATTGCATCAACGTAATATTTCAATATATTATATATAGAGACACACACCAAAGATCATCGAAATCCGACCCTTAGTTTTTGCGTGAACAAACAAAAAAAGAGACAACGTATTATAAAACTAGTGTTGACATCCGTGTCCTTTACTTGCCACTTAGCAATAATTTATTTCAAATAATATTCAAGGAACAGATTTTTTTTCATTATTTATTATTTATTATTATTCGGCAAGATGAAAACGATAAGTATCGAGTGCACGCGATGAATCTAGAAAAACAAAATGAGTGGGTGACCATAGGCGACTTTTGTATTCCATTGGCATTGAGGTGGTGAAATTCTATTTCAATGCATTCCAAATGACTCTCTCAGATCAAAGTAATTTGGTAAGATGGGGTAAAGCTACCGAAGTCTTGCAATATCTGTGGGGAGGCAGTAGGAACGGCTAAACACTCGTTGGTAGGATGTAGGGTGCTATTGGAAAAAGGTCAATACTCGTGGCGCCATGATAAAGTATTAGAAATCATACGTGAAGCGGTTAGTCTTTCAGTAGCTAGAGCGCAAAAGGGTATAACAACCACCAAAAGATTCAAAGAGTTCATTAAAGAAGGCTCGTCTAAAAAACGGCGGCGGCGGCTCGCGATTGGATTATAATGATGGATACGAATGAGAAACAGAGTAGAATTCCTGAGGATATTGTTGTCTCGTCATCCAGACCGGACATATTCCTGTACTCTAGACAGTTAAAGCGCGTGATACTTGTGGAGCTTACTGTTCCGTGGGAAACTAACATCCCCAAAGATCACACAATTAAAGCAAACAAGTATTACGAACTGACCAGGAATAGGTATATAGTTAATTTGTACGCGGTAGAAGTGGGAGCGAGAGGTATAACAGTGAAATCTCTCTATAACCTACTTAAAGATCTTGGCCTCTCTAGAACTATCATCAGTTCATTTCTAGAACGTACTTCAAAGGCGGCATTGGTAGGTTCATTCCAAATTTGGTTGGGTAGGGAGAGGAGCGCAATCAGTTGATGGTGAGCGTGAATGCGCATTTTAAAGGGGCCCCTTAAACCTACACTTAGGTCGCAAGTACCAGGAGGTGTTTGCACTTTTCTCCCTGCAACGCGATGAGCCCGACAACCGCACGGTGAATCCATGGAATGCTAAGAAGCTTCGTCTCATATAAACAAGCTGTTCGCCAGCGGTTCCGTCCGTTCCTATAAGAACAATTAAGTGCCTGATTTTATATTTTTTATTAAATATAAAAACATATTTTGTAATTTCTAGCTCCAAAGATCAAATTCTAGAGCTTGAGGCTGTGCATTTATAGATCAGTCAATTAGTATTAAACTTTATAATATACTGGCTTTTTTCATGTAGCCCAGTTTCGTTTAGAAATTTTTACTTCTGGGTGTGTGAATATACCGTTAAAATTTATTAAATGTTACACAAAACAGGAATCTAATATAAAAAAATAATGGATTTCTATTAGAGATTACAAATTTTCAAAAATCTTTGTAACCTCTTTGGGATAAAAATATTAATACCCTTTCTTATTGCGTAGGAAGCTTTTACACGTTTCATGACCGAGTAGTTGGGTCTTTGCACTGTAGGCCAGTTTCAATATGGCTTTGGCTCTCGGATTCGCTACTTTAAAATTACGATAATAAACAGATTAATAATTAAAATAAATTTTAACTGATGTAATAGATGGTGACTGAGCCCTCAGGTCTTTCAGTCACAAATAGTGGCTGAGTTCTTTCAACACCAGAACCTTGAATTATTCTAAAATAATTAGTAGTCTATGTCCTTCTCCAGATGGTTGTCGGCAACAGTTCCATAAAATACATCCAGTATCTTTTGCGTGATTCACCGACAGACATCACAAAATTCAAAAATACAAAATGCTTACATTTATAATTCAAGTAAATTATTATCTTGACAAATATCGTAGGAACTCAATAGATTCTTTTACGCCATGACAGTTGTCACAAAAGAACAAGGATAAGATCAGATTCTGAGCTTTTTGATACCTTTTTATATAAATGTTATTTTATATAATGTTACCAGACTTGAAATGTATTCACATAAGTTACGTACTTCCATGTAGCAGATATATACATAAAATAAGTATATTATTTTAATTAAATCTTGTCATGTATATTATTACGATGTTCAAAAACATAATTATCTAGTCATTTCATACACTATTGCATCCACAATTTCAAAACTATTTGGAATATGTAAAATGCTTTTCATTGTTCTAATAAAGCTTTTTTCTAACTTATGAATTAATACAACATTCTCTTTAAATATTGCCACACTTCAAAAATAATGTCGTTTTAATACATATTTGATACTTAAATACAAGTAGAGGGTAATTTTTTTTTCACAAATTGACGGATACGTCCAAAAATATCAACAAAACGAATAGAAGAACGCGTTACTTATTGTACATTGTCTAAAGTAATTCATACATTTTCCTTTACTTTTATTATTTAATAACCGTATGGTTTTCCTACATCTGATTATATATTAAGAAAATGTACATAAATAACTAAATCAGTCTTGGGTGCAAACTTGAAATAAGCGATCGAAAATGTTATCTCTTTATTTAATTATTTCTTTTATATGTATTACCTTTTATTCAATATACTATTATTTAACACGAAAACACAATTATTGGAAAGAAAGAAACGTCCCGCATTTAAAAGCTTCCTCAGTTTTTGGAAATTATCTCCGATTTGTATTTCTTAAGAAATATGCTCCACAAATTGCTGAAGAGATTTGTCTACAATTTCCCAACGAACCCTATGTTGGAGTTTACTATGGAAGTGATCCGGCGCTCATAGTGAAAGATCCTGACCTGATAAAACTAATATTGGCAAAAGATTTTTACTACTTTAACATGAGGGAGATTTCTGATCATACACACAAAGAATTGGTCACTCAGAATATGTTCTTTAGTGGCGGAGATCGATGGAAGGTAATCAGACAGAACTTGAGTCCTCTATTTTCTTCTACAAAATTAAAAAATATGTTTTATATAATCGAAAACTGTGCTATAGCCATGGAAGATACTATTCGTAAAGAAATATCTGTTTCGAATATTATAGAGGTCCGGTCCCTCTTAGCGAGATACACTATGGACTGCATAGGATCTTGTGCTTTTGGAGTAAAAACAGGAACCCTCGAAAAGGATTCTGATAAAAATCCATTTACTATTATTGGTAAAAAAATTATTGATGTATCTTATTTCGGAGGCTTTAAATTAGTGACTCGTTCTATGTGGCCATCAATATTTTATATATTAGGATTTAAAATGTTTTCTAATGATATAAACGATTTTTTTCGTACACTAATGAGTGGAGTTTTCCAAAACCGACAGTTCAAAGAGTCTGGTCGATATGATTTTGTTGATCTCTTGTTGAATTGGAAACAGAAGGACTTCTTAGTTGGAGACAGTATAAAGAATATTAAAACCGGTGAGAAGACATTAGCGAAATTGAGTGTGGATGATGACTTGATAATTTCACAATGCGTCATGATTTTTGGTGCTGGGTTTGAAACAACCGCCACAACATCCAGCTTCATGCTTCATGAACTAGCAAAGCATAAAGATGCTCAGGCAAGAGTTATACAAGAAGTCGACGAATATTTAAAAAAATATAATGGTGAAATAAAGTTCGAAGCTATAAACGAAATGCCATATCTTCAATCTTGTATCGCAGAAACTTTGCGATTGTATCCAGTATTAGGAGTCCTTACACGAGAAGTATTTGAAGATTATACTTTTTCGACAGGGCTTCGATTGGAAAAGGGCACTCGTATCCATATACCAGTTTATCACATTCAACGTAACCCTGACTACTTTCCGGATCCAGAAGAATTTCGACCTGAACGGTTTTTAGGTGACGAAAAGACAAATATTAAGCAATTTACTTATTTACCATTCGGTGAAGGACCTAGATTATGTTTAGGTAATTATAAATTTTCGTTTTGAAAATTCATATTTAATAAATCTACACTTTTATAAAAAATCAATATTTTATATTCGTATTTTTATATATTTTTGTTTTAAAGATTGTATAAAGCATCATTCTATTTAACCCTTTGAAATTCATTAACCTGAACATATATCCAAAGTTATGTCCGTTATGAAAGTTCTACTACCAGAATGATGTAATGCCAAAGTCTATTGTTTCCAGGTATGCGTTTTTCAAAGATGCCGATGGTGGCGGGATTTCTTACAATATTTAAAAACTATAGAGTTGAGATGTGTGAAAAAACTCAAAACTCATACGAATTCGAACCAAGAGTCTTTGTAAAGCAGCCAGTTGGTGGAATATATTTAAAGTTTTTACCTCGTCATGTGTGATCTCTATTAACAATTATGTTTTAAAATTATTGTTTTTTTTTAATTTGTTCTTTATTTTTGTATTATATGTGCTCTATTGTAAACCAGTTTTATTAAAATTTTCTAAGGTTTAGTATGAATTATCTGAACGGATTTTGCTATGTTATTTAATTATGAAGATTGATTAATTAAATCAAAGAATAATTAATTCAGTGGAGTCCACATACTCAGTGGATTCACAGAACAAGTTGTACAAGTCACTACTGACTGAGTAATAAAGAACGTAACGTAGAAGAAAAGTGCTGGAAAAGAAATACGTTCTGTTACATTATTGTTTCTATTACTTTTTGATCTTTCGTGTTGTCTGTTATTTGTGTAACCATACTCGGCTGATTTATTGTAAGGTTGCGAAACATTCACTCTAATCCAGAAAGAAGAAACTAAAGTTCTTGTTACGGCAAAAACTTTAGCTCTTTCTAACAGCTCCTTCCTCGAGCAGTGACTAGGGTGATATCCGCGTAGCACAACACCCTTCATCCGAGGAAGTAGTGGACATCGGAGCAGACAGTTAGCGGCTCCATAGTACCAGCCCAAGATGGAGCCTTGTGGAACCCCACGCCCCACGATTCTCAAGCCGCGACCTTCTATTTCGTACCAGACTCTTCCAGTCTACACTTTGACTGCTACCCGTTTTATAGCTTGGAGGGTTACGGCTAATTGCTCTGCCATTTTTGTAGCCGACCGACGGATTTCCATTACGCCCTCGAGCCCGATTTCACCAAGATCCAGTATTTCGAAGGCACCCTCGAGGAATTTTGCTTATGTTACGCCATTGGCCGCCAACTCGGTCTGTAGTGTCATTATTCCTGCGGGTGACCGAAGAGGCAGCTTAATATGGGTTCTTTGCTCTGTCAAAGCCGCGGGGACCTTCTTCAACCTTTGCTTCTTATTGCCGTACCCCTGGACAGAGCTGCTGAACTAGGATTTATTTATTTATTTATTCAATTCTTAATTGCACAGTATATAAAAAAATGCACAAAAGGCGGGCTTAATGCGACAAACACATTCTCTACCAGCCAACCTTAGAGCTTTGGTAGGTTTGCAAACAGTAAAGAAACGAAATATAAAACAAAAAAACACAAGAATTACACAATTTTAAAACACAAAAAAAAGCTACAAAAATATACTTACTTATAATAAAACATAAGAAGAAATATATAAGAAAATAAAACAATATATACAATTTATAATAAGGTATGTTAAATATAGACCAATAATGTTCTACGCCCATACATATTCTTTACTTGAGATAAAGTTCTTTTACCTTTCGCTTGAATGATTTACGAGATGGGGCTTTTCTAACACATTCAGGCAATTCGTTCCACAATCTGACAGCAGTTACAGCAAATGAATTGGACAGCAGTTACAGAAAATGAATTGTAGATTGTAGGACCTTCATCTTCTTCTCTCCCCTTTTGACCACTGTAGTCCACCCCTTCAGCGGGTGGACCCACCGTAGAGACTTATTTTATTACTTAGCGGGAAACGTCTCTGTTAAAATGAGCGAGGCAGAACACACATTCTCTGCGTCCTGTCTGTGCTACGCGTCCAAGAACATTTCGTCGTCGGAACCCGGAATTAGATTTATTAATTACAAAGCAGAGGTCTTTTCAAAGGCTCGAGCTTCCAGGTCCCTTTCGAATTCGCCCTCCCTGGCCTCGTGTTTAAGAGTGCCCAGACTGACTTTTGCCCGTGTAAGCCTCATCCACATATCGCCGCAGATGCAGCGGAGTAGCATCCACGACTAGCGTTGCTGTACTTCGAAGGTTCCACATCATCCTCTATGTCTTTGTTCGATGCGTCACTCATCAAGAAAGCTGCCCCCAAAATGGGCGGCTTCCGGCGAACATTGATTTCATAGTCGGATGTCTTCTCTCTCATCACAGGTTTATAAGTAAAATTTTGTACTTAAGTGCTTATATAATATAAATTAACTAATATATCACTTCATTCATCAATAACTATTGAAAGACAAGCAAATTGTCACAATGGCTAAATGTATTTCTAAGAAAACTTAAAGAATTCTTTTGACGTCACGGACTACATGTAATTATATTAAATATTTTGAAATTGTTGATTATTTGTACGTAACATTAGTGTTAATTGCAATTAATATATATATAGTCTGGAGACCGAGATTGAGAGATATAAATGCAAAAAATTATATATACCTTAACTTTTGTGAATGCGTTTTTAAGTTACATGACATTCGTTAGAAATCCCGACGAGCTGCAGATGTTATCTACAAAGTATAAGGCACTTTTCTTACTCTTTTAAACCCTTCGTAAAACATTTATATCCTGCAATTATATATTTTTATACTTAATGTTTAAACTTACCTCAACTGTGGTAAGTACCACAAAAGTTCACGTTCGTTTATTTAAATATTGTGTTTATTGAATCATTTTATTTAAAATCTCTTTTAAACGGCACTTTTTATTAAAAAGACTTTTTATTATATTTTTGATATAAAAATGGAATGATTCTATTTATTTGTATTTATTTTACTGCAGCATCAGATTCAGGTGTCATATACAGGGCAGAAAATATCCTAAAATTATAAAAAAAAACAAGTTTTAAATAAATGTACAAACACAAAAATAACTTCATTTAAATTGGTTCAGTGTATTCATCAAATAATTCAAGTATAAACTATAATGACTATACAGTACATTAAACATACAATTTTGTCATTTTTTGTAACAGATATTTAATAAAACTAAATATATACTTAAGTGTCTCGTTCATTTTTGCTTGTCATGTATTATTGTATTGTAATAAAAACACGTAATTGTATAATCTTAATATTATAGAAGACATAACAAAAATATGTTTTTTTTTATAATTCCATATAAAGTTTATATTTTGCCTTATGCCTTGTCATTGTTTTGCGTTATGCCTTATCATGTTTCATATCAAAATGTTTAATTTTATTAAGCAATACCGAATTATATTAATAAAAGTTAAACATGGTTAGATGGTATGTAACGCGAATTGTAATCTCTAATATAAATATTTTGTATGTGTGTTTTTTGAAGTGAAATCTCTGACGGAGGGTATGCTGAGATTATTGAAACGAAGCGTGACGTGGCATGGAGGGGGTAGACGACACATCGCGTGGTAAAAGACTAACAAAGCGCTTCCACGCACTCGCTTACCATGTAGAAACTGATTCCTTAAAATATTTTCGAATCACTTGTATGTATAGCGAGCTTTCGAGAAAAGTTTAATGGAGTGATTCAGAACTTGAGTGCGAATCGGATGTTTTTAATTTATTTACAATGTGTTGAGACAAAAACTACTGAACCGATTTCAAAAATTCTTTCACCGTTAGAAAGCTACAACTTGACTTAGTAAAATAGGCTTTATTACATTTTCAAAAAGAATTTAAATACCTACTAAAAATGCAATAATCTAAACCAAGGTTTGAAGAAATTAATCATAAATAAATTGTCATCCCGTCCGCTGCGGAAATTATGGATGATAGAAAATGTTATACAGTGTTGTATAGGACCTATGAAGATCTACGATAAAGTCCGCAATACCGTATGTCCAACTACTATCGTTATGCCACTATAACTAGTTATTTACATTTTTAAAGTTGATGAAAGTGCCGACAATAATCAATCCAAATTTTTATATTTAAACTTTTGTTAACCATGACTATTATATTTATATTTACCCGGCTTTATTCACGTAGAAATTAAATCGGAATGTGCCCGACTAGTTTCGAAACCCGATTTAATTTTCTACGTGAATAAAGCCGGGTAAATATAAATTTATTCAATGCAAGTTATTTATAAAACTGTACTTATCCTTATACTGTTAAATATATTTCTTTCAATACCAGTAAAATACTTTTTAAATTAAATGATATTTTAATGAATTAAAAAATGTCAAACCTTGTGCCAGTGATAAATAAATGGATTTCCATTTATTTATTTACAAATGGCAATGGACAATTGAAAAAAAGAAATCGCAAATGTTATTTTCTATTTTAGTTATCATAAGCCGATCGTATCTTTCATTGATTAAAATGCAGGTGAGTCGAATGTAGATTGATGATAAAATATGTGTATTTGTTAAAGTTCCTTTGTATGTATGTATGTATTTAATTTTAAAAGAGATTATATCTACCCATAAATAATTTTCACCCATACTACTACTATTATAATAAAGAGGCCAAGCTGTATACTGTCCGGCTCAAGTCGCTGGGCTTTTTGTGTAGACTCAAATGTTTTTATTTAAGTAATGAAAAGGAGTCGAGTGAAATGCGTTTTCTTAACAACGCTGTCTTTTATAGAATGCTTCTGCAAATAGAGTCGTGGTTTACAACTAGTACAGTAGATTATTTAAAAATACATTTATTAATGATCATTGATTAAAAATATTTATAGATATGTAAGTTGAGTTATCTTAAATTAATAAATCAAGTTCGTTATTCCAATTGATTAATAACAACAGTGTCGCTGTTAGACTCGGGGAATTTAGCAATCTATACATATTTATTTTTATATCTTGGCGGTGCTACCGGTCTAGATGTCATACATTTATTAGGCTTTTTACGAAAATCCCAACCTATGTTTCTGACTTTGCAGTATAGATAAACGTTGAAAAGATGGCCCAACCGATATTAACGACCCGATAACAATGAATGATGAATGGATGGATTATAATTATAAATAATATACTACTCAAATATTATATTTACGAACTACAACTACAAAATAAATGCTTCATTCAGTTTGATTGTAAATATTATTACAACCTTGTATGTATTATTTCGAATAAAAATATTGTCAGTTGTAAATTAGAATTCTATGTAACTAAGATAATGCGATGAGATATATAACTATATATATATATATAGATGTAGATATAGATAGAATAGCGGAGAACTATAGGATACCTATAGTCACCGAACAGACTATGTCCATTTTTATTTTCATCATTTTCTTTTAAAACGATTAAAAAACTGAGCTATTAACTAATAACTTCCTCTGAAAACCAAAATTTTTTGAAAAATTTTTTGAAAAACAAACTTTTTTGAGGTCTGGTCTCTCTTCCTGAGATATAGTTTGAATCACAAAGGAACTTGTGCTTTTTAAGTAAATACAGAAACTCTAGATAGGTGTTATATTTGTAAACCATTTGCTGTAATTTTTAAGAATATATTTATACTAATATTATATTATTAAGAGGTAACTTTTTTTTTTTTTACTTAATGAAAAAAAATCAATTAAGATTTAAGATTTTATTTTTTTTACTAATAGAAAGCTGCACCTTCACTGAGCAACAAAGGCATTACATTTTCAAAAAAAGTAGGTATTCCTAATAAAAATGCAAATATGTAACCTAAGGTGTGAAAAAATTAATCATGAAAAAATTATCATCGCGTGTGCGCCGTAAATTATGGATAATGGTACAAAAAAATGTTCTATAGTATTATAGAACGTATCAACATCTACAAAAAAAATCCGCATCAAAATACTGTAATTATTTTCAAACTACTTATTTTCTTTTTAAAAGTTGATAAAAGTACAGACAGTAATCAAACCATACCATTCATACCTCTGTATTAAAATTCTTCTATATTTTTATTATCTGTGCATTAATTTTATCCATCTCATTAAATGATCGTTTTAATACCTGTAAAACAATTTTGTAAATTATCAAAATCGGACATTCTATTCTAAAGATATAACGAATTTTAAAATGTCAAATAATAATGCCATAGTAAAATAACGCGGCGTAAGTTGCCCCGTGCAGGGTAACGGGTAACGCTTTGGGTTCACCAATATCTATCCTTTATAAGAATATTTGTTTGAGGTAAACTTCAAATAACTTATTCGAATCTATAAATATCTTAACCAATATTTAGAAGTAGCTTTCACGTTGTATCTAAGCTATATGATATTACACCCTTGAAATAATAAGAGGGCTTTTCGTAGAGAGCAATTTTATAAGTTTCTTATGAGGTCTGTGGTCTAACGTCCCCGCGGACGAAGGCGCGGACAACAGCTACTTGATATATTGGAATCCGGCCGACATGATTTTATAAGTCTTTAATAAAATTGGATATAAAAAATTCTGTAATCAAAAGAGACATCAAAACTGATAAGGAAACATCGGTTCGATAAATCTTAGTTTACATGTTTATTTAAAATAATTATTTTACACAGCTTTTACTAAAAAAAAAAAATTCAAGATAATAGAAATGTAAGGGATCCCGTTTATTTGAGTGATCGTACACTGTTAATGTGACCGTGGTGGTGAGAGTAGATGGAGTAGATGGAGTAGATGGAGTAGATGGAGTAGATAGAGTAGATAGAGTAGATAGAGTAGATAGAGTAGATAGGGTAGATAGAGTAGATAGAGTAGATAGAGTAGATGGAGTAGTAGAAAGAAGATAGAGTAGTAGAGAGGTAACATAAGCTTGTCTACATTTATTACGGATGACATTATTGTGTACTTATCCTAGCACGCGTTTTATTCTTTGGTACGTTATTTCATAAAGCGTCGCTTATCTTATCGTGTTACTTGTTTTATTTGTGAATGAATATTGTGGCCATATTTTAGACAAGAGGTATTTTTAGTACACATATATTTTTCAAACAGTTACAAATACACGGATAAAGTATAAAAAACGGTAAAAAAGTTAATTATACAAAAAAAATATTTTAATTAATTTTATTTTTTTTTAATATATTTTTTGTAATTAAATAATTAATTACACGAAAAATATATTTAAATTAAAATATAAAAATCAGGAAAACACCCAATTTTAATATTTTAACAAAACAAAAAAAAGGGACACCCTGAAAATTTTAGTATTTAAGAGCAGCGCCGTTACTTAAATCATATACGTCCATCGATATCATTCTCAAGATGTTGCCGAATAATATATTAATTGGTTTAGTGTTTTTTTTGTACGCAGTGTATTACTTTTTAGTAAAAAGATTAAATTATTGGAAAAATAAAAAAGTACCCCATCTTAAACCATGGCCGGTGGTCGGCGATTACAAGGAATATATATTTCTTAAAAAAAATATAATGATTCTGGCTGATGAAATATGCAAACGTTTTCCTGATGAATCTTATGTTGGTGTTTTTTATGGAACAAAACCAACACTTATTGTCAAGGATCCCGATCTACTCAAGATGATTATGACAAAAGATTTCTACTATTTCAGCGGAAGAGAGGCAACAAAATATGGTCAGAGTGAACCAGTCACAAATAATATGTTCTTCCAAGGTGGTGATACGTGGAAAGTTATGAGACAAAACTTAACCCCTCTTTTTACCTCCTCAAAAATCAAAAGGATGTTTTATTTGATAAATAAGAGTGGCGAATCGTTGGAACAATTAATTGATGACGAATTGTTAATATCACAGAATATCGAAATTAAGTCGCTATTGTCAAAATTTACAATGGAATGCATAATGTCTTGTGGGTTTGGTGTAAACGCCAATTTATTAGAAAAAGGCAATGATGACAATATTTTTGTTGCTATAGGAAAAGGCATATTTGAAATTTCAAAATCAAGAGCATTGAGACAGATTTTTAGATCAATTTGGCCTGAATTATTTTATGCTTTAAAATTTGAGTTATTTGATAAAAAAATAGGATATCTATTCAATAATTTGTTGTCTGACGTGTTTAAAAGTCGTCTTAACACAAAATCTAACCGGAACGATTTCGTTGATCTCATTTTATCCTGGAAAAATGAAAGTTTTATCTATGCCGATAGTCTCAATCCACTCAACGACAAAAAGATAAGCCTGGAAGTTAACGATGAATTACTTATATCCCAATGCGTTTTATTCTTTGGAGCTGGTTTCGAAACAACATCGACAACTTTGAGTTTCTTGATGTACGAATTAGCAAAAAATCCAGATGTTCAAGATAAATTGATTGAAGAAGTAGACAATTTTTACAAAACACATAACGGTGTCATTGAATATGAATATTTGAATAAAATGCCTTATGTTGAAGCTTGCACTGATGAAGTATTACGGATGTATCCTGTGCTTGGTGTAAATACCAGAGAGGTTATGGCAGATTACACGTTGCCCACTGGAGTGAAGTTAGAGAAGGGTAGTCGTATTCATATTCCAGTTTATCACCTTCATCATAATCCTAAATATTATTCTAAGCCGGAGGAGTTTAAACCAGAACGATTCTTTGGAAATGAGCGGCAAAACATTAAACCTTACACTTTTATGCCTTTCGGAGAAGGTCCCAGAATATGCATAGGTAATAATTTTAACATTAATTAATTATTCTTAAAAGAAATAGTTAATAATTATTGATTATGTGTTGACTAAATAATAAACATAGTCAAGGTTAATTGCCATAATGATGAAATCGAGATAGCTAAATGATTACATTTAACTTAAAATAACGTAACATAAGAACGAAGTACAATAGATAAAAACCGTTACTATTTTACTTTGGTCACCATCACAGCTAACAAGAATGGTATCAAATTAACCATAATTTCTGATGTCTACATTGTATTTTGTTTTATAATCTGCGAAAAAAAAGAGCAGGTTTCATATGTTTTTTTTTTTTTAGTAAAAAATATACTGATACCATTTCAGATAATGTTGTTATTGTATGTAAGTATGTATTTCTAAAGGCACTTAAGTTTTAAACTAACATTCTTGCCCAGTGTAGAAAGATGTAATGTCGTTTCGTAAAATCTTTTCTACATTCTTAATTTAATCATTACCTAATATTTTGTTCACGTTTTTTTTACAGGTCAAAGGTTCGCAAAAACTGTGATGAACACCCTCATATTAAAGATATTCAAGAAGTTTCGGGTAGAAGTTTGTGACGAAACGCCTAAAGAAATCGAATTTAATTTGTATTCGATTGTCTCTCAACCCGTCGGTGAAATTTATGTAAAAGTAGTACCTCGCCAATAATTTTTTTTTAAATATATTGTTTTAAATCTATACGTGGACAAACATTATTCCTAATCATTATTAGTATTAATTTTAATTAAAAAACATCAAGTCATAAGTCATGGTTTCGAAATATTATATCTTGTTCAGCAGAACCAATAATTATTTTAATATGTTGAACTGAATTCAATCTGAAACGATAAAAATAATTACTAAAATATATTCAGTAAAAGAAAGATAATAATAAAGCAAAATTTTACATTTACAAACATATTTTACTACACTAAAAAACAGCTTTAATTATACGGTCATATATCTTTAAAAGATTAAAAATATATTATGATATTGTAAATACATAAATTATTATCAATTTCCGAACGTATCATCACAGATCATTACTTGATAGCAACTCGACAGATTTTTTGTTTCTTGGTTTCGTAAAAGTCATAAAAGTGTGTACGATTTTTTTTATAAATGTATTAAAATTATCTTATTAGTCAGTTCTACTACAGCTTAAACCACTGAATATAGAAATATAATCGAATAAACATATATATATATATATATAACATATTTTCTGTAATTTTTTTTTCATTAGTAAATTTTGAAACATAATCGAAAATTTATAATTTAATTATTATAAATTAATATTTTTAATTTTCATATGTAATTTTTATAGGTAAGGCGATTTAGAGTTATCTACGTTACGATATTCTTTGTTGTTCAAAATTTATGACAAAACAAAGAGATAAAAACAATAACAAATAAAATATAAAAATAGTACAACTGGCGGCCTTATTGCTAAAGAGCAATCTACAACTGGCGGCCTTATTGCTAAAGAGCAACCTGCAACTGGCGGCCTTATTGCTAAAGAGCAATCTACAACTACTGGCAGCCTTATTGCTAAAGAGCAATCTACAACTGGCGGCCTTATTGCTAAAGAGCAATCTACAACTGGCAGCCTTATTGCTAAAGAGCAATCTACAACTGGCGGCCTTATTGCTAAAGAGCAATCTACAACTGAAGGCCTTATTGCTAAAGAGCAATCTATTCCAGGCAACCTTTTGGTAGAGAACATGAGGTGTAAGCCTAGATTTAGGTATTTAAATAGAATGTATGAACATAGAACAATATATGTATTACACTAAAATACACTCAGAATACGTTACACATATATGTCCGTACGTAAGTACATATGTAATATTTACTAAGTACGTACGAGTTCTCTGTCAGAATGTTTTGATTTATTTTTAGTTGTTCTTAAATCAGAATTAAGATGCACTGATTATTTATTTATTTCTTATTTACTTTATTTATCTAGTTGCTTTTAAAACATTGTGCACTTATATTATAATATGCATTTGTTTGTGGTTCTAAATAATCTTATGTGGAAATTCTATCTTTACAGTCGGTTCTTTCTAATTTAAAATGGTCTTACTATCGATTATTTTATGGCAATGTAGTAATTTCTTTCATTCATACAGAGTGTAATATTACATTCAAATATAAAATCAGTCTTATCAGGCATCATAGAATTTTCTGTCGTCAAAACGACCTCACATATTTAAAATATCCTGCCCGGTGACGCTGTAACAGCCAATAGGGCTAACAGCAGAGACAATACAAAAAAAAATAAGATAAAGCCACATGGTACGTCACATCAAAATAATAAAGCTGGTGTTAAAAATAATATCCATACATCGTCGTTTACTTCAAATTGTTTTCATCCACTTAGGAAAAAACATTTTAGAAATTCGTTTTTAGTGCGCTCCTAGGTCTGTAAGGCGTGTTTTCTACAAATTTCCAATATAGTTCATGGCTCTGGTAGTAGGTCTGTACATATTAATATTTGAATAAAATATTATATTATTTGTAAACTTCTTAGTATTAGATTTTGCCGCTGTGGGTAATTTTAAAGACCAATTATCTGATATTAGAAATATTTGGAATGCTTAGTCAAAATATTGCGTTGAGACTCATATTTCCCCGGAGTTAGTACTACTATGAATGCTTAGCATAATACGTGAGAATCACATTTCCCCGGAGTTAGTACCTACTACTACTAGACGAGTAAGACTACGAGTCTCATCTTATTAGTTTAAACTATGTAGACATATTATATCACCACTTATGGCTTATCACAATTAAGAATGAATATAAATAGAAATGTACGGAATATAATTACGTAACCTAGCAAATGAGTGTTTGAACTTAGGTTAATAAATAGTTATCCGATCAAATTATAGAAAATAATAAACAAAGCTATTAAATTAATATTAAAGATAATATACAATACTTGTCATATCTTTTTATAAATATTTTATTTTTAGAAGAATTCACCCCATTATTTATTATCTATCACTCGTATATAAACTTGTTGGTCGATGGCGGCTCTGTCAATTACATATAAAATAAAATATCCTCTACGGCCTCTCTATAAATAAAACTATGTGCCTGATTTTATAATTTTGATTAAATGAAAAGTCTAAATATACATTTTCATATAACAAAAAACAAATTCTAGTCTGTAAACTAGCCTATAAGTGACTTTGTGAAAAAAACCATTTCTTTTTAAATTTCTTAGACCGAGTAGTTTTTTTTGGTTCTTGCAATTTAAGACAATCATATAAGTTTAAATAGAGTTTTAGCTCTTGGCTTCGCTTCTTTAAAATCGGGATAGTAAAGAGAGAACTGTTCAAAAGAAATACTAACTGATGAAATATGTAGTGACAGCGCCCTCAGAAGTTCCAGTCACGAATCCAGTCAGTACTGAATGATTTTCTCAACAAAATCTTGTATTTTTCTATAATAATTAGTTGCCTATGTCCGGCATCAGATGATTGTCGGCAAAGTTCCATAAAATATATCCAGTATCTTTTGTGATTCACCGACAGACATCACAGAATTCCAAAAAAATAGAAAATGCTTACATTTATAATTCAAGTACAATATTATCTTGACAAATATCGCAGGAACTCAATAGATTCTTTTACTGAACGCCATGACAACATAAAAGAACTAAGATCGGATTCTGAGCCTTTAAATATCTTTTTTAATAAATTGTTATTTAATTATCAAATATGATATTTATTGATAGATAAGATATTTACTTTCATGCAGCAGAAACATAAACAAAAACAAGCTATTAAATATAATGTATGCTATTACGAGTACGTTGTTCAAAAACATAATTATCTATTCGAGTCATTCACTATTGCGTCCATAAATTGAAATTATTTTGAAAATATGAAATGGTTTGAATTGATGTAATAAAGTAAAAATTGATTGAAATATTTAAAAAAATACAAAAAAAAACGAATAGAAGAATGCATGAAGTATGTTATTTTATGTAATTCATGCATATTCCTTTACTTCTATTATTTAATAACCTTATGGTTTTCCTACATCTGATTATATCTTAAGACAATGTTCATAAACAAGTAAGTAAATCAGTCTTGGGTGCATACTTGACATATGTGATCGAAAATGTTATTTCTGTATTTAATTATTTCTTTAATATGTATTACCTTTTATTCAATATACTATTATTTAACACGAAAACACAATTATTGGAAAGCAAGAAACGTCCCGCATTTAAAAGCTTCCTCAGTTTTTGGAAATTATCTTCAATATGTTTTCCTTAAGAAATATGCTCCGCAAATTGCTGAAGAGATTTGTCTACAATTTCCCAACGAACCCTATGTTGGAGTTTACTATGGAAGTGATCCGGCGCTCATAGTGAAGGATCCTGACCTGATCAAACTTATAATGGCAAAAGATTTCTACTATTTCAATATGAGGGAGATTTCTGATCATACGCACAAAGAATTGATCACCCAGAGTATGTTCTTTACTGGCGGAGATCGATGGAAGGTTCTGAGACAGAACTTAAGCCCTCTATTTTCTTCCACTAAATTAAAAAAAATGTTTTATATAATCGAAAACTGTGCTATAGCCATGGAAGATACCATTCGTAAAGAAATAACTGTTTCGAATATTATAGAGGTCCAGTCCCTCTTAGCGAGATACACCATGGACTGCATAGGATCTTGTGCTTTTGGAGTAAAAACAGGAACCCTCGAAAAGGATTCTGATAAAAATCCATTTACCATGATTGGTAAAAAAATTGTTGATGTATCTTATCTTGGAGGCTTTAAATTAGTAACCCGTGCTATGTGGCCATCAATATTTTATATGTTAGGATTTAAAATGTTTTCTAATGATATAAACGATTTTTTTCGTACACTAATGAGTGGAGTTTTCCAAAACCGACAGTTCAAAGAGTCTGGTCGATATGATTTTGTTGACCAATTGTTGAATTGGAAACAGAAAGACTTCTTAGTCGGAGACAGTATAAGCAATATTAAAACTGGTGAGAAAACATTAGCCAAATTGAGTGTGGATGATGACTTGATAATTTCACAATGCATTATGCTTTTTGGTGCTGGGTTTGAAACAACCGCCACAACATCCAGCTTCATGCTACATGAACTAGCAAAGCATAAAGATGCTCAGACAAAAGTCATACAAGAAGTCGACGAATATTTAAAAAAATATAATGGTGAAATAAAGTTCGAAGCTATAAACGAAATGCCATATCTTCAATCTTGTATCGCAGAAACTTTGCGATTGTATCCAGTATTAGGAGTCCTTACACGAGAAGTATTTGAAGATTACAATTTGCCGACAGGACTCCGATTGGAAAAGGGCACTCGAATCCACATACCCGTTCATCACATTCAACGTAACCCTGACTACTTTCCGGATCCAGAAGAATTTCAACCTGAACGGTTTTTAGGTGACGAAAAGACAAATATTAAGCAATTTACTTATTTACCATTTGGTGAAGGACCTAGATTATGCTTAGGTAATTATACATTTTTGCTTTGAATATTGACATTTAAATTTTGTCACCATCTAATTAATCTCAAAAGAAATTCAAAATAAAACATGCTGGCTATTGTGTTGGCTTTAGATCGACATTATTAATTTTTCAATGTTCTTGAATGATGGGTTAAAGCTTATCTCCGTTATGAAGTTCCATTATCGGTATGATATCATGCCAATGTCAATTGTTTTCAGGTATGCGTTTTTCAAAGATGGCAATGGTGGCGGGACTTCTTATAATATTTAAAAACTATCAAGTTGAGATGTGTGAAAAAACTCAAAACTCATACGAATTTGACCCAAGAGGCTTTTCAAAGCAGCCGATCGGTAGAATATATTTAAAGTTTCTACCTCGTCATTTGTGATTTCGGTTTATAATCAATCATATTTTGAAATTTATATTTTATATTTATCGTTAATTCAAACAAAATATATATATATAAATTGAATATTTTACTTCAAAGTTTCAGTAACGATAAAATTATAATATCCACGAACATGCACGACCGTCGTAGCAGGAGAAAGTCCTATCAACTGGAAGTTTAACTAGTTACAGAGTTTAAAGGCAGTTATAGTATCTTGAGACCTTGATAAAAGTTGTGTTCTTTTGTAGTTTTAAATCCGTGTTTTATAATCTAGCCATTTATGTGTATCAAGGGGAATATTCTTTTCTTCTTTCTGGACTTTTCCAACGTTTTTGATACATCTTTTATTTCTCCTATCTTACTAAATTAGATTGTATATTTTGGTAGCTTACAGATATTTCCTTTTAAAGATTTCCATTCTAAACGCTAACAAGCAGGTAATAAAGTTGATTTTTACACTAATAAGTTGTTTGGTGGGTAACCATGGGATGCCTTAAGGCATTATCTTGGGAGCATTTTAGTTTGATTGTTATTACAACCCAATAAAGTGTTTCCCGTGAAAGCGAAATAATTTTCCGGGATGAAAAGCAATCTTTATGTTGATTTAAAATATAATTTCGCAAGATACTAAATTTCATTAAAAGTCCCTCAACAGTGTTGTGCCAAATCAGTTTTTCTGTTTAGCCATAAAATTCTAACAACGCACCAAGATTGAAATGTCTCCTTTATATCCTGACCGGGACGATAACTTATACCATAACAAATTTAACTTAAATATTTTTTAGATTTTGTTCGATGAATTATCGGACATTTTTTTTAAATCTATAAAGATCTCATCATTAGCATCTTTATTATGCATATGCATACACAACATTTTTTGAAGTTCTTTTTTTTATCAAAATTGTATTTGTTTTTTTATAAAACCAATAATAAAATCGAATACCACACGGTTTTACATATTATTGCCCAAATTAACTTATTTAATGAAATATATTCTATATTACGAAGCTTATTCTAAACCATACTATTAAAAACTTATTATACACTTAAACTTGTGAAACTGATTTATAATGTCTTAGTAATAAAAAAAATCACAATCAGAATGTACTTCTGAGTGAAGTAGAACCAGAAGTCTCTACAAATATGGTTGGTGTCAGTTTTTAACAGATGGGCAACATGTGTACGTGATGCTGGATCTGCTTTTTATCAAGTTTTAGGATATCGAATTAGCTTTATCATTACTATATATATTTAACTTCTATGTAATTAATTTCGATATAACCAGCTTTATATTATGCATATTACCGACTAAAGTCTTCATATAATAGTAATTCCAGTTGTAAAAAGGTTATGCAGCACGTGGTTCTAACATTTCTCATTAGAAAAGTCCTGAGCTTATGTTTTAATGGATTCAAGCACGTATATATATACATATTACAATATACTTATCACAATACACCTATTTATACATTGTTTCAACTATTGTAATCTAATCATTATTCACAAGATAAATATGTTGGTTCAAATGAACTGTATATACGACGATAATATTGTCTGTAAAAATACCAATTACATATTTCATAGGCTACTTACGTTTAGGATACAACCCAGACGGGCAGATTCGTGGGGGGGCAGACAGCGTCATCGAAGGTCGTCTCGATTGATTTTTTTATCGAACACTGTATAATTTGTTCAGAAACAAAGAACTCAAGAAACCACATGACAAAAAAGCTATGCGTACATCGAAATTATTAAAAACATTGTGAATACCTACAATTATAATAGAAAAATCCAAATAATCAGTTATAAATATCTGTATAGCATGAAAAACTAAAGTTTTTTGAAACGAATGCCTGCTAACATTTTGGAGAGTTCTTGATTTCCCGGGAATCTCGTAATCTTACCCTGACCTGGCGACAATGGGACTACCTTGGTCCACAATTGATGGACAAATCGATGAACATACATAAAAAACTCCTTATTGAAAGATGGGTCATCATAAAAACAGCTTCATTTTTTTGGGACCCGATCACAGTTTTAGTCAACGCTCCTGCAGTTCTATTATAGCTTTATTGATAAGTAACGGTAACTTGTTATTTTATAAGTCTATAATGTTCTTGATATATTATTTGAGCTTATTATTTAGATAAAAAAATTGTTAAATTTTTCTTTATAATAATTCAAATTAAAGATTTTATGATAGAGGTCTTAAGGAAAACAGAATGGCTGTGATTACATAGTGGAAGTAGAGCCAACGTTAATTTTCAGTTGAAAATCTTATGAACCATACCAATTTATCGTACGGATATTATAAGAGCTGGAGACTGAAGTTTCTTGAAGTTAGCTTTGGAGTACAAACTTTGATCAGTTTTAGAATACATTACCTACTCTAAATGACATATCTACGTTCAATCCTAAGAAATATCTGGTAGTCTCGAGTAATAAAGTATTCTAATAAAGTTTCCCGTCGCGTATAAGTGGAGTTAGTACTGATAGTATAATATATATATATTATATAGTCTATAACTTCAAAAATCTCTATTCAATTTTAACCCCCTATATTTTAAAATTTTAGGGTCCCTTTTCTATCCTAACAACTAAAATCCTAATTTTCAAGTCACTGGTTTCAACGGTGTAGAATTTTCATATGGGTGATCTTTCACCCTCTTCAGTGTGGAATTTCCAAAAATCCTATCTTCGTACTCCCCTCCACTCTCCAAGGAAAACATGCCAATTTTCAGCTTCTTGCGTTCAGTAGTTTCGGCTGTGCGTTGTTTGACTGTCACTGGGTAAAGGAAGAATTTTATATATATATAAAACATCGATAATATATAATAATTTGTGCGGTTACATCTTCGTAACAAAAAAAATCGATATTATATAATAAACTGTGTGGTTCCATCTTGTATAAACCGATCATCTGATTGAGAATTATTGATTGTAAAAAAACTCTACAGGTATATTTGAATTATAATAATAAATAATCTTACTTATATACACAACTATATAATATATTTAATATCTAATGTACAATGTACGTAAAGTGTTTTTATTGTCATTAAATACTTATTTAACCTTGACATTTAAATGTATACATACATTCAGTTATAAGACATAAGGAACAAAATTATAAATATTAAATAATATTTTATTAATATTCAATTATATTAGTATAATTCTTATAAGTATAATTTATTTATTTAAATTTATAAGTTATATTTATTTTATAGTTATATTTATAATTTAAATTTATAAGTATATTTTTTAAGTATAATTATTTTTTATCTATAAATCTATAAAATAACTGAAGACAAGATGTATAATTGTGAAATATTTTTTTTCATATCAAACCCGATTATCATCCAGCCCTCTTATTCACCCCCCCACATTTGACCCCTCCACGTTTGACCCTTTAGTTTTAAAACGTGTTTCATTGCAAGTTTAATGTTAGGTTGGTAGTCTGGTCCACAAGGTAATCTCTAATGCGCATGCGTGCAGCATCCCTCGACCCCACGCGCCTGGATAACTAATGTATCCACATTTTTCTTATAAAAAAGGAATACAAAATATAATATGATTATTAATAATTATTAAAAATAATAATATCAATACATTTTAAAAAATAATTTATTAAGCTCAAAGACCTTTGTGTGTATTTTGGTGTTGTTTAAGAAAAAAAAGGTATGTAAAAAGGTATTATGCCTCAAAAACTAATCTAAAAAAATATCAAGGTTTTCGTCGGTTGATATATATATATATATATTCATAGCCAGGATATTAATAAAAACATGTCTTAAACTACATTCTTACAATAACGCGCTTATTTAATACATTTATATATCTCTTAGTAGTTTCTTGCTTATAGAAAATATTTAAAAAAAGTAATAACTATATAACATAGAAAAAGGTTGTTAAATTAAGATTGGCTGGTAAATTACCAGAAATAGTCAATATTGACACCAAATAAATATATCCATAGAATATTTGAAAACGTGGTCACTGTATGTCTGATTCGCTTCCAGAGCCCAGTATATTCACAACTATATTGGAGACTCGCGCTTCAATATCTCTTAATAATCTTGTAGAATACAGTATATGGACCTTATTCAATCTATGTTTGTTACAATTTACATATCTGAACCCATATCGTGTTCGTGTATAGTTTATTAGAACAGTGTTTGTGATAGCTGTGACTTCAAGAACAAACATGGCTTTCACTTAATTTAGAGGTAATCTATAATCTATAATTTATATTTATATATATATAATTATATGCCAGTGTTTATTTCTAGATGAACTTGCGTATCAAATTAAAATTTATGAATTTGATTTTTGACAAACCAAAAACGTGTTAAGGCACTTTAAGTTTTTTACAAAGGTTTTTGTTGGTGGCATAGATAGAAAATTGTCAGTTTTTTACCATTAACCACAAATGGTTTTAAATGAACGCTTACATTTGTTTCGGTATAATATGCCATGCTAAAAAAATAATCTTATGATATGAGGAAAATAGTTTCAATTATAAGAAATATACTACGACTATTATTCAATTCTATCATTTAATTATGTTATTGAGATATATTAAGACATTGATTAAACAGAATAAGATTATTAAGAACTTGAATGAAGAAAGAAATCGAAGATGTTTAACAAAAACCTGTAGATTTAGAAAAAAGTTTAGCTTTATCTAAATGTACCAGATATCTAACTATTTGGAAAAGAAACTAGTAACTGGATATATTTTTATTATAAATATTTTTTCTGCAATGACAAATTAATTTATCATTAAAATTGTAACTAAGCTTGAAAGACTCCACTAAGTCTTTTTCTCTCTTCTCTCCGATATTTATATATTCTTGTATCTCTTATCGATCAGCTTTCCTTTTTAAGAACGAGAACATCTAGAATACTAAGTGACTGAACCTTTTATCAGAATTAATTACAACTTTGGTTTATCTCTGTAACGTTTGAAAAGAAAATATATTTTTTTTACTTAGCGATACTATTAAAAGTACAATGCTAACAATATCGTGTTATTCATCATCATTTCGAAAGTCAGCTTGATTTATTGTTTTACTCTTGTTTAAAGAATCTTATAAATCAAGTGCTTATTGGAATTATATATAATTTATTCATAAAATTCCGTTACTAATAGAATTTGTTTTTTATTCATAATAAATAACTTCTCAGAAATAATATGTATTATATATAGCAATGGACATGATTGAAATAAAAATGACGTCCACCGATTTTAAATTAAATATCGAATTTCATCAAAATTTCAGTTCAAAGCAATACATTCTAGAACTTATTATTTATTTTTTTATATGTTTAAATAATATACGTACTACCCATTTCTGGGTTTTGACCCCTAATAAGTCAACAACCATCCTAAATGACCTCACATACACACACACACACACACACACATATAATAACGTCTAAGTTAGAATGTGTTAAATATATCTTTTAAAAAAGTTATTGTTGGTTTTGAAGTACAAGACAGAGATCTGAAAATAAATAGTTTTTTATTTTTTTTCTCTGTTTATTTGTTTGCATCAACTAAACTATAACCGATCTTGAAGATAGGCTAGTGAGCTTTTTGCCAGTCATTATATAAAATATTTTAAAGTACAATAAAATTTCATATATTCAAAAACACAAAAATACTGTTAAAACTTAAATCAATCAGAATCAAAAATATCTTTATTCAAGTAGGCATTTACATGCACTTTTGAATCGTCATTTACATTATATTACATTACATTAAAAAAAAATATGTCAGTATGTCAGTACGTCAGTCCGTGAGTAAGCTACCACCAGCTCGGAATGCGGCTCTGCTGAGAAGAGCTGGCCAGAAACTCAACAGTTGCTTTTTTAAAAACAACTTAACAAAACTATTTAATTAAATTTTTTGTAATCTTTTTTGTTTTCCTTTTATTAAACGTCAAGACTCAAAAGAACACCTGAGATTATTATTTTTTTAGTAAAAGTAGATTCTTATAACATTGCATTATAGAATAAATTATAGAATATTGTGTTCTAGAAACACCAACTGTCTGTCGACACTCTCAAAACAAATCTAACTAATGTATTATTTCACAGAGAATACGACAAAGCTTATTCAAACAATGTTTATACTAAAGAAAACAGAACATCAAATGTATATCTAAATTGAATGTTTTGAAGACCTATCTAGAGAATTTACATATTTATATAACATCTTACGTTTAATAATTAATTATTTATTTATTAATGGAGTTTACTATTGTTCTAGAGGTAAATATACGTATGGTATCAGCTAGATGGTCGTATGGGCAGCCTACCGGATCTGACGGAGCGAACGCGGCCGCAAAGCATCCGGACCGCCGCGCGGACCGTGTCGGATCCGCATCGTCATCGAAACGTTATTACTCAGGTAATTAATAAAAAAAAATCTAATTTTATTTTACCATCGTGGTCTTAAATAAAACTTCGAATTTAAAAAGTGCTTGAATTATGTTTCGGTTTTAAGCCGGTGTTATTTTTTCAGGCTGAATAATATTTATAAAATAAATCTCTTTATTTCAGATTCCGGTTAGCACTATATACAGAAAAGAATGGCCTTGGAGGAAAACAAAAGCACCAGCCAAAATACCTGTCGCTGTCCCCAACCGTCGGAGAGACTCCGCTGCATCCTCAGTAGGAGCCGCATCGATCCGACGCCTCATATCCAGACAGCCTCCAAAGCTCCCAAAACCAGTAGTCAGAAGGTTCACCCTACTTTGCATAGCCAGCGGTCTCTGTTCTACCGCGCTTTTACCTTTCACAGCATTCGCCGGCGCCGAGGCCGGTGCCATGCCCCTGGCTATCATGCACACCGTTGCTGCGATAATCGCTCCCTTCTCACCACTTATTCTTCAAAAGACTGGAACAAGAATTGTTGTAACAGTAGCTCATATTCTTATTTGCATTCTTCTCATAGCTCATACGATTGCAACTCCTTTATCAATACTACTTCCTCTTTATGCAATATGTGGTGTAACTTTGTCCCCAATGTCGCTAGCACTGTCAGCGTCTGCGACATCTTTAGCCCAAGGTGCTGGCGATGAGTTTAGAAGAAAGATTGCCTTACGAAGAGCTTTAAGGGCACTTCGGGCAGCACAGGACTTAGGATTAGTTGTCGGATCTCTAATGCTAGGTGGAGCACTGATAATTTGGCCTGAAAATCTCTTGCCGGAAATGCAAATAAATGGCTCAATGATAAATACATCCATTCAAAGTTTGCCCACTCCGGAAGAATACTTTTTAGACGATGATTATGAGGTTTGTATTACAATAGATGATTTACTTGTCTATTAATTTAGTTTTAATGATTTGATAACAGTAATTCAATTAATAGTAATAAGTCATTTTGTGATCAATCCATTTCAGTTTTCTCGAGTTTTTGCTATGAGAAATAATATTAAAAAATATTTCAATCCCAGGAACGGACTTGCGGATCAGCAGGCTGTCCCGGGGTACAGTTTCTACTCGGGTCGTCCTTGAACTTAGTGGGGCGCAGAGTTTTGGTCGCACTGTGGGCAGCACTGGCACTGGCTGCATCATTTTTGGGGATCTTTGGAGCAGCCTCCACCCCAGCGCCTCCACCCGATGCCCGCTCCGTTATAAGAGACCCTCGAGCATTACTAGGAGCCCCAATGGGCCTGTTTATCGGTCTTCAACAGGGATTTATTTATACGTCTTATATTAAGGTAAGGAATATTTTCGATAATAGTTGTAATTGATTGACAGTTTATGTTTATTAAACCATATGTTTTGCAGTTCTGCTTAAGACATATGCAAATACGCATCGCATAAAATAAAAGGGTATGTAAATATAATCTTGTATAGTGGTATGGAGTTTGTGTGGGGGGGTGGACGGGTGCGTGGCGCGCGCTGTTCGGTGCAGGGGCGCTGCAGGCGCTGGCCGCAGCAACGCTCAGTATGGCGGCGGCTAGGGGGCGTCGGGGAGCGCTTGCTGCGGGGGGTGCGGCTGCTCATGCTTCGTTGCTACTGGCGCTGCTGCGCTGGCGAGCGGCGAGAAGCGATCTGGCCCTACCAGCGGTAGCAGCAGCAGCGTGGGGAGCATGTGCTGCCTTGTGGGACGTTCTTCAGGTTAGTTTTGTTCGTAATATTATTTTATAATTTGTGACACGGATTTATTTCATACATAATTTCCCAATTATTACCTTTTTTATTGTTACATTTAATAGATTGTCAAATTCGAATATTATATTTAATAACAACAAAGACTCTGCTTATGAAACTTAGACGGATTAATAACTTTTAAAGTTACTGTCTATTGGAGTGCTGTAAGCTATTGTAACGAATAAAATTGAAATTGTTTACAGGCTGGTATATGTGTTGGTGGAGGTGGATGGCGTGGACCGTGGTCGGCGACACTCTCAGTTCGCCACGCTGGACTGGCATTGGCCTGTGCGGCGAGAACATTCCTGTGCGTTCGGACGCAGCTCGCGGTTCTGGCGCTGTCTTTAGCGTCAGCGCTGGCTTCACACGCTACGCTCGAACTGCGCTTGCGACGCACTGAAAGACATCGCTCCTAGCGACGGCACACGGCGACCCACCTCACTCAAACAGAGGAGAGCGTCGCATGCCACGTCATCAGTTAACACTGCATTATAAATAAGCACTGAACTACTTCACCTTAACTGTTATTTACTTAAATGTTACCCTTTCAAATCTGGAATTCTATCGAGCTGTGAAATATTTAACTACTCTGTAAGTTACTCTTATCTTCGTATTTTGTGTTAATTTTATAAGTAGATTGTACTTTTCTGAAGATTTTGACATACACGTACTTAGCGTACTAAGTGTTTATATTAAATAATTGTTATAAATATTGTAAGTTTATTGTCTGTTTACCCATCCTATAATATATATAATATAGTGACCGTGTCAATTGAATGTATGATTGAAATGAATTTTTTTTTGGTAATATTTTATTTTATTTCATAATCAGCGTCCTTTAGTTTTGTATAAATTTGTAGACAAATAAAACGTTACCTCTGAGTTGTGATATTTCAAACATCACATCTGTTATGAAATTCAGTAACTTTATCTTAATCAACATTTTTTATTCAATAAAAGATCTAGAATCATAGTTCAGGTTAAGTCTTATACCCGACAACAAAACAATATACAAATAAAAACAATGTTAAAATAATATACATAAATTTTTTCGAAAAAAAATGATAATGTTTTTAAAATAATTGTAAACTTACTTCCGTTAAAATGCACTTTAACGGAGACGTCTATTCTTTGCTATCTTGCTCTTCTGATTGACCCGTTCGACTGACCTGTTATCATCACTGCTGAAGCATTCATTACAAAATTACGGCTTTGCGATTTAGGGTGGTAAGGTTTAATAACAAAGAAATACATTTGTCTGGCTTTACGGAAGCTTCAACTGAGGCTTAATAAGTTTAAGCCAAAGGCCTATGAGTGTGAATGCGCATTTTAAAGGGGCCTCTTAAACCTACACCTGGGTCGCAAGTCCCAGGAGCTGTTTGCACTCCTCTCCCTGCAACGCGATGGGCCCGGCACCCGCACCGTGAATCCATGGAAAGCTAACATAATATTGATGTTTTGGGAGCCTGACATAATTTTCGCACGTACATACATAACTCGAAATATTTTAAGAAATTTGAAAGAAATAATACGACCGACGCCATATTGGTCTTAGGTGACAGACGACTTACCTACGACTTGTAGCATTTAATTTAACGTTCAGTGGATTGACGGATCAATTTGCAGCAGTGAACACCAAAAGGAAGATCTGGTGAACGAGCACTGGGGCGACGTAAGTGCCACATCTTGAAGCAGGCGTAAATGAAAACTATTCAGATTATTCCGAGTGATTCGTTTATCATACTAAACAAACATAAAATCCTTTTTTTGCCATTTATATATTGTCTTCAATTGCATATTCCAAGTGAATATTTTCCTGATCTACAATAAAAAAATATTTAAATTAAATAATTATAATATATATATTATATTTAATAATATATATATATATATAGAGACGAAGCTTCTTAGCATTCCGTGGATTCACCGTGCGGGTGCCGGGCCCATCGCGTTGCAGGGAGAGGAGTGCAAACAGCTCCTGGGACTTGCGACCCAAGTGTAGGTTTAAGGGGCCCCTTTAAAATGCGCATTCACGCTCACCATCAACTGGTTGCGCTCCTCTCCCTACTTAACCAAATTTGGAATGAACCTACCAATGCCGCCTTCGAAGTACATTCTAGAAATGTACTGATGATAGTTCTAGAGAGGCCAAGATCTTTATGTAGGTTATAGAGATATTTTGCTGTTATACCTCTCGCTCCCACTTCTACCGCGTACAAATTAACTATATACCTATTCCTGGTCGTTCGTAATACTTGTTTACTTTAATTGTGTGATCTTTGGGGATGTTACTTTCCCACGGAACAGTAAGCTCCACAAGTATCACGCGCTTTAACTGTCTAGAGTACAGGAATATGTCCGGTCTGAATGACGAGACAACAATATCCTCAGGAATCCTATACTGTTTCTCATATGTATCCATCATTGTAGTCCAATCGCGAGCCGCCTCCAAGATAGAGTGAGGCTTTTGTTTTGTTTTTTTTAGACGAGCCTTCTTTAATGAACTCTATAAATTTTTTGGTGGTTGTTATACCCTTTTGCGCTCTAGCTACTGAAAGACTAACCGCTTCACGTATGATTTCCAATACTTTATCATGGCGCCGCGAGTATTGACCTTTTTCCAATAGCACCCTACACCCTACCAACAAGTGTTTAGCCGTTCCTAATTCCTCCCCACAGATATTGCAAGACTTTTCGGTAGCTTTACCCCATCTTACTAAATTACTTTGATCTGGGAGAGTCATTTGGAATGCATTTAGATAGAATTTTAATAAAGCTGGAGACCATTCATGAAGTATGGTGCGCCACCTCAATGCTAATGGAATACAAAAGTCGCCTATGGTCACCCACTCATTTTGAATTTCTAGATTCATCGCGTGCACTCGATATTTATCGTTTTCATCTTGTCGAATAAAGGATTTTGTTAAGTCTATATCCCGAACTTTCCCGCTAGATACTAACCCTACTTTATTTGTTTGAGCACCTATCATGAATTGTTTATGGAATTGAAGTCGTGACTCCAGCTCTGATACATTTTTATCTTTTGGAAGAGATGTTACAATATCATCATGAGATTTTTCGATGATATGTCTTTTGGTAGCTCTTAGGTGTTTATAGAGCTCCGATGATTTCTTTAATTTCATCCCAAAATTGTTTCGGACTCTGAATAAAGTTGAAGAGTCCGCTGAACGCGCAAGCCCAAACCACGACTTCAATATATTTATGACGTTTGCATCTAACTTAGACAAAAGGTTTTATTAAGTTCGTAAACTAGAAAAGGTCAATTTAGACGTGACGTTAGAGATAATTGTCATATATCCAAGCTTTTTTGATATTACTGATTGGTTGATCGTTTACCTTCTTAAGATCATTTAAAAAGCTATCGACTATAATATCTAGAGATGGAGTGCGACCTTTGTAATCTATTTTCTTACCTAAAAATTTGAATGGGGCTGTTTCAGTAATTGTAGCAACACTTTGACCGCCTTTTAAAAGACCCGGATTATAAGAGGTATATTTGGTGTCTCGTCTACCCAGACACAGACAGTGGCATTTACTGGGTTTTGTCCTCAGTCCTTCAGTCCACGTACAGAAATCCTCTACTTCATTTAAAAGTACCTGACATTGTTTAGGGTTACGAGTCAGTATAGCAAGATCGTCTGCAAATGCTAGTATGGATTCCGTGTATTTATTATTAAATTTAAACCGATAACCCCACTTTTTCTCACGACTTATTAATTTATCTATTAAAATGTTAATTACTATATTAAATATTATTGGAGAAATGCAACATCCTTGAAACAGACCTATATTATAGCTTAGCGGTCGGGAATGGTTTCCGCTAGAAGTTATTGAAAAAAATAATTTTGAATAGTATGATGCAATTATGTCGACAACTAAAGTAGGAAAGTTATACCATCTCAATGCGAACATCATCAGTTCATGTCGTACCGACCCAAAGGCGTTCTCCAAGTCTATCCAACACACCGTAACCTGTCTTTCGCTCGTTCTGGCATCTTTAAGGCTTTCCGAAATTAATGTGTTGTGTTCCAGGCATCCAGAAATACCGGGCAAGAACCCTTTCTGGTGATTTGGTCTGAAATACTTATTTTTAATCATGAATTGCGTCATTTTATTTTGTAAAAAAGAGAAAATTATCTTGGAAATTGTGTTTTTTTGGAATGAGGACAAAAATGGCTTTTCCGAATGTTACCGGTATTTGCTTCCTTGACCAGATTTTACCGAATATATTTAAAAGTTTATTACGAACCGACGGACATTTTTTATACACTATGTAAGGAATACCATCAGGACCTGGTGCTGATTTAGTTGGCTTCTTTTTTATTATTTTATTAATCTCCTCCAAAGTTGGTGGGTTGGATTGAAAATCAATAGAAGGACTCTCAGGTCTTTGTTTGTTAGGATCCTTATATTGTCTATGAGTTTTTGGTTCTTGATATGTGCTTTTGTAGTGTTCGTAAATTTGCTACTTGGTCAAGAGAAGCTTACCTTTTTCTTCTTTGAAAAGGTTTTTTGAGTACTCAAAAGGATTTTTATCGAAATCTACTTCGTGTTTTGCCCGGTCAAAATTGTCAAGATATTTTGTTATTTGTTTTGATATACCTTGAATTAGTTTAAGAATTGACCTTAATGCCCTAGACAGTTGGTGACTAAGTTGATTATCGCCCATGGCTTTGGCCCTACGTAGTTTCCGTATTAACTCTCTTTTTTTCCTCCTCATTTTCAATTTAAAAGTATTTTCTTTATTTTTGTGAGCATAACGGTTTGGAGGTGGATAGTGCTCATTAAAGTAGTCGTATATGGTGTTTTGGAAAGTCTCTACCTGCGTGTCGAAATCCTGATTCGAGCTCGGGTGCTCTAACAGGGCCGCTATATTACGATCGTGTGCTTTCCAGGTCGTATGTGTGATATTGGGAATGCTAAGACGCGTCCTGATGGTAATGGACTCCTGGTTATTGTTGTTCAATGGCTCACCTTGATTATGCGAAATATATATTATGCGAAAATATGAATTCCTCTTCAAATTCACAAAATGATATCTTAGTGCAAATGTTTATACCTTTTTCATTAAAAGAATGTAAAAGGTACAATTAAAGATTTTTGATTAAATTTACTTATTAGTTGGATATTTTGTAACACAAATATTAGACTAACTGTGACCTACCCAAGTTAACTTTTCATTTCTTTCATATTAATAAAGAAATCTAATAATTATTATTAATTTGCAAATAAATAATATAGAGGAATAAAAAAGATCTAAACGCAGCAGTGCGACTTTTTGAAATCTCGAAGAAGAGCTGGCGACAAATATATTTAAAATTTTATTTTTATTTTATTTTTCTAAACGTAGCTGAAATATCTTATTTTGCCAAACCATACTTGGCCCAAATAATAAACAACGTTTAAAAGAAATATGAATAAGACGAATATCTATTAAAAGTCGGATTACTAAATTTACAAATTATTTAAAGTACGAGAGTTATATTACAACTAGGTAAATTCACTTTGAAGCTAGCAAAGTTCGAGGTATTGTCAGTGATATGAATTTCTTTAATTACGATGATAATAATATAATCATTGAAAAAAAAATACTATTGCGAAAAAACATTAACTAAAACATAGCTAAGATCTCCTAATAAAAAGAATGTACGTCTTGGTTGTTAAAATCATAATAAATCAAGTCAATTTGTACTTGACCATCCATAGCCGTAAAATAATCATTAATTCAAATATTTTAATTTGACCGCGACTATTTTCGATGGTGAGAGCTTCGCCATAGTTTTGAGAATGTGTTACAAAACCATAAAAAAATCAACCTAACCCTTGCTTGTTTTGCAAACTGAGATACCAGGCCATTAAAACAAAATAAATTTGTTGCTTATGTGATTTGTTGAATGTAGAATTCCATTTCAACAAGGTATCATGTCTTTGACGGTTGAAAAGGTATCGGGATCATCCGACTAGAAGCTGAGTTGAGTTCTAGGCTCTAATTTCTCATCTAATTGATGCTCTTAAGTTAGACCAGATTGAGGCCAATGGCTTCCCTCGAGCAACTAGACTCCAGACTAGAAGCGACCAACCACCGCCAACACTCACCAGTATTCACCAACGGGCACCAACACCCGCAGCTCTTAGTAGTGCTTGCACTCGTACATATTACAAGTAGAAATTGTACAAAGTAACAATGTAGAATTATCAACAAGTTGGTAATTACCAAACTTCCCTATCGTCAGCATATTCCTAAGTATTAAGCTTAATGAAAGCTCTAAATTTTATATACGATAAATCGGTGACACATTGTGGCAAATTATTGTAAAAAATAATTCCCTTACTCAAAGTGACTTTTGTGTTTTTGTTAGTCTAAATATATGAACTATTATTTTAAGTTTATATCTAGATATAATTTTGAATAATATAAATACTAGTATTGAAACTGAAACTGAGACAGTCAGTGTCAAGTTTACTATTAGTGTGAAGTCAATTAGTCGCACAGTTGATTGTCTTCTGAAGTAATAGAATGAAATAAGCAAAGAATATGTCAATACTTACGTGTCTACTTAATACATTAATAAAACTAACATATAACTTATACGACCTTTTTAATACAAGTCATAAGTAATACAGTACATATTATTGTTTTTTCATATATACTGGGAAGTAGTATGAACCAAACAACTAATATAAACCATATTAGTTGTTTGGTTCATACTAGTTTGGATTTTGGACAAGGACGGACTTGTTTCCTGGATGGAGTTTAACAATGTTTGCGGTAGTCGCTTGTTATTAAAGTCAACATATAAGGCAATAGAAATGTATGCGATAGTGAAGGCAATTGCAACATCAATCAACAAACGCTTCAGCAAATTTTATTATAAGTTCTCAGAAGTTTTGTTGTATTGTAATAATAGCAGAAAATATTTTGTAATTTTTTAGTTACACAATGTATTTATTTGTTCGTTTTCATGTCCCAGATCCCTTTCCTACCCAGTGTTTGATATTATTACTTACAATAACTACCACTTCAGCTCAGACATGGACTCACCAACCAAAAACTATGACATTATAAGAATATTTTTTAAATTTCTCGCGGTATAAAGTTGAGACGAATTCCTCCACGAGTAATAGTCACAACTATAGCGGTTGGCTCAAAGTCTAATTTACTAGGCATCCCGTCAGCTAGCTCGACACGATAATTCTTGAATATGGCGATGAGCCCTGCCATCATTGTCATTTTTGAAAATTTCATACCTAAAAACAAATAATATTTACTAATTTATTAATTAATGGCTTAGAACATTAAAATAAAATTATCAATTTTTATTGGCCAAGTATGTAAACAATAAGGTAGAGAACTGAAAATTTTATTTAAGAATTTAAGGTATCAAGAAAGATAGATTTTTCTATCACTGCTTGTGGAAAGAGTTCCTAGAATAAATATTAGGGATTCCACTATTCTGTTTTCTGTATTTAAAAAAAATGGCGCTTACCGATGCATATTCTCGGTCCTTCTCCAAATGGCAAGTATGTATAGGGTTTAATTGTTTTTTTCTCATCATTTAGAAATCTTTTCGGATAAAACTTCTCCGGCTCCGGAAAGTTATCTGGGTTATGATGTAAATGTAATACTGGTATGTGAATCCGTAAGCCTTTTTCCAGACGAAGTCCTGTGGGTAAAGTATAATCCTCCATTACTTCTCTGGTAATGACCCCTACTACTGGATGCAGACGCAATGTTTCTTGAATGCATGCTTCGAGGAATGGCATCTCATTCACACACTCGTATTCAATTACTCCGCTGTGTTTCTTAAGATAAGAATCCACTTCTTCGATCACTTTGGCTTGAGCTTCTTTATTTTTGGCTAGTTCATATAACACGTGACTTGTTGAACTGGCAGTCGTTTCATAACCAGCCGCGAAGAAAAGTACACTCTGAGCAATAAGCAATTCTTGATTTACTTCCAGCCTAATTTCAGTTTTAAGCGGGGATTTTCTAGTAACAATGCTATCTCCTTTAATATTCTTTCCTTTTTTCCACTTTAAAATTTCATGAATGAAATCATGTCTTACGATATCGGATTTTTCTCTTTTTTCAAAAACTTCCGCAATTATTGAATCAAAAAACTTTGATAAATCGTCACTGAAGATTTTTAATTTTAATCCGTAAAATAGTTTGGGCCACATAGCACGGGACACAATTTTCAAACCTCTACTTTTTGAGACTCCGAATAAATGGATCCCCATTATCACAAATGGATTAGTATTATCACCTTTCTTCAAAGTTTCGGAGTTAAATCCAAATCCACAGCTGGTTATACAATCCATGGTATAATTTGCAAGCATAGATTTTACATCGACCTCTTTTGAAATATTTGTATCAATTTTTAGGCGAGTTTCAAGATCGAGTGCGCAAGAGCTTATTAAATGAAACATGCCCTTTATTTTTGCAGTAGTAAATATTGGAGTTAAATTCTGACGTACCACTTTCCAATTGTTGCCTCCAGCAAAAAACATATTTTTAGTCGTTATTTCTTTGTGGGTATACTTCGTGATCTCCCGGCCGTTGAAATAATTGAAGTCCTTAATTAATACAATGTTAATTAGTTCAGGATCCTGAATAATAAGGGCGGGTTCCGTTCCGTAGAAAACACCAATATATGGTTCTTTTGGAAACTTTTCACAGATTTCTCGAGCAACTTGTGGCATAAACTTTTTTTGCAAAATATATTCTTTGTAGTTTCCAAAAAACGGTGTTGCTTTTAAATGTGGAACATTTCTTTTTTTCCAGTAATCATTTTTTCCGAAAAAGTAATAACAAATGTAAAGAAGCGTTGCAATAATAAATAAATAAGCGCTCATTTTAAAACGACGTATGTAGTGCGTCAAAGCCAAAAGCAAACTGAGCTATAACAAGCTATAACCCAACTTTTTAATGATAATGTATTTAATTTATATAATAAATGTGATGCCGATATAACTGTTAATATTTATAAGACAAATTATTTGATTGGAAAAAGAAAGCTTTCGATAGAAAGACAATAAATTTAGTTGGAAGTTATAATTGTAGCGTTATTTAATCGTGTCTTTATCTGCTTTTATGTATGTTTGAGGACATTTTTTGTCTTTGTTATCAAGATTCATGAACCCAGATAGGAAACATATAAAGTTTAAATTAAAATATAACTTAATATTTGGAAGATTTTTTAAAGAACTTAAATGCAAATATACAAAACGCTCAAATTGGTTCTAAACGGACAAATTCTAATGAATTAACCTGAATTCAACCTGAATATATGTATAAATAAAAATGTAAAACAAAGTTAAAATACGGAAATGTAATAGATAAATCTGCACAAATTCAAGGAAATGATATTTAAGAAATATACAAGCACATTACATGTAGAGTATTATCCTTTAATTTTAAAATTCGAAATGGCTTAAGGAAACAAAAAAGCAACCAACATCATGAGTCAATTTTAAAACCAGTTTTATTTAAAAAGTGAGAAAAAAAATTTATTCAATATGCTAATTAATGCTCGTATAATAATCTTGTTTTAGTCTCCGTTAGTTAGAACTATATTTAAGAGACAAATGACACTTTTAAAGTATGTTGTTCCGTTGAGATTTATGAGATTCCCAATACCAATTTGTCTAAAATATTGAATGTAAGGTTATGATTTTATTACGTCAATACAATGGTATCCATCCAGGCATTGTTACTTTACTATCTACATATATAAATTCAGTGTTATTTGTCAAGTTGGTAGGCTTATTAATTATTTGGTTTGAATTGTATAAATAAGAAAATCGTAGGAGTAAATGTATTCGATAGACAATGATAGCCGGAGCGCGTCCCTCTCCACCGTCCACAGGTTTCTTTGCACGCAATGATGGAAATACATTGTGACAGATATTAGAAATTCTACATGATGGCTTCCCAGCGACCCTGCGTATCAAAAAAAACATTTTGAGGAGACATTGTTTGATAACATAAAATATAGGATGAGAACATAATTATATAAAATTAAAAACAGTGATATGTGTTCATAATAAATTATTTATACACCTTCTTATATACAATAAATTGATATAGAAAGATTATGCAGATAATAAGTTATAATAATGTATACAGTAAATACTGACATTCATAATAAATAAAAAAATATCAGATAATATTTTATAACCACTAATAAAGGCAATGAACAAGATTTTTTGAATTTTCAATAAAAGGTTGAAATAAACACAATAGTTACAAAATGGATAAAAAGGAAGTATTTTAATATTTAACTTAATTACATTTACACAAAAAACTTCATTAAATCAGAATCCGAGTATGTAATAAACGGTCACTGTCATATCACGTCTGATATATTCCCGACCACTTCTTGTCCAAAGGAAACTTCTTCCTTTCTTACTGCCTTCCAACCACGTGATATAAGAAGCAACTAAGAGGGGATAAACATGTCTGTGTTAAATTTTAAATGAATAAAGAATTTAAAAAATAATCGATACGATTTCAACCAGCGCTCCTGGAAAACTTCACTATATTAATTGAGCTACCGTGTCGCTACCCACTTCGATGAATTTAGCATTCTATATATTTTTACACATTTAAAGAAATTACTTTTGCCAGACACTTAAACTACACTGGATAAAATGTATTTAAACAATATTTTAAAATGAATATATATAAAATAAAACAGTACCCAAAAATTTTACTGAGTCGTATGACATGAAATAAAGATATATAAATAAGAAGATCCCGAATTATGTTTCTTTTCGTATTAAGTATATGGTAAAAAAAACAGTTCTGCTACGACTTGATTGAGAACTAGACAATACAAATAAATTTTAAAAGTTTTCTTAATATAGAATAAGTTATTCATATTTCATTCAATAAGTCATTTGGTGGAATGGAAATATCATTCAAAATGTTGTATTATTACAGTTTATTAAATTTAAATGAATCAAAAATAAAGCTACTTAATGATGATGATTAAAATGATTTATTATAACCAGGTGGAATTGAGTTTGGTCATTACCCATTTACACACTTTAAACTTACAAATATGGTTTTATAAACAGTTCGCGTGTCTTTTGTATAACAAAATAATAATATGATAGAACCTTAAACCGGTACATTAAATATACATCTTAATATATCGCACACCTATATCTAAACTGAGACAACTCAAAAAAGGTGATTTTTCAGGAGACGAAAAAAACGTTTATCTGTATTTTTTGTTAGATAAGTTATATCATTTAATTTCATAAAACATAACAGATAGATTGTTGAATAGCACGGAATATAAAGTAAGTCTAAAATGTAATCCTTTTTAACGATTGATGCGGTTTTTTGAGTTATTACACTTTAGAGTGGTAACTATGTATAAAATATAACAGACATTTCGACTTGAATCAGTTTTATTGAATGATTTAGAGTTATACTTATATTAATTTTAAAAAATATAAACAAGTATTCCAACAAAATAGTTCTTAATTAGTGATATTTAATTAATTAATAATGAAACACATGAATAATAACCTGTATGGTTGTTGTAAATGTTATACATATAAATGTTGTAGGAAATATGTAAGATAAACAATATTTTTTAGTTATAACCAATCAAAAAAGGAAACTCCAAAATTTATAATAAAAATTGAAAACATAACAAAATTTGAGACATTTTATTTCTCAAAACAAATCTTTCTTGTATTAATTAATTATAATAATCGGTCTGAAAAGTAAAATTTAAGGGTTTGCGCCTAATATTAATTGAAAAATATAAACAACTTATTTTTTTAAATAGCATAAAAAAACTAAATTCTTGTACAAATTTCTTACTAATAGGCATAGTTTGTTTCGCATCTTTGAGATCAAATATTAAAAATAGGATATATCACTTTTTATTTTCAAATCAAAACACTTGGCTCTTATTATCATAGTAAATAACAGGTAAAAATAATTATAAAATTAAAGGTAAGCTTAAGCTTAAACAAATAACAAGAATTTATTATTTTCCTGTCCGCAGCAGTTGTCAGAATAAAAAATAATCTTAATATCCATTACTGGATACGTTTGTAATAAAGTATCTATGTATTGTAGAACACATGTGCCTATGTCTACAGCACCCCTTTTATCGTCTGTTTCGTCCCAATAATAACAAACTACATCTTTTGCTCTCAGATCACTTATTGTAAAATTCAAACAGTTAATTCGAGATTTATAGAAAGAAACTGAAACTTGACCCTTAGGAACTTGCATAACAGCTTGTAAATCATATACGGCTACGATCACTCCATCATTTCTCTTCTTGTCTTCTTTTTTATGGTCCCAGGCCAAAATGCCTTCCTGTGTGCAAGAATATCTATATTTTGGTTTTATTTCTTCCGTTTGCCTTATCATGTACTCCCTTTGCCTCTGAAGATCTGCTTGGCCCCAATAACCAACAAAGATATTTTGTCTTGTTTCTTCATTAATCTTTAAACTACAACGTTGTATGCATGTTTCACTGCAAGCCGGTAAAACTTTTCTTTCAGAAACAATTTTCTTATTTCCAGATAAAGATTGGTAAGCCTTACCAGAATTCCTTAGGAGTTTACTAATATTTACTTTCCACTCCGATTCTTTTCTTAACCTCTTTTTTCCTCTTTTTAGTTCCTCATTTGGTGGATTTTGGGTTGGATGCTGTCCAACAAAATCAGTAACATTAGTTGCTTCATTTTCTACCAAAAGTTGATTTGGAGACTGCTCTGTGATACGAGTAGTAGCCCTAATTTCAGTATCTGAATCAGAACTGTTGCTATTATCACTAGAATCTGAAGAACTTAAAGTATTGTCACTAGAAGAAGATGAAGAAGGGATTACTTTACGAATGTAAGGCTTCTTTGGACGGACATAATTTGGATCAGCATCGGAGTCTTCTATGTAACTCTCATCACTAATCGAAATAATAAAATTGTTTTCAATCTGTCTGCTATAGCCAAGTTCAGCTATAATACTCGAGTTACTAGGAATATTTTCTTTATTTTCTTGTATTGTTGTAGTTACATCTTCATCATTTGCAGTTCTTTGGTTCTCTTTATATCTTTAATTGACAAGATTGATTAGATCACGACCTCGTTTCATTTTTCTCAAAAAAATATAATAATATCATTATTATCCAACAATAATGAGTTAACTAAAAAAAATGTTTTAATACCAAACGGAACATAATTTGAATAAAAACAATGTTTTGAAACCCCCCACCTTATATTTAAGTACACGTTTTTCAAATGACGCATTTAAACATCATTATTTTACACAGAAAAAACGATAAAATAACTTTGATTTAACAATAGTAGGATAACTAAAAATTTACATGTTGATCCATCAAAACAAAGTCAAATCAAAATAGTAACAACATTTTTACGCAACTTATCAAACAAAACAGGAACTAGTTAAAATGTCCTTATGTAACATTACGAAAAAAATCACCAATACTGCAACAACTCTTATTAACTTTCCTAAACGGTTCTTCAAAACTGTAACAATCAAAAATGTCCGTGTTTTAATTGTTGTTAGTACGTGCACACCTTATGACTATTGAAGGTCAACTGACAATAGATTTGTTTTGGTGGGAGGGTGAGACACACGTTGATTCAAGAAAACAAAGTTAATTCCATCTGGCGGTTAAATTAATAAGCATTCATTAAATCTGTCTTCATGGAAAGCTGCGTATGATTATCGAGTAATCGAATATAAGCATAACTCGAAATCGACGATTTTTGAGTTGTCTCAGTTTAGATCTAGGTGTGCGATATATAAATCTCGTGTCACAATGTTTGTCCCCGATGGACTCCTAAACTACTTAACCGATTTTAATGAAATTTTGTAGGTTTCTATATTTTGGTTCAACTTAAAAGATAGGATATTTTTTATCTCATTTCATTTATTTATTTTATTGCAAATTATTTATTTATTATCTGACAGTCATAATCATCTGTTAATTCCATAAAATTCCCAGAGATGGCGGTATTTGTTGACTGGATTGAGGAAGTATCTAATATGTGGCGCTTTGCTAATGTACAAACCATTTATATACGTTAAAATTTAAAAGGATAGCTGACCACGTGTTTTTGTAACTAAAGTATATGTTAATTTTATATTATATTAAAATCATATGAATTTCAATATAAATGCATTATACTTTTTATTCTATTCATTAACATCAGAAAAATAAATAGTTGACAATGACAGTGAAAAAGTAAACAATGAACCTATTCATTATGAATTTATAATAAAATTTCAACTTTCAGCACTCCTTTTCAATATAAACACAAACTATGACAAATCTTCTATTTTGATCTTAGTATTTTCTAATAGTATAGTGCGGTAAAGATTGTTTGTTTGTGGGTTTATACTTTATAAGTTAATTTGTTGGAGGTAATCTTCAAAGTAATTTATACGAACCTAATAATTCCTTAACAAATATTGAGAAATGACTGTCACGGTGAATCTAGGTTATATTATATTATTCCCTTGAAATAATAGTAGAGCTTTTCGTGGAGAGCAATTTCGGATATAAAGTTGAGCAAAAACAGCTCAAGCGAAGGAGCTTCTTACGAGCCCTGTATTCTAAATCTCTCGCGGACGGAGTCGCGGGCAACAGCTAGTATTTTTATAATAAAAGTCCGTCAATTGATTGCTTAGGAGTGGGGAAGCCGCGTGACGTCATTTTAATAACACGTGGACAGAGTCGAGTATGGATAGTCAGATCACTTCACTTGTAGGCACGGACCTGGTCACTTCTCTGATACGAAACTGTCGGTTTGGCTGCAGTGGTTGGCGAGTCTTGTTATGGAAGTGAGGTTGACAAGTGGTATGTAATGGTAAGGTTGTAATTCTGAGTTATAGTGGTAAGGAAAGGTAAGGTTGTAAGTCTGTGTTAAAAAGGCGATATGAACCCTGGAACTCCGAGTCTCAATAATTGATTACCCTACCGCTCTGAAATATATATATATGTATATATATTTTAAGGTTCTGAAGTAGAATTTTAATAATAAAATTAAAGAATTTGCTTATTTACAATTTTAATCGAAATTAAATCAAAACAAATATTACAAAACCAAATACTGCAAACTTCAACAATGAAATAACAAAATGAATATCAAAAATGGCTTACGTGACCTTAATAACCGCCAACACTGATTATCACAAAACGTCCGTACACTCCGAGTACCCACAAAAGAATATGTCCCGTCCGTTTTAAGCACTCTTAATATCCTGACTGTTAGAGGGTAGTTGATGAAGATGTCTCGAACCTCCTTACAATACTGACTGTCAGAGGGTAGTTGATGAAGATGTCTCAAAACTCCTTACACGGCCTCTCCTGAAGTTGAGTCGTCCTCGACACAAATCCTTCGAGCGATCCCGCTAGGACCTGCCACCGGAGAGGTAGGTGGGTCGGCTTTATCGGCAGCTTCAATGGCATCATCAAGCAAGGCCATGGACAGAGTAGCCGTAGGAGTGGATTCTATTTGCATAGTCTCCTAGTCATCATCAGTTTCATTCTCAAAACAAAAAAAAAGCCATTAGTAATTATTAAGAGAGACAAGATCAAAATACTCAACCTCGCAGACCAATCAACCCATCTTCGTTCAGTCAATTCATTCATCGTTCTTTCTCACAATTCCAATTAGTGTGACATACATAAATCGTTCTCAAAGAAATAAAACGTAACCAAGCCAAGGCATATTCCTGTTACTTTCCAAAGGCCTGTTTGCTTCAATCTCGATAGTTGACTTCATTACTTGGCCACCGGTGAACCCTATAACATAGCCTGCTAAACAGACCCACTCGTACGAAGACCGTATTCAAACGTACGAGTGCATTCCACACGCGAACAGTATTCGAACGTGTGAAGCTTCCCGACACGCAGACCGTATTCATACGTGCCGAGGCTTCCCGACACGCAGACCGTATTCATACGTGCCGAGGCTTCCCGACACGCAGACCGTATTCATACGTGCCGAGGCTTCCCGACACGCAGACCGTATTCATACGTGCCGAGGCTTCCCGACACGCAGACCGTATTCATACGTGCCGAGGCTTCCCAACACGCTGACTACAATCAAACGTGTTGAGGCATCTCAACATGCAGAGCGAATCATACATGAGAGGTTAACCATACAGATCGTAATCATACAAGTGAGGCTCATCCTACAGGCACATTGCAGCACCCGCATAACTGTCAATATTATGAGCTGTACTTACTCTCAAAAAATGCGGCACACGTTTCGGGTCTCCACTCACCCCGCCACGGCACCATGTATTGTGCAGCAGCCTGCGTCGTTTTACCATAACTACCGCGGAGCAAACGTAGCGTATAACGTCCACTAGGTAGTATTTCTACTACTTTATACAGACAACGCATGCCGGAGTTAAGTTTACCTGCTGACTGAGAGTATTTTATGACAAACACGAAATCATCAATACTGAATTGGCGTGGTGTGCGTCGTCGTTGATTAGCTTGCTTGCCTTGTTTGCTTTGGTTGTTACTGAGAAGTTCACGGGTTCTACTCCTGGTGATTTCTCGTAAAGCTTCTCTATTTGGTACCGAACCCTCGATGGCTACATCACGTACTAGTGCTCGAACTACGGGAGTTGTAGATTCTGTGCCTATTAAAAGATTCAAAGGGGATACTTGCGTAGTCTTCTGTTTAGTGATATTCAGCACCAGTTGTAGTTTCCACAGAGTCTCCGACCATTGCAGTTTTTTTGTGGTTGGCTTGGATGCGTAACATATTAATTACAGTCCGCATGTACCTTTCCGCTTGACCATTAGCCTGGTGCATCTCCTTTACGTTTACGGGTGGCGAGGTATTAACTAGGGCTTCCACTTTTCGTGGACTCGGCCTAACCTGACTACGTGATCGATGCACTTCAGTATTGCGAGTATCATGTCGATCTCGGACACGCAAGCCATTCCGCGAAGCACGTCGTCTACCGTTCGAATTGCGGTTCAATCTATCGGCACTGTAGTCGCGGGACCTTCGAGAAGCATTTCGAACCCGATTACGTAGATCGCTCCTAAGTAGATGTCTCCGTGGACTAGGTGTCCTTGTACGTCTCATTAGCACAGCTTAATAACAACAATTAAACAAACGATAAAACAGAGGTAAGCAGTAATTGTTAACAAAGATAAATTGAAAATTTAACGGTTTTATTGTTGACAGCAAATTTACAATCTTAATAACAATTTTTCATCAGTCTGGGCTTATAAGTCCTTTATCCCACTTCTGATTTAAGGTTCTGAAGTAGAATTTTAATAATAAAATTAAAGAATTTGCTTATTTACAATTTTAATCGAAATTAAATCAAAACAAATATTACAAAACCAAATACTGCAAACTTCAACAATGAAATAACAAAATGAATATCAAAAATGGCTTACGTGACCTTAATAACCGCCAACACTGATTATCACAAAACGTCCGTACACTCCGAGTACCCACAAAAGAATATGTCCCGTCCGTTTTAAGCACTCTTAATATCCTGACTGTTAGAGGGTAGTTGATGAAGATGTCTCGAACCTCCTTACAATACTGACTGTCAGAGGGTAGTTGATGAAGATGTCTCAAAACTCCTTACAATATATTAATCTAATTGCTACGTGTTAACTGCTCAGAGCTTTGCCAAAAATAATTTAATGATTATATCTCTTTGTTTGTTTACTCATCACACTAAATCTACAAAATAGCTTTTAATGTTTTTTTTAGTTTATACATAAAGTTATAACAAACAGGATACATTTAAGTTTAGATATTAAATGATTTGCATTTTATTTAAATTTCATGGCTAAATAAAAAACTTTTTACATTTACATATAATTACAGAACAATAACTAGACTACTGACGGACTTTCAAGGATATTAATTACTAATTTTGGGTGTATTGTCAGCTTATTATGTAAGTTAACATTTAGGATGCTTTTCACCCCGGAATATTATTCCACTTACGATAATTTATTTTTTTGGGTTGCAATATCAATGAAACTAAAAATTCTCCCAAGAAGATGCCTTAAGGAATCTCATGAGTAAACAACCAAAGAACTTGCTAGTATAAGAATCAACATTAATACCTGCTACCTCCCCGAATTGTAATCGTTAAAAAGTTTTATCTGTAATCTGTATATTGACACAAACATATTCAAGCTTACCTAGTAAGATGGGAAAAGATCAAATATATCAAAAGCCTTTGACAAATCCAGAAAGATGCACTTTTTTCAGTTTAATAAATATTAGTAGCTCTATTTGTCATCAGTTCGGATTGTCTTAGATCTATCTAGACTATCGTATCGTAAGTAAATTAATCTAATTCAACAGAAAAACCTATCGAACACGGAATTAAGACTATAAAAGTTCACTACGTTTATTATAAGTGTATTCAAAGGCTGAAAGTAAGGCAGAAAATAATAAACCAATAAACAATTTATTATTAAAATATACAACCAATAATCAAATGTAACGTACAGAAAATGTAACTGGTTCAAACAGTCATAAAATATGATATATAAGATCCACAACAGATATCACAATAAGCTTTTTTAAGCGTGACGAGATATAAACTTTAAATATATTCCGCCGACTGCTTTTATCGTTAAGGATGTTGGTTCAAATTCGTATGAGCTTTGAGTTTTTTCACACGTCTCAACTTGATAGTTTTTAAATATTGTTAGAAGTCCCGCAACAATCGGCATCCTTGAAAAACGCATACCTGAAAACACTTCAATCATTAGATTTAATATTAAAGTGAGATCTTAGTTACTTCTAGTCTATAATCTCTGTTAAGAGCTTGAAATATTTTGTAAAAATAGTACCATATACTATATATATAGTTCTAAATCTTATATTAATAACTTACTATGGTATTTAGGAATTGGTATTTTCTTATTATACTACGTGTCCAGAAAGGGTATCGGGTATTTGTTTTTGCGCCATATTTGAAACGGGGCGTCTACAGGGTGCGGGGAGGGGTTCGTGGCGTCCGCCATTTTGTAAAGTTTTTGTCACGATGGAACAGTGCTTGAGGACGCATCGCGCATTTTGCGTACGAGCGTATTATCGTAATGGTGATTCAATAGTGACTGCTCAACGTCTCTATCGTGCGGAATATTGTACACGCCACGCGCCAAGTGACGATACCATTAGGAAGTGGATCAGGATGTTTGAGAATACAGGTACGACAGTTAAAATTCAAAACTCTGGTCGTCCTCGTTCAGTTCGCGATAAAGAAACAATTGAAGAAGTTGAGGCGTCGGTTCGTCAAAACCCGTCTTTATCCATCCGAAAGCGAAGCTAAGCGTTGAACATCTAAAAATCGTCTTTACATTCGATTTTAAAGAAAGACATACATCTAAAAGCCTATAAAATTCAATTGGTTCAAGAATTGAAGGATACGGACTATGCTAATCGACTGAATTTTGCGAACGAAATGCTGCAGCGATTTTACAACTTTAACAACATACTGTTCAGTGACGAAGCAAATTTTCACATTTGAATGGTCATGTGAATAAGCAGAATTGTCGGTACTGGTCAGTGGAGAATCCGAGACGATAACATGAATGACCCCTGCATAGCCCAAAGGTCGTTCTTTGGGCCAGTATGTCTGCTAAAGGCATAATTGGTCCTTATTTTCACGAAGATCAACGAGGCCGAGCAATTAATGTGAATAATGACCGTTATTGCGATATGTTGCGAAATTTTTTGGTCCCAGAGTTGCAGGAGTTTGCAGGTTTCAACTCAAGAACGTAGTTCCCGCAAGATGGAGCCACTTGCCATACCTCAAATGACTCAATGGAAGTTGTTAACGAATTATTCTCTAATAAAGTCATTTCGCGAAGGGGTAACATAAACTGGCCTCCCAGAAGCCCCGACCTTAGCCCGCTTGAATATTTTGCATGGGGATACCTTAAAAGTAAGGTTTATCAAAACAATCCGACGAATCTAACCCAGTTAAAGCAAAACATCAAGTCAGAAATGGCGGCAATATCGATAGCTATGTGTCAACGTGTTATGGCCAATCTTCGTTTCCGTTTACAAGAGTGCCAGCTACGTAACGGTCATCATTTGGATAGCATCATCTTTTCCAAATAATTCTCCACTTCATGTGCTAATAATAAACAATAAACTTATTTATTGCGTACAAATAATTTTTGTTTCATTGAACCTACAAATACCTGATACCCTTTCTAGACACCTTGTATTAAAATTCAGGTCTTCTGACAAGTAACAAATAATTTAAAGAAAAAATATACCTAAACACGTCCTTGGGCCTTCACCAAATGGTATATATGTAAACGGTTTAACATTCTTTCTTTCTTCGCCAAAGAACCGCTCAGGTCGAAATACATCCGGATTAATAAAATTATTCGGGTCCCGATGAATATGATGTACTGGTATATGAATACGACTGCCTTTTTCTAAGTGAAGTCCTGTCGGCAAAGTATATTCTTCAACTGCTTCTCGTGTAAGTACACCTAAAACTGGATACAATCGCAGAGTTTCTTCAATACACGCTTGGAGGTAAGGCATTTCGTTTATAGCTTCGAACTCTATGATACCTTCGTGTCTCTTAAAATAGTCGTCGATTTCTTCAATGACCCGCGTCTGAGCCTCTCTGTGCTTTGCTAGTTCATAAATTAGGAAGCTGGTTGTTGAAGCTGTTGTGTCAAATCCAGCAGCAAAAAGCACAGCACATTGACCAATTATCAAATCGTTATCTACACTCAATTGTATTTCAGTTTTCTCACCAGTTTTTAAGTTATTTATGCTATCGCCAACTAAGACGTCTTTTTGTTTCCAGTTTAACAAGAGATCAACAAAATCATGTCTGCCAGACTCCTTGTACTGTCGGCTTTCAAAAACACCACTTAGTAGCTTATGAAAGAAATCGTTTATATCGTTAGAGAACATTTTAAATCCTAATCCATAGAATATTGAAGGCCACATAGCACGAGTAACAAGTTTAATTCCAGCTGACATAGATGAGTCCACTAATTTTTCACTAATTATGGTAAATGGATTTGTATCAGGATTTTTTCCAAGTGTTCCTGTATTTACTCCAAAAACACAAGATCCTATGCAATCCATGGTGTATCGCGCTGAGAGAGACCTAACCTCAACTATGTTTGAATTTTGTATTTCTTCACTCATAGTTTCTTCGAGTGTCTTAGCACAATTATCAATTAAATAAAACATTTTTTTTAATTTAGTGGAAGAAAATAGCGGGCTTAAGTTCTGTCTCAGAACCTTCCATCTATCTCCACCACCGAAAAATAAATTCTGGGTAATAAGTTCTTTGTGTATATGATCAGCAACTTCTCTCATATTAAAGTAGTAAAAATCTTTTGCCATTATTAGTTTGATAAGGTCAGGGTCCTGTACTATAAGCGCTGGATCACTTCCATAATAAACTCCGACGTAGGGTTCATTTGGAAATTTCAGACAAATCTCGTGAGCTATTTGAGGAGCGTATTTCTGAAGGAACACATATTGGAGATAATTTCCAAACACTGAGGAAGTTTTCAGATGCGGTACGTTTCTTTTTTTCCAATAATCATGTTTTCGTGTTAAAATATAATATATAAAATACAAGACAGTGCAAATAAATGATAAAATTAAATAGAGAGCTAACATTTTGCACTACGTAGGTCAACTATCTCGGACACTCTTCTATTTCATATCAGAATGTCAGTGTTATCTTATATTGTAGAGAAACCATGCAGATTTTAAGTCCTAGTTAGTACATAAGGCCATAATAAGAAATTTATAAGATTCAAAAAAATATAGCACTTTTTGCTATTACTAGTACATTTGACACTTTTGGTTAATTAATTCATATTTGTTACCTTAATGTAAATTGTTTTTTTTTTTATATTGACTCGTCACCAGTTTATTTTATAAAGAGGAGACAGTGATATTTTAATAATGTAAACTATCATATTTATAAAGGTATCTCAAAAATCAATTGTCATATAGTTATCGTTATATATTTTTTTCTTGGTTAAAAATATAATGAGTATTTTGTAATTATTCATTGTGGCTACCGCAGCTAATAAATATAATTAATAAGTGTTGTGTGCAAAACAAGATTTAATGACGCACTTAATGTATTTTATTATATTAAATTACATTAAATAGTAATTGCAATAAACTCTACTTTATCTGTGAAGGAGAGCGAAGGGCATGGTCAGTAAGAAGAAAAATAGCAGCTCGCATGTTGCAGATATAGCAGTATACGAGTATAGTGTGATGAGGTACAATCGTTCCTCATCACACTGCTGGGCGCAAAACACTCAGGAATCTTTGAACCTTCAAATCCATTATGTTCATTGAATTAGAGTGATATTTCTTAACAGTCATATAAATGTATGTTTTCCCAATGTTAAAACAGATTGAAATAAACTTGTAACTAATAATATTCAGTGCTGCACTTGTTATTGTTATATTTTTTTATAATTAAAAGTTTGTAATTAAAATTGCAATTAGTGTTATGTATTTCTTGTTTTCTTTATATGTAATTTATATAGTAAACTATAAATAAATATATAAACAAAATATTGCTTTATCTGATAACGTCAAAAGTTTAAATATAGAATACTTTTTACGAATCTAATTTTCACTGGAAAGAATTTAACAGATTTTGGATAGTCTTAGTTTTCTGAACCAATAGAGAATGGACGAAGGGGTCAATGATGGCTGACCCTTGCATTATGGTCGTTAACGGATGCTACTTCCGGAGACTAATCGTTTTTGCTGGCCACGGCTATTTCTGTTTATTTTTTTACAATTTTAATTATATATATTCATTTTAATTATATGATTTACTAATTATTAGGCATTCCTATCAAATTGGTTGCAATGATTTTAGTTGTCCGCATATTGCTCACGACATATGAGATTTGTGAAACAGTGATCACAGTACACAATAAAGAAATACCCGGATGAGTTTGTTGTGTGGTTCTTCATAGAGCAGTGTGCATTTGGAACCCTCGTAATTTAAATTTTAAGTTAAGGAATGTTCATTCACCTTCTTGGGATATTTCGATGGTATCAAAAAGATATTTCTGAAACTTTCATTTAATGTACATAAATGATCACTGGTACTGATTCAAAGTAAATATATAAATGAATAAAACATATTTTTTAATGTATTGCGCTAATAGACTTGAGTTTACGCTCCAAATATTGTATTTTTTTTTTAATTAGACGTACAAACTTACTTTCTCTCCCCATATCTGCTCTCACGAACAATAAATAAACAATCAATTGTAAATTCTATATATTGCAATTGAAGATAAGGAAATACATTGATTGGGTCATTACATCGTGTTTTGCACCCAACATTTATCATTTATATTTATTAGCTATAGTAGCCACAATTATAATAAACAAAATACCTTTGAAATTTTGTGACTAAGTTAATTAAAAATAAAATAAAAATTATTTCTCAAAAACTACAAGAAAAATTGACTTTAAGTTACCTTTACAAATAGTATTTAAAAATTATATTATTAAAATATTAATTTATTCAAAAAGCAAGGTAAATATATAAATAACTCAGATCAATTTACGTTCAAGGTAAGAAGTTTCACTTTAACAGTGTCGTGTGATATAGTAATTAAAAACTACTATATAACAATTACTTTTATTCATACGATTTCGTATTAAGTATTACCCATTCTAGGACTTGAAAGCTGTATGGTTTCCCTACTATATAAGATAACTGTGACATGTTGAATTGAGACTGAACAGCGTCAGTGACAATTGAGCTAGGTAGTGTAAAATGGTTGCTCTCTATTTAATTTTAACATTTACATTCTCTGCCTTGTATTCAATATATTATTATTTAACACGAAAACATGGTTATTGGAAGATAAGAAACGTCCCACATTTAAAAGCTTCGTCAGTTTTTGGAAATTATCTGAAATACGTCTTGCAACAGAAATATGCTCCTCAAATAGCTCACGAGATTTGTCTGAAATTTCCCAATGAACCCTACGTCGGAGTTTACTATGGAAGTGATCCAGCGCTTATAGTAAAGGACCCTGACCTTATCAAACTAATAATAACAAAAGATTTTTACTACTTTAACATGAGAGAGGTTGCGGATTATTTACACAAAGAATTTATAACTCAGAATATGTTCTTCGGAGGCGGAGACCGATGGAAGGTCATGAGGCAGAATTTGAGCCCGCTATTTTCTTCCACTAAATTAAAAAAAATGTTTCATTTAATCAAAAACTGTGCTAAAACATTGGAAGAAACTCTCATAGAAGAAACGCAAAATTCAAACATTATTGAGGCCAGGTCTCTCTCAGCGAGATATACTATGGACTGCATAGGATCTTGTGTTTTTGGAGTAAAAACAGGAACCCTCGAAAAGGATTCTGATAAAAATCCTTTTACTATTATGGCTGATAAATTAATGGACTCATCTAAGTTCGGTGGATTTAAACTTGTTACTCGTGCTATGTGGCCTTCAATGTTTTATGGATTAGGATTTAAAATGTTTTCTAACGATATAACCGAATTCTTTCATAAGCTACTAAGTGGTGTTTTTGAAAGCCGACAGTACAAGGAGTCTGGCAGACATGATTTTGTTGATCTCTTGTTAAACTGGAAACAAAAAGACGTTTTAGTTGGAGATAGCATAAATAACTTAAAAACTGGTGAGAAAACTTTAGTACAATTGAGTGTAGATAACGATTTGATAATTGGTCAATGCGCTTTACTTTTTGCTGCTGGATTTGATACAACAGCCGCAACTACCAGTTTTCTACTTTATGAACTAGCAAAGCACAGAGAGGCTCAGACGCGGGTCATTGAAGAAATCGACGACTATTTTGAGAGACACGAGGGTATCATAGAGTTCGAGGCTATAAACGAAATGCCTTACCTCCAAGCGTGTATTGAAGAAACTCTGCGATTGTATCCAGTTTTAGGTGTACTTACACGAGAGACAGTTGAAGAATATACTTTGCCGACAGGACTTCACTTAGAAAAAGGCAGTCGGATTCATATACCAGTACATCATATTCAACGGAGTCCGCACAATTTTACAAATCCGGATCTATTTCGACCTGAGCGGTTTTTTGGCGAAGAAAGGAAAAATATTAAGCCATACACATATATACCCTTTGGGGAAGGTCCTAGGATATGTTTAGGTACGTTTTCCTTTGAATTACATGCCAATTCCTAATGTTTAAGCTATGGCCACAAAAATTTATATAGCCATGAATTTGTAAATACTTTCAAAAAAATACTACCTTAAAATACATATATATGTAGTGATTAGATATGAAAAAAATATCATAAAAAGTTATTTATCTTAGTATCTTAGAAAACTTTTAAATTATACTCTTATATAATTAAAATTTATATCTTATAAATCCAGCAATCATTACTTTATAAAAGTTTTAGAATTTTTTCAGGTTTTTTTAGGTTTTTTTGTAATGAACATCTTCCCTTACCATTTAACCTGAAATTTGAATTGTTTTCAGGTATGCGTTTTTCAAAGATGCCGATGTTTGCGGGACTTCTTACAATATTTAAAAACTATCAAGTTGAGACGTGTGAAAAAACTCAAAGCTCATATGAATTTGAACCAACATCCTTAACGATAAAACCAGTCGGTGGAATATATTTAAAGTTTATACCTCGTTGTGCTTAAAAAAGGTTTTTTTTCTATATAAAAAACAATAGTATTACATGATGAAAAGTGTTGTGGACCTTACACACCTTTTCGTGTCTAATTCAACATATTACATTTCGTTAACTATTGCCTTTTTATTACCACCTTGTTTAAAAATTTAATGAAACATTTTTTATTATAATTATTTTTGTAAGTTTCAAACTAGTTCACTTACACTTATAGTAATTTAAGGTGTTAATAAAAGTTGTAGGCTGTTCTAGTTTACATTTGTTGTTAGATTTCAAACGTCTTCCTTAATGAATTAAGTTCATTTACATTCGGTCAGATAACCCACTCACCATTATTATATCTATTAATATTTATCGAGGTTAACATAAATTGCTTCTTTCTGACTTGGCAAAGGCTTTTGATACTTTTGATATTTTTGATCTACTCCATTCTTAAATAAGTATGCATGTATGTATTGGTGTCAGTGACTTACCTTTATTAAAGGTAGCAGATAATAAAGTTGATTCTTACACTACAAAGTGATTTTGTTGGATACTCATGGAATGCCTGAAGGCAACATATTAGGAGCGTTTTTATTTTTATTGTTTAAAAATAAATTAAAACAAAGTCGGCTAAATAAGCTAAATAAGCTAAATATTAATGTTTTATTCATGTTTACATAATGATTATAAAAATTATCAGTGAAGTACTCATACATATACATGAGAGACGAAGCTTCTTAGCATTCCATGGATTCACCGTGCGGGAGCCGGGCCCATTGCGTTGCAGAGAGAGGAGTGCAAACAGCTCCTGGGGCTTGCGACCCAGGGTAAAGAGTATTGGGAGTATTATATTTATATTTACCCGGCTGTATTCACGCAGAAACTAAATCAGCCGCGAGTCCGCCACGCTCAGAGCTCATGATAAAAGACCCCGAATGGGTTCGAAACTAGTCGGGTATATATAAATATAATAGTCATTATATAATTAGTCAGTTCACGAAAGTTTAAATATAAAAAAAAAAGTATTGGGAGTTTTTTTTCTGTATTTTTTGCATCATGTGTTTTATCTATAATTGGCCAGACAGTAAGTTTGTTTGGGTATTTTCATTAATATAATTATAAATGTAATTTGCACATGCCGTTCGCAATCGTTAAATAAATAAATAAATAAATCTACGTTTGTTGTTTGGTGTTTTTTAGGTAATATAAAACTAATCAGAAGTTATTATATAAATCTAGCGCTGAAGTCCCGTCCACAATAAAGTTTTTGTTTATATTGCCAAAAGTTACTTCCCCAAATTGTGACGCATGTCGCAAAATGTAGAATATAAGCCATTTGCTGACCAAATGCGAGAAGAATCAAAGGTAAAAATAATTATAGATAAACACTGCGTTTAGTTGGGAGCCGCATCGATCCACCGTCTCATATCCAGACTGCTAGTTTTGGGACCCTTGATGCCAAGGAACACTAGTAGTTTAGCCTAAAAATCTCTTATCAGAAATTCCAATCAATAGTTCAATAATAAATACATCCATAATTTTTACCCACTTCGGAAGGACATTTTTTAGATGATGAGATGTGTATTAAAATCAAAGATTTACATATTGACTTATTTCGTTTGAATAATCAGATTCCAATATTATTTGTGATATATAGGTATAATTTTTCTAAATTTTTTGGTAGGAAGAAATATCCTTAAGTGAAATTTAAATGTTCAGTTGCTTGGTTTTTCTTATTATTTTCTTTTATATTTTTTATCCAGAGGGCGCTAGTGTATTTTTACATCGCGCTACTATTATGTAATTAAATTAATATTAACTTAATAGTTGTTCTTATAATGATAAGAACAACTATTAAGTTATTATTATACATTATAAGACCCAAGGTCTTTTTTTTGAATAAGTAGAAATAAATGTAAATCTGAATCTTGACAGTGGTTTCATTTCTTGGGTCACCTTGACTTATTTGATTTAGAAAAATTTGGAATTGTGATCAGCGTTCAGCATTGATAACCTGTCGTGAATACAGGTGGAACTTGAAATCTAACCTACACATTAAAAAAAACATTTTGATTTGTATGAAAATTTATACATTATGCCGGCTGAATGATTACGACAATAAGATTATTCAATCAGAGAAGAATTAAAAAAAAATACAGATACTTAATACTTATACTGTATCATATAAAATTCATTTAAAATGCCCAGTGCAAGAATTAGATGAACGTCATATGACAAAAGTATCTTCAACTGTTTGATCCAAAAATAGCTTTTCGTGTTACTGCCAGTTAACAAGCCCTATCGCGCCATGATAACATTTAATATAAATAAAACAGTACAATATATTTTCAACATCAATAAATTCTAAAACCATTCTAAACATATTTAAATTGCATTTAATACACTAGGACGGAAATAAATATAATAATTATGATAAATAAAAACTGATTTATAATAAATTTTACCAATTTTTTGTTTTATGTTTTACATATTACTATTTTACTAACTTTGAATCTTGTTTTTGATTATTTGTTAGTCAAAGGTCTTTTTATCATAAACATTGGATAAACTAATCAGGAACTCCTAAAATTACATAATATATATATATTGTAGCAGATTTTTTTTATTTGGTTAACCGTCGCGTTATTAGATGTAATTAATTCGTCCTCAAATTTGGACTTCATTTGAAAATTGAAAATTACATAGTGATATTTTCACTGCTCAAAATTATCCTTTAGTTGCGGTAGCACAAAAATTAGTTACGATACAATAATTGCTATAATACTTAAAAGTTTAACATTATTATACATATTTATAGATATTTTCAATCTTTTGGGGTAGGGGTGAAGTCACTGGCAAAAGCTATTTTTTTAAATAAAACCGAGCTCTATTTTCTTAAATCTTTGTTATTGCGATGATTGTAAAGAAATATCGTTAACTGATTTTCAAAATACTCTTACAAACCGACAAATTTTTAATAATATATATAAAAAAACCAATACTTAGTAATTTGCAATGAATAGTCGTATTTTAATTGCATGCACTTAATTATATATTATCATCCTAATCTTATCTATAGTTAACTCTATTAAACTTTGCTCTGCCATGGCCTTATAAAAAAAAAAAAAAAAAAAACAAATTAATTTTTATCCAATCATCCAATCATTTTTATTTTTTAACCAAAACAATTGTCATTTTTTTTATATAAGTATAATATGTTTGTAGATTATATGAAATCAAGGCAATCTTCGGCTCTATTATCACATCATTAAATGTGTAAATTTAGTCTGCCACTTATTTTCAATGACAGCTACAATATTTTTAATAACCTGACGACTAATGCTTCCAATGTATCTCTTGTTTCTTGGAACAACTATTTAAATTTAACCAAATATGTTAAGGAAAATATTGGAATCATTGAGGGTACCAAAATATTTCTTACTAGATTGAAAAAAATGTGCTTTATATTTTTTAAGCTAAACTACTGAACTAGATATAAGCGGATATATTATAAATTTTAAGAAAGTAGATCTGTTTTTGATATTTGGGATTTGCCGGCTAGTCTTGAAACCATTCGTAGTTTTTATGCATGAGCTCGGAGCATGGCGGGCTCATGGCATGAACTGCACGAGTTCAAGCGATAAGATGGGCCAAGTCTGTTAAAATACAATTTATTTAACACGAGTTAAGTCCGGATAATATACATTGTATAAAAATATCTGCTAAGCATACAATCTCTCTGAGTTTGATATCATAGAAGTTGTCCACCAGATGTTGATGAAATATCGGAACGGGGCCCGGTTATTTTTTTTTTATTTTTTTTTATTAGGTTGCTTATTTTCTCTGACATTATCAGAGACCTTGTTAGTCTTTTTCTTTTTTCTTCCTATATCTTATTATTTTTCTTTTATAAGATTGTTGTTTTTATTTTTACATGGTTTTTTATTTTGAGATTTGGTATTTTTATTTAAGCTTTGTAAATTTTTAAACCAGGAAATGTGTTGTATACATTTTTAAGGGCTTTTATTTCTTTTTAGGACTACTTTACATAATTTTTGGCAATATTCTAGAAATTCTTTTCGTTTCACTTTGTTTTCAATAACTTTGTGAGCATTCATTGGGGTTAATTTTTGTCCGAGCTGTTGTTCTGCATTGTATCTATGCAGACTAAAGATGGGACATTCAAAGATGATGTGGCTCACCGATTCGTCAGTTCCTTGCTCACAGGAGCACGAGGGATTTTCTTTGCATTTAAATCTGTGCAGGTATTCGGAGAATCCCCCGTGCCCCGTGAGCACTTGAGTTGTTGTGTGTTCTAATTTAATGTTTCTGACGATTTTGTGAGCCACTATTGCGTCTGGAAAGAAGAGTTTGGTGGTGCTGGCTGTTGCACCTGTTTGGTATCTCTGGTTCCATTTGTCAAGCGATTCCATTCGGATCAATCGCTTGATACCAGGCATAGGTCATAGTCCGCCTTCTTTTTGAGCTTGAGCGCAGCTTCTTTGGCGAGTTCGTCCGCTCTTTCGTTTCCTTTTAACCCGGCATGTGCCTTGATCCAAAATAAGGAAACAACTTTATTTTGTTTATCAATAGCAGCTAAGTTATGCCGGGTTTTGGCAGCGAGGTTTTGGCAAATGCCGAAGCTATTTTCTGGCCTCCTCATGATCTCATCCGTAGCCCTGCATATGGCCAGCAGTTCAGCCTGATATACCGTGCAGTGTGGGGCGAGATTAAGTTTGAGGGTCCGCGTTTCCGTTTCGCCTTTCTATATGGATATGGCCGCTCCGACAAGACCCTCGATTTTACTGCCATCGGTAAACATCTTGACCGCTTGGTTGCTGTTTTGGGCCAAGTCTTGCTCGTTTACCAGGCTCACGAACTGCAGGCTCATATGGGTACCAGGATGAGACGTTTCCAGGGTCGGCGCTCTGAGCTCAATCTTTTTGTCTCCTAGTCCTGGCCGGAGCAACCCCCTCTTGGCCTCGTACAACGCAGCTGCTTCTAATACTCTGAGGTCAAGAAGTAGAATTCCGGCCAGTACCAGGGCAGAGTGGAGAGAAACCGTCCTGTAGGAGCGGGTTATCTTCTGGACTTCTTTGGACGTTGTTAAGTGACAATTTGGTTTGACAATTGAAAAAGTTTGGTTTGGTTTGACAATTTGGTGACTGCTGGTGCCCATGCGCTGGCAGCGTATGTCATAAAAGGTTCCACTGTGGCCGTGTATATTGTGCGTATGACTTCTGGGTGTAGGCCCCAGCTGATCCTGGCGGCTCTCGATAGACGCTTATATATGTTAATCACCTTCTTGATCACATTGGTTGCGTGTTGGTTGAAGGTGAGCTTATCATCTATCGTGAGCCCCAGGATCTTTATCTCCTTTGTCATTTCAATGCCGATCCCGCCCATGCTCAGACGTGGGGTGTCAAATTTGAGCTTCCTCGTAATTAGCATGGCTTTTGTCTTGTGAGGTGCGAATCTGAGCTTGTTTTTGACGCCCCACCCCTGAACATGTTTGAGTACGGCTCGATTTCCAACGCCTGGTGGCCACTGAAGACCAGCACCACATCATGGGCAAATGCTTGGCAGTAGTTTCCCTGCTCCTCTAGTCCCTTGAGAAGTGGATCCAGGAGAAGATTCCACAGGATTGGGCCACCAATGGATCCTTGGACACATCCCTTATTGGTGGCCTTTGTGTCCTCTTCCCCCGCATACCTCACTGTGACCGTTCTATCTGATAGATAGCTGTCTATCACTTTTCTTAGATTCAAGGGACACTGTTCCTCAGCCAGACGGGTTCGGATGGCTGGCCACCATGCGCTGTCAAAGGCCCCCTCTATGTCCAGCGACACCATCGTCACTAGCCTTTTTTGGTCTAGTTGTGCACGTACGTATCGCATAAGATCGTAGAGGAAGTCTTCCGTGCTTTTCTGGGGCATAAACCCGTACTGGCGAGTACTAAATTTTGGGAGCAGGTGCCACTTCAGTCGAGAGACAATCATTTTCTCGTATATTTTGCCGATGACGGGCAACAGGCCGATCGGCCGATACGACTTGGGATGCGAGTAGTCGTCTTTCCCCGGTTTTTTAAGAACAACGACCGTTGCCTCTTTCCCCTCTGTGGGAAAATGGTACAGGTTGAGGCACTTGTTAAGTAAGGCAAGGGAGAGTTCCATATCTAGTTTTATGGCGTGACCACAAATGTCGGCGGTGAAGCCATCTTTGCCCGGAGCTTTTTTCAGATTGAAGCTGTCAACCGAAGTCTTCAGCTCTAGCATTGTAAACGGGGGATCATGGTTTGCATCATGACCTACCGCGTTTGCTTGTTCTGCTGTTTGTCCTGTTCTTCGGTGACAGTTTTCGTCCTCCTTCTCCAAGTCTTCTAGGTAAAAGGTTTCGGCAAGTAATTTCACCGAGTCACGCTGATCCAGAACTCTTCCTTTTATTGTTAGCAGGATGTCTGGTTGCCTCGTTTCCGTTCTTTTTATGACCCTGTATATACCCTCCCACATTCCTTCCTTATCCTGTTTTCCACAGAACTCCTTCCAGCTCCTTATTTGCGCCTCCTTTGCAGCTTCTCATATTTTTTTTTTTGTTTCAGATACTCGGCGACGACCCTTTCCCTCCGCACCGGCGCGGTGCAAGCTCTTCGGACCACCATGGCAAGGTAAAGACCCTATTTTGTTTTCTTTTGGGCAGGACACTGTCACCAGCTTCTTTTATTGCTTTTGTGTAGTTCTGTACATATTTGTCTAGGTCTATTATGTTATTAATGGAGTCAAGATTTTCTTTATTTATGTTGTTTTCCTGTAGTAATTGGGCCAGTTTCTCACGAAACTGGTTCCAATTAGCTTTTTTAGTGTTATATTTTCTGGGGCTGGTGACAATGTCCTTTCCTTTTGCACGTTTTAATTTTATTTTAAAGGTGATAGCGTTGTGGTCGGAGTTCGTCAAGGTTTGGTCGACCTTCCACTCTTTAATGAGATCCAGGATATCCCCCGCACAAGCGGTAACGTCCACGTAGCTGCTGACCGACCGCCCCTCACCGTGTCAAAGGTTGGTATGTCGCCGTTATTCAGTACCTGGAATCCCATCTCATGCAGTGTTCCTGCAAGGTCTTCTCCCTTTTGATCTGTGGTTTCACCGCCCCACCAGGTGTTTTTTGCATTGCCGTAGCCCCCAATTAGGATGTTTCTAGTGCCGACTTCTCTTTCGATCCTTCTCAGTTGGTCCAGGTATGCATCTAATCTTCGCTCTCAGGGCCCGAAGTTGAACGAGACGATTACAATTTTCCAGGCGGTAATAGAACGCGTTACCAGAAATTAGGTATGCAAGAGCCTCTTAACTTAACCTTACCTTTGGGTAGAGGAAATGAGGTCTGAGCGTGGCTATTTAGGTATTTAAATAAAATTAACGTATGTGCATACATAGGCAACACAACATAAACTAATAATGTGTGTATATACATACATATATATATACATATATATACATATATATACATATATATGTATGTATGTACATAATAAAATATATAATCCAACACGTGTAGGGGTAGTATAGTTTCAGTCTTAGCTTAAAAGAGCTAAAGGTTAAGTACGCAAAGATAGCCGCAAAAAAAAAAACATTTGAACCGAAAGTGGCATTAATATTAAACTTATATACTTCTAATTTTATTAATTTTTAAATTCCGACTCTTGGTCGAATTTAGGTAGGTGAAATTTATATTATTTCTTAGTATATGCGCACTTCCCTCTTAAATTTCCAAAAAAACATTTACGGTTAAAAAATTGATATAATTTTATTTTCTCAGTTTCTTTCTCTTCTGACGTTAGTCGTTCTCTTTTTAAATAGATAACGTAACAAGTAAAACTGTCAACTAAAGTTGTTGTTTCAGTACTGAAAACTATTTGTTTCCATAAAAAATGTTTAATAATTATATATACGGTACATTTAAATAAATCATATGTACCAGTAACTCTGAAATAGTATACAATTATTACAATTAAATACACGTTATCATAAAGAATTTAGATAACTGGTTAGCACTCAGTTCACATTCGGCTCTGTAATACATACGTCGTTTTAAAATGAGCGCTTATTTAGTTATTATTGCAACGCTTTTTTACATTTGTTATTATTTTTTCGAAAAAAATGATTATTGGAAAAAAAGAAATGTTCCACATTTAAAAGCAACACCGTTTTTTGGAAACTACAAAGAATATATATTGCAAAAAAAGTTTATGCCACAAGTTGCTCGAGAAATCTGTGAAAAGTTTCCAAAAGAACCATATGTTGGTGTTTTCTATGGAACGGAACCTGTACTTATTGTCCTGGATCCTGAACTAATTAAGCTTATATTAGTCAAGGATTTCAATTATTTCAACGGCCGGGAGATCACGAAATATTCCCACAAAGAAATAACCACTAAAAACATATTTTTTTCTGGAAGCAACAATTGGAAAGTGATACGTCAGAATTTAACTCCAATATTTACTACTGCAAAAATAAAGGGCATGTTTCATTTAATAAGCTCTTGCGCAATAAATCTTGAAACTCGCCTAAAAATTGATACAAATATTTCAAAAGAGGTCGATGTAAAATCTATACTTGCAAATTATACCATGGATTGTATAACCAGCTGTGGATTTGGATTTAGCGCCGAAACCTTGAAGAAAAGTAATGAACCTAATTTATTTGTGACCATGGGGAACCATTTATTCGAAGTCTCTAAAAGTAGAGGCTTGAAATCGGTATTTCGTGCGATGTGGCCCAAACTATTTTACGGATTAAAATTAAAAGTCTTTAGTGAAGATGTAACAAATTTTTTTAATACGATTATTTCGGAAGTTTTTGACACTAGAGAAAAATCTAATGTTGTAAGACATGATTTCATTGATGAAATATTGAAGTGGAAAAAAGAAAAATTTATTAAAGCAGAAAGTTTTGTTACTAAGAAATCGCCAAATAAAACTGAAGTTAGGCTGGAAGTAAATCAAGAATTGCTTATTGCTCAGAGTACACTATTCTTTGGAGCTGGTTATGAAACGACGGCTAGTTCAACAAGCCACGTATTATTTGAACTAGCAAAAAACGAAGCGGCTCAAGCCCAAGTTATTGAAGAAGTGGATTCTTATCTCAAGAAACACAACGGAATAATCGAGTATGAGTGTATAAATGAGATGCCATTCCTCGAAGCATGTATTCAAGAAACATTGCGTCTGTATCCAGTGATAGGTGTCCTGACCAGAGAAGTAATGGAGGATTACACTTTACCCTCAGGACTTCGACTGGAAAAAGGGTTACGGATTCACATACCAGTATTACATTTACATCATAACCCAGATAACTTTCCGGAGCCGGAGAAGTTTTATCCGGAAAGATTTCTAAATGATGAGAAAAAAAATATAAAACCCTTTACATACTTACCGTTCGGAGAAGGACCAAGAATATGCATCGGTGAGTCATATTTTTTTAAAAGATTTACAACTCACTAAAGGCTGTTCTCAATAATCAATACATCAAATTTCCAGTCCAATGTTAAAAAAAAATATCTTCATTTCCTATTCTATCAAATAGACGTTTCCGTTCACAAACTGAATATTTATTTTTAGAATGTTTTATGCCAATTCATATGTGTATTATAAAATAATTATTATGCTTTTGTTTTCAGGTATGAGATTTTCAAAACTGACGATGATAGCAGGACTCATTACGGTATTCAAGAATTATCGTGTTAAGCTAGCTGACGGGATGCCTAGAAAATTAGACTTTGAGCCAACCGTTTTAGTTGTGACCATTGCTCGGGGAGGTATACGTCTTGACTTCATACCTCGAGAAACTCCAAAAACATAATATCGTTGTTTTTTTTTGTTATACGTTTTTTATTAGAGTATTTTTTTAAATATTGTAATTCCATCTTTAAATACGAGTATATATATTGTTTTTTTTTTATTTAAAACTCTTGACGTTGGACTGTTAGTAACCTAAAAAATCTGTTTGGAGTAAAAAGCATTGTTGAATAAATTTAAAAAACATTGTATAATATTTTTAAACAGATTTTACAATAGCATACAACAAAACTACTGGACGATTTTGATGGATTGCATTCGTGGCGGCTGCTTATATTTAAATTATAATTTTTTATTCTAGTTTGGGGTATTAATTAATTAATTTATATGATTATTTATTCATTCATGAATTTACTTAAAAATAAATAAATTGACGTTGTGGCTAAACTGCTGTTTGTTTGAATTTTTGTAAGATTATTCGGTACATTTGGAAAACAATTTTTCACACATTCGGTACAATTTGGGATATTACCTACTTATTATAGCATTATCTTACACGACTTTTATATCTTGGATTGTCCTTAATCCCTTTTTTATATTTTACTACAGCATAAAACATTTTTTACAACATAAAAAATATGAAAAGCTTAAAAAAATATGATGACTCCCTAAAAGTGTATGAGAAGTTCTCTTAAGTTGATTTCTATAATGATAATCCAACGAATTAAGCTCAGGACTTGATGACGGCCGGCCAGTCATGCTCTGGAGAAGTCTGAAACGCATTTCCAACCACGCTTGGGAAAATCTAACTTTATGACCAGTTGACTTGAGCCACCCAGGTGAAATGGTAGATATTTACAAATTTGATTCTCTATTCAAGCTAGGTCTGAAAAGCTGTTAATCATCCGCATAGAAATATTGGATGGATGGATGGGGGAATTAGTTCATGTAATTCCTTCGCACTCTCACCAAAATGTATCCTATAAAATACCGAGAGGCTAGCAACTCTACGTCTATGATCGAGGCTATGAAGATTGGCTTCCACCAGTTCAGGGTCACCAATTAGCATCTTTGCATGCCTCTCAATTATATCTAGAGCAGCAAAATGACATTTTGCGGCAACAGCCATTAAATGGGCACAGTACTCCACACACGACCGGATCTGTGCTTTATATAATGTAAGAAGTTGTCCCGGTGTGAAGTACTGCCGGACCTTTGCAAGGACGCCAAGCCTGCTGGCGGCTGCTCTTGCTCTAGACTCAATGAACCGACCAAAGTTGAGGTTCGAGGAAATCTCTATCCCTAGCAACTGAAGTCGTTCACTGTATTCCAAAGATACATTCTGGAAAATAGGAGCCAAGGTGAAAGGGCTTCTTTTGGCTGTGAATAAAAACGTCTGCGTTTTGTTGGCGTTGAATTTAACAAGATTGGCATTGCCCCATACGGAGACCGCCTCTAGCTTGTCATTTAAACGCTGCACCATGGCTTCTCTTTCAACCTGTACTTGATCTCTACTGGCCCGAGTACTCGGCAGATATCTTTCTACAACTATGCTGTCGTCTGCGTACAGCTTAAGCTAAGTAAATAAGCTTAGTACATAAGCTTAGTACATAAGCTAAGTACATAAGCTAAGTACATAAGCTAAGTAAATAAGTTTAGTACATAAGGTGAGTACGTAAGCTAAGCACATGAGGTAAGTAAATAAGTTTAGTACATAAGGTGAGTACGTAAGCTAAGTACATAAATGAGCTTAGTACATAAGCTAAGTATATAAGCTAAGTAAATAAGTTTAGTACATAAGGTGAGTACGTAAGCTAAGCACATGAGGTAAGTAAATAAGTTTAGTACATAAGGTGAGTACGTAAGCTAAGTACATAAGCTAAGTAAATAAGCTTAGTAAATAAGCTAAGTAAATAAGCTTAGTACATAAGGTGAGTACATAAGCTAAGTACATAAGCTAAGTAAATAAGTTTAGATAAGCTAAGTACATAAGCTTAGTAAATAAGCTTAGTACATAAGCTTAGTACAGGAGCTTAGTACATAAGCTTAGTACATAAGCTAAGTAAATAAGCTTAGTATATAAGCTTAGTACATAAGCTTAGTACATAAGCTAAGTAAATAAGCTTAGTACATAAGCAGAGTACATAAGGTAAGTACATAAGCTAAGTACATAAGCTAAGTAAATAAGCTTAGTACATAAGCAGAGTACATAAGGTAAGTACATAAGCTAAGTACATAAGCTAAGTAAATAAGCTTAGTACATAAGCAGAGTACATAAGGTAAGTACATAAGCTAAGTACATAAGCTAAGTACATAAGCAGAGTACATAAGCAGAGTACATAAGGTAAGTACATAAGCTAAGTACATAAGCTAAGTAAATAAGCTTAGTACATAAGCAGAGTACATAAGGTAAGTAAATAAGCTAAGTACATAAGCTTAGTACATAAGGTAAGTACATAAGCTAAGTAAATAAGTTTAGTACATAAGGTGAGTACATAAGCTAAGTAAATAAGTTTAGATAAGCTAAGTAAATAAGCTTAGTACATAAGCTAAGTAAATAAGTTTAGTACATAAGGTGAATATATAAGCTAAGTACATAAGCTAAGTAAATAAGCTTAGTAAATAAGCTAAGTACATAAGCTTAGTACATAAGGTAAGTACATAAGCTAAGTAAATAAGTTTAGTACATAAGGTGAGTACATAAGCTAAGTACATAAGCTAAGTAAATAAGTTTAGATAAGCTAAGTACATAAGCTTAGTAAATAAGCTTAGTACATAAGCTTAGTACATAAGCTTAGTAAATAAGCTTAGTATATAAGCTTAGTACATAAGCTTAGTACATAAGCTAAGTAAATAAGCTTAGTATATAAGCTTAGTACATAAGCTTAGTACATAAGCTAAGTACATAAGCTAAGTACATAATCATAGTACATAAGATAAATAAATAAGCTTAGTACATAAGCGGAGTATATAAGCTAAGTAAATAAGTTTAGTACATAAGGTGAGTATGTAAGCTTAGTACATAAGGTAAGTAAATAAGCTTAGTACATAAGCTAAGTACATAAGCTAAGTAAATAAGCTTAGTACATAAGCGGAGTATATAAGCTAAGTAAATAAGTATAGTATGTAAGGTGAGTACATAAGCTAAGTTAATAAGCTTAGTACATAAGATTAGTACATAAGCTTAGCACATAAGCTTAGTACATAAGCTAGGTATATAAGCTAAGTAAATAAGCTTAGTACATAAGCAGAGTACATAAGCTAAGTACATAAGCTGAGTAAATAAGCTTAGTGCATAAGATTAGTACATAAGCTTATGTACTACTTATGTAAATTAGCTCAATAATAATGATTTCAGGCAGATAGGAAAAGAGAAGGAAAAAACTTTTTAACAATTACAATCCAATGTTTGATATCAAATTAGATGTACTTTGAACACAGAACGTGAGCAAACATGCATTCCCAATAGCACCATGCATTGCAAAAACAGAGTAATACAATTTCACGTCGAATCGTATTGAATTCGATTTATTGATAAACCAATCCACTGAGAAATATAAGTATATGTTATACAGCGTGGCTTTAAAAATGTTATATTCAATAAAATTCATCGTAACATCGGAAAATAATACAAATAACATTATTATACATACATCCACAATTTTATAAACTATAATAATGACGATTGCGGTAAAACTTTAATTAAAATAAACCTCTTATACCTGGGTTTAATTTTGCTACGTTCATGATATATCTTTACTGTAATGTAAAATTATAATTTTCCATACGTACACCAGTACACATGTTGACATTAGACTGTCGTGGTGGTGACAGAGCAGGGTCGTACCACAGATCTATCTGCAGCTTAAACACAGCTGCAGCAGGCTATCGAAAAGTAGACCTACCAACACTGAAAAGTTACTTTCTACTTAAGTACTGCCAAGATGTTCAAGACTTTTTGGTGGCCCTAAGACATCTTAATAAATTACTTTAATTTGGAATGCATTTATGCAGAATTTTAATATAGGATCAATCATGAAATATTATGTGAAATATTGTATGTGATCAATCATAAAGTATAATTTGTTACCACGCTGATTTAATCTCTTTTCCAAAAACATTGCCAAATATCTATGATGAAGTTGATACCGAAGAGAACAGTACTGAGATAAGAAACTAACCGCATTAACAGATGGGCGACGTCTCACGTCATATGATATTTTCTGCATGACTTCTGATTTCCAATTTGTGTCAGTATCGCAGTAAGCAACCCATTTATATTTATAAATAAATTAAGTTACAGGTATTGCGAGTTCTTTTATCGTAAAGGAGACAATTTTTTTTAATATATATATTTAGAAGCGTTTTTCTTTTTTGAAGTTATTATTTTATTTGATGTATTAATACTTTGATTCGGGGATGTTTGTAAGACATGAAAGTAAGATCTTGTGAAACATCTCCTTCTAATAAATTTTCTTTCTCATAGTCTGTTCTGAAACTAATATAATATTGTTCAAACATATCCGCTGTCAAATGCTAGTATGCAATAATTTTGGCTCATTTTGATTTGTCGAAAACAAAATACTATCATGGATGATTAAGTTCAATAACCCTTCAGCTACGATATAGGATTATTGAACGTTACATTAATGAGATACCTTGCAAAACATACAATATTGACATTTACTTTTTACTCCTGTCAGGGGATATAATATATTTATTATCATATAATAATTTTGATCCTTAAGTAGTTACGTGGCTTTCGAAAGACTTATATTTATGAATTAGCTAATACCAGCAACTTCGTCAGTTCACTAAATTCTATACCCGATATATTACTTGTAAATACGATACTTTGTGGCAAGGAGACATTGATAAACACAGCGCTTGCGCCTGTCCAGTATTTTTTCGTGAAAGCCGGACCACTTAAGTATAAACACAAATTTCCATCTGATATTCCAATATTCCGAAAGTTTGGTACATAAGCAAAGTACATAGTCTTAGCACATAACCTAAGAACATAAGCTTATTTCATAAGCTAAATACATAAGCTTATGACGTTAATTAAAGTATTAAATATTGAAATAATCAAAAACAAAATTATTCGCAGTTAGATGTAATGAAAAACGAAACAACTTTTTATTGTGGTGCGTCAAATGTAATTCATCAAATAAATAGGAGATAGCTGTAAAAGGTACACGGTGAGAAGATGAATAATTACAGCGGTCAAAGTAAAAAGCAACCTTCGCCTTCCGTCATAAAACCTTCATCGATTCTGTCCAAATTAGTTAAAGATTTTGTATTTTATAAAAGAAAGAAAATGTACTCGATATTATTTTAATAAGTTACACAACTATTTCTGGTGTTAAGTTTGAATTAAATTAAAAATTCAAATGAAAATACTATAAAAGCTCAGGATATATCGAAAATTGTATCGATAACAGATCAAACACTTTACTTTACAAATTTACAAACAAGGTTTTTCGAAATCATAACACAAAGTTTATCCGAGGAATATTTACAAAACGTGCGTTGCCTCGGGCTCTGAAGTGGAATATTGAAAATATGTTTTATTTTATGTTGCGAATACACTGCACTTTTATCATTTTATTTTAGTTCTATAATATTTGAATTGCAGGCTGTGTTTTTTATAGTTGAATAGTGTTAATTTATTAATTTATTTTTCTGTTTCGTTTATAGTTACAATAATTTACAAGACAAGTCTGCCTACAAACCAATTTTAACTGAAATCAACTCTGCACGGCTGTAATTAAGGTAAATTACTGATCTTTTCAGTTCATGTTTTATTCATATAGTTTTTATAAAACTAAATCCTTCGAGTAATTCAAGTAATCCTTCGAGTAATTCGTGTAATCCTTCGAGTAATTCGTAAGCGATAAAAAATCTGTAGAACTTTCTAATCTGATCGAGTACCATTTCAGAGCCAAGTATTCACTTAAGTGGAACTTTACTTCAAGCAGAGGCTTACCTTACTCTTGGTTAATTAATTAAAATATTTATTATTTGTAAATGTATGTAGAAAAATAACTATTTATCATTCCCGTGCAAGCTGCTTTTTAAATTTCAATTGTTGCGATGTAAAATGTACATTTAATCTTACCTTACTTACATGTACATTTAATCTTGTCAATCCTTGTCCTTGAAAAAAGATGAAACGTAGTGCTTCGTTCGGACATACGGCAAGTCTACTACAAAAGGATGGATGCTCGCCGTGCATCGGAACGTCCGGTGATGGAAGGTGGATGGAGGAATTAGTTCATGTAATTCCTTCGCACACTCACCAAAATGTATCCTATAGAATACCGAGAGGCTAGCAACCCTACGTCTATGTTCGAGACTATGAAGATTGGCTTCCACCAGTTCAGGGTCACCAATTAGCATCTTTGCACGCCTCTCAATTGTATCTAGAGTAGCAAGATGACATTTTGCGACAATAGCCATTAAATGGCCACAGTACTCCACACACGACCGGATCTGTGCTTTATATAATGTAAGAAGTTGTCCCGGTGTGAAGTACTGCCGGACCTTCGCAAGGATGCCAAGCTTGCTGGCGGCTGCTCTTGCTCTAGACTCAATGAACCGACCAAAGTTGAGGTTCGAGGAAATTTCTATCCCTAGCAACTGAAGTCGTTCACTGTATTCCAAAGATACATTCTGGAAAATAGGAGCCAAGGTGAAAGGGCTTCTTGTGGCGGTGAATAAACACGTCTGCGTTTGGGTGACAACTCAGCTGCACATGTTTTGAGCAGAATGGCTGGTATACCATCTGGACCACTGGCTTTATTCACATCTAGTCGACACAATGCTTTCCATACCTCTTTGTTAGTGATGCGGATTTCAGGCATAGAAATTCCGCAGTGAGGAAGATGTGCTAGGGAAGAATTGCCAGTGTTTAGATGAGAATTATTAGCGAAAAGAGAAGAAAATAAATTTGCTTTCTCTTTCGCTCCATGAGCCAGAGATCCAACTGGTAGTCTCATTGCTCATAAGCAACCGTGTACCATTCACCTTCTAGAGAATCAACTCAACAGCTGCATCACGTAGATAGATATTGTAGACACAGCTACATAAAGAAGTCTACTTCTGCGATTTTGTTTTTGCTTCAGGAGTACCATTACATTTACTTTTTAGCTTTATTTTATTTATAAATATAAATTATTGTCTTTTTAGTGTTTATACAATAATTTATATTGAAGATGTTTTTGATCATTTCCATTATAAACTGAATGTGTAGGATTTGAATTGTTTGTTAATAAAAATCACGATTCGAAGGCGGAGTGAATTCTTAGAGTAGAAAAAATATATAATCGTATTTCCGAACGTATTAAATACAAATAAAAACGTATAAATGCTCTCTAGACAGTAGTCCAAATGCATTTAATAAATAAAACAAACATTCAACATTAACATATTTTATTAAGCCCTAAGTGCCTTTACATTTAAGAGCCTTTCTTACCAAACTTTTTTTAAATATCAGCAACTATTCCCTAGGTCCGATACAAATATGTAAACACCTACATGATTACCAATTACTTACAATATTTTGACCACAAGGATTGAATACCAAATCCTGGTGTAAAGCCATCGGAATGAAGATGGAATTGAGAAAGATCGTTTTTCATATTAAATTATAAATACAAGTTTCCAGTAAACACCTTTATGTCACAGTGACATCAGACTGACGTGCGTTGTCATGAATATTCAGTATTCATCATCTACAGTGTAACACGTAAAGATTGTAATGTATATGTTGAATTTATGGCGTAATAGTTACATTATGACATCAGTGTGACGTAAGTGACGCAGAAATTACGTTAAAACACGTAATTCCGGAATCATTCGAATAATAGAAGTTTTAAGTAATATTTAATATTTGTGTTCAATTATTATTACCTTTGAGATGTGTTTACTGGGTTTTTACTATTCTCGTTCGCATATTGCAAGATTTATAATAAAAAATATTTATAATTGGTGAATTGAAAAACCATAAAGAACATTATTTTGTAAATGCATCCAAAACCCGACCTACTGAAGCTTCCATTAATTTTAACATTAAATTGACAACAAACATTAGTTACGTTTTTTATTTATATATTATTAAAAATATAAATTTAAAAAAAAGGGTCAAATATTCTCACTCAAAGCAAATCATAATAGCTTAAAGCACAACCACATATATTTATATTATAAATAAAATTTCTGAAACCAATCTTACTAACGAATGTTGTCAATTACACACATTATTGTCTCACTTATTATTATTAATCAAATAATATTTGAGGCGTTATCTAGTGGTTTTGTCTAATGTATGAAAGCAATATGCAAAATAATTCTTTATCACTTGGAATGGTGATTTATGTGAAGTTCATTGCCTTTCGAGAAGTTTCCTGTCCAGAAATGTCTACGTCCGATAGTGAAATAATCCGATACAATTGTTTTCGTCAACAAATGTATTGAAAGCAACCTATCTTATTTATCCACACTAATGTTTTTAATTATATGCACCTACATATTAGTCAATTCTCATGTAATTTCAACGCGAACTCTACTCATTATTTCTAAATAAAAAAAAAATATTAGGCTGTTTAAAAAACAGTCTACGTTCATATATTAAAAAAAAAAAAACATTTTTTTTAATACTAACATTTTTTATTGTCTGATGATAGAGGAAAAAAATAAAAACCAAAAAAAAAAAAAAAAAAAAGAAAGAAAAAAATTCAAAACGTTTGTCTTTATTAAAATGTCTAATTGTAAAATTATCTAAATTAGCATCACAATAATTATTAGCGCAGATACTGAAATAAATCGCTTATAAATTAAATTAACACAAAAAAAGCAACAAAAAATTTAAGGCTAAGCTTACATACAATATCTACCAAGCATATATGAGGTATAATTATATTCGTGTTAAAGATATGGTACATTGCCTAATTATTTACGTAGGAACTTAAGGATATAGTCACAGACGCAATAATATCTTCATTGTTACGAGACGGTCCTTAATTTCTATTGAGCATAAATAAAACATTAAAAACAAATAAAAAAAAAATCAGATTTTAAATTGTAAATAAAAAATGCATTCGAGTCCAACCAAGTCAAAGTATTTTTAAATTTGTTAAAATTCAGAATATATTTTAGTTGGATTCCTCTTGAGGAATCCAACTAAATGTCCACGAGTTTTAAATAACAGACAGAGGCTTCATGAAAATAACAATATGTCATTGAAATTAGAACATAAATTGATTTAACCCAACGTCCGAAACACCAAAGACACATTTGAGATTTTAATTGAACATATTTATTTTAAATTGCACTATGAAATAAATATTGCACAAATCGTTATTTAGGTAAATTCGATCTGAAGGACAACACGTAAGATTAATTTTCCATAACTAATCAAAGTTTGACACAAACACGCACCTTTACTATTAAATGTTGTAAAAATTCAGAATTTAGATCTCATATAACGAGGCCTTTTTATAGTCACATTAAAATTATAATTGTTTAGATCATAAATAAAATATAATTTATAACGAAATATCAGCAAGTGGCGTTTATTAGGGACCTTCGTTGTCCCGGTGTGAAGTACTGCCGGACCTTTGCAAGGATGCCAAGCTTGCTGGCGGCTGCTCTTGCTCTAGACTCAATGAACCGACCAAAGTTGAGATTCGAGGAAATCTCTATCCCTAGCAACTGAAATCGTTCACTGTATTCCAAAGATACATTCTGGAAAATAGGAGCCAAGGTGAAAGGGCTTCTTGTGGCGGTGAATAAACACGTCTGCGTTTTGGTGACAACTCAGCTGCACATTTTTTGAGCAGAATGGCTGGTATACCATCCGGACTACTGGCTTTATTCACATCTAGTCGACACAATGCTTTCCATACCTCTTTGTTAGTGATGCGGATTTCAGGCATAGAAATTCCGCAGTGAGAAAGATGTGCTAGGGAAGAATTGCCAGTGTTTAGATGAGAATTATTAGCGAAAAGAGAAGAAAATAAATTTGCTTTCTCTTTCGCTCCATGGGCCAGAGATCCAACTGGTAGTCTCATTGCTCATAAGCAACCGTGTACCATTCACCTTCTAGAGAATCAACTCAACAGCTGCATCACGTAGATAGATATTGTAGACACAGCTACATAAAGAAGTCTACTTCTGCGATTTTTTTTTTGCTTCAGGAGTACCATTCCATTTACTTTTTAGCTTTATTTTATTTATAAATATAAATTATTGTCTTTTTAGTGTTTATACAATAATTTATATTGAAGATGTTTTTGATCATTTCCATTATAAACTGAATGTGTAGGATTTGAATTGTTTGTGACGATTTGAAGGTGGAGTGAATTCTTAGAGTGGAAAAAATATATAATCGTAGTTCCGAACGTATTAAATACAAATAAAAACGTATAAACGCTCTCTAGACAGTAGTCCAAATGCATTTAATAAATAAAACAAACATTCAACATTAACACATATTTTATTAAGCCCTAAGTGCCTTTACATTTAAGAGCCTTTCTTACCAAACTTTTTTTAAACATCAGCAACTATTCCCTAGGTCCGATACAAATATGTAAACACCTACATGATTACCAATTACTTACAATATTTTGACCACAAGGATTGAATACCAAATCCTGGTGTAAAGCCATCGGAATGAAGATGGAATTGAGAAAGATCGTTTTTCATATTAAATCATAAATACAGGTTTCCAGTAAACACCTTTATGTCACAGTGACATCAGACTGACGTGCGTTGTCATGAATATTCAGTATTCATCATCTACAGTGTAACACGTAAAGATTGTAATGTATATGTTGAATTTATGGCGTTATGACATCAGTGTGACATAAGTGACGCAGAAATTACGTTTAAACTCACGTAATTCCGGCATCATTCGAATAGAAAGTTTTAAGTAATATTTAATATTCGTGTTTAATTATGATTATCTTTGAGATGTGTTTACTGGGTTTTTACTATTCTCGTTCGCATATTTCAAGATTTATAATAAAAAATATTTATAATTGGTGAATTGAAAAACCATAAAGAACATTATTTTGTAAATGCATCCAAAACCCGACCTACTGAAGCTTCCATTAATTTTAACATTAAATTGACAACAAACATTAGTTACGTTTTTTATTTATATATTATTAAAAATATACATTAAAAAAAAAAGGGTCAATTATTCTCACTCAAAGCAAATCATAATAGCTTAAAGCACAACCACATATATTTATATTATAAATAAAATTTCTGAAACCAATCTTACTAACGAATGTTGTCAATTACACACATTATTGTCTCACTTATTATTATTAATCAAATAATATTTGAGGCGTTATCAAGTTGTTTTGTCTAATGTATGAAAGCAATATGCAAAATAATTCTTTATCACTTGGAATGGTGATTTATGTGAAGTTCATTGCCTTTCGAGAAGTTTCCTGTCCAGAAATGTCTACGTCCGATAGTGAAATAATCCGATACAATTGTTTTCGTCAACAAATGTATTGAAAGCAACCTATCTTATTTATCCACACTAATGTTTTTAATTATATGCACCTACATATTAGTCAATTCTTATGTAATTTTAACGCGAACTCTACTCATTATTTCTAAATAAAAAAAAAATATTAGGCTGTTTAAAAAACAGTCTACGTTCGTATATTAAAAAAAAAAACATTTTTTTTAAATACTAACATATTTTATTGTCTGATGATAGAGGAAAAAAATAAAAACCAAAAAAAAAAAAAAAAAAAAAGAAAGAAAAAAATTCAAAACGTTTGTCTTTATTAAAATGTCTAATTGTAAAATTATCTAAATTAGCATCACAATAATTATTAGCGCAGATACTGAAATAAATCGCTTATAAATTAAATTAACACAAAAAAAGCAACAAAAAATTTAAGGCTAAGCTTACATACAATATCTACCAAGCATTTATGAGGTAAAATTATATTCGTGTTAAAGATATGGTACATTGCCTAATTATTTACGTAGGAACTTAAGGATATACTCACAGACGCAATAATATCTTCATTGTTACGAGACGGTTCTTAATTTCTATTGAGCATAAATAAAACTTTAAAAACAAATAAAAAAAATCAGAGTTTAAATTGTAAATAAAAAATGCATTCGAGTCCAACCAAGTCAAAGTATTTTTAATTTTTTTAAAATTCAGAATATATTCACCCTTTTGAGGAATCCAACGAAATAAATGTCCACGAGTTTTAAATAACAGACAGAGGCTTCATGTAAAGTAACAATATGTCACTGAAATTAGAACATTAATTGATCTAACCCGACGTCCGAAATACCAAAGACACATTTGAGATTTTAATTGAACATGTTTATTTTAAATTGCACTATGAAATAAATATTGCACAAATCGTTATTTAGGTAAATTCGATCTGAAGGACAACACGTAAGATTAATTTTCCATAACTAATCAAAGTTTGACACAAACACGCACCTTTACTATTAAATGTTGTAAAAATTCAGAATTTAAATCTCATATAACGAGGCTTTTTTATAGTCACATTAAAAATATAATTGTTTAGATCATAAATAAAATATAATTTATAACGAAATATCAGCAAGTGGCGTTTATTAGGGACCTTCGTTGTCCCGGTGTGAAGTACTGCCGGACCTTTGCAAGGATGCCAAGCTTGCTGGCGGCTGCTCTTGCTCTAGACTCAATGAACCGACCAAAGTTGAGATTCGAGGAAATCTCTATCCCTAGCAACTGAAGTCGTTCACTGTATTCCAAAGATACATTCTGGAAAATAGGAACCAAGGTGAATGGGCTTCTTGTGGCGGTGAATAAACACGTCTGCGTTTTGGTGACAACTCAGCTGCACATTTTTTGAGCAGAATGGCTGGTATACCATCCGGACCACTGGCTTTATTCACATCTAGTCGACACAATGCTTTCCATACCTCTTTGTTAGTGATGCGGATTTCAGGCATAGAAATTCCGCAGTGAGAGAGATGTGCTAGGGTAGCATTGCCAGTGTTTAGATGAGAATTATTAGCGAAAAGAGAAGAAAATAAATTTGCTTTCTCTTTCGCTTCATGAGCCAGAGATCCATCTGGTAGTTTCATTGCTCATAAGCAACCGTGTACCATTCACCTTCTAGAGAATCAACTCAACAGCTGCATCACGTAGATAGATATTGTAGACACAGCTACATAAAGAAGTCTACTTCTGCGATTTTGTTTTTGCTTGTTAGCTTTATTTTATTTATAAATATAAATTATTGTCTTTTTAGTGTTTATACAATAATTTATATTGAAGATGTTTTGATCATTTCCATTATAAACTGAATGTGTAGGATTTGAATTGTTTGTGACGATTTGAAGGCGGAGTGAATTCTTAGAGTGGAAAAAATATATAATCGTATTTCCGAACGTATTAAATACAAATAAAAACGCATAAACGCTCTCTAGACAGTAGTCCAAATGCATTTAATAAATAAAACAAACATTCAACATTAACACATATTTTATTAAGCCCTAAGTGCCTTTACATTTAAGAGCCTTTCTTACCAAACTTTTTTTAAACATCAGCAACTATTCCCTAGGTCCGATACAAATATGTAAACACCTACATGATTACCAATTACTTACAATATTTTGACCACAAGGATTGAATACCAAATCCTGGTGTAAAGCCATCGGAATGAAGATGGAATTGAGAAAGATCGTTTTTCATATTAAATTATAAATACAAGTATCCAGTAAACACCTTTATGTCACAGTGACATCAGACTGACGTGCGTTGTCATGAATATTCAGTATTCATCATCTACAGTGTAACACGTAAAGATTGTAATGTATATGTTGAATTTATGGCGTTATGACATCAGTGTGACATAAGTGACGCAGAAATTACGTTTAAACTCACGTAATTCCGGCATCATTCGAATAGAAAGTTTTAAGTAATATTTAATATTCGTGTTTAATTATGATTATCTTTGAGAAGTGTTTACGGGGTTTTTACTATTCTCGTTCGCATATTTCAAGATTTATAATAAAAAATATTTATAATTGGTGAATTGAAAAACCATAAAGAACATTATTTTGTAAATGCATCCAAAACCCGACCTACTGAAAGCTTCCATTAATTTTAACATTAAATTGACAACAAACATTAGTTACGTTTTTTATTTATATATTATTAAAAAATATAAATGAAAAAAGAAACGGTCAAATATTCTCACTCAAAGCAAATCATAATAGCTTAAAGCACAACCACATATATTTATATTATAAATAAAATTTCTGAAACCAATCTTACTAACGAATGTTGTCAATTACACACATTATTGTCTCACTTATTATTATTAATCAAATAATATTTGAGGCGTTATCTTGTGGTTTTGTCTAATGTATGAAAGCAATATGCAAAATAATTCTTTATCACTTGGAATGGTGATTTATGTGAAGTTCATTGCCTTTCGAGAAGTTTCCTGTCCAGAAATGTCTACGTCCGATAGTGAAATAATCCGATACAATTGTTTTCGTCAACAAATGTATTGAAAGCAACCTATCTTATTTATCCACACTAATGTTTTTAATTATATGCACCTACATATTAGTCAATTCTTATGTAATTTTAACGCGAACTCTACTCATTATTTCTAAATAAAAAAAAAATATTAGGCTGTTTAAAAAACAGTCTACGTTCGTATATTAAAAAAAAAAACATTTTTTTTAAATACTAACATATTTTATTGTCTGATGATAGAGGAAAAAAATAAAAACCAAAAAAAAAAAAAAAAAAAAGAAAGAAAAAAATTCAAAACGTTTGTCTTTATTAAAATGTCTAATTGTAAAATTATCTAAATTAGCATCACAATAATTATTAGCGCAGATACTGAAATAAATCGCTTATAAATTAAATTAACACAAAAAAAGCAACAAAAAATTTAAGGCTAAGCTTACATACAATATCTACCAAGCATTTATGAGGTAAAATTATATTCGTGTTAAAGATATGGTACATTGCCTAATTATTTACGTAGGAACTTAAGGATATACTCACAGACGCTATAATATCTTCATTGTTACGAGACGGTTCTTAATTTCTATTGAGCATAAATAAAACTTTAAATACAAATAAAAAAAAATCAAGAGTTTAAATTGTAAATAAAAAATGCATTCGAGTCCAACCAAGTCAAAGTAATTTTAATTTTTTTAAAATTCAGAATATATTCACCCTCTTGAGGAATCCAACGAAATAAATGTCCACGAGTTTTAAATAACAGACAGAGGCTTCATGTAAAATAACAATATGTCACTGAAATTAGAACATAAATTGATTTAACCCGACGTCTGAAACACCAAAGACACATTTGAGATTTTAATTGAACATATTTATTTTAAATTGCACTATGAAATAAATATTGCACAAATCGTTATTTAGGTAAATTCGATCTGAAGGACAACACGTAAGATTAATTTTCCATAACTAATCAAAGTTTGACACAAACACGCACCTTTACTATTAAATATTGTAAAAATTCAGAATTTAAATCTCATATAACGAGGCCTTTTTATAGTCACATTAAAAATATAATTGTTTAGATCATAAATAAAATATAATTTATAACGAAATATCAGCAAATGGCGTTTATTAGGGACCTTCGTGAACGTTTAACATTTTTTTTTTTAATTATTTTAATAATAAAATGTAAGCGCAGAAAAATTTAACGACGTTTTAAACTAACATAGAAACGTCAATTTATTCTTAAATAAAAACAAACATGATGCAGTAACATAAAAATTGGCCGTCAAACGAATAAATATATAACAAAAAAAAAATAATCTGTATATAATGTTATAATAATTCATACAATCGAACATTACAAACACAGAATTAAATATTTAAGACTAGTTATGATAAATACATGAAGTTATCAAATATCAATACTGATAGGACGCAAAGTTCAACGTCGCTACTAATATTTAGCCCTAAAACATATCTAACGGATCACGCTTGACCAAATACAATTATACAATCACACCGTCCTCTCCATCACGTACTCTCTATGACTATCAATATTTTACATCGAGATAGTATCCACCGATTTCCTGTCAGACCAGAAAGCAGGCTCAGATCCGGTCGCCAGCAGATCTCAGTATTATTTATATGAAACGATTTGATAACGTGTAACCAAAAACGGAAACGTCCATCTTTAAACGGGCGTGTAGTTTCCGATGGGTTTGTAGAACAGCTGTCCGGTGAACACTCGGCGTACGATCTCCTTCAGCAGCAGACCCTTCTCCTTCTTGATCTTGACGAGGAAGCCCCTGTTCTCGTTGGCTCGACGAGACAGGTACGGGAGCACCTCCAGCACGGGCCCGTACGGAACGTACTTGTAGGCCGAGTAACCGGCTTGACCTGCGGATATTACACAATTAAAATGGCGGCATGATGATTACAGATTAAAAATATATTATACTATTAAATAATTTCCGCTAGAAAATAATTAAATGATTCATATTTCGATTTTTTTCTTCTTTTTACCAAACAAAAAATTAAAATAATAATAGTTGATTACAGAGAAGAAAAGTTTCTCAATTGTTTTATCTCTGACTATTTATAAATATCTTAGATACGACTTGAGTTCATGACCTTTTAATTACAAGCCCATGTAATTCTATACAGTATGTTGGACCTCAAGGGGCCATTTTAACAATTAAACTTATACATTGATAAAGTACATAAATAAATTCTATTCTATTCCAAAAAATACAAAGTTATAATAAAAAATATAAGGTGATTATACTTCATTATGCTCAAACTAAATTAATGCTTAAAATAGACTATATTTAAGAAGACAAAAAAAAAACAATTATGTAACGTGTCCAGTTAACTTCTGTAATGCCTGTATGTCTCCTTTTATAAGAAAATATTTATTTATGAAAAATTATTATTATAACACATGGTATTCTTCTAACTACTACTGAAACGATTATTTAAACGGTTAAATTTAATGAACTGAACTGAAAAATATAACAAAATTTGACGTCATGTATCCATGTGTTCTAACAAGAGTTATTTCTATTTTGTATACAGAAATCAGAAATATAATGTAAAATTGTTTTACATTATATTTTTACGTAAATCGAATATTGAATTCGTATCGCAGCCCTAGGCCCCGTGGTGGCCTCGTGGTGGCCCCGTGGTGGGGCCCGTGCTGGTGGTGGGGGGAGCACTGACCGAGCGGGAAGGTGATGTGGTCGCACATGCCCAGCAGCTGTCCGAAGCACACCACCTTGTCCTGGGGCCCGATGCCGTGCTCCTTCATGAGCTGGATGGCGTAGCGCACGGTGTCCTCGTTGTGGGACGCCACCATGATCCCCAGCCCGTCGTTCTGATCCTTCTGAATACCCAACAAACAACTCATGTATGAGACGAACTTCGAATCCCAACAGACGATATTATAATAATTTGTTTTCAAAATTGAAATATTATTTTTCAATTATTGTCGCGTAAACGATTTATTCGTTAGAATGATTTCAAAAATATAGTCCAAGAACTTCTTAATAATTATATAAGACAGAATAAGTTATCAATATTTCATCACCAAATGTGGAGTTAGATTCGAAATAGTCCATTTAAATCATCATCATATATAATGGTGTGACGCAGCACCTTGACGCGGCTGAGTATCTCCTTGAGGCAGCGGTGGAAGGAGGCGCTGGTGGCGTCCACGCTCTCGCAGGTGGGGTCCTCGTAGCCCATGGCGGCCGCTCGAGCACGCTCCTGAGGACGACGATACCACTTACTACTCATATAGTAGAGACATGATACATTAAACTTGTACATAATCTTAATAATTATTGGTTACTGAACGTGTTCGCTTTAAGGTCTAAGACTACTTAATTGGTCTCCCGAATCAACATGAGCTGGATTCGAACATACAACTTCAGAGAGTCCGTTTCCGTCACTCATAAAACTGAGCTACCGTGTCATCAGCCGCTAGGGCTACTGTGTCATGTTAATTTAGCATTCTACATATTGGTGTCTCTCTTCACCTGTTCGATGTAAGCTCCTCGCACTAACTTGGCGCCCCAGAAGAAGTTCTGCCGCTGAGCCTGCTCCAGGTCGGTTACTATTTCGTTGTAAGTGTTCTTGAGGTACGTCTGGTATGTGTTGAATACTAGGAACTTGTTCTGAAATGGATATATTATTATATATACATAGAATGACCAATGGCTATTCACTATGTAATAGTTTTATTAAATATGACTGAGGATTCAAATTTAGATATTAACGGTTTTTCGTTCAAATAATAATTATTAATAATATAAGATAGTAATATTATTTAACTAACAATTTCTAAAACATCAGCAATCGGTAAATATCCATAAACTATATGGTATTACAAAAACGAAAATACTTTATATATAAATTAATATTGAATATAAACATTCTAAATATTTAAGACACGCTTCAGTGTATACTGACTGAAAGACTATTTTCTAATAAATCTATTTCTAATAATTCTAATAAATGTAATATATAAGACTTCTGTCTTATATATTACATTTATATACTTATATAGTTTATAGACAATATAGACGTGACGTCATCGCTCTTTTGGTTTCGCCTCCAAAGACTGCTGCATTATATATTTTTCTTTAAAATTCAATATCTATTTTTTTTTAGTTAAGAATTATTTCACTTTATTTCAATATTTTTTTATGACTTATAATCAATTAGTATTTAGTATGTACAATTATTATGTATTATCATTCTCGATCCTATGTCCAGTGTTGAGATGACCTCAAAATGACTTCACAGATCTTTAATAGAGTATATTGAGATAAATTTCAGATAGTATTCGATAAAAGTCTAGACAGATAAGAGCTATATTTTAAGACTCTTTCCAACTAATAATCTAATGAAAAATTGTCATTGTAGGAAAAGTTTATTGAAAAATTGAGTACATATATCTTCTAATAACAGATTAAGAAGCCTTAAGCAAACATTTCATTATCAAATTTTCTAAGTCCTAGGTCAAGTAGCGTGTTAATATAGACTGTGAAAAGGCTGTTAGTGAGTTAGAGCTCCGATCTGATTGATGGACACTGACTCGATATTTTTTGGTTGCAAATAGTGCGCTGTAGATTGGATAATGAAATGGTTTCATTAAATATCTGTACCTACACGCCCTAATGTTGGGCCAATGTTGGGCCAATGTTGGGCCAATGTTGGGCCAATGTTGGGCCACTAACTTGTAATGGTGGCAAGGGTATGATTCAGCCCGTATTATTATCTTAATTCTAAGATAAGAATATTTTTTCATATTAAATAGTGACTTATCACTCCAAGTATTGTAAAATGGTCTGTCAAACCCCTGGTCCAAAGCCTCACATCGCTGAGGTTGTGTAAATACAGTAATAGTATCAAAGTGACACCTTATTGTATCTCCTCATCATCTCCAAACAAATTCTGGAGATGGCGGGCTGGAAGTAGGTCTGTTCCGCGTCGATCATGATCCTGACGTCGTGCTCGTTGGCGACCTTGATGATGTTGTTAAGTCTCCGGAGCATGTTCCGGAACATCTCCTCCTCCTTGGGTGAGATCTGCGAGATGAGGCGCCGCATCTGACCCGTCTTGGGGTCCGGGACGCGGAACGAGTCCGACAGCCCCATGTCCTTGTCCAGGATGTTGGACCACGGGAACAGGTGAACGATTCTGGAAATAATATTCATTGTCGAGGTCATAATCCATGTTAATGATTTAACTTTTAACATAATAAGTATTAATTTGTTATTTCAAACTTTATTATTGTAATCACGTTTTCGTTTTCTATCTACGGTAAGATGACATAGCTTGATGAGTTTAGCGCTCCTAGTACACTATTTAATTCCTCCTAGCCTGCGTATTCCAACTAGTTGGCGAGTTCCGTCAAACCTTACACTGCGTCCAGAGCGGTCCTGTTCACTGAACACGGGTGCACTGAAATACACCGTTTTTGTAAAAAAAATATATGCTACGATTCAAAGTATTGTAAAAAATACTTTGTATATCCACAATGATATTAGAAATGCAAAGGTAACTGAGTATGTTCGTCTGTCACGCTTTCACGGCCGGTGGTTCGGTTGTGATGAAATTTTATATGGAGATAGGATGAGGAAGAACGTGTCGACTTTTTGTCGTAAAATAAAGCTTGAAGCGGGTGAAAGTTGGGCAACCAACAATGTGTCTAGTTGGGGAAATATGATTCATATTGAAAATATATGAGCTAATTATGGATATTGCATAATCTATACCCGATAGGTGGCTCTGATGTTGCTTCAGTATAATGTAAATGTAAAAAAAGTTAGCACATAGTGTTAAAGGAACGTCTCTTCCTACATTATTTTGTTATAATATAATAGATCCGTTATGTCATGTGTTAACGGAATTTCATCTTACCGATAAAAAAGAAAAGAAATATAAAAAAAAAGATAATATAATAAAAAGAAAAGAAATATAATAAAAAGAAGAAATATAGTAAAAGAAATATGTTTGAGAACGTTACAATGGATTATTGTAACTTATGGAAACATTCAATGAGGTTCTATTTCTGGCAATTAAATATTTTATTACTTTGTTTTTAATAATATTTTCTATACAATCATAGAGTGAGTTTTTTTTTACCAGTTTTTCAGGGAAATCTCACCCCATAGAAAATAAGGAGAAGATTATTTTGAAATGTATTTATTACTAATTTTGAGATAACTTATATTTTTGTCCGATTGAGTGGGCAGTGAAAATTAAAAAAAAATATGAAAAATATGTAATTTAAAGTGAATTATTTTCATAAATTAAGTCATATTTTACAATGTCTTTTTATTCTAAATTATTAATAAATATAGAAGGAAAAAAATAATCGCTGCGGGCAGTATGAAAGAAACTGTGATCTTTGATATCGATTTGACGAATTTATCAGGTATCTTAGAATACTGCCCGTGTCATTTATTTTTTATTCTATATGAATTTTATAAACTTAAAATGGCTGTACATGTTCAAACATTTTTTGTTTTCTATTTTCTGAAAGGCGGTGTGGGAAAATTGAATTTTATGAATCATTACATGTTCTTTGGTGAAATCAAATCAGTAAAATTCCAAGCGTGAGTCGTGCTTTATGCATTAAAAATAATTTAAATCTATATACAAGTATGGCGGTCACGGTGTTGACGAGGGTGTGTCCACTCACCCCTCGGTGTCGGAGGTGATGCTCCTCATGAAGTCCTGCACCTCCGGGCGCGCGCTGTGGTCGCCCAGGTACCGCTGCAGGTCCTCGATGGTCTTGTGGTGCGCCAGCACGTTGCCGGCGCCGCCCGCGATCTGCTGCATGTAGCTGCGGGCGCGCATTATCACCTCCGACAGCTGCAGCTGTGGGGAGAGGGGGGGGGGGGGTTTATGAGCACACTGCCACCGTGTACTTCCACAGGATGTATATTTAATAAAATATAAAGGAAGCTTACAAGTAGTTGAGGTCTTCCTAGAGCGGTCAGTTTCACCGCCATCAGCCCCGTGCTCTTAGTGATCTCTGAAAAAAATATTCATAATAACTCTTTGATCATAAACGAACATTAAACACTTACATATCATTAAAACGAAATAACTTTCACAATTTAAAAATCATGACTTTTATAGAAAGTCCAATATATTTGTTTATTTGTCTTTTCTTAACTTGATGACTTGTGAAAATTAAATGGAACTGTCAGGTCTATTTTGATACCATACTTATCGCAAGAAGAACAGTCTAACAATGGCAATCAATTAAAATTACTCTTGTTCCAAACGCGCCCTGGTCTGAAAAGAACCACACAACAAACTCAGCCTCAACTAACTCACAAATATTAAGCCAACACTCACTAGCGACAGTGTCGATGCTATTCATGAAGGCCTCCATATTCTTCTCGCAGGAGGCCTCGTTCAGGTAGAAGTACGTCCTGGCGCTGGTGACCTTGTACCTGCGGTCCGCGAAGCGCTGCTCCACGTGGTACTGCTTGAGCTGACCCTCTTCCTGGGTGTCCCCGCAGGCTGAGATCGAAGCGCTAAAGGATGTTACAATTTTTGTTTAACCTATAACTTGAATAATTTAATTACGGATTTCCTTTTTTATGTTGACACTAAAAATATCCCTTCCAGAATATTCTCCGGTTAAATCTTATCTAAGTCTCAGTCCATACGTATGATTAATTATTATTAGTATAGTAAAGTATACTTTTATTGTTATTTTATATTTTAGAACGGAAAAACTTTTCAGAAAATAATGACGCGTAAAACTGCCAGCAGATAATGATCTTGAAAAATTGTGCGTTGAAAATTGGACTTTATATTATAAGAAATTAAATATATTTTTAAAATATAAAGCACCTCACATCTAAAAAATGACGTATCTAGGTCATTGGCTCTATTTTTGGTGTTCGTATAAGAATATAACAAGTACAAGTGTTTAATATATTTAGCACATTTCTAAATAAACATTACGCTCTGCATATATATGACTGAAAAAAAAATATATATATACTTTTTCGACAAAACTAACTACTCTCATAAACTATTAAAAAATATATAAAACATAATTTTATCATCTACGGTAATATTTAATTTAGTTTTGATTTAAAAATCAATAAAAGTGGGTCGAGCCATTTTCTTTTTACAATCTAATTAACCGCGAGATAAACTAGATTCTAAGACAAGGCTGCGTTACAAATATTACATCAAAATAGAAAAAAAAAAACTAAGCTATGGAAACTGTAAAAAAATAGATTGAAATAATCTAAATTTAAAAAAAAAATACTATTTTAATTACATAATATAAAAAAAAAAACTAAAAAAAAACGAAAAAATAAAACCCAGCAAAGACCAGATTCTGCAAGTCCCTTGTTCTTTTCAACAGTTCCGTCAAACGTGAACTTGGTATGCAGCTTCTGTAAGCATTTGTTTGTATATTTTTATTGTCAAACTCAATAACTAAAATAAATAATCCTTTACTAGCATCGTATAGTGAAAAAAAACATCAAATAAAAAAAAATATATACTAAAGAGTGAATACTTTTTTATGGATGTTATTTTTGTTCTATTAATTTCAAATAAAGAAAGCGCCCTGTCAAAACCGTATTTTTTTTTTTGTTAAAATACGCTCAAAGCGTCATCTTACATTCGTATCTAGAATGTCATTTGGAAATAAAATATTTAAAAATCGAACAATAGCTAATAAACTATTCACATCGGAAAACAATAATTCGCGAACATTCTATGTCACGACAAATATAAGAGTTTCTTTATATAATACATCTCAGAGGATTTAAAGCCCTATTATGTATGACGCAAAGACCATTTAAAAACTTAAACTGTTGATGGATCTTTGATGGCTTTGGTTAAACGAGAACAATGGGAAAATTGGAAATGAGGCCAACTCTGTCCTTTTCTATCTCATTATGTAAACTACATCCATCTCTGACGCAATGACGTACGAATCTCTTTACACACGTAATCAGTCTCTTACATTTATAGATTTTTTTAACAAAACTGCAAATACTGTTATTATGTTCAGTTTTTGCATTGAAGGTGTCTTTATATATTTTATTGCTCAAGAAGTTAAATAAAAACTGTAAGTGAAGTCATAAACAGTAAAAAAATATATAGAAATTATGGCATAATATAATATAATATAAGGCAAACATAATATAAATAATAGATGAGTCAAAAGAAACACAGCCTGGTGAGCGCGGATAATATTCGCTGAAAATTTTGCTACAAATTTATGAGAGCCCCCCATTTTATCTCTTTAAGGAACAAAAATACAAACAGAGAGAAAGAGAGATTCCCCTACAGGGCATTGATAAATCCTAAATGTTTGGGATAGAAGCGAATATATTGTATTTAGCTTTATTCAAAAATATCACTATAAATTGTATTTTTGTAACGTAATGTAATGTTTGTATTTACGTTTGTTTGTACAGACGCAACCTCGATTACAAACAACCTCTATAATATTATGCAAAATTACTTTTCATTTTTCGACTAATTTTATGTGATTGAAACCAGAGTAATCTGGATTTTGTTTCACACATTAATTGAATATATACTCATCAAAAACATGATTAAGTAATACAATTCCAAAGGCTTCCTTTTTTAGATAAATCAAAAGCTTCCGATATGATATCGCATAAAATACTACTGGAAAAATTAAGAAAATACGGTATTAAGAGGCACGGAAGCAGAATGGATCTTCGTCTGAATAACAAAGTTAGTACAAATTTATAATTTTAAAGTTATCGTAGAGAAACAGTATAAATGTATAAATATATAAATAATAACAAAGGTGTTCTTCAAGGACCTCTTCTTGGTCGATAAATACTCGTATTGTTATTATATAACAACGATTTCTAAAATAATCATTCTCTATGTGAATTACTTGATTTTAAGTCAAAAAGACATTTCATTATTAAAATAAAAAATAAGGATGCATAAACGTTAGCAATAAATCCAGTCTTAAATATTTCCCTACTTCACCTACAAAAACGATAACTGGGACAAGATTAGTTATAAAATCACTGAAAGTTTTTGTGAACCATTATCATTTTTCTAACCTGACTTCACGCTTCTCAGCCTCCTCTTGAGATAGATCTTCCTCCACTGAATAATCGAGGATCGGCTTAACACCGAATGAACGAAGTCTGAAAACATAAAAATATATTTAAGAGAAAATATACACGAGTGTAGTGTATATAAAATATAAATAGTAGTTACAAAATCTACATTAAATGAACAAATTTCAAACTTAAAACAAACCCATTAAAGCAGTTTTCATACTTCATACAAACAGACAGAAATAAACCTTAAATTTTTGTAAACCTTGAAGTACAATATGGATTTTTTAAGAATCTTAAATATAAATACCTGTCCAAGGTCGGTTGAATCTTCAACGGATCCTCTCCAGCGACGAACTGGCCGTAAAACGTTGCCTTCATGATTGCCTCGAAGAGCCTCTGTCCGATGAGCTGACGGAGCCTCTTCATCAGCTGTGAAACAAAACCATGCATTTAGAGATTAAAAAAAATTGTTTCTTCTTCAGTGATGCCATTTTTGCAACATACCTGCTGCATATTAAACTGTTTATCAATAATGAGTTAGTGTAGAATATACTCAAACTTGATTATTATGCAACTTGTCATTAAGTTTTTTCGTTGGTTTTGCATTACATTGTGTTTAGTCAAGGACAGACAAACGATGAATATATAATATTAAAATTCGCAATAAGGTCCGTTGCTCCAAAGATTTGAGTCATTAGTACATTCTAGAAGTCTCATCTATCTTATATGTACGATATTTGAATATATTACTATATAAAATAATGTATTAAAACCTAAACTACCAAAGTTCAACGATGTATAAGAAAAAAAAAAATATCGAGCAAACTACCTATTCTTAAAATCGTTATTGTTTTTTTTATTGGCGGCTCAATTTATCTATTTAACCGTTTCTTAATCAAGCATTATGAATGAGAATTGTCTATGATTTAAAAACTAATTTTAGGACTTATGTTCGAACTATGAGTGATATCAGGAGACAAACACAGAGATAACTTAAGGATATAAATTTATTGTTATATATACACTTATTCAAACCATCTCACCTCAGGTATCCGGTTCAGGTTCATCATCATTTATTATCCTACGCAAAGACGGGCAACACTAAACAGTATACAGAATATAGTATGTTGATAAATAACGGATTGAATGTGTTATTCAACAAAATAGACTGAACCATTGTAATGTTAATTTAAATGGAATAGATGATAATAAAAATATTTTTTACATCTATGAGACAAAAATGTTGTTCATTTCTAATTGCCCTAAATCTAAAGTATGAAAATGTTACTCTGAATCTGTGTTTATAGCTTGTAACTAAAAAAAACAAAATGAGCTACGTCAAGTAACTATAAAAAAAAAAAAAACAAAACGAGCTACGTCAAAGCCAAAGACATCTAAAAATTATTTATGTTTTTTTTCTGTAATTTCTATGTGTACGATCGGATCCAGTCACGTGTTGCAGTAGAATAATTTAATATATTGTCATTAATAGCAGTATTTTTATCAAAATCGGCTTAGTAGTTTCGTCCATCGCAGCCAAACATCATATGTATACAAAAACTTTACCAGCTGATGCACTTACAAACTAATTAGTAGCTATTATTTACCATTAGTTCTGGCAAATAATTTAATGAATGGACTAAGAAAGGAATGTTAAATTTATTTTTCCTTCAATATTGAATAAATTTTTGTATATACCGTCATTTTCGGAGGAAGGAATTATTTCAATTAAAATGTTGTAGTATTTAATTACAGATTAAAAATAGTCCAGGAACTACTATGAAATATTAATTAATATGTTGGGACGCAGCCGAGACGAACGGCCAGTCTGATATGTATATTTATATTTAGAGCACTTTCGATCGCGATACAAATATATGTTAGGAAGCCAAGGCTCATAGTACCACTAATTCTATTTGAGATCCAGTTCAATGCACTTTAAAATAATTATAATAATGGAAATATATACTAATATAATATATATTAATCTCCACATACTGTGGGATAATTAGCCAGCTGTCCGCCAGCGACTCCTCTCGCTATAAAGAATGATTGCTTTATCTATAATACATTCCATTTACATGTATGTATGTATGTATATATATGTTGTGTATATTTTTTTCAAGAATGCCGTGTACAATATCAATAAATATCTCCTTCAAACCGAGAGTTTTTCTTAGATCTCTTGTAAGAAATAAATCATCCTTTGTGTAAATTGTGTTTGCTATTTATTGTACCTACCATAATTTATAGACCTATTCTGTGGCGTAGCGACTGGAGGGCTATACGGGGCAGTGCCCCGGGGGCCCCATTTCAGGGGCCCCCTCGGACACTGACTTACAAATCATAATTGAAGTATTGAAAACTAATTATCATTAATTATCCAATGTATTATTCCTACACTCTGCGTTTAGAACTTGGAAGTGCTCTATGCAGAATATAAAACTGTGGAATCCAATTAGGTAAAGATTTTTCAACCAATAATACCACTTTCTTGACCGGCCATACGTTTTACAAACGTGAAGTTATATATATATACTTCCGAGGTGTTTCCTTCTGGAGTTCTTGGTTGGAATCCTTTAAACCCTTGTAAACGTAAGAGTACCTATCATAGAACTACTCGTAATAGCGGCGTGGTTGGTTATTGTCTTTCGATACCACGCTTGAATTAAGTTATAAATTATTCTTACATATCAATTACGACTGTGAAATAGTCAATACCATGGATAATTGTATTTTAATTAATAAGTTAAGAGTATCCATGGAGGTTCTTGTCGGTTTCTCCATAGACCTACACCTTGGAACCGTGCATCTAGAATCAGACGTTTTATAAATGCAATGTATGCCTATTTGAAATAAAATATTTTGACTTTGAAGTACTCGAACCCGCAACCTCTGGGAAACTGTCGTCAATCTGTTAATTGTACCGTGTCGCTACTGGCCTCGATGAATCCAACATTCTATGAATCATCTTCAACGATAGCATTTTGTAATAATATCAGGAAAATATAAAAATAACATTCAATTCGATTTCTTAACCGTTCTCTTAATTCGTTGTTTTTATAAGCAAAAATAATATTATATTTATTGAAAAAATAAACAAAATTAAAGCTACTATGTATAGATAATGGAATTGTTTAATAATAAAGTATTTACAGGATTACATAAATCAGATAACTTTGTTTGTCTCTCATGGTTAACTAATAGCACGTTTCAGGACTTTTTCATAAATTATGAAATATCGATTTATGTGTGTGACTTTAAAACATTCAAAATAATAGTAATTATATAACGCTATATTCTAAGAACCATCAGACAACACGTAAATGAAAATGAGGCAACTTTAAAAGAATTGTCATCAGCAAGGCCTCCTGTCAAAAACGTCCTTGGTATTATAATAAGCTTCAGCGCTCTTAATATATGCTCAATTTTTCGATGATATGATATGATCGATGATAAATTAAAGCCATTTATTGTAAACAAACTACATATTGCCCAGAAACAAAAAGTATTTTTTCTATAAATTGATTATTTAATTAAACGAGCAACCGGAAGAGATCTCATTAAAAAGATAAGGAATCTAATATACAAAATGTACTTTATATTTGCATGTTGTAAATATGTACATAGATACATAAATTAATTAAATAATTTCAATGAAATATGTACTTGAAACATTACAAATCCGATCGAGATCAAGTAATATGAACATACATATATAAAAGAACATCCTGTACATATATAAAAGAACAGCCTGTATATAAAAGAAGATTCTGTATATAAAAGAACATCCTGTATATATACAAGCGCGTGGTAACAGTAGCGTGACTAACTCTTATATAACAACTCTCTGGCATTTGCAGAGTTTCTAGAGAATTGACAACAAGTGCCAAAAAATATGACTAAAAACAGTTTTTATCTTCAATTCTACGTCTTAAATAATTAATTATTATTAATGTTCGAAATAATGGAGGAAAGAAATAGAAGGAAATAAATTATTTCCCCATGAAGATATTATGGGTTTAAAACGATGATACATTAAAAACCCATAATATAGGATGTTTGTGGTAAATGCCCTTCAAAGCCAACAATACCTACAAGATAGACATACACCTAGTAATAATAAATAAATACATGTTATATACAATAACCCAGTTTTTTTTATCCAAAACTACTAAAAAAAATATACGCAATAATACCATAAAAAAGGTTTAGCTTCCCCTACACTTTGATTGAATTATTCACCCCTAAAATATTTATATACGCGACAAAAAACCCTAACATAGAGTACGAGGTGAAATCTATCTCTATACCAAAATTTATCACAATTGTTACAGCTGTATTTGTATAATCTTATTAACATCTAATTTGAATTATTTGAAGTATGATTTTCATATGTATCTCAATTGTAATTCATACAAAAAAAACCAAATCTTTCCAAGATTTTTCCACTCGACTATTAGACTCTAGACTGGTTTTTAGGTATTCAATATTTTAATTTGATATAAGAAGTATATACAAAGAGAGGTCAATATTATATTCTATTAAAATATACAAAAAGTATATAAGTGCAGAGACGAAACAAAATATTAAAAAATATTGCTAAGTTGACCTTGGGATACACCAAAATTATTTAAAGGTCATATTGTTAAGCGAGGGACAGATCAAGTTAGTAGCATATACTTTTAACTTATGACCACATTTCATTATACGATCTAAGTCATACGATTTGACCTTGAAGAATAGCTAATAGCTCCACCAATCAGAGACAAGCACTAACTTTAAATGGGACCATTTTGCCTAGGTAAATGTATATATCTAAAATAAACCTAACGAAGATATTGACCTTGAATAATCAACTAGACATTTTATTGTAAAGATTCCGGGTCCCAATTTTTTATGGACGTATTATTTGTTATTCAGTGATCTATTTTCTAATCTTTATTAATTGTTTTATTAATTTTAACATCGATAGTAATATTATTATAAAGAAGGTAATGGCTGTAAAAAAATGCTATTTTTATGTACTCTTCATTACTAGTTAGCCAAGCCGACGTTGATTAAGTTTTCAAGGTTATAGCTTGTAACCTGAGAAAGGTCACATCCCTTTTGACCCAAACTTCAATATCTAATACTGTATTAGATGATTAAATTTCTTACCAAGGGAATCGTATTTTCTGAGCGGTTAACAGTTTAGCCTTAATCGAAACAACTGTACACATTTGTATGGATTTTTAAATATAGCCTTTCAGGGCTTAAAAATTGTAGAAAATATAAGTAAACATTTTAACTGAATGTCCTGAAACCTGATATGAGTGAAACAAACTTATAATATCAGTAGTTCCTCTCAAGGGAACCGAAAATTTTCATTCCTTTTAAAGTTAGCCTCCAAGGGTTGTTGCAGACGTTGTCTCAGTGACAGATGTCACTACTTTTTCTTCAGCATGCTTGTTTGTATGGAATATATGTATATATATACATTTCCAAGTATCTTTTTATACAGGTATACCATAAAAAGCTATCATAGTGGATATTTTTTGCAATATTACTTCGTATCATGAGCTCAGTAAAAAAATATATTTTATTCCTTAGTAAAATAATACTTTCTTAATATGCAAAAAAAATTTACATAAAACAATATTATATTAATATTTCAAATGTCATAACATAACTCATGGTGCGAGTTAATAATGTGTCGTAGGTATAGGAAGATCGAATGATTAAGAATGACGTCATCAAAACTTCTTATCGAAATATTATGAATCGAATATTACTATGGGTTGAAAAAAATATTGTAATATTGCTATAAGAGTTCATGGTGTTACTTTATTATATAATAGTACGTGTGCAGATGTTACAGAGCTTTAGTACAAATGAATGGGAAATAGTTTATACTCCAGTGAAGCGACTGTGGCGACGCGTTCCGTTGCAGTCGACCGCGTCCTTTAAATCGACTTCTTAGAAAACATTCGCTGTGGTTTATATAAAGAATTATTTTGCACAGTTTTAGAATTGTATAACGTTTAATTATTATACTTTATGTTTATTATAACATAAGTGTTATTACTTTAAACGTTATACAACCTATAATATTTTAAGACAATTAGACTAAAGATTTAACCTCCCATACCATAATCAACCAACAATTATTATACAAATAAAAGGGCATGTTTCGATATTTTAATACATTTTTTTATAATGCGTACTTATTATATCTACTAAATTTCATTATACAATCTAAGCGACAATTTTTCAACTAGCGCACTAATATCGCATGGTGAAATGAATAGTGAGTTAGTGCTTGTCTCTGATTGGTGGAGATATCCACTCGCTATTTTTCAAGGTCAAAAAGCACTACGTTTATAAACATATTATTTTAGTATACAGATTTATCTTTTAAGTACTTATTTTAGTTGAAAAAATTTTTGCAGTCGTAATTTTAAAACAAAAAAGGGCCGTGAGATGATTTAAAAAAAACCAGACGCGAAAAAAATTTCCAGTCGACCGCGGGCCAGCGGATCTCGAACTCGAAGTCACATACAGAAAACTATCCTATATCTCATAGAAATAAGGTCCAGTTTACTGTGCCTTCGGTCAATAACCCTTCCTATGCAATTTTTATTGTATGTCTGTACCAACCGGTAGTGAAGTTCATTGACGAGATTGTCTCTTTGATTAATGCGCCCTTTTCATGATACAATCTAAGCAACACAATCTCACCTAGCGTACTAATATCGCATTGTGAAATGGCTGTTATTCGTTTTAGCCCTGATTGGTGAAGACGTCCACTCGCTATTTTTCAAAATCAATCAAATTATATTTAGTATTTTTTAATAGGTACAATACAATATATAAGTAAAAATTCGTTATATCATGTAATTTGTTAGTCTGAAATTTGTTATAAAGAACTGAATCACATACTATGGGATTAAGAGTCATTTATAGTTGGGAACGTTATAGAGGTTTTAAATTTACAAAATTCGTTAATTTGAGGTATTTACACTTTTTTGACACTTGAGAATTCGTTATAAAGAGTTTGTTCGTAAAAATTGTAATGTAAAGGCATATTTTACATTAATTCTTATGGATGATTCTAGGAAATCACGAAACATTGGTTATATCGAGGAAATCGTCATTTGGAGATTCGTTATAAGGTTGTATATATAATATGTAAAAGTATTTATTTAATATAGAAATATGTCTTTAATGTATAAATATGGATATAGAGATTTTAATAAAGATATATTCAATTTATTGTACAATAAAGAAAAATGTTTAACTGTTTTTTCATAAAGGTCGTTACACAAAAACCTATTTAAGTATAAAATAGAGCATTTAAAGATTATTTGATTCTATTTGACCTTGAAAAGAAAAGGTTAATCTTATCAGAGATGACACATATGAGTCTGAAACAAGCTGATAACGATTTTTTTTAAATCACGGAATTAAAAATACAAGATTTTTCGGGTTTTTTTTTTTAATTTACTTTCAATTTATTTCAAAACTATGACATTTTTTGCTAATACGGTCATGTACCGTACGGGGTGAATGACCGTTGCAATAGCAAAAAAAATATGTAGATCATTGACAGCACACATTCACCAGGTTATATGTTTATATGTGTGTATTTTTATAATTTATTAGATGCTTGACAGATGGAAGATATATTAAAACAATATATTTGTTCCAGCTGTGCTCAGAGATTTTATCTCGTCATCTGTGAGCTAGTTTAGTTTAGAGATACCTTGCTAATTTCTAGATTAAGAACTTTATTACTGGCATAGTAGATTTATAAACAAGATTGAAAACCGACATTACAAATGCCTATATAGGAAATTAAAAATTACTACCGTAGTATAGGTAGAGTTAGACGAAACAATTGTTTTAAATTTGAGATTTAAGATCGATAATTCATTTCCGTTTTAAGCAGTTTTCTATAATATTAATGATCTTATTGATATGGTGTCTCTGAATTAAAATAAATTAGATAATTTCAATATAATATAATATTGGATACAAAACTAGACAATATAAAAAAGAATATAATAGATCGCTACATTTGAAAACAATATACAAGAGTCCAAAAACCCCGAAAATACAAATGAAAATGTGACCGTAAAATTATCGCATTTTTAGACTGTCTCGTCACGTTTGTGTAAATTGTATACGAGTCGAGATAAATAGAATTACTTATAACTGGTTACATTTGGTTGTTAACTCGATATTTTGTCTAATAAATTATCACACCTGATATTTCGGAAAAAAATAGGATTTTTTTTTTCAGTTTCAGTAATTATATATATACATATATTTGTATTAAATTATCGTGCTTTACGATGACTATTATATATATATAGTATAGTATAGTTGTATAGAAGTTAATTTATCGATATAATATCGATATTTTACCCGACAAGCTGTGTACACCTAGTACGAGTTGGGATAAGAACGAAACGATGATAATTTTCGAGCAGTCACGAAACGAGTTCTCGGTCGTGATTGGTTGCTATAATTCGTGTTGTGACTACTCGAAAACTATTAACGTTTCGTAATATCAAAACTTGTACTAGGGGTACTGTTCACTGACAAAGTAATAGCAAATATAATTTTTATTTCAGTCTATTTCTCTGATGTCAGATTATTAGGAATTGTTCATTCAGGACAATTAATATCATAATTCAAACAATTTACAGAAAAAAAAAACTCCTTTTTTACACAATAAAATCTTCTTCGTTAATCACTCTATCTAAATCAAATGAATAAGCGAGGAACTTTTACATATATGTATATATATTTTGTTTATAATCTATATTTTTATTTTATTTGTTTATAATTAAAATATTTAAAAACATGTATTGTATAAAGCATACAAGGACTCTGAATGTAGTTTATAAAGGTTAATTTATTTGAACTGTGAACTTTTTTTTAAATAACTTTTTGTTGTAACTTTTTTTCTTAAAAATATTAATTATCTGTACCCCTAATACGAGATTTGACGTTACGACATGTTGATAGTTTTCGAGCGGTCACGAAACAATTTCTTGGTTGTGATTGGTTAAAAAACCGGTAATAACTGCATAACATTACATGTTTAGTTTCATTGTGTTTGTATTTATCTTTATGAGAGCGCTATACGTTCATTAAATCATCTTATGTATACTAAAATTGGTTAAAAGAAGATTTATCTACACCTGTACATTTCTGCAAATAAACAATCTGAAACCAGTTAGTAATAAACCGATAGGATATAATAAACATCTAGATTTCTTAAATACTAATAGTACGTTTGTTTATCAAATAAAAATATTTTTTATTTTGAACATGAATCTTTAATTTTTGTATAATCTTTCACTTAATAAATTTCACTTTTCAGGTATACCATATAGAAAGGAATAATTATGAAAAGAGCATGCATGTGGATTTTTATTTCATAATTCGTCTAAAACCTCGATAGAGAGACATTAATTAAGACACGCTTTTATTTCGATTTATATAAATTTTATTCTATATACCATTATTATTATCAAATAATTATTAAAATAACCGAATATTTGGGAAGCTGTGAACTAAAAATTATCTATCTATCTTATCATTTCTGATTAAGACTAAACATCTGCGTAAGTAAAAGACAAAAATCAGTTGTCTAACGATGAATCAAGTTCATTGTAAATATTTGTTCCAATGTCTAATCTATTTTTAGAAAGTCTAGAATTTTTTTAGGAAATATTTACACCGAATGGAAATTTACATTTTATGTATTTTTTTTTGAAAGTCTAGTTTGTTTTATGTACGGTCAGCCCTTAAAGTCAAGAAAGTGAGATTAATATATATTTTTTTATATTTTAAATAATATAACTATGTTATATTAAGCCATCCTACCCTGCCTTCTATCATAGGATGGGATGGATGGAAAGCATAGACACACCTACGACCTCATCGTATTACTCGGCTAATCGACGAATCCGGCTAAGCCTAACCAGCGAGGCTATATGCTCACCTTGTACGGCTTCATACTTAAGATGACAAGAATCTTATGTATACAAAAAAGGAAATTTCCTTAGTGATAAAAAAATAGACAAAGAATTCGTCGACATTGATAACTTATGGCCACGTTTCATTATATCATACGATTTGACCTTGAAGAATAGCTAATAGGCGTCCACCAATCAAAGAGACACTAAATCACTAGCAGTAATTTCACTATGCGATGCGAATTACGCCAGTTGAGATAGAGTGGCTCAGATCGTATAATGAAATGGGGCTTTTAGAATACAGGATGTAATACTTCAAACGTAATTCATATTTTCTTAATTCAAATTAATAATTATTCTTAATATGTTACAATTAGATCACCTGAAATCGCAGTTAAATATTCCAAAAAGAAAATAATATATACGGCGATCGTATGACGCTTAAAGGAAAATTGGGCATATTTTTTAAATACGTAACAAAATGAAAATAACAATGATATTGCATTTGTTACAATACATACATAAATAAGGATAACATTTAAATATGTCCACAAAATTACAAAAACAATATTATAATTAATATTTTCCTTAAGCAATCTTATATTTAAATATAATTCAAGTAATATGATGCTGATGTTTGTTTGTTTGATAAACTCAAGGCTGATTTAAAAAAAAACATTGTCCCTTTATTTATTTAAATTACCTTAAAAGAAATATTAGTCTTAAAAAAAATCTAAGCAACGTATATGAAATGTTTTTATCAGTAGTACTGAATAAATTTTTCGAACGTGAAAAGCCGCGGACAATAGCTAGTATATAAATATTTATATTGGTAATAATACTGACTTAAGTAATATATATATATTTTAATACGAATTAATATATTTTATAACTTTAAGGACATATATATACCGGGTTTTTCTGTAAGCTAACACCAAATGATAACGTCTCTCTCTCTTTCTCTCTCCCTCTCTCTCTAGCTACAAATTGCATTTATCTCCTTTTTCTGTTGAATACAAATCTCCCTCTCTCAAAGTGCCGCAACTCCGGCAATAACCTTTGTCGTAGATCCTTGTGGGTACTCAGTTACCATGAGTTCCGTCTCCTAAAAACTTCCTTCTTAAATCGCTTATATTTGCGAAAAAGACTGTATACCTGTTCGTGTAGATAAAATATAATAACTGTGTTTGTCTAATCTATATTCTATTCTTGGCTGAAGTAAAAAAAAAAAACTCAAGAAAAAATATTGAAACGGAATTGGAATTTGTTTAAATATTTCTTGGACTTGGCATTATTAATAAATGATTTCGTCTTTACTTAAAAAAAACTAAATAAAAAAAACAGCTGATGAATGACAATGTAGTCTCATTTGGGACTCGATTTTGCAAAAACGAGATAGAATACGTATTTGGATCTAAGTTTGTCATGAAGAAAATTATTTGTTGAAATTATATTCTCTAATACAGAAATAATATTGAAAAATACTTAAATAATAATGTTAAATTATTGCCATAGTCTCATAGTTACGTAATCTACGTTTTTTTCTAGTTTCTTTTCATAAAATTTACATGGTTTTGTTTTACAAAGTTTCACTATGACAATGACTAAATATCCATTATCTTTAAATTGTAGTCTTTAGAAATAAGTAAGTTCATTATAACTTACGTTTTTGCTAATGTATTTATGTAACTAAGAATATTATTCACATTGCGGAGCAAAAAAAATTGTGATAACTTATATAATTGGTTTTTTAACTGGTTAAAAGTCAAAATGGCGGAGAATAAAAAAAATATTTATACCTTCGTTAAAATAAGAAACTAGAAAAAGTATTTGCACAGTCTGTATAATAGGAATAAGTCGATATTTTATTATGTTCCTTTACGTCTGTCTACCTTAGTATGTAAATAATTTATTATATACCTACTTTTTTTTTTTCTAATTTTTCAGTTACAGGACGTCTATCTTGAAGTAAAACAGGTTTTGTTGTCATTCATTTTCAATTTTATTTGTTTGATCTTTCTCATTTAATTCAAATAACTTACATATGCTAGGCTAGGCCCCTACTCCATTTTCTGACTTCCTGTCAGAATTCATAACTCTCGTTAATTTAATTTGTGGATGTAGATACAAAATATCCTTCAGCTCGTAATGTATATTCCTTATAACTGGCGCATGCGCCGTATTAACCTACCGAAAATCCAATTCTTTCATGCCTTTCATTGATATACTTAAGAAAAATGCAATTTTATTGCTACTAAATTTATAAGTTCAAGGACGAAACAATTTACGAATGCAACGAACCAAAATCTTAATAAGTTAAGGATGTTCTGTGACGTAACCGGTCTTAAAACTTGTGTTTTTCTACATAAATCAATTTAACTCACGAGGTTATATACAATGGAATTTCTTAGGTACACACGTGCTAGGTGCTCAATTTCATTGGAATTCTTTTTATCATCATACACAGACGCCGAATTGAATTCAAGGACCCACGTCTCAGTTAATTTTAGTAGTTTCCGAGCGTTACCGCATTGATAGCCGGTACCCTCGAGCCACGTTACATAAGACATCAGCGGTATAGCTATCGATTCACTCACCATGTCATTGTTCTCGACAACCCAATTGATCGAGCATATTTGGTAGACGAGGTACGCCCGGACTAGTTCGCTAGTTTTCTTGCTTTTGAACGCATCTTTCGGGCTGTTGAAGGATAGGTCGAGTTCATCACGGGACGGTGGCGGTGTAGAGAGCACTCGGACGCCTCGGGGCGCGTTTATAGCCAGTCGACGTAGCAGAGCCATTGTAAAAGCTCCGCGCACTGTTCTCTTGGTTTACACGCGTTTACCCGCCGCCGTTGCTCACTGACAATTGCCTGACACTGAAAACTGACGTGCCGGCGCTCGATACCGCAACTGAGTGCGCGCGCAGTCGTTCCAATTATAAATCTCACGGAGGTGTGTCTCGAATGCGTGTTCCGATTGGTGGTATTTTTGCCGGTCAAAATGCGTAGCCGGTTTTCCTGGCAAACGTCATTTCGTTTACGACATTATAAAATCGATTTTAAACATAGTCTACGTGTTATTTAAATTCCAATGATAACCATCGCTTGCTTAGTTTCGTACTTCGAAATGTGAAGTCTAATTACCTGGGAACAATTCTTCAATGGACGCATGCTTAACATTTAGAAACATTCGTTACGCAACTATGAAAATATCGGTTTGTTACGTCACCTTTGTAAATATAATATGAAATCCTTGACTTAGACACCGATTAAGTTTATTGAGATCGGTCATGGAAATAAATGTCGTAAACCACGAATTTTTAACAATAGCCATTTTAACGTGAGGGCATCAAAAGGTACATGTGAACATTTTTAATTTGTTATTTGTTGCTACCCGCTCGTGGCAATCATAATAAACGAATTATTGTGTACGTACGTACATAATTGTACTACGTTACCATTGTCCACACTCTGTAGTACTTAAATAATAAAAATAACTAACGTACATAAATAAACTACACTTTATGAGGATATATAACTTGCTAAAGAAAACATTAATTTACCTATTTTACCATTTACCTGGCGGTAAATGACTTACAGAAAAACGTACCCAATAGTCACTTAAAAACTAAGAAAAATAAAAGTAAACTCAAAGAACGCTGAATTAAAATATATATATATAAATATTGCTAACTCAATATCAGGCAGTTACTAACTACTAATTAAATTTGCGAAAATTAAGAAAAAATATAATAAATAAGTATGTATATATAAATTAATAAATAAAATACATTTAATATGACGCAGGCTGTAATTTGCTCACACTTTGTTAGAAATTGTATTAGCACAAGTGCTTGTAATAGTCTAGACTCTAAAGCATTTAAAACCTAACAATATTTTTCATTACGTTTGGTCATGTGATTTTCCCACCTTGAAACTACAATGTTCGGATACATCTCTCATGGAAGTTATGACAACAATGATATTTTTGTTTATCTCAAGGTTACCTGTGTAAATTTTGAAAACAAATAAAAAATATTATTAAAAAAACATTAATAATTTTATATTTTGACGGCCCCACTCAAATAATTAGCCAACTATTTAAAATAATTACAAATCGATATTTTTTTGTCAGTATAATTCAAATCTTTTTCCTAATTTATGGTTAATGATAAATGGCTACACTAAATATTAACTCAAATAATAAGCTAGCACACTAGGTTTCATCAAAAGATAACCTGTGTTTTGTATTGTGAAAAATTAATGTAAGATGGTTTTTATTGGATAAATACTTACATACTACATTATTATTATATGTCGGTAAAGAACTCTAGATTTAAGAATAAAAATGCATTATTACGATCCAAAGCCCGTGACAAAATATGTCAAGTTAATCGTAAAATTACTATTTCAAGATAATTAGACTTCACACTTATATTTATGAGAGTATTATTTAACTTTCCTATTAGCCCATTAATAATACTGATATCAAGTTATGTCTGATCATAAATATTACTATCGAAGTAATATTATCTATTTATATGTAAAAGTAAAATACAAGTCACTGTTGGGACTTATAAAATCCCAGAATCAGACTCCAAGGACTACGACAAAGCGTAAAGTTCGATAATGGTTTCTTAAGGTGCTTGCTACAATTTGGCGAAATTACTAAAATGATTGATAAACATTTGTAAAATTTTTGATAAAACATTAATTACAACATAAATAAAATTAATTTTCTTTAAAATTGGGTCAAGTGCATTCAAGTACCTACTTTATATGTCATAGTATTAATAAACCATGATTTCTTTACTACTTTATTTATATTACTATATCTGACAAACACCAAGTATCGAAAAATATATTTGTTAGTTAAAATGTTTACTTCCAATGAACTTCTATAACACTTGATCATTGATAAGTGCCTACTTATATATATATATGTGTGTATTAAATGCAAATAATTGGAAGTTTCTCATTGTAACGATTTCCTTAAGTTAGACTAATTTTCCTCATACTTTATTGCAGACTGCTCAGACTACCGGTACAATATAACACTTACAATACAACTACGTATTCCACGCATGTCATATTTATTGTTTCAGTATAACAATGAAATACAGATCTTAAACGAGACGTGTCGCCACGAAGCGTAGCGTGAAATTTATTTATTTTCAAGGTTACATTAGTTATATTATATATTTTTATTTATTATATAAGGGAAAAGTAATAAAACAACAACGGTGTATAATAGTTATTTTATTTTAAAAATACTTTTGAGTTAACTAATTAAATTGCGGCACTACTTCCAGAAGTTTCCAATCACACATCATTTTTGATTATAAACAAAAAGAGGCAGCAACTAAATAAAAAATAGTAAAAGAGTTGATAAAAGTATAGAAATATGAAAAAAAAAGCAACAATGTAGTGTTATTTAAAATATATATATATATATATATATATATATATACTCAGTGTTAATGATTTGAGACAAATAAATAATACCAAATATTTATTTTATACCAATTATAGATTTTGAAATAAATAACTCTTGGACCTTATTATTGAACTAATATGCAAGTATATTGCATTACAAATAAAATACTACCACTTTAGTATAGTAAACAGAATAATAACATCACTAGCTCTGCTACTATACCAATGTTGACAACTGGTAGATATGTGGGAGTAAAGCTAGTGGACTGAACCGTTTACTCTACATATAAGCTTTATAGATAAAATAAAAACAAGTAACCAAACAAGATATATTAAAAACTGTTTTGAAATAACTTTTGTGGAATTCGTAAAGCAATTAATATGGTATTTCTCTAATTGTTACTAATAAACTACTCATAATACTACTCTTAACGAGATACATCTGATTTTAAATGGCAACATTCCACTACCATCATATGCATAATTAAGTTGGCATATCAAAAAATGACAAACCAAAAAGTTCGTCATTCGCTCTTTTTGGCTGGGTATAAAAAATATATTAGAAGCGTTTAAATAAAAAACCACATTATATCGGTGAATAGCATCTTTTCTTATTCTAATATCCATATTTTAAAATATGTAGATGACTATTATAATGCGACCACTATAAAAAGGCACCGGGTTGTCATAAAAACGCCACAAATTAGGGCCAAGTTAAAGTGGTCGTCGTATGGTAAAACAAACACATCTAAATATCATACAAATACATATAACTTAATACTAATTTATCTAATATGTACATTCTTTCATATATTTTATGATAATGTGATTGTCCGTTACTCATACACCGTTTAAACATTTAATACAATGTATGCTAAAAGTAATTTATTGCGAAATAATTTGTTGATTTCCTTAAATAAAATATTTTGTGTACGAGTTCGGTGATGATTTATATATAAAAAAAAAAAGGCTACACGAATTTATCATAATAATAAAAACGTCCAAAAGTTTCGCACTGCGATCAAATATTCTATTAATTATTTAAGTAATTGCAATATAAACACCCAAAATATGTAACTCTGAATTTAAAATTTCAATAATTTTTGAGATTCAGAAATATATTTAAGGCATTGTAAATTTTTTTAAATATTTACTCTCATACATTACATTTTAAATATTGCAATCGGATCTGAATAACTAAACAAAAATATATTTTTTTATAACTGGATTTCTTTTACATATGAAACTTAAAGTTACATTTAATTTAAGAATTCCGATAACAGGCTTTATGATAGCTTGACACGTTTGAATCTATGTATCAATCACCCTCGAGCAAATATTTACAAAGCTATTCCAATCTCTCAATCCTGTACAAAAATAAAGGACACACATTGCTTACCAATAATATTTTATATTAATTATATCATTTATATATACAATAGCTAGAAAAGTTACTATTTTAACGTCTTGGTGTTACCGATTTATTGATACACTAACAATATACTCCATAAAAACTACAGTATAAAATTTATTTCCACTCAAATTACAACAAATATTCTGCTATTAAATGAAACTGTATTACACACACTTAGCGTTACATTTATTTTCATAATTATTGTATTATAGGCACAAAATGAACATTATGCCGTTGTTAAAAGCTTCATTCACTACAACTATATAAAACGAGCGAGGGGTTTAGTCCTACAATTCAAGTATCCTTCGACGTTGAATACGGTTACATTTAAAAATATCACTTAACAGGGACAAATTACATTTCTTTATATAATATAATCCTCCCTTATTAAAATTTTTCATCCTTATCATTTATATTTTAACACGTCACTAGATATCATTAATTAGTACCGGGCTACTAATATATTTCTATCAACTAAATAATGCACAAGTATATGATACATTTTATCAGTACATTAATGAAAGCCCATTAAATGCTACTATGTATTACTATAATTACGTACGTGTTATAATATCAACGATAAAATAAAAATTATTAAAAACATAAATCAAAATTAAATAACCCCATAACTAGACGAAGCTGCCGAATTAGAAAAAAAAAATAATAATAAATGCATACGACTTGTACGACATTCAAACGAAACCAATGTTTTACGTTATAATAAGTTTACTAAATATTATATATCTGATATAAAACCTTAATATTTCGCAAATAATATCTAAAATAGCTTTACTTTCATAAAATGAAATCTTATCTAGAATGGACTACGCAATAAATATATGTATAATCTGGAATAGAACCTAGGTAAGGAAGTCTAGTCTGGCCTTTCACTACATCTATTATACCAAGGTAATTTCGACGCACCGACCTAAAATTAGTAGGAAATCAAGCGAGCCCGCCTGCTAACGCTAGTGAAACCTCCGTCGAAGCACTTTCTAGAGGTATGTCCGTCCGTCACCGCGAACAACAAGTACCGGAAAATTATTGTCCGTTCGATGCTCTCGCCAGGATGAAGATTACCGTCTCACCTGCATGAGGTTAATAATGTATTAGCACATTCATTGTCGTGCAACAAGAATATATAAATGTAATATATGAAGGATGAATATTGAACTCGACCCGTTCGTGTGGAATAGTTCATGTTTAATGTGTTTTGTATACATCGAGCAAGTGAGTCAGTGTGTCGTGGGCTTATAATGAATTATTGATAATAGTGTCAAATTATATTATGTAGACGCGCGTAGCTGTGGTGTTGATATGTATCCAGCGTGCTAGAGTTGGTGTGTGAGTGTGTGTAGGTGCGTGTAGGTGCGTGTAGGTGCGTGTAGGTGCGTGTAGGTGCGTGTAGGTGCGTGTAGGTGTGTGTAGGTGCGTGTAGGTGCGTGTAGGTGCGTGTAGGTGCGTGTAGGTGTGTGTAGGTGCGTGTAGGTGTGTGTAGGTGTGTGTAGGTGCGTGTAGGTGTGTGTAGGTGCGTGTAGGTGCGTGTAGGTGTGTGTAGGTGTGTGTAGGTGTGTGTAGGTGCGTGTAGGTGTGTGTAGGTGCGTGTAGGTGTGTGTAGGTGCGTGTAGGTGCGTGTAGGTGCGTGTAGGTGTGTGTAGGTGTGTGTAGGTGCGTGTAGGTGTGTGTAGGTGCGTGTAGGTGCGTGTAGGTGTGTGTAGGTGTGTGTAGGTGTGTGTAGGTGCGTGTAGGTGTGTGTAGGTGCGTGTAGGTGTGTGTAGGTGCGTGTAGGTGCGTGTAGGTGCGTGTAGGTGTGTGTAGGTGCGTCACCTAGTCGGAGTCGGAGTCGTCGTCGTCGTCGACGCGCTCCCTCAGCTTGGAGAGCGTGCGGCGCGCGGCGGGCGTGCCGTCCTCCTCGTCGGACGAGATGACGATACGCTGGCGCGGCTTCACGCCCGTCGCGCCGCGAGTCATGCGCCGCGCCGACGACTCGCTCGACACGTCTGAAACGACACACACACACGTCAACATCCGACACACGTGTTGCGACTAGAGACACACACACACGTCTCAATAATACAACACACCGTCCTCCTCTTTGCGCTTGGCCCGGGCCTCTTTCCTGGCGAATTTCTCCTGTTCTCTCTTCTCCATTTTTGCCTGCTTGATCACTCTGCACTTTTCCAGCGTGGGCTTGCCCTCCAGGCCCGCCGCGATTAACAGGTCCAACATCTTTGCTACTCGTTCCTTGTTCTTGGTGCAACCTGTGCCATTACATATTTGAAATATATGTTAATTGATTTATTTGTATATTTTATACAGCTTTCTTTCTCGTCTGTCGTGGACAGCAGAATACGTATAGAACATCAGTTTTGACTTCGGAGCCGAGCTGATCAAGCCCAGTAAAGAAAGAGCTACTATACTTATTCAGTCTAACACTGGTTGAAATTGTCATAAAAAGATGTTATTTAGATTATGACGCTTCTAAGTCAATCACCAGCTACACTGCTAGCCTAATAAAATGACAAAATAAATGAGGCCCACCTTCCACTAGCTTTTTGTAATCAAATCTGACTCCGGCGGCTTTACAGAACTTCTTCATATCAGTGATCCCTGGCTGTCGTAGCTCCGGCGGCACGGGGGGCCGCCCGCGCCGCCCGGAGCCCGGGGGCTTCGGGGTGGACGACTTGGTGGAGCCCTTAGGTCTACCTGGACCACGCTTGAGCGGCATATCCTGAGAGATGACATTATTTCTTACATAATCGAAACACTCATGAAACGTCCGACTCTAGTCCATGGTCCATGGAGAAGACCGGCAAATAACTTCATAGTTACTTTTAAATTTATTACTGAATATAATACTGTACTAAAATTTTATATCAAAAGAAGTATATAAAATAATGAGCTCAGCCTCCACTAGGATGTTATTACAAGAACAAATTGATATAAAATAATAATATTAATATATTGTCATTATTTAATTTAATAGAATGGAAAGTGGTTACAGATGAGTCTCGTGTGCTGTTTATTTTTTAAATATTTCTATGAAGCTGTCTGAGACAATGAAAGTGTATTTTAGACATTAAATAAGAAGTTAGTAACCCGTACATCATCACTATCCTCCGACCCGCTGCCCGATGAACCCGACTCGTCGTCTGACGATGAGGAGTCCACCGTCGTCACCTAAAATGACACAAACTTTATTAACTATTACATTATATTCGTGAAACAAATACCAGAATATGATAAAACTCAATTCTTGATTATCAAATAACGATGATAACTCGATATAAATAATTAATTGATTATGAACTCATATTTATTTATAGTTTTATTTAAATATTTATAACGAGTTTCTTGTATAAGGCAAACGAGTAAGCGGTCCATCGGACGGTACAAGGATAATGGCCACCCATAAACTGCTGCAATATTGCAGCTATGGGCAGTACCAACTATACCACCTTCAAGGAATTCAGAGGAACGTGTACATCTTACATGTTCCTCTGAACATGTTCCTCGCGGGAGTCAGACGCGAGCGACATCGAGCGACCTTCACGCTCGTCGAACAAAGGGAGAAGTAGAATGGTCGCAGTCAGACTTTCACGAACGAGTAACCCAACGCCTAACAGCAGCAGTGAGTCGCACCTCCCCCGCGACGAGCGAGCGCGCCTGCTTGGCGGCGGCCAGCTTGGCGGCGGCGGCCTTCTGCGCCGCGATGTGGGCCGCCTGCCCCGCCAGCCGCTCGCGCTCCGCGTTGGCGTCGTAGTAGTTGTACAGCACCGACAGCGGCACGGGCACGTCGCCGAAGTACACCTCGTTGGGGATGTGAGACGAGTCCAGGCAGTCGTCGCTCCAGCGCCTGCACGGAGAGCTCGTTATAACTTTTTAAGTCAACATCTTTCGTTAGGCAGAGATTACACTTATGAAACCGCACACTTGTTCCATGGTTCCTGATGAGGAAGCGGCAAAAAACACCTTGAATACTCTTTCAAAATAATTATTTGGAAATTAAGTTCACAGAGTATCTTAACAAATTTAGAGAGATGCAAGAAACGAAATATGCATACCTTCTGAACTGTATTCCAGAGAAGTCCTTCCGGAAGGGTCGTATCGCGTACTGGTAGGAGGGCAGGCGCGGGCGGGGTGCCGGAGCCCGCGGGGTGGGGGCGGGTGCCCTCGGCGCGGGGGGGCGCGACCCGGGGGGTTTCGGCTTGTTCGTGGAGCCTTTGGGACGACCGCGCTTCTTGGGCTGAGAGTAGTTAGACATGTATTTTTATCTATCTATTATTATACGCCACATCTTTAACATGGACACGTAAAAATTAATGTTCAGCTAAAGTTCCTTATTTTATTAAATGTTCTAATAACTGTAAGCACATTATTACCTCTAACCCCGGCGTTGATATTTTGCCCGGAGTGAGTCCCGGTTTCGCGACTTCCGGACTGCCGAAAGATTTTCTCTCGGCGTCACTGTTAACGAAAGAAATATTAAACATTAAAACAATCATGAAAATTTATTCAGTCAAAGAAAAATATATACACCATATGTAATACAAGAATTTGATCAATGAAAAAATCTGTAAAAGTAATAATAACGAACCTTTTGTCCAGAACCACTCCAGATGCTTCAATGGGTCGAACCATTTCCTTGCCCACATCTAATAAACCATCTGGTTTCACTTGTTCCGGAAAAACTATAGATAAACAACACTTTATTTAAATAAAGCTAGTACTATAATATTAATTTAAACTTGGTTTGTTTATTCAGTTAATTCAATTATTAATATATGTATAAGCTTTTTATATTATTTCAATAAAACATTAATATAACTAATAATGTTTCATAAAATCACTTACCATGAGGTTTTTCAGCATCAATTCTCACAGGCTGGCATAGATCTGTAAAACAATTAGATTGTACTTATTATTCTTACAAGATAATTGTTATCTTATTATAATTATAAATCACCTTTTGACATTTCTGCAGACTTGACAACATCCAGTGATTTTAATGTTGCATCTAAAATTGATAAACATATATTTTTTTTACTTACTTTTTAGATGCCTTTATCTATTTATCCGTTGCCGTTATCAACTTTAATGGTATGAAGGATTCATTATTCTATAGAAGTCTAATTCTAGTTTGAATGTTTATAATACCAGGATATATTATAAATTATAGTTATATAACTTACCATGCGGTTTCTCTATACCAGGTCTATGAAGGTCGTCTGGTTTGAAAATGTCTGTCTTTATTTTAATTTTAGGCTGATCTAAGTCACCCACCTGAAAATTTGACAAATTTAAACATACATACAGGTTATAAATATATTTATAATAAATACTCTTTATAATATAATACTGAATAAAAAATAAAGAGGGAGCAATAAGAAAAAATAATAAATAATAATGGTTATTCAAGGAGGCGGTATTCCTTTTGGTATAAAATAAATCCTGTTTTTTATGTAATTACATAAAAAACAGGATTAAATATAAGAAAATCCTCATAATACATATTATTATTAAATTCCAACTGCTAATTTTATTACCATCATTTCGCTCTCTGGGTGTGTTCTCTTTTGTGGATCAGTAGGTTCAACCTTGATCTCCGGCTTGAGATGCTTTATGTCCAGGGGCTTTTCAAGTGGTAGCAAGTGTGGTTGTGACGGCCAAGCTGATTTGTGCACCACATCTCCATAGCCTTGAACTGAAGTAGGCATTATATTATAATTATTTGTGTTATAAGTAGATAAAAACAGAAAATAAACATACATCAAAATAAATATTTCTAATATGATCATAATATATTGTTTTTATAAATTTCAACCTACTTGTCAAATTTTTTATTCATCGAATGATGAATTTATTTGTGTGAAAAATTTATTTCTGTGGCATACACAAATAATATACAACAAAACAAACAATATTATTTTATTAATGTTTGTGATACATACCCATATGTGATTGTGCCATATGTAGTTGTGCCTGTGTGGGTTGTTGGGCAAAGGTCTGATGGTGCGCATAGTTCTGATGCGCGGGCGGCGCGTACGATAGATTTTGCGGTGCATAGCCCCCAGGCGGTGGTGGCCCGTACGCCGCGAACGCTTCCGGCGGCGGGTAATGCGTGTTGTAGGCGCCGGCGTACGGCTGATACGGTATCTGATGCCCATTATCTACAAAATATATACTATGTATCTGTGTTATATGATTTCCCGCGGAAAAATTGCAAACGACATACCTATGTAATTGAGCGGCAATCCGTTCCCTTGCACAACGCCGTGTCCAGGCTCACCCTCCATCCGCAGTCGCTTCTGATTCATAGCCCTCTCCGCCTCATAATTCATCTTGGTTACTAAAATCAAACCACTCTTATAGATGCACTATTCGAAACTCACAAATACACTCTCCCATCTTCGTAATAACAACTTAAGATATAATAATCTGTTTCGTGTTCACTATGACAGACGCCAACCGGACGCTAGCACTAAACACAGGTTATATGCTCACCAAAAGCAAACATAAGCGTACCTTTGTTGGGCCCTGATTGTTATTGATTTTAGTTAATAGAATCACTTATGGCCTTCGTTACGATATATTGTTTCATAATAAATCACAATATTTAGTCAAAATAACTGTTGCATACAAAATATGCACTAAATTATTACTTTAATGACAGTAAAATTAGAAAAAAACACAAGTGAAGCGGAGTTCATATATTTTTTTTCCGTAACTTTTTGTATATGGTAATACAATTATACATACATATGATATTATTTTTTAAGACGAACTATAATGTCCACGTGAATTTAAATAATTTATTTTATCATGTTCGTTACAAATACTATGTATAAATTAATTAAACATCGTTATTTAATCGATTACAAAAAAAATAAAAGTGGTATTTTTTTAATCTGTGCCCGTAAAAATGTTGTTGTCTCTCTACGAATGTAAGAGAATTTATTAAAAAATATAATATGATATGTTTCTGTAATAAATTTTTAAGAAATATTTTTATTTAAAATGATGTAAAAACATAAGCTGATAATAAATGTATTAAAATTAACGTATTGATAAAAAAAAACGATATTACAGCAATTTTTACAAAATAATAAAGGCCCTGCTGAGTATACACTAATATTAAAAATAATGTGCTGGAAATCTCTAACTCTACCTTCCACAGATATGGCTCTACATTGTAAAAATAATGTTTAAATTCAATGAAAAAAATAATCTATGAATAACTTGTGGTTGCTCCTAGCTTGTAGACTGTCGTAGTTTTTAGGAAAATAGAAGAGCTAGTACCCTCTCTTGCTCCACTACTTGCAATACTCTTGTAGAGTAGTTAACTATAAGATTTAGTAGATTCAATCAAGTTTCATAAAGATATTAAAAAGTTATATAATGTTGTTAGTAACATTATATAACTTTTCAATATCATATCAACAAATTATAATACTATAACAATGGTATTCTGATAAAAACTTACTTAAAATTACTTAATTTCTGGTCTACTATTATTTATTATTTTGTTTACTTTATTCCTCTACCCTCTTTCACTTGGCATTAAGAAGGCAGTTGCAATTTTAATAACGTTTTACAAATGTCCAAACATTTTTATCTTTCATTTGATTGGTAAGGTTTTCTCAAAATCTAGTAGTTTTCCAAGATGTTTTAATAGCAGTGAAGTTAATTCAGAAACGGCAACACTAGATAATTTTGTAGACAACAATGTGTGCATTTTTTTTATAAATATATTGTGGTACTCTGTGGATGCACCCTGTTTTGGTTTTTATCCATGTTTTTAAGATGAAATAATATTTGAAAAATAAACAACTCCCTGGAATAAAATTTTAATTGCTGAAGCTTAATAGAGAATTTCTGGATACCTCGTATTGATACTCAAATATTCGCTTTATATGGGTAAGAGATTCAATTTTATATTATTTACTGGTCCGCCGTGAGACTACAAAGCGAACGCATGTAGATGTAGTTGGGTGCACTTATTAATTGATGTTTTTCCATATTTTTTTATCGTGCAGTTTGTATAATAAACCTCAATTATTTATAAGATGTTATTATTAAACGTTTGTGTCACATTAACAACAAAAAAAAATGTTTCCAAGTTCTAAGTCTTAGTCCAAGTTCTAAGCGATTTGCAAAACTGCTTTTGTAACTTCTGTAACATTCTTTCTGTCATTGCACATGGAAATGTCAATTTACTGGTCCAAATAGTAAAATTTAAATCCAGTTTTATGACCAATGTTATTGCATCACACTAGTTACGTTTCAATATTTGTTCTTCTACATAAAAATCGTAGTCCTGATCTCATAGCATAGATAAAATATGGGTCACTTAAAAACATCCTATTTGTTTATTTGACCTCTCTGACAGAGGCACTAGTTTCTTTGTGATCATATAAATATATACCTGTATTATAAATATTCTTAAATTATAATATGCATAATATTTATATTTCTACAATTATTACTAGTGTCTAATTTTAATGTTTAAAATCAAAGACAGTTACAATACTTATTCATTTCATATTATTTTCATTAAACAACAGTTTTTTTTTTATAAAAATTTGAAGAACGCAAATACACTGGTAAAAATTCAATTTTCTTTCAATACTTTAAACTAACACCTACTCTAATATTGGTTGATAGAAGACCAGTCGTACATTCATGCATCCATCGCATGCATTCATCTCGTATTACTAAATAAATAAATAATAAAGATAAAAAAAAATATGATTTTGAGAATCATTTTTACAATTATAGAATTAAATGCTTGCTATGCCCACCACTAGGCTCCAAAAAATAGGAAATTCCTTCAAAATTAATTGTATACGTTTTTATAATAAACTCCCAAATGAAGCCTTAAAATTGTCATTAAATAAATTTAAAGTATACATTAAAAGAAATTTGATAAAAAAATCCTATTATAGTGTAAAGGATTATATTAACGACGGTATGGCCTGGGAATAAATTGTATTGTAGCGATAAACTAGTAACCTGCGCAATTTGTTTGACGTTGCTAGTTACTTTTGTTCGATCAACTGGCCGCATCACACCGTTCCCTTAGAAGTCATTACTTGCGGTAGCGTTGGGGGTCGGGTCGCCCTCCCTCCCTCAAATATGGCGAAGGGGGTGATGGCTGACCCTTGCGTTATGCTCGTGAACGGGTGCTGCTTGCGGTGACTGGTCGTGTTGCTGGCAATGGTTCATGTGTTTTCATTTTTATTTCTTAAATTATTAAGCCTTCTACGTGAATTGATTGCCAAGGTTCTAGTTGTTCGTAAATTGCTCATTTTACTTATATTGACATTTGTGAAACAGTGATCACAATAAAAAAAAACACCCGGCTGAGTTTGTTGTGTGGTTCTTCTCAGACCAGGGCGCGTTTGGAACCCTCGTAATTTTAACTTTAAGTTCAGAGGTGTTTTTGCAGAAGGGCTTATTTCGATAAGTATGGTATCAAAATAGGCCCTCCTGACACCTCTATTTGACGTACACAAGTGATCACTGAGAATGATTCAAAGTGGAAAAGATTTAAATAAATAAAAAAAATAAATAAATGAATGAGAAGAATACAAAAAGAGAGTTCTTTAAGAATTTATAAGTTGACTTGCATGTGAGGTTAACATATATTTTTTTAATGCAACAGATAATTACTCAAAATTATCTTGATTGAAAAGTGTATTTAAATTATTACTGATTTTATATTGTTTATGTATTTATTTATTTTTTTATTCATAAGATTTTTATATGGGTATTGTTTTACCCAAGAACTGAGTGGTGTTAGTTTATTAGTGATCCCTTGAGAAATGTTGATGTATCATGAAATATTATTAGAATCATTGTGGTATTTAAAAATTTGGAAATTATTGTAGTTTGTGAAAATTATTTTGTCATGTGTAATGTTTATATCAATGCATAAAAGTTTTAATAGTCTACCAGTTTGGAGTTTGGGTGGGTACTGGCATAGGTTCTATCAAAGCAAACAAATAATATTGTCTTACGTAGTTGCCTTGAATGTGTATAATGCAGTCATCAATATTCTGAATATATATAAAATACATATCACTGTGTTTGTCCTCGATGGACTCCTAAACTACTTAACCGATTTTAACAAAATTTTATAGATATTTATTGTTTGGTCCAGAGTTGCTGGCAACATCTAGTAAAATATATATTTTGTATGATTTGACTTTAAACATATTAAACACATTTATCTACATTACACCTTGTTGGTGACATCTGCATGTCTTACATATATAGGACCACTTATGCCAGCCTTGATTGTTAGTTATAACAATGAGAATGAGAAAAGTTGAATTAAAGGTTTTTACTTTTCTCATTGTTATCAGGTTTTTCATACCAAATTAATGCATACAGCTACCAGGGTTCAGTAGGACTTAGGACTCCTTTTTATCTTGCTGTTTTTTAATAGCTCTCTTGAAGCTACTTTTATAGAGAAAACCCACCCACTATTGGTGCAAGCAACCTGTCTGAAATCTGTCAGTATCCCATTAGTGATAAGCAAGGGCCCAAATTAATTTTATTCTACTGACATGCATGTAAAATATTGAATGACTTATCACACTAGCATACCTTTTGCATTAAGTTTCGGTACCTGCTAAAGAAAACTTTAACTGAGGTCTGGCCTCATAAAGGCACCCTTGGAACAGGCATATCCCAGGACCCCTCAGGCCCATACCACGGCCTACCATCCTTTTCTTGAAATAATTCAGGCCATTTTTGACGTCAACTTAATTTACAAGGATAACTTTATGGTGTATAAAAATAGAAGCCTGAATTTTTATTACTTTCTTCATATGTTACATATTGTTTTGTGTTTAATAAAAATAGACTTTCATAGTATACATTATACCTCCTTACAAAATAATATGTAATATAGAAAAAAATAATTCTCATCAAGATTTATGTATTCTTTAATAGAAAACTATTGTTCCTTAGCTGTGTGTAAAAAAAAAATATTTTTACTAAATATTGTTTTCGTTTCAGTGACAATTATAGTGAAATCATGTATGAAAATGACAATTCTGATCTCGTAGATCCAATGGGGGCTGAGTTGTAAGTAAAACATTTAGTTGTTGACTCTTAAATTACATATTGATAAACGTCATGCCATCTCAAATGTTTAAGAATAAAATTGTTATATATATTAACAATTTTATTGCAAACAAACATTTAAAAATCTATCTTGTGTAACCCTTTAAATGTTGTAAAAGAAAACATAACATTAACTAATAATTAGCCCTTAGTCGAGACAAAAAATAATCATGGTCTTTTTATAGTGAAGGAGCTGAGATTTCAACTGTTTATCTGGGAAAACCTTTACGTTAACATTAACTTTGCACTTGGTTTAAAAAATATAATAGTTATTATTTCTTTAATATATTATTGATAAAATTAGATTTAGTTTTAGATTTAGTTTACATATATTATTATTAAGATTATTGTGATAAATTTTTTACTGTTACAAAATATATAGAAATATTATTAATTAAAAATGATAACTACCTATTCATATTTATTTTTATTTGTTGCAGAGATTTAGATGGATTTATCATGAATGATGTATATAACTTAATACCTGATCAAAATTTCTCTGAAGATACAATGGAGGCTAATTTAAAATTTTCTCCCTTTGAGTTTGTGCCTGTAAGCTATTTTTATTATTCTAGTAAATATTTTTTTTTTTCGAGTTACCCAAAATTACAAAATAAATTGAATAAAAGTGGAATGAATTATTCAACTAATTTTTAAATATAATAGTATTTTTTATTTGATATTTAATATCTACAGCCCATTTAATTTTATTTTACAAAAATACATAATGTATTAAATAGTAAAAATAATATTTGTTTGTCCAGGTTTCACCCCGCGGTCCTCCTAAGAGAGAAAACTTTCCGGGTGATGCAAATTTTGAGATTGAAATTGATGCATCATTTACCGAAAAGAAAAAGTATCTGGTGAGTGTAAATTTAGCTTAAACTATATATAATATTAACAGTAATAAAGTCAGTGTTTAGTATATTTGGAATATAATAAACATTTACTGATTAAGTAAACATACTTTTAATAAAATTTAAAACCATAACTTTAACATATATACATATACTTTGACATACTTTTAATAAAATTTAACATCAATAAACTTTGAAACAAATTATTTGCAAGTATAACATTAGCAAAATATATGTTGACAACTGAAAAAGTTATAATCAATCTACAATTTTGTTTTTAATATTTCCATGTCTTGAATAAAATCAATTTAATTCTTAATTATTTACACTGGCAATCCAAGTTCATTATAATTTCAACTTTAAATAGCAAATAAATTATAAATATTTGAATGTTAGTGATTAAATATCAATTACTTTTACTCAAGTATTCCATTGAAATTAATTGTTGAACTTAAAATACTCTCTGTTATCTGTTAAAATTAATATACATTTCCAATCCAACTGTAACTTAATACTGGATGATTTTAATTTCAGTTTTCCCACAAGTTGCAACGCATATATGCGAACATGGGCTGCAATTTCTCGATGAACTTCAACTGGGACGCCACCAAGTTCCAGGGGGACATGTACGTGAGAGCCACTGTCGTCTTCTCGGACTCCGACCAGGCCGAGAAGAAGGTGGAGAGGTGCTACCAGCACTCGCACGAGATGAACACTGGTTTGGGTTTTTTCTATCAGGTCACATGTAGTCCACGCGGGCTGGCATCATTACATCATATATTATATGGCATGCTCGTTTTGAAGTTTTTTCTTTACTAAGTTCTCAAGTAGTTGATGAGGCCCGAGACTTCGGGAAATTCGAAGGATACTGTCCATAGGATACCGGACGGTCGATTCTAGTTTTACTAGATTTACGTCACTTTCGAAGTGAGAAACAAGAGAAGACGATAATATTTGATAAAATAAGAGCACCGAGTTAATAAAAGTTGTTCGAAGCGTGCCCCCCCCTCCCCCCCGCAGCGTCCATGGGCGAGGCGGCCGTGCGCAACGTGCTGCGGTCAGCGCGCGAGTTCGGCGCCGCCGACGTGTTCTACTGCGGCGCGCCCGACCCCGACTGCTGGTACTCCGTGCTGGTGCGCGCGAGGGCGCCCCGCGGACACGCCTACTACTTCGTCTGCAAGAACAGCTGCTCCTCCGGCATCAACAGGCGCGCCATCGACATCATCTTCACGCTGGAGGACTACGCGTGAGTACCTTGAAGGAAGGGGCCGTCGGAGACGAGACGAGAACCGGAGAAACTGACGCTCGCTCAAAAATAAATCCCGACGCAATACTAGATATATAGTCGCATTCGGTCCTTTTGAATTAAAAATTGCATCACATAAAATTTATTAAGAATATTTGACTCCGTACTCTTTATCCCTCGAATGCAGATACGATGTGAAAGTCTTACAAAAATATGCATTTATTGTGAAACTCCAATTCTTCAGTGGCAAAGTGTACGGACGCAAGAGTATAGGAGCGCGTGTGTGCTCGTGCACGAGACGGGACCTCCTCCGAGACGAGAGCGCCGCCGACAACACGGGGAAGCGCCCGGCCTCCGCCCCCGTGTCCGAACGGACCAAGAAGATCAAGATAGAGGTCGTCGACCAACAGGACCAGAACAAGCTCATCACGTTACCGCCGGTACGGTACATACAATTTATATATGATGAAAAAACAATGGTACATACATTTTAAATGAATACACCTTATATGTATAAAGAAAAAGAATCCGTTCTAAAAATCTCACATTTTTAATTGTACTTTATAGATTCAAATTGTGGGGACAAGAACGGCAATGGCAGCTGTGCGAGTGATGTTGGACATGCAAGAACAGGCCCTGGCTATAATGACGGCCAACCAGCAGCCAGTGGATGACCTGAACAAGACGATACCCGAGCTCAAGAAGGTTTTAGAAGATTTGGAAAATAACAAGACTATTTAATCCGCCTACAACTACTCAATGACCTGTTCAGTGATTATAGGTTTATATGATCATAGGTTTTTTTAATATGCTTGAACTAAGATTTCAATTATAAATTAGGTTTTCAACTTTGTTTTTAAGAATTGTTCATTTATTCATTCATAATCCAGTGATTTTTCTAAAAAAACATTGTCATTGTGTACATAGCTTTAAAGAGATTTTAGTTCTAGGGAACATTACAACATAAACAATATTTTTTTAAAAGTACACTAGGTATAAAAGTTCATTCCCTAATTAGGTTAGATTTTAATTTACATTCTCATAATTATGACTATTTTTAAGATTTATTCTTTAAATGACGATTTTTGAACCATTTATTCTATTAGACGAGGTATTTACAGCAAACTATATAATATTGATTATAGAAGACATTCTGAATAAAGATTTACATACACATATAAAGCAATTCATTATTGTAGCATCATTACTACATTCAAGAAATTACAATACTGTCAATATTCTTAAAAATCGTTTGAAAAAAAACTGCCTAATAAAATATAATTTATAAACTATCAACTACCCACCGTTTAAAATAATGTACTAATAATTTAGATCATTAAAAGCAGGTTGATGTAAACATTATCTGGCCAACATTATTACAGATACCTTAAAATATGTGGTAAAATAAATATAAAATAGCCATATTCTGTATTCCACAAAATGTTAAGTTATAAAGGTAAGTTACAGGAACATAGAATATTGTTACAAATTTAGTTATTTGTTAATATAGATTATATTGTTAAAAATACCATAAGTGCCTTCAAATCTGTTAACAAGTAATTACAATTATGTATCCCGACATTAAAAATGTTGTATTGAATGAAACTGATATATATATTTTTGATTTGATTATTAAATTTCTTATATAAGATTTTGAATGTTCATTTATTTTGCATAACACTGCCTTTTTTATAAATTTTATGACCGAAATACACCTTCAAAATATTAAATAAATAGACTAAATATGTGTTGGTTTCATTTCTAAGTAAATATGTAAGCAAAAAGAAATATTTTTTTGTATTTTTCAATTATGGTTTGGCAACATAGCCTAATAAAGATATAATTCTGAGAACAGGTTTCAAATTTTTTTTTCATTTACCATTATAATGCTTGCCCTAAAATGTCTGAAAATACTTTAAGTAAAGGACAGTTATTAAATACTTATCAATCCACCAGAAAAAAACATCTAGAAACCCCTCACCACATAAAAATGAGATGTATAGCAAATGGTACTACCATGAGCAACGATACTAACATTACTACCACTACTTTAAAATAATAAAGTAAATATTTATAAAAAGAAAGCTAAATTTTGTAAAGTCGAAAAAAGTGTTAAAATAATTAAATACATTTAGAAAGTCTATAATAAGCCATGAGCACCTTATCAGGTGCATTCTGTCAATGGATCAATTGAAAAAAGGTTAATTTGATTTCTGTTTATTTATAACAACTTCAAATGTCCAGTCACTTTATCAATAACATCTTTAGGAGCTGGTCCTACACCCAACACTGTAATAGAGTTAGGAGCAATTTGTGTTCTTCCTGCATCTCTTATCAAAGAAGTGATAATGCCCATTTTCTTAGCATTATCTAAAATTTGATTTATCTCTTCTAATGAATCAGTTTTAACTGCTACTTTAGCTTGTCCTGTTCTCTGCCAATGTTTTAACCCTTGAGGGTCTCTTTTTAAGGCTTTTTCAAATGCTCCAACTGCTGCATGACTGCACTGGGCTGCTATTTTGCCTTTTCCCATACCAAGATCTGTTCGTACTACCAATATTAGCTTATATTCGGAGTTCGATACAAACTGTAACAATAACAACCAAATTAAAAAGATGTAGATGTAAAACTAGACATAAGTATCAACATTGTTACCTTTTTTACCTCTTCTACAGTCTTAGCCGTGTCAGAGAATAGTCTCATGTATCTTTTTAAAGCAAATAAGGAGATACCAATACATATACCGCATCCTAGCCCAGATAAAAAAGATAAATTCCAGTCCATTTTTCGTTTGAACGGAATGATTGCTTTTAAAACCAGAATGCAATACGCAAAAGGAAAGTCTTCCTTTCTTTTATTTTAAATATTATATATTTTAAATTGTTATAACCTAAAATTAATATATAAGTTTTTCGTTTTGTTTTTAAATCAACTTTCGGACAGTCAAAGACAGAGTGAGAATTATCTACTGTGACAGGGGCACATGCCACAGGTAACAAATTTGTATTGAAAAATGCAGAAGATATTCTGAAATCAAAATGAACGCATCCAGACTACGTTCACTGTCTGTCCAATATCTATTATGTATATATGTAATACATTTCACGTACAAAATTAATTCGTCCTTCATATTAAGTGTCACACCAACGCGTTTTTGCGGTTGATGACGGCTAACACCAACTTATATTACATTTGTTTCAGACATTAGCCGAAGTAAAAGAAACATCTATTAGTGATAGACCAGTGCTGCCAAAACTAAACTTTATTAAACAGTTTTTTAATAACCTAAATGAATTTAATATATTTCTACGTAAATTACTCAATACTCAACCAAAAGAGATCTAAATGATATTAGTAAATGGTCAGAAACCATACATTAAACCTAACCAAATAAGAACTAAAAAATACCTGCAAGGAATTCAAATAAAAATCGATTTTAACTTTAAAGGCCGGCCGGCAAATACATAATAACATGTTACGTAGTTCAATAGAATATATTAGGCAAGAGCTAGAAAACACAATTTCATTATTAATAAACTTTGTTGGAAGGAATCTTTACTTATTTAAGAAGATATTTAACAATAATCAATTTTCTTAAACTATAACAACCTCCTTAGTCCTTACAAATCCGGTTTTCGTACCGCGCATAGCACATCCTCTGCCTTGCTTAAGGTTACTGATGACATCAGATATGCTATGGACAATAAATCCCTCACTATCCTCATCCTATTAGATTTTATTAATGCTTTTAATACAGTGGATTTTGATATATAGCTTGGAATCATGCGCAGTCTTAACATATCTCCACCTGTAATTAACTGGTTTCATTCTTATCTGCATGGACGTCGACAGATTACCAGTGCTGATGATACGTCCTCAGATTGGGCTGAGCATTCTGCTGGCGTCCCTCAGGGCGGCGTTCTATCTCCCATACTTTTCTCTATTTTCATTAATGAAATTACAACCCACTTTTACTCCAAATCTTTTACCGTACATGCAGCACTTTATGGAATTCCCTTCCATCTAATGTTACATGCAGCCCTTCCGTCATGGCATTTAAACGAAGACTGAAGCACTATTTTCTATCACAATCATAAATTATATATATTATTATGTATGTATTTTTATAAATATTGTTATTGTATGTATTTTTTTAATTATCATTTATTAGTATTACAATTAAGTATTAAATATCTATGTACCTATCTCTGCCATCAAAACCTATCCAACACTCGTGGGTAGCTGGAAGAGATCTCTCTGTAGAGATAAGCTTGTCCAATGTATACGTCTTTGTTCATTTTAATTTTTGTGTAACTTATTGTGGGACATGAAATAAATAAATCAATAAATAAAAATAAAGATACGTCACCGTAGTTCACAATAGACCTGATGTCATTTACGTACAAAGCAGAAGACAAAAATTACCTCATAGACTTCACAGTACTCTCCGACTACAACATGGGAGCAAAAGAAATTGAGAAATTTATCTTCTCAGAATAGAAGTAACAAAGGTATGGAAAACTAAAACAATACAATACCAATGGTCCTAGGATCCCCGAGAATTGGACCGGTAATAGCCGCAAGGCTGACCCCGGGTCACCTCTGCTGGGCATGAAGGGGTAACCGGGGAGTTTTAGTGGGTCCCACTCGGTGTCAATTTAGGGCACCGAGTGAACCGCACACACGTCCGTCGCCTCGCTAACGGCGGGTATGGTTCGGTCGGCGAATCTCTCCCCGAAAAAAAAAAAAAAAAAAGGATCCCGGGAATATTTGCAAAGAGCCTTCATCGCTATTGTAGTCAACTAAGTGCAAGCGTAGAAATTAACATTTTACAAAAACAAGCAAAAATACACACAGACAAAATTGTACCCAAAGTTCTAGGGAACACTGCCTAACCGACCAGGGAGCGGAATCTCTTCGCCCTTGTGGGTCTCAAGGTGGTCTCCATGTTCCAGTCAAATATTACTCAGTCATTCTGTTCAAAAGCCAAATAATGTATATACTTATTTTTTATTAATATGCTAATCCTAGATTTAAAATTATCATCTCATATTTAAATTAAAGGCTTTTCAATTAAGTATATTAAAAAACAGCTGTTCAGAATTCGAAAATATTGTGGCATTTCAAGATTTTTTTCTGTTTATTGCGGACAAAATTATAGCTGTCACCATAGTTAACATTGCTAAGTAACGAATTTGTTTATACAAAATTAGTCATAAGGCTGATCTGTCCCAAGGTTTTGTGATTTTGCAAATATTTACATAAATCTACAAATAAAAATACAAAATGAAAAAAAACATGAAAGATTTGGCTCCTATCGCCATCCCTCACGGGCCACCGGTGGAGTCGACCGCTGAGTACTATAAATCATTGATGGAAAGTTCTCGTATGGTAAAGTAAGTAACTATAATATGGTTTAATTTATAATTTATTTTGTGTTAAAAAATAGATTTATTTTATCATCAGAAAATATCCGGTATGGGACGTAGCTCGTCCTACACCTCAAGTTCTGATGGAACAGGCGCGACGAGATCTCATGGAGGCAGAGGAGAAACTTGAACTAAAGAGAGACGAGGAGAAAATAAATAGGACCATGATGGATGAAAAGTGGCGAGATCTTCGAGAAAAGGAGATGCTTCTAAAGGAGTCTTTTATAAGCTTTAATAAGGTGTCTAATAAAATTATGACCATGTCTTAGGATGATAGCGCCTACTCACTTACTGAATACCACAAATAACAGTACCTAAGCTTAAGCACGGCATTCAAGTTTTGTAATCTCTAGTCGCAAGCGATATCGTGTTTTTTTTTCGGATTCAGATCGATTGCGGTGCGTAAGATCCCTAAGGATATAATTTTGTCTTTGTAGTGAGTTGGCAGACATTTTTTTATCATGTAGGAAGAGTTAGTACTCAACATTTATAAAAATTCATACGATAGTGCTTGCGTACTTAATAACAATTACTTAATTCATTTGTCAGTTCATCCGTGAAAACCAAGAGAAACGCGACCGAGCTGAGCGTAAGATGGAGGCGGATGCGGAAGTGCTGGAGCGTAAGACGCGGGAAACGGATGCCATGAGACAGAGAGTGGTTGAGATGGAAGGCGTCAAGGCACTAATGGAAAAACAAGTTCACGATTATACCATTTATGAGGTACTAATTAAGATCCGATTGTAACTTGCCTATTTTCTGTCTGTCGCATTATTTTAATTATGAGTTACGATAAGGGACTATATAATATTTCTTTATTGTTTTTGACATACATAAACGTTTTTTCTCAGGATTATCTAATGTCCGTAGTGCATAACTATCCAGAGTTCAAGCAACCCTTAGATGTACTCAATCGGTATGAGGCGTTAGGTAAATAAATACTTACTGTTTTTTCTGTAATAAACTACTTATGTGTGGACATTCGAATCGATAATAAGGTTGAGATTTTGCGGTAATTACATACGTAGATAGCTCAAGATCAAATAGGGATATAAATAGGATGACTTAAAAGTTTCACGAGGTGAACGAGAACAATAAACAAACAAAAAGACTTTACCAAACCGTAATGCCCTTAGCGGCGGCCAAAAGCTCACTGGCGGACCGCCAGGAGCGCGACCTCGAGCTGCTGGAGAGCGCTCGGAGAAAGATCGCAGCACTCACCGAGGAGAAAAAACTTTGCATCATGGGACTCAATAACACGCTGGCAGATTTGAGGGTCAGTAAATTATAAACCATTCAAATTATTGGCAGGAAAGGCTGAGTGATTTAAATAATTCGATGATAACGATGATTGGTATCTAATATAGAAAATTTAATTTGAACTGCATTTTAATCCAAATTTCACAGTGGCGTTACGATAAAGTCCGGAACCGCGTGATCAAATGGGAGCTGGCATTAAATAGGCTCAAAGAAACTGCAGCCAAGAGACACGTGGAGCTTTGTCATGTGAGGTCGGCCATATGGAGTCTGTACGTAAAGATCTGTAAGCAAAAGGGCTTGCCAATCGACGTCAAGTCGGGTGACTTCGAGCAACAACTAGTGGTGATCATGAGAGCTCTGCTGGAACTGCGTCGGATCTATCGCATTGCACATAGACGGTCCAGGGAGAAGTGAGTTTTTGAAGAGAATGGGTTATGTCCAGTATTTTGCGATTAAATAACTTTTCTTAAAATGGTTATTGATAAATGTTTAATTTACTTTTCAGGGACGCTGAGTCAATGCTAACGAATTAAAATATTAGAAGTATTTTTTTTATTCCGAAATTATCATTGTATTTTTGACTACATTAATAAATTTTCAATTTAATTAATACTGTTGTTGTTATTGATTAAAAACAACCGCCAAATGGTTAGCATTTTAAATATTTAATATCTTTCAAGTTTAAAGTCGTTTGAGTAAATTGCAACAATTAACTAAATTCCTAAAGTTTTGTAATTTCTCTAATTACTTGTAATCAGTTTAAAAGTTTCTAACTAGAAAGGGTTAACGACAGGAAATTGTTAAGCTAATTTTATATTAAATCAAAAAAATGATGACACTAATACTTCTTTTCAAATAAAAAATGTCATAAAAGACAAGTGAAGTAATGCTAAGTCTGTAACATGATGGGTGAGTGTGTCTTTAAAGTAAGCTATTAATACATTATAATTTATAATAACTTTGTGATTTTTTTGCATTTAGTATCTTTTATAGATAACTTATTTAAAATATGACTAGTTTTAAATAATATTTTAAATATGTGTAAGTAGGGTTGAAAAGATACAATTTAGATATCGATACTTTTACTCGATTCTGTATTGGTCGTAAAGTATCGATACTTACTCGATATCAGTTAAAATGTATCGATACTTATTCGTGTCTAATATGTTTTGGAAAATTTAGAGTAAAAACCGTATTCGAACCGAGATTGATTGACTCAATATGCTGCAACATTACCACTGAGCCATCTACCCACGATTTGGCACACTAAAATTATTATATAAGAAATGAGGTACTAGACAATTAATGTTATAAAAATAAATATTGATTTGCGATTTGTTCAAAAGTTAATTAATTTCTCATAAATTCAAGTTATATTTTATTACCTAACTAATAACATCTTATTAATTAAAAAATGTCATGTTCATCTAAATTAAATAATATAAAAATAATTCTATTGAAATTAATTCATAAATGACGTAAATTGTAAATAATTACTACTTCTGAGCATTTTTCTTATTTTTTTACATATCAACGGCTTTACGGCAGTGACCCTCGCGTCTCTGGACATTGGCATACTGATACGAGTACTTTTGCCCGATAGCTACTCGATACTTCATTTTAAAGTATTGATACAATACTTGGTATCGCAAAAAGGTATCGTGTGTGTACTTGTATTTACTCGTATCGTTCATCCCTATGTGTAAGGTGACCTTAAAGTGGTTTTAGACGATCGATATAGGATTTAGTATAAAACAGTAATACTTGTCATTTGTATGGGTCCTTTTCTGCAGAGCTGGTTCCTTCTAATCTAGATTGGAGTCAATTCGAGCTTTATATAGAGCAATATTTATATTTTTCTTAACGATTCATTAAAATAATGGCTGATTTAAAATGGAATATTAATCAATCCTCTTTAAATATTAAAAAAGTTGCTAATTATACTCATTTTATGGAGATGTCATTGAAAAGTGTAGCTTGTTGGGATTGGTTCATGAATCCTCGCAGCGAATTTCAGATATTTGTAAATAACCTGTATTTGAGTATTGTTTTGTTTTCTCTCGCTAATTTGTCAATTTCCCTGATAGTACATTTATACACGGACTGGACAGATATTATGTCAAACTTGGATAAGATGGCGGATGGGTTGCCGGTGATATCATCAATATTTATTGTTGCTTACTTCGCGATTTATAAGGCAGAATTATATCAATTGGTGGAATATATGAACAAAATGTTTAAATGGCGTTCAGCCCAAGGGTTGACCAACATGACGATGTGGCATAGTTATAAAACGGCCAAGAATTTCGGTTATCTTTACACAGCTTGCACTGTTTTCAGTGTTGCTATGTATGTGTTAATGCCGGTGATTTCGCATTGTTAGTAGATTACCTAATTGTTGTTTTTTTTAACGTTAGTTAAATAGAGTTTTGATAAGTGTATTTTCTATCTTGTCAGTGTGGACACAACAACCTCAGCATTGGATTTACATGGGCGTGACCCGAACTCCTTTCATTATTCTCATTTTCCTACGTCAATGTCTTTCTCAGGGATTTGTGGCACTTGCATTGGGCCAGCTTGGTTAGTTTTGGTCATAAGTAATCTTAATGTGGTATGCAAGCAGTAAAGTGTGTTTGTACAAGATTTAATCACATTTTTCTGATTGTCTCACAACCCATCCACTTCGTCGACATACCAGCCAACTAAATGTTAAAATTTTATATAAACGTAATAATTTATCAACCAAAAATTACTAATTAATTGCAGGAGTTTTTTTCGCATGCCACTCCATTTTACTTTGTGGTCAGCTGGACCTACTATGTTGTTCTCTTCGCAATATTCGTTACACTGCTTTGCTACAAAATAGCGTCCGATATAGCGCTTTAGTGAGCCAGTACAGCGATATAAAGCTGGATGAAAGGCACAATTACATTTACAACAAACCTGAGATGGTGGAATCTAAGTACCACTATGACCAGAGAGTGGTAAGATGCAACACGATAAGATTTCTTTAATTAATTAAAAAATAATCTAATTTATTTAATTTTGAACAGTCCGGAAATGTTTGGAGTAAAACTCGTTTCGGTAAGATTTTCCTTCAATCAGTTTTTTCTCTCGTTATAATTTTCCGTATTAATTTCCGAAATTGTAAATATTTTCACAATTTAGATATCTACTGTAGCGAGTACGACGATGCCACGATAGCTGCAATACGTGAATGCGCTCGCGTGTCGCAGGTTATCAACGAGTACAAGCAACGTTTCGAGAACTTTGTGTCTCCGCTTCTTATAATGCGGGTTGTACAGGTCACGCTGTACCTGTGCACCTTGCTGTATGCTGCTACTGAGGTAAGTTAGAAAGTATTGTTATCGATCAAAATGCCCTGAAATGTTTTTATCGTTGCTCAGACAAAATCCAAACCAAAAGTATTTATTGAATTACTGTCGATTTATGCTTATGGAGTGTTCTTCTGTCGCTATACAATAAATTTAAGAATAACAAAGTACATGGGAGGCGCCTAGAAAGAGGCGTTTAGCTTCTTAAACGTGACTTCGACTCAAAATATCGTTAGTGTCAACTACTGCGGTTTAACACGCCGGACGTGTCAATCGCACTCGCGTATCGCAACCGAACGAATGGAGCGCAATAAGAGTTTGGAGCCCCCCACAAATATTGTTTAAAAAAAAGTGCATAGGCAGCCAATTTTTTGTTCCTTTCTAGACAAGATGTTATATAATAAATATTAATTTGTTATAGAAGTTCAACATGATCACCGTGGAGTACTTGGGTGCGGTTGCGCTGGATATGTTTGTGTATTGTTATTTTGGAAATCAAATTATATTACAGGTATTTATTTATAATATCGATCAGTACTAAGTCGTAAAATATTATTTAGTCTTTATAGCCTTCTTCTCAAAACTTCAAAAGATTTTAACATCTTACTAACGATCTATTTAGAAATAGATATAAGCGCAATGAAGGGCTGGGTTCACGTAAAACCGATCATGTGGAGATCTGTTCGCGGACTAGCCCTGACTTACAGTTTGACACAACTAGCTTCAGCGCCTCATCCGGATAGGTAGGAGGTCTCTGTTGTGGCCCCTTTGGGTTCCTCCACTGTCACACCGCGACTGCGAATCGTATGGTATTATAGGTCAGCAGATTGGGATGGGATGCGGACTTTCTTTGCATCCTACGCTTGGATGCAGGTTTGCTTCTCGCCGGATTATCCTAATGTAGTTGCTGACTCTGTCAGGTTCTGCAGGGTATGAAACTCTTTGTTCCATCCTCTGTGGTTCCCATTCGGGGCAGATCCCAGCCCTGGTTTGGCCGATCCTGTAAGACGGCATCTAGACGAAAACAGGATTGCTACCAAGCAAGCCTTCGTTCTGGAACTCGTGAGTTCTGGTCTCTCGGCAAATCTGTCTAAGGGAACTTCAGCAGGCCATCCCTTCCACCCCTGCGTAAGGAAGACCATTCTTTGAACCACGACGCTAAAGAGAAAGCCGAACTCCAGGGCAAACTCTTTGCTTCCAACTCGACTTTGGGTGACTGGGGAAAGGCATCCCACAGCTAAATGCCGGAAGTCCGGTTTTATGAACGCTCGGCGCGTAAAGTAATTCTATCCCTGGACATTCATAAGTCGAGTGGGCCCAATGGAATCCCTTCCATGGTGCTCCAGAGTTGGCACCGGATTTAACGCGTTTCTTTCGGTTCTCCTACTCTTCAGGCGTCGTCCCAAACTCCTGGAAGACAGCCCTAGTACACCCGATCCCAACAAAATGGTGACCGCTCAGATCCGTCCAATTATAGACCCATTGCCATCACTTCCTTGTTCCTTGGATATAGCGAAAGCCTTCGATCAGGTTTGGCATAAAGCGCTTCTCTCGAGGCTCCCTTCCTACGAGCTTCCTGTGAAATTGTGCAACTGGGTCACCAGTTTCCTGGCAGATAGATGCATGAAGGTCTTTGTAGACGGTGCATGCTCCGCTACTAGGTCGGTCAATGCGGGTGTCCCGCAAGGCTGTGTGGGTGATCCAGCCACACTGATCTTTTTGAATATTAATGATATGCTCCAAAGTATCAGTATCATCCAAAATGACTGGTCGTCTTGCTGGCAACGGTTTTTGTATTTTATTTTTTATATTATTAGGCCTTCCACGTGAATTGATTGCGATGGTTCTAGTTGTTCGTGAATTGCTCATTTTACTTATATTGACATTTGTGAAACAGTGATCACAATAAAGAAACACCTGGCTGAGTTTGTTGTGTGGTTCTTCTCAGACCAAGGCGCGTTTGGAACCCTTGTAATTTTAACTTTAAGTTCAGAGGTGTTCTTGCAGAAGGGCTTATTTCGATACGTATGGTATCAAAATGGGCCCTCCTGACACCTCTATTTGACGTACACAAGTGATCACTGATTATGATTCAAAATGGAAAAGATTTTAATAAATAAAAATAATAATAATAATTGCTACGCAGATTATAGTACGGATTATGCCTTTTACACCAGCCGCACCAATATTTCACGGGAAAACGTCTTTGAGAGCCAAAACAAACTTGTGTCTGAAATCGAACCGTCCTTGGGGAAAGTTTCAGGTTGGGGTCGACTTAACTTAGTCCAATTTAACCCCACGAAGACACAGGTTTGCGCGTTCACCGCTAAAGATTCCATTTGTCGTATTACCTTCGTTTGAGAGCACTCATCTAACTGCCGCAGCCATTATTGGAATCCATGGCGTCGATATTTCGGCCAAAGTCCAGTTCCACGGTCAATTTGGCCTCAAAGAAGCTTGGTGTACTGAACAAATCGTAACAGTATTTCACTCCGGCCCATCGCCTGCACCTTTATAAGGAGTACTGTTCTCATCTGTTTGCAGGGGCACCCCAGTACCAGCTTCTCCCTCTTGACCGGATGCAACGTAGAGCGGCTCGTATTATCGATTGCCAAAACCTTTCCAATCGGCTTGATACGCTTATACCACGGGGAGTGTTCTGAAGAGTTGTTCGGACTTATACCACCCACAGATTTTCGCTATCGTCCATCGCGACAAAACCTTCAGCCACACTACCTCAACAGCTGGCGCTCAACCACTGTACGCATCTCAATAAGTTTTTTTGCCTTGTACGACCTATCGGTGGAACCAATTGTCGCCTAAGGTATTTGTGGATCGATATGACATTCAAACCTTCAAGAAAAGAGCGTATTCCCTTCTAAAAGGCTGGCAACGCAGTTGTAGCTCTAGTTTCAGATGACCATGGGCGACGGTAGTGGCTTAGATGACCCATCTGCTTGTTTGCCTCCCTATCTTATAAAAAAAATATCTTTGGCGGATACTTAGAGACGTTTCCATTAGAAGTCATAAAACGTTTTCTGGATGACATTTACCTGAGCCAAATTCAGTATGTGTCTAATCTTTGGAGCCGCCATCTAAATACATCTGCCCTTTTTGAAAAGAAAAAAACAGATAGCCAGTGCTTTTTAATATTTTAGTTATGATAATGTCACTTACGATTATTTAATCATCTCGGTAAATTATCAAGGCGTTCCCCAACATGACAGCTAAATCAGCATAGTGACAGGTCGGACTCCCGGAAGCCAGAAGTCCACGGGCGTCATTTTTGCTCGTCTTGATGAATTATCATTCTATATTTATTTAAGTGTCGTCGCTCTGGATACCGTTCGCGTGAACAGCAGAAACTTACACGTTCGGAAACCTCAGTAGAAGTATTGATCGAGCATGTTTTCACACTACGATCCTCGAAACCATTATATATTCTCTTAAGCCTAAATGCAAATAATTTAAAATTGCATATTATTTTATGAATATAAAACAAGCGCGTAATGAATGTGCGAGCCAGGCGTCGCGCGTGTCGTCGGCGGCGTACGGCAGTGCGTGGTCGACCGCGGGCGCGCGCGCCGGTCGCGGCGTGCTGCACGCGCTGCTCGCGCATCGCCGGGCGCTGCACGTGCGCGCCGGCGGCTTCCTCACCATGGACCTACCCACCTTTGTCATGGTGTGTGTCGACTACAGACGGACTGCTCTAAATCGAATGTAGTATTGTGTAGTTTGTAGAAAGCTTATAATTGTTTTTATTTCGAATATTAGATCTAATATATGTATTTTTTTCTTTCAGATATTGAAGACCTCGTTCTCTTATTACACGCTCCTCGTGAACGTCAATGAAAAATGATGGGTGATCGTTTCTTTCGATGATGTAATGTTCGGGGGTTGAAAATAAAAATACATATTTTCGGAAAGTATTTTATTTATGAAATTAATATACAATTCTCTTGTTCATACATCAATAGATCATTGATTTAAGTCGGCCGGCGGCCACTGTACGCGGTTCAGTCTAATTCATAGCGAAAATAAATAATGATTTAATGTACGGCTTCCCGCGTCACTTATAATTTCTGGGTAACACTATATCGGTGGAGTTTGTATACACGGACCGTGTCATGATATAAAAAAAACAATCAAGAATTATAGAAATAAAAAACAATTGAACCTTTATGCGATATAAATGCAAATATAAAATAAGTCTACGATGTCAATTACACAATCCAATGCTATATACGCGCCATTAACTTTAACAGAATTATTCCATTTTCGAAAGTGACGTTCAAACGGCCCATGTATGAATGTTTTGAATATGGAACGCGGGAGGCGAAGACAAAGCACACTACTCACATCACTAACATGTCCAACCGCTAGGGACGGACACTTTGTTCTGTCGCCAATGGCATAGGCTGTTCACGATAATGCTTACTACTTAATTATTAATGTTTAATTAATTTTAATATTATCATTACATTTTCTCAATTTCAATTATTTATTTCGATGTGCCGTTTTAATGTTATTTGTTGTTTTATTTTATCCAGTATTACATCTCGTTATGAGGTGTTTGAAATTAATATTTTTTTAGTATATTGTCGCAGTACAGCTATCACATATGACATAATACAATTAGACTTGAATGAAAATTTTGCATAAAAATTGGTATAATATTTAATTATATATTTAGACAATTAAGTGATGAATAATACACAAATAACACTAAAACCACACGGCTTCTTACAATTATCATGAATATGGAGTACGACACAAGCGTATGCACACATACGGACAAACATACAATAATACATACATGTAACAATCACACCAACCATTCACAAATAACGCTCCTACTTGGACTCCCCACTTTAAAAAGTAATTCCATGCAACAATACTGGCAGTCTATGGTTATTAAAAAACTGTTCCAAATTTAAAACTCCCCTTGCGACCACAGCGCGGGAGAATTGACATGAGCGAGCATATATTTTATTCTGTCAAAGGCTTTACAGTTTAACTTTGACAGAAACAGGCATGCTTTTTTTTTTTAATTTATTTTAAAAGCGTAAGAGGCATAGGTTTTGCGTTCTAAAGTCCACTAAGCCCATGTCCACTGAACACAATTGTCCAGCAATTGTTGATCGTGCGAGCGAGAATGAACCTTAAAACCTTAACTGGAGTGACAGAGAGCAGTAGCACTTGACATGATTTACTTAATTCACATAATTTAAAAGAAATATACAAACGTAATTCATTTATAATAAGAGTGAAGAGACAGCTTTTGAAGTGAAGATCCAAATAAATTTCGTTATTGTTTTGCGAAATTATGTCAAAACTCAAAACTTCAAAAGCTACCAATAAGGTATTACTTATTTTTTTTTTTTTATAAAAGAAAAACTATTAGCGTGGGAATCCATGCAAGTCGTCGACTTCGTTGCGATGGCTGCCGGGGCATTAACTGCGGGACGGACGGACATATTAACAAACTTGTTAACAACTACAAGCCCGATACAATATTTCCGGAATCATACATTTATATTGTTAATTTACTGATAATTAAACCAAAAATTAGAATGTACACGCTCGTGCAAGACTCATTCCAACAAACATGTGGTATAACATCGTTAGACAAAAGAACATTATTGATATTAAAGACACACAAGAACCACACTCTGTACCTTGGGGATTGCTCGTATCATATATCTCTGTATATTGAAACATACATTCAAATAAATATACAATATAATATCAATTTAAAATACATAATTGACAAATGATAATCTTACAGAATATATAGACCAATATTGTTAAATAATTTACAAATAAAATTAAATCATATAACTAATTCAACCTTACAATAATTACGCAAAGAAAAAAATCGACAAATGGTCCTTCGAGCCGCATAATTTAGGTCCTTCGAGCCGGTAAGACATACATACATACTCACTTCTTCTTGTTCTTGGGCTGGGCTCGTGGGGGTGTGTTGGGACGCCCCACGTTAAGCCCCGAGTACAGCTTGCGCTTGTCCGCTGGCTTCAGGATCTGGAACGAGCACATGAGCGTCTCGTCCACGGACATCAGCGCACCTGAAATTGTATTGAATATAACAATCATCCATCATTCAAGCAATTAAGACAATATTATAATAAATATGTTTTAGCCAAGACGCACCGGCGTTATCAAACTCTCCGCAGTAGTTGGGAGCCGAGAACAGAGTCACGAGCTGCCGCTTGGCGAAGAACTCGTAGCCGTCCTCCACCACCTGGTGGGCGCGGCAGATCAGGTCGAACTCGTGCTTCGACAGGAACTTGCCAACGATCTGTGGTCAATTTTATTAAGTGATAAATGTTGTTATTGCACACACACACACACACACACACACTGTACTTTTTAAATACTATATAATATAATAATAGATTATGTTTTATAACAGTAGAAATTATTATTAATTATTTTTACCAATTGAAAGGTATAAATTAGGCATATATTAATTATAAAAGTTATTTTCAAGTACACAATATAAATATCAAATGTAAAATAACCTTTCCTTTAAGACAATCACTTTTGTCATACGATCAATGTCAACATATTATTTACAACGATTGAATCATAGTATCCTTTATCTCGCTGTGCAATCACATGTTCCGGAAAAACTTTGCGAGGATGGAAATAACGACGTTTAACTTTTAAATAACTTTATCAATAAAATATTCCTTATTTATATTTATTGTTCGACACTTATCTATGTTTATATATCATAATAGCACAATAAAATCAATTCCATTATAGATATAAATCAATCAAAACAACACTCAAAGGAATGATATCTTTAAATAGAATATTGACATTTCAAACAATTTACTTACGAGAGTTCTGTTTGGATCAAATTTCTATGTATTCAGATTTTCAATCAGAAATAGCCAAACAAGAAGCAATTATAAGTTTCAACTGTAAACTTTAGATTAAGCTAGATTTGATTAAATTGTAATTACTTTAGGGCGAGTCAAGTTAAACATACAAAGATCGATTTGTCGAGTTGACAAACGAATAAATGAACTCCAATCTCGAGTTATGTAAAGTCTAAAAATCGTCAACTTTATTGATGGAGAGCTTGTAAGGTCATCATGAATTAAAATCAACAAAATATTCGATTATTAAACTTATTTCGAGTTGTTAAAAATATTGTTTAATAATTAATTGCTTCTTGCGATTGACAAATGGGTGTTTGTTGTATGAAATACTTATAAAAATATGATAGGCTCCAAACATACCATAAACCTCAAGTATTAAACGTACCTCAGTTCCAAAAGTGAAGCTGACCCCACGGTCGTTCTCCCCCCATCCACCCGTGTCCTTGTCCGGGTCCGACCAGAGCAGATCACAGAGCAGACCCTGGTCGGGCACGTCCGTCGGACGCATGATCCGCCGAATCTGCTCCATGGCCTGAAGGTCCGGTGAGAGACCGCCGTGACAGCAGAAGATCTTCTCGTCAACTGCAATTGTAAATGTTTTTCATTTAATATTTTGGTGGATTTTTTTACGATTTTGTTATCATAATACTTTTGAGATTATAGACACTTAAAATCGTTTTTTTTATATCATCTGATGGGTGTTTGAGATTTAATTAACCTCAATGACCTCGTGACGATACTCTTTAATGAATAGTAAACATGTCTGAACGCTAACATCGTTCAATCATCGGCGCCACGTCACACAATCATTACACTCGCGATAGATAACCTAGGCATCTCCATATCATTTATTAGTGTTTACTGGAGGAAGATTCTAGAATATACAATACTATTATAAAGTTTTTATATTGACTTCAACCATCCAATATAATTAAAAGATTCGACATCGTCAACCTGTGCAAGCTTTATTTCGGCATATAATCTAATGTTTAGATTCTCCAGGTGTTCATTGAAAGTACATAAAACCCTATATATATATATATATAAAGGCAGTATTTTAAGCTATTAGTATGTTAATCAATGTACAGCGCGATGCCTCACCCGCTCATTGTTGGCTTCAATTCAGCGTAGCGGTATTATCATGGCTTCTTGATACCGATATGACAAATGAATTTTTATAAATAGTCCTACTTGAATATTCTCAAGCACCTAGAGTATATGTAATGGAGTATATGACAACTTTTAGAATTATATTTTAATCGTAATTACATTTTTAGTAATAATAAAATATATATATCCCAAATAAATACTGATAGTTAATATTTTAAATTCTAATAGCTGATTGGATTATAACGAAAAGATATGTCAACATCACCTGGCTACCTACAAATTTGATCCACGGAAAACGTCTAGTAAATTGAATCGGCATCGATAATTAATTTCAACCCATTGGATACCAGCGACAAAACAAGTTTAAATTAGATTATTCATCATCACAAAGAAAATATCATTAAAACTCAGCATACATTTATAAATGTCTACTAAGGAGATAAACACAAGGAGACATTGTTTGAAAACAAGCCAGTTAATAGGAAAGTTACAATCCACGGCCAATGTCTAGTAAACATCACCGTGTAATGTCAAACGTCGAGGCGATAGGTCTAAGTGGTTGGATCAAAGATCAAAACGCTCTGGTTTTAACTTAACTTGCTTTTCATTTCATCATTTACAATCCGTGTAACGTTAGAGCAAAGGTCTGTACAATTTGAGAGAATTATATTTGTTATATAATATAGGACCTAGACTCTAGCCAAGCTGAATTAAAAAAAAAGTGACAAATACACAGACAGTCTTGATGGTAAGGGTCACCTGTGATTATGGGGAATTGCAAACATGTGGAAAATAGGTGGGAGATAGAACAGATATATGATTGGAGAGTGGAAGGTCCGTCTTTCACAGGCGAACTCACGAGCTACTATTTCCAGGCGTCTGTGATATTGAGAAGATAAGAATTTTTATTGTTATTGAATAGTTAAAATTCAAAACAACTTTTGTTTTTTTAAGAGTTTTATGGCTACGGTGTATTGTGATAAAGATTTGTAAAAAAAAATCCCCGCTTTTATGTTAATATACGTCCTTGCGAAGACCTTTATATAGATAAGACAAAAACAAGTCATAAGAGCGGATAAATAACAATTATTTTGAAACGTACATTACATTCGTGAGGGTAGAGTAACAGGTACAAAAAAAAAAAAAAAAACATGTTTGATAACAAAAATCAAAGTCAACGAACTCCTCTCATATAGACAACAAAAAGATGACATCATCTGAAAATAAGACATTGAATGACGTCACCGATCATATCAATAAATGATCTCGGTAGCAAAACAAAACAACCGCACTACAAAAAGAAACCGGTATCTATATAAAGACGAGGTCGTGCGGTAAAATAACATCGAGATGTACCAATTCAGAGTGAATTGTGTACGAGTGAGACAATTGTTTGAATGTCCACTGCAGGGATACACAATTAAAATTTATCATACACAATCATGTACGCGGTATGACTTTGCTTATCAAGTATAATTATATTATTAACGTTCTTGGAAATGTAATAAGGATATTAGATTAAAATAGCTAATAAGTAATAATAGATAATACATATAATCCGATGATTCTATTAAAATTTCCATGTACATTATTCCATATAGATTTAATTATCTATATATAATAAATAAAAAAAATATATTCATAAATTTTTCGTGATCAAACGCGTGACTTCGCTTCTTTTTCGAGTTGACAGGTAGACGTTTCAGACAATGTTTTTTTTTTTATACCATTTGACATAAAGTATTTTTTTAAACTATAAACAAACAAAGGTATCAAACCTTTGTTTGTACCGACATACGACAAAACTCAAGATCAAGAAACATTATCTCATTAAAAGCATAACATATAGCACTTCATATACGATGGAATGTTTATCTCAAAATGCCTTTCGTTTTGGGTCAACTGATAAACTAACTTCCGGTATGTAAAATGATAAATCAAGATGTGCGATTGGCTGTCCACAATTTCATCAACCAATCAGATATTAAAACGGGATATGATATATAATTAACAATCTGTATATTAATAAACGTTCAACCGGATGTCTGATTGCTATAAATCGAAGCTGTCACACATGACGTACGGAAGTTATTCCCGCCATTTAATGGCCTTCCTTTTCCACAACAATGGCTTCAGATTACAATTTAAAAATAATGGTACATTTCTTTATACGATGTGAGCCACTATAATACAAATGGCATAAATCTCACCGCATAATGAAATGGCTGTTAATGAGTGCTTCTCTCTGATTGGTGGAGACGTCCATTAGCTATTCTTCAAGGTCAAATCGTATAATGAAATGTGCTTACAAGAACGATACGTCAAAACAAGCAACAGTTATTATATGGTGTGCAAATGTTGATTTTCACTATCTTATATAGAAGTCCTTGATATTCAAATGTCTTATCATTACATGAAATGCCTCGCAAAATAATATCATACAGCAACCTTAGTGATTGCATTTCAAGGCCTATTTACAGCAAATAATAACAGAAGACAGAACAAACGGAAATTTTAAAATCTATGTGGAATAAGACAATGAAATATACAGCGATAGCTGAGTCTAAGTAAATAACAGACACTTTCAAGTTTACTAAATTAGGAATAATATTGGAAAAAAATATTCTCAAGTTAGTAAACTTGTCAGTCACGCAGATTTTTTTTAATATTTATAATAAGCGAATACTTATGACGTTAGAGACTGGTTATTTTCAAAGGGTAAGTTAATGGAGAAATACCGGCAAGATAATTCATTGAATTGTTTACTTTTTTACCTACAAGTACGAGAAGAAGTCCGGAATATCTAACCAATAATTAGCCCTTTGATTCTCTCACAATAACAAAAAAACTGTAAACGTATAAAATATTATGTTTGGTTTTTCACTGAGAATGCTATAAAGAAATAATTTCAGTATATAAACCATGAATCGTTATCGTCTCGCTAAAAAATCTATATAAATAAACAATTCGAGTATCTCTTGTTCTCGAGACGTCTCTTGAAATCTGTCAAGTTTCACTCAATTTCTTGTGGGCGGATCCCTTTTTTGCGAAATATAAACATATTTATAGTACACCAAAGTATGCTGAGAAAGGGCTATCAGCACAAACTTCTACCCTTCACGAGGTAGAAACATTTTATAAATATCACAAGCGAAAGTTATATTATTCAAGATTCAAACCATTTAACAATCGGCATTGTCTGCCTCCACTTCCACGCATCTCATTAAAATGTCAATATTTTAAATAGATTTACGAATGAACATATATATATTGGTAACTGAAAGTAGCTCATAAATATTCATTTTCAAATTCAGTCCAACATAGTGGATAATTCATTCTGGGCATCTAAATTCGGTATGCTGTCTCGTGAACATATCAAACTTTACGTTTCGCTTCCATTGGAATGTATGATCAAATTTCCCCGGACATGGTGTGTGGAGTATGTTTCGATCAGAGCCATTCTGACTGTGAATGCAGTGACCCATTTTGAGTGAACTCCAAACCAATGTGTAACAGCGGTATTACATAACTTTGGAAAGCGTACGTCGTACGTATATCCTTAAACTTTCGCAATGCATTGTCTACACTAGGTATGAACGTAACATAATACGTATATAAAAAAAAACTTGTTTCTTGTTTACAAACGGACAGCTTAAACAGAAGTTGAAAACATAACATTTTGGAGTTCCGTAATTCCTTAACATGACATATTATATTTAAACCGCAACTATGATATGGTAATAATTTATAAAAGCATTCCTTATTAATAATTTTATTAATTAATATATGTACGTAGTTAAAATTAATTGATTTAAAAAATTCTTATATGAAAAAAAATGTTATTTATTTCTGAGAGCATTACTTTGAAATAATACGCAACTAACAAGAATGAATACGTAACGAGAAACCAATCTCCCACGTTCATAAATCTCATTTAAACAACGATGCAAAAAAAAATAACAATTAAAACTAGCACTAATAAAAAGAAAAACTAAATAATATATTTTTACTAACGTATTATAAAATATAAATTGCTTACTTATTTATAAAAATAGTAGGTCATCTGTGAATCTGATAAAAAAAAATAAAAAATCTTGCAAAATTCACAAGTGTCTGTATCGTGAATGTGTTCTAACAACACCATCTGTACAGTCCACGAATGACAGGGCTTGTATTATAAAAAATATTAGCATCTACCCGCCATTACAGTGCCAGGAAAGTTAGGTTAGGTAAAATAATTAATGCTTTTTTTAAATGACAAAATAAACATATTTTACAATAAAAGCAATATTACATTAATATATCAAATGTCAAATCACACTTCATGATACGAGTTAATAATATTTCATATAGTAAAAGAATGAATGATTTAGGATGACGTCATTAATGACTTTTTATCGAAACGTTATTTAAGTAATAATATCAGTAAACGGATTTTTTTTAAATTAGTATTATTGTAATATATCCCCTGTAGGAGTCAAATGCTTATTTTGTATAAAATGTACAACGGGAATCAAACAATCGATTTTATTTTCTTTCAGCTTTCAGTTAAATAACATACGGATAGCACTTTAAAACACAAAACTTGCGATATTCAATGCAAAGCGATCGCAATATTCTGAAACGTTAAATGACTGCTTTTAGAGACAAATAAACATACATTATATTTTATTTATATAGAATATATTATTCGCTCATTCCATTTTAAATTATTTTAACCCATGTGCTTGATATTATATAGCGTGATAAAATTAACAATTGAGTTTGCTAAAATGGCAAGTTTTACACGATTATTTGTTTGAAAATATATCCAATTAAAAAATTAAATGTAATACCATATATACGTCTTTATTTATAAAATACTATAGTTCAAAGTGTATATTAATATATGTATTATTATATAATATTACATAATTATTTTAAAAACGTTAAATTTCTTAATAAAATAGCACTAATGCAATAACGGGTAGTTTCCTTAAGTGATAATATAGAAATATACTAATTGTTAATTCTATGACAAATTCCATGGTTCTATTGTTAGCGTCATTTTAAAATCGAAATTTGTCACCAACAATGAAATACGCGAGTGAAATGAATGTTTAGATTTTTTAAGTCAATGATTTATTATTTATTAATAAATAAATAAATATATATATAATTGATCACCATATAGTATATATATATAGTTAACGTATATGAGAAGATATATGGTTTTTTAACAAAACTATGCTCGTATTAAGTTTTTAAACCAAAAATACAGTACTTAATATATTTTGCTGTATATTTACAATATATATTGTTATATTTCTATGTAATTCGTTTATTCTTTGTTATATTTCTATCCAGTTGTGAAAACAAAAGATTGAGGCCAATTAAAATAATGTAGATTTTCTTTTATAATACGGTTCTCGACGTTATATATTTCTGTATATTTTGAAGAAAGCGCCATGTTATTTATTAACGTTCAAAGTAATTTGCCGAAAAACTCTAGACAATAAATATAATGGATATTATTTTTACATCTTGCTCACTTTTTTTTGCTGAACAATGATTTGTCTAAATAATAATAAACCATTGTTTAATATTATAATAACATATAATTTTAATAAATAATCGTTAATATCACAAAATTGTATACTTCCTACATATATGAGAAACAGCAAGACTGAAAAAATAATACAAAAGTAAATTTATTTAAAAAATTATGAATAAAGTGAATTAAGATATAAATTAAACCGTCATATTTGTAACGATAAAATCTTAATATTTAAAATTAACATATCTAAAAATAATAATAGAAATATCGGAACAAATGAATAATTAATTATTCGCAGTAATATCGATAAGTTTCTTTCATATGCCAGTTAAGTTGAAGTTTAAAAGTTATTTTCGCTAATTGTACTAATTTTATATTATCTGCATTCAACAGCGGTGTGTCGGGAATAGAACGTCTGGCGATCGACCTTGAACTGTTAAACATTCGGCAGTATACGTTACACACTACAGTATTAGTACCCCTATTAGAGTTTTTATAATACGAAACGTTGATAGTTTTCGAGCAGTCACGGAACGAGTTGTTGGTTGTGATTCGTTGTTATTTAAATTTGATTCGTAGCAAACCAATCACGACAATGAAGTCGTTTTGTGACTGCTCGAAAATTATAAACGTTTTGTGACTGCTCGAAAACTATAAACGTTTCGTACTATCAAAACTCGTACTAGGGGTACTGTAATACAGTTTGAATATTGAATTCCATTGTACCATACGGGGCCAGCAGGTGCTTGAATAGAAGCATTCATAGACGCAATAATAATATATAAATAGTATAGTTTATAATAATACAGATTGTAATACACTGTAATGTATTAATATGGCAGGATGGGAATGCTTATAATTTATTTTACACCTGTACTTTGGCAGGTTTTAAAATAACTATGGAAAATTCCAAACGTAACCTACCCACTTACGTTTGAAACAAAGAGGTTAGTAAATCTTTTAGCAATCTGCCAACTATTTACATTCACTGGCGCAGAGGAATATAAACTGAATGTGGTATAAAATGTTATAAACGGACAAAAAATCGGAATATCAAACAATCAGTTAGTTTGAAATTATCATTGGGTGATATGATGTTACAATGTAAGCAATCTACTGGAACGCTGCCAATATTTTAAAAGCAAGCTATCGTTTCAAAATAAGTCATGTATTATTAAGGACAGTGTTATGACGTAAGTCACAACGTATTTCTGTGACACCCTTGACCTACCTTTTAATTCAATATATTTAATGAGGACGATATACCAGAGGTCGCCGGTTCGAATCCTGGACGTTATCATAATACATTCTATATAAACAAAGCAAAACACTGGTGATATGATGTATAAACGGTTTCAGTCATACATTACGTTACTGAGATATATTTTCCAATTGGAAGTACTCTTGTCATAGAAAAGAATTTAACAAACAAACATTATTACATATTTTAAAAACAACACAAAAAAACTATTTTTAATATATACATGACCCTTCGTCATCAAGAGCCAGCTCTCTCATGATAACAAAATGTATATATTCCTACCCTCAGCTGCCAAATCCCTATCAGCCCTTACAGATTCCTTTATATATTGTTTATTACTTTCATATACAAGATATTATACAATAAATAGAACAATTATGGATATTCCAATGTATAGGGAAAATGTTACTCAAATGTATTAATATTCTAATAATATAATATTGAATGCACGTGACTACAGCTAATAGCCCGTTTCCTCCTATTCTTAAATTGCAAGCACCGTGTCACGTTATTTGAAAGAATTCACGAGGCTTCATTTACAAGCTATTTTCAATACAAGGTTTTGACTGTTTTGTTTTTTTTTTTTTTTTTTGTATCAAGTTTGCCAGTGCGAAATAACATATTTGTTTTAAATGTTTTCAGTTAGTGTTGTTTAAATATGATTTATTTGATACATAATATTTTAATTTCAGAAATCTACTATCTAGATATAACTATGAATTAATAAACATTTTGTTCTTCAGCGTATCTATGAATACAAGTCTGTTCTATGAGAGCCTGATAAGATCAAACGATAATGAAACAAGCGTCGTAATTACGAAATATAATTAATAACAGGAAACTCACACAGACAGACAGACATACATATAGACAAATTTAAATCTTTTGAAAGTGAATTAATCAAATATTACAATAATATTTTTATACATTTTCTGTCTGTTCAATATTCAATGTCTCGAATTCGAAATTATTTTTGGGAAAGTTTTTTACGGTTATGCTTCAATGATAATCTTGTTATTTTAAACTCGCTTACAGAAATATTTTTTTTTAGGGTAGGTTTAAATCGTAAAACAGAACTGCACAAATTTATTGACGATTTCGTCTTATTCATATTCAATTTATTACTTATTAATCAAACCTTATAAATTCAAAAGGTCAAATAGTTAAATTAAATGTAATAACCAAGGTTTAAAGTATTTTTAATAAGTAAACTTCAACTGCAATTTAAAAGTATAAAGAAATATTTTAATAATAAACTTTTCCATACAGAATCTACGAGAAAGTCGAGACTGTTTAGAGTATTGAATTCCCTGAAGGCTTTCAGCTGTTTTCTTAGATAATAGACTCTCCTTGGGAGTTGAATGACTTTTGAATTGTTTTCACAAACCGTACCACTGAAATGCATTAAATTGCAGTGATTTGTGGACATTACATACGACTTAAGTCCCCAAAAAATATAGTTTACGTTTTCGTGTTCTTTATTTATGAAGTAAATCAAACAATTGCCTCATGATTCTAATGAAATAAGCAAAAAAATAAAAGTTTATAAGCAACTACTAAACAGGCTATCAAAAACAAATTTAACGCTCCAGCGAGTGCTCAGCCACGTGATATGACGAACACAAGTACCATTCAGAAAATATAGTTATTATAAAGGTAAGCTTATATTTTTTAATATTTCTTTTATATTATCCATTATCTAATATATATTTCTGAGTCGTTCAATCTTTTAGTTCCGGTTAGGTCTTCTACAGTAACATTAAAATACATGGCGTAACAAAATGGCGCCCTTCCAGCCAGACAGTGACTCACGTCAAAATGACGTAAATATGTAATGTGAAAGGTAGCTTATTATTAATTACAGATATTTTTTCTTTTCATATTTTAATGATAGTAGATTTTTTTCTATTCATACCAGTATCACAAGTTCCGGTATTCATAATATAATACATCAAGATCAAGAAAAGTAAAGAAAAACAATATTTGTTATTTCAACGTAAAGAAATTCGTGAGTGTTAAATTATCATATTTTTCCATTACTGGCTCATTCACTTCTATCTTATCTCATTCATTAATTCTCACGATGTTTAAAAATAGCAGACTACAAGTGAAACTGTTTATCCTTGAGGCACTGAATCTAATCTAAGTTAAGTTTCTATAAAGTGCCTATCAGACTACACTGTCTAGAATGTTTACAGTAATAGCCCCCAAGTTCTTTACATTGTTTAAGGGTTCAAAGTGAGCTTATGTTAAGTAGGGTACAAAGTTTCCAACTAGTAATAGTAGAATCCAGGTACAATTATTAAATTTTAATTAATATAATGAATCTGGCTCGAAGGACCAATAATTCATATATTTTTTTTAAGTTCCTATATATATATAATAATTCCTAATATTATATAATACGTTTGTTTTCGTCTTATAGTAAATAAGTTAAATTTCTGCATAGGTATTTTACTAAACAGTATTACATAAATTATAAACAGTATTAAAGGTAAAATTAATTATTTTAATTATTACATTTAAAGTAGCTCGAAGGACCAATAATTCATATATTTTTTTAAGTTCCTACATCTTAGTATATAAGTATAAATAGGTGTGTCGATTTCAAATGAATCTTACTCACCTATCGCGGCTACGGGGAGGCAGTTGAAGCAGTCTGTGAACGTTTTCCATAGCTTGATGTTATACCTCCGTTTGCACTCGTCATAGAATCTGGTGACGAATAGATTTTTATTAATATTTTATTAATCTAAATATATTAATCGTGGTCGTCACGTCCCGTCGTGTGTCCTTCAAACTACCACATAATATCGTAAAATAATTTTAGTTAACAGCCGATTAATAAATAGTATATTTTAAATTTAAGATAGAAATACATTTTATCTGCGGGCCTCGAACCTGCGATCTCTAGAATAACTTTCTTGTACTCAGGAATTTAACATTCAAAATAACATTTTAAATTTGAGACCAATGGATATAGCATAATATTTCACGGTGTAGATTTCACTACTGATCAGAAATGTTATTCTTTAAGGAAAATCGTATTATTTTTTTTATACTTATAAATAAAAATTCGGAGAAAAAGTCAATCGTTGCAATAAAACTTTTCAAAAGGATTTAAATTTTAAATTTGAGTGTTTAACGTACATATTGCGTTGTAGGTTAATATTTGTACACTGGCAACATTGACTCATACACACTTCAATAATATTCTTCTATAAGGATAAACGTAACTTTATTATCTCGATAAATAAAATTCGGAGAAAACGTCATTATGATTGAAACTTAAAATGTTTCGCCATTTTTGATATAGAATGTCTGTCAAAATATAACACTTATAATGGAATTAGTTTAAATATAAAGTAAAAAATAAGGAGGTATTAATAGTATTGATGGATTTGTCAGAAAAACCAATGCATATTATTAAAATAATTTTGTAAATAATGTACCCATTTTTATTTTATTATAGAGCTTTGGACGTTGTTGATAAATTAATATTCAAATAAATCTTATACAGCAGAAACTTATAAAGCAATAGAATGTTAAACTAAATAGTACGTTGTTATCAACGTTTTCTTTCATATATTGTTAATTCATATTTATCTAGATTTTTTTTTAAATGTCCCCTTATCATTAATATGTATCGTATTATATATAAGTTGGAAAAAATCGTCCACTATCACTAGTGATGAAATAACGAGAAACCAACATGAGAGACGTACAATTTACAACCACTGACTCACTCACCAGCGAAATCTGGCTGATTTCCAACAGAGGCTTATGACCTTTTATGCCATTATTGATTATATTTTAGCACTGACTTTTTACTTGGTCGACACTCGGTGGCGTATTGAAGTTAAAGATTATATCAAAAATCGTTGTGAAATCTGGCGATAATTTACTTTGAGTTTCAAATATATTTCTTTGAGATTTACATCGTGATCGGTTTTTGGATACTGTATTTTAGATTTAATATCTACAACTATTAATTGTTGGCGACGGTTCAATGAAATACTGTGAAAAATCAACTACTTTAACAAAGGTACAAATTAAAAACACCTTGAAATAGTGGTATAGACAATACTACAGAAATAAAACTTATACAAGAAACATTCGGAACAGATACATGCCTGAGATCTACATAAATAAGTCCAATAGAAGCTGAATATTTCACCAAACATAGCTAGTAATGAACGCGATTGACGAGGATTTAGATTAAAAAACCGCACTTAAATAGGTTCATCCGTTTGGGAGCTATGATGCCACAGAAACAAATACACATGTCAAACTTATAATACCCCTCGTCTTTGTATATAAAGTTAGGTAGGAAGCCTGTAGACATTACTTAGATGACCTACACTGAACTGATTTAAGGGATCCTAGATTAGATCTCTGAAATAATATTTTATATTTGATTGATGGCTACATATGTCTTGTACGACACTTTTCTTATCGGACAGCGACACGGTAATGTATCGACAATTACGAAAATATGTATATTTAATTTTTATCCTTTTAATAGAAAATATGTTAATTTCAAATTTGTAAATAAATGTTATATCCTCTAACGTTCCTACATTAATGTGCGGCATATTGGACTGGGCGATAACATCGTATCATACTCGATGGCTATATTATGTAAACTAATAAATAACAAGCGGATAAAAACATTTAGCCATAAAACCGTACCTAAAAAACAATATACACAATTGGCAGTGTCATGTTATATTGTATTCAACTACCTATTAACGAATCAAACTATTCTGACTAGAGTTACATTTGAAGGTGACAACAATATTAGAAGAAATACAAGTGTAAGAGAGAAGAAAGACAAACAAAAAAAGACTTCAATGGCAGCTTTGTATGTACATTAGTTAAGTAATATATACATGTATATAAAGTAAAGCAATTCATCACACACTATCGTTCAACTACATGCAAATATACAAAAAGTTATGCAATTATCTGTAAATCAAAGCAAACGAATATATTCCTAATGTCAAGGAAATAAGGGTTAATGTATCTTGTTATCATACATGACAAGGAATTATCTATGGCTTATCTCGTAAGCCGATGATAGATGATATCATCTGACTAAATATGTTTGTTAATAAACAAAGGCCTCCCAATATGTGCTTGGTATGATTTATTTTAAAAATATATATATATCAATATTATCCAAAATTAACTTAAATGCTATAAATTATATCTGTAGCAAAAATGATATTTAATAAATTGTATAAATAACTGATTTTGGTTTGGTTCACGGTTCACCAAATACCAATATATATTTAAATAATCGAAAGCGAATCCATAATGAAACGTGAGAGATAAAGTATATATATTTCATGCATATACATTCCTTTGATTTGTTATTTTTATTTATTATTGGATTAAACAATACCGGATACACGTTTTAATCTTGATTGATAGCCAGATATAATTTCAGGTGCAGCCCCTATTTATATATGTATATCGTTGTTTTCTATCATATGAGTATGGAATAGAATATCCATGACTGCATTTTTTTTGCACAACAAATTATAAATGTTTAAAATACAATTCATTGGAGGATGAATTAAACATTTTTGTTATATTTAAAATCAATTAGAACATAACACGCAATACCGATATTGAATCGATCGACCTTCGTAATGAATCAGTGCCATGACTCACGTTAGTCAATATATGGGGTCTCACAAGGTGGTACACTTGGTCTTATTCCGTATCATAACTTTAGAAGTGATAAACAACATCATGGTGGTGAATTTGAAAAAAACTATTCCATTTAGTTATTTTAATTATTTTTGTTATGAAAATAGCATATTACTATACACAAGTAAAAACTTAATGCTACAATGGACAAAAATTCCCACGACAGTTACAATACTTTTAGGTCAATTACTAATTAATTACATTATTTTGAAGTGTATTAAATTATTAACTAATGTACAATTACAACAGTTTTTGTTATTTCGCATTTTATATTTATAGCTATATCAGATCTTGTTACAATAAATAAATAAATACTTACCCATAAATTCTATTAATGCTGGCACATTCGTGGTTTCCTCTCAACAGAAAGAAGTTTTCGGGGTATTTTATCTTGTAGGCGAGTAGGAGACATATCGTCTCCAGAGATTGCTTGCCGCGATCCACATAGTCTCCAAGGAACAAATAATTAGACTCTGGTGGAAAGCCGCCATACTCGAACAACCTTAATAGGTCGTAGTACTGACCATGTATGTCACCTGTTGACAAACATGGACATAGTAGATATAATGGTCAAACAGGTAAATAAGAAAGTAATGGCACAGAAACTCCATATTAAATGAGAAAAGATTAAAAATGTACTTTCCGAGGTGCTTAGTTAAATATATTTTTGTTCATAGCAAATTACTTATGGAATAATTTGACCAAATGAGATTAATTGAAAAACTATTTTACTACGAAATGTATTTTGGTTGTGTTGATGTTCATTCAAACTATATCTAATCTATACTAATATAATAAAGTTGAAGAGTTAGTTCTTTGTTTGTATGTCTTAATAATGTTTGCATTACAGGTTTAATGAGTCATTATGAATGTATGTCTCCCTGCTCTAGTCCATATGGCCAGGGTCATGGAACGCAAACTAGTGTACTATACAAACCATTGTTTACAAATATGCTGTAACTAGCAGAGAGGATATTAACTAGTAAATATATTGTATACATGAATATGCTAGTATATGCTAGTATTTTGAGTTATTAACAACTATGTCCTTGTAGACTGTCAAGCAAGATCTGCTAATAATTAAGACATAATCATGTATTATATTTCTTTTAGTTTTTTCCTTTGCATCCTTTGGCCAATTGAAGACATAAAATATGTGCAAAATAATTGAAATAATTATCCTAAAACTTAATTTAGAAATATTATTAATTAAAAAGGTAATTATATTAATTAAAAGAAAGAACCTGAATATTACAGATAAGCAGTTAATATTGTAATACAGGGTTTGATATTAAGACTGAGATTTTTAAAGATCTAGTTGTCGGAATAATACTACCTATTATTAGTCATAAGATAGTTGTTGCTAGTAATTGTGTTTACAGAGTTTCTAAAATTACATAATTCTATATTAATAGGAATATTTGTATTAAATATAGTTAAATTGTTTAAAATTTATTTTTTCTTATCTAATCATTACATTCAGTAGTTTTATTAACATTAATCCCATTTAGGAATTTACCTTGTACACACAATTCATGTTTTTTTTTACTTAATTTTACTAAGATCAGCAGGCCTACCATGGACTCTTAAAGCAATATTACAATAATCTTACTTTGTAATTGTCCTAAAAGCAATACCTATTAATTTAATAATGTTTGAATTTGAAGTTTTGATGACATCATTCTAAATCATTTATTCTTTAACTATAGGAAATATTTTAACTCAATATTTGAAATCATAATATAATATTGTTTAATGTCTAATTTTGGCATTTACATTAAAAAAACATTATTTCATGATACTAATATTCAATAAAACAATATTGTTTTATAGACCTCAGTGTGATTTAAAGTATTATTACTGTAAAATTGCAACAAAACTTCTGGCAACTACAATAGTTTTAAGAGTTCACGTTAAGCCTGTAGTCACACTTATGACAATATACAACTACGATTGCTCTAGTTTTATAAATTATGTCAAGGGGAGAGTTAGAAATAAATTGAATTAAACTCTAACAATAAATTTGAGGCTAAATAATTAGAGATAGATATAATGAACAAATCTTCATATTATAACTAATAAGCTTTACATAATCATGTTGCTTCCCAAAAGATTAAAAGAATACATGATGATTGTTTTAACATTACTGAATTTTTAATTTACTTTCTCTACAAATTAAAGAAATAGATAGAAGTTGTTTAAGAGAAACTTTTAACATCATTTGATTTAATACACTTGTTGATTTTACTTAAAACTGGGGGTAGAACTAATTATTTACAATATATATATATATAATTACATGAAATTTTAGGAAGCTTTGTGGTGAACCGTGTGAAAATGTCGAGTATTAGTGTATTTTCGAAAGTTGGACGCATAAACTAATGCATAAGCTACACAGAGTGTCTGTTATATTAGTACTCACCACATATTTTTAACGGTGCCTCCAATTCAAGTAGTATTGGTTGTGATAAAAATATTTCGCGTGATTTCAAGCATAGCCCTTTTATCTCGATTTCCGTTAACTGTACATTCATACCAGGCTTCTCGCCCCGCACTGAAAACAACCAAATATAAACACTGACACTAGAAACTCACAATAAATAGGAATTATGAATGAGAAATATTTTATTTCCACCAAACACTAAATAAACACATCAGCGTAAACTAAATAGTAAGATTTTGGTCTTTACCTTTTAATAATTTTTTTATTACGTTATCGATGTTTAACTCATCTGTGTCTCTGTCTGCCATTGGGTATAATGTTTGTGCACGAGATATTACTAAATAGAATAAGAAATAGACAAGGGATTGTTAAGATTTTTGCCGATTACGAATTGTACACAACCTATATCAATTCTCGGCTATATGAATTTCAATGGCGGAGACGGAGAATCCGAGACATCACTCACACACAAACAATAGTGAATAGACGTACACTTTCAGTGTTACCAGTATTTAAACATATTCTTAATTATGACTTATCACACATTGTGTTTCAGAATTATTCCTTATACGAAAGAATTATTTTTAAGTATTCTAAAAACCACTGATGTAGTTAATATATACATTTAACTTTTATTTCAAATAACATTACACCCTTGAATTTTTAGTAACTTCTACACTTACATATTAAAACATTAATTTGATATGTTCTACACTATTATATATTAGTTAAATGTATAGGAATTATAATATTTATGATTTTCTAATGTTTATGATTATAATAAATAAATACATGCAAGATATTTTTTTTTTATATACACACGGGAAAAATGTTACTCTTGGTAGGCTCTGGATTCTTACAATTTGTCATAACATTTGAATAAGAACATTAGTTTTGCGGCTATTAAAGATAATATGAATTTCTAATGTCTACTTTATAACCAAAGGTAACTATTACTATCCCACTTTATTTATTTTTTTCTTACTGGGGTGAATACGTGATAGTTTTTGTATTTAAACTTTCGTGAACTATGATGACAATTGAATGTATATTTACCTGGCTTTATTCACATTGATTGCATTGGAATTCGTCCCATTTTTTAACCCATTCCGTGCTTTTGATAATGAGCTCGAAGCACCGCAGGTTCGCGACGTGAAGTGTGAGCTGATATAATAGCTTTCTTGGTATGCCACTAAAGTAATGGCGGAGGGGCGGAAAGTGTCAGGCTAAATCTGATACAATCAAAGTGAATTCAGCCGGGTAAATATATATTTATTTATATGACTGTCATCTGTTTGTTTGTTCGACCATCACTCAAAAACGAAATGACAGATTTCGAAGACACTCGACAGGGTTATAGCTTAGTCAGTTAAAGTATTTGACTTTAATATACTGGACTATATTTATATTTTTAAATCAAACTGACTAAAGCTTTAATTGCAATAACATAATTTTATAAAAATCTGAACTACTGGATAGATTTTGACAAAATTTTTAATGAGATCCACGGTGAGAGGACAAGGTAGACTCTAGGTCTACCTTGTCCTCTCACAAGGTAGACTCTAGGTCTACCTTGTTCTTACATTAACAAAGGTAATGGAGCTAAAGAATATAGTAGAGCACATTAATTTTTAAGATTTGCTCAGAGTTGTGAGAATTCTACTAATATGGTTACCTATATTAATATATATTAGTAATTGATATTTTTTTCCAGTAAATAAAACAAAATGAAAATATAGCAAACATTTAATGCAGCAAAAAAATAATCCCAATTGTATTATCCAAGATACAATGTATATGAATCAAATAATATTTTAATCCTTCTTCGGACCTCTGTAAGGGTGACGTTTACTGAAAATTAAAAAAAAAAAAATTAGCACATTTGGATATTGAAAACAAATGACAAAAAATAAATTTAAAACGTACGCAGGAATAGTTAATGTGAAAATTCCAAACTTGGTATTAATGTCTTCTAAATGGAATATGCCTTCAATGTACTCCTTGTCTGCTGGAACTGCTGGCGTTTCGAACACCAGATTCATGATGTAATCCTCAACACAACTGGAAATGTTACTTGTAATAATTATAACTTTATTATATAGATAAATAAAAGTTTATTCCTACACTGCCTTCTAGAGAGCACTCTTTACTGTCCATGAAATGAAATTAAAAGTGATAGGAGCTTTATAAATGTAGACACTAACTAAGCACAGGGCTGGTAAGGCACAAGTTTTTCGATCCTGTTAGGTCTCAAGGTCTCCACATAGGGATCAGCCACCAGTTTGGTCGCCGCCTGCGCAGGGCCCTTGCGCGCTTTGGGGGTGGGAGCTGGAGGCTGTGATATTTAGAAAAATACCGTTTGGATTACGTGATCAATAATTAAACTCTTTCTTGAACATACATATCTGTTAGTGACAAGTTTATGTCATCGATAAGAAGTGTGTGTGGTTTCCTTGTAATATATGTATGTACAATTTTTATTACTTTTAGAAACCAATCTGTTTCCGTTTTTTTTTTGAGAAATGTGCAAAAACAAATTTTACAATTTAGAAAAGTCGAAGGTATTGTTATATTCTAGTACATTATTTTTATTAGAACAAAATGTAAATTTATGTACGTATCAGGAACCATCCTTGTAGAGTACTATTTACAAATGAAGCATTGATCATATTTAGAAAAAATATTTTAGTTGTTAGTAAATCAATGAAGTTAGGCCACTCAAAGATATTAAAAAGTGCTGCATAAATATTATGTTCATTTTCTAAACTAGCATTATCAAACTATCGTGTCTCATAGAAAAGAAGGATCTTCGTCGAGAACATTTTCGTGGTAAGACTTCAACTATCAACTTGAAACCTGATGAATCGTTAAATCGACTTCAACTATTAGCTTTTATGAACAAAACTTCTTCTAAAGCTGTATACAGCTGGTACGACGAGTTTAAATGCAATCCTTAAATATTAAGGATGGAAAAAACTGAAGCTTACTTTTGACTGCTGTTACGGAAGATGAGTGCTACAAGTGAGGAAATTATATTTAACAAAATGGCGAATTATACTGAGGCATGAGATTACAACACGCTGCGCGTTGGATGATCCCAGTGCTCTGTACCCCACAAACTTAATGATGCTCTGAAGCAGACATGGCGCCCTGATCAGATTGATAATTTCGAAGCAGGTTCTTCCCGGCTTGTTTTTACGATATCATGACAGGAGACGAATCTTGGATTTGTTTAAATGACGCAGAAAATAAGCGCTAGTCAACAGCTTCATTGTTTCACAACGAATGAAAAAAATTGATAGCTATTTTATTTTCTTGATGGCGTATTCGCTATCAATTCTATTAAGAATCCAAAGTAGCATCATGTAGAGTGGTACGCTATCAAACACTCCTCGTCATAATTGCGAAGTGCGAGTCACCACACTATTTTTGGGTCAACCGCCTTACAGTCCGCATCTGCTGTTCACTGTATGACTTCTTATTATTTAAATTAAAAGCTGCTCAAAGAGATACAGTTCCCATCGATAGAAGATGAGCTCACAGCGTTCGTGAAAGTACATGATGTATACTGGAAAATGTGCTTTAAAATTTGGTTCACACGCGTGAGAGTCTGTATAGACGCTGGTGGGGAGATGTTGAATGTCCTATACCTTTTAGTTCACAATTTCACAGTGCCTTAAATATATATGAACATCTACATTGCGATAACAGACAAACCACAAGTGTATTTCGTATAAAAATCTACGAGTATATCCTTTTACCTTTACAGCTCCATAGACAACCTCTATGAGACTCTTGACCTCCGCCTCCAGAATCCTTAGAAACTTGCTTACGTTCCATTTCGTAACCTCCTTGTGGTTGCCGAGCAGAGACAGCAAAGGAGTGATCTCACACTTCACTAGTCTATGGCGTCATTTAATCGTTAATATATAATGTAACTTAAAGTAACCTTTTACTCTGTTATAATGTAATACTTAATACCTTTCCATACCCTTGCATGTATATCGCATTATGAACAATTATTTGGGAAGTTATTAGACAATCAATTACTATAAAAAGGCTAACAAGTTTAGGTTGTAGTAAAATTAGAATTAATTTTATTCTTAATATTCTTTTGAATCAATCCAGTCAGTGCAATCGATCTAAATTCTCTTAATAGTTGGCGCTCGAATTCATACAATATTGTTTAGCATCGGTTCGGAAGAATAAATAAACGAACAATTACAAGCAGAAAAAAGACGCCTGCCGCATAGCAGCTGATTTGAAATTCAACAACCCAAGCTAATAAAAGCGTGCTAATGAATTTCGTTTTCTGACCTGACGAGGTCATCGATCCCCTTGAGCACACGTGCCACGGTGGCATCGGCAGTGGCATCTCGCTCGTGGGCCAGCGTCGTGCGCTCATGCTCAGTGTCAAGCTGGGCGCGCAGTTCGCCCAGCCGCCGCGCCTCCGACTCCGTGCGGGACTCGTTGATATCACGCTGGTCCACTAACATGGGTTTGTTCGGTTTTGTAGAGATAAGATTTGGAAAGGTTTGACGAAAACTATTATGAATTGAATAAAAATAAAAAAAAACATGCTTTGAATCTATATTTCTATTAAAAATATTTTGAAACTGTGAACTCACTTATCCTCTGCCTCAAAAGGTCGAGTTCTCGTCTCATAAATATAGAATCTTGTAGAACTTCGCAAAGCAATATGAAGATGGAAAAGTTCTGTATCTCAGTGGCTTTGAAGTTTCCTATTATAGTTGTCAGCCGATCAGAACCTGCATAAGACTGGAAGCAAGTGTTAGGAAAATAAATATTTTTTTTATCAGAAATGTTCTAGAAAAGTTTATGCAAGGATTATCAAAGAAATAAATATTATTTCGATTATCTTACGAAGATTTCCTCCAATAAGGTGTCATATCTAGCGATCTCTTGCTCGCATCGTTGTATCTCTTCTTGTCGCTTCATTTCCTCTTTCTCATCAGCCTCGCAGATTCTCCTAGACCCTTTCACTCGAAGAAACTCTTCCAACTTCGCTAAATGGTTTAACTCTCCTTCATAGGATTGCATTTCCTAAGAATAGTTTCAAATTTTTTTACAAGTATTTTGTTAAATTATAATTTTCTTTTAACATTTTTAAGTCTCAAAACAGTTATTTGTGAATATTCCCTCTCTTACCGATATATCTCTATTAAGTTGGAACAGTCCCTTCCACTTAAGCGCTTCAAGTTTTCGGCAGCACTCGTCGCGGTCCCCGAAGGCGCCAGTCGCAATTTCGAAGATGTCCATAAGGTACTCCTTACCTTTCACCAGTTTACCGATCGTACGGTTCCATTGGATGTTGAAGTCATTTCTACAAGGGCTCTTTTAAATATAGCATAATTGCTGATAAGTTTGTAATATTATTAGAAATAAACTTATTAAATTTTCTGACCGAATTAATCTTAATATAATAATGGTTATCAAATCAGAAACGTAACCTTTCAACAAGCAGTCTATCAATTTCTTCGCGAACTTTTTTATTATCAGTGTTAACCAAACAGAAACGCTTCGTAGCTAAATCCAAACGATTTTCCATTCGCTTCAATCTATTATTTGCGTTTTCAATCATAGCAAGCTCCTAAGAATTAGGCAAAAATACAAAATAGCTATAATGGGATAATGATATCAGCAGTGAATTCAAATGTATTATCAAAAGTCTTACATCAGCCTCAGTGGGCACTTGCTTAAGGAGTTCTACGAGCTGCTTCTGTGCGAGGTAGTTGAGGCAGTCCAGCTCGGCCTGCTGCGCCCGCTCGTCGCGGAGCTCGCCCTCGAGGTGTTCGTACTCCACGATCGACTTGCGAGTGCCGCATTTAGTGACATTGTCTCTTAACGCGTGCTGACCCTTCTTGGCCAGCTGAATGAAGAAAATTCTCAATCAATTTGTAATACCTTATATTTATTTATTTGAATTATTATTTATCCAACAGACTTTACACTAAACATTTTAGAATCAAAAACCTATGCGCAAAATTTAATTAATGTCGACGTCTGCAAGTACATAAGTCAAAAGATTTTGTTACATTCATACAAGAAAAAAAGTTTTCGAAAAACGATATATAGTGCAAAATTTGTTTCGGAATACATACACAATAGACCTGAAAGGGATAGAGAGGCAGAGTCGTAGTCGTGAATTGATTATCCTATTTTCACTTAAAGTTAAAATATAAATACGTAATAAATAAAGGCCACTCTACATCTCCGACTTCCCTAACCTATATTGGAACCTGTCCCAACTAACGTTGATGCACAGTAGCGTCTCCCGCAGCTCGGCGGCGAGGATGGCCAGCTGCTTCTCCTGCGGTGCCAGCTGTGGCTCCCCGCCCGCGCGCTTTTCCACACTGCATGTTGGGGCTAGCTTTTGGAACTGGAATATTTAATTTTTTTTTACCGTTTTGTTAATATTTACTGTCTATCATTTTCGTATTGAAGTAATGAACCATCAGTAATCAATTTTTTTTTAAATATAAAAAATGTATTTTTGTATTTTCTACAAATGTGGGTCCCATAACTTTAAGCCTGGAAGTGTTGCTCCGTTAGCCTGATTAACTTTAGATTGGGATTAGGACTTAACGAAGAAATTTAAAAAAAAAAGTTGACTTCGGTGCTCTTTTTTCATTTTCTACTCTTCGTTTGTCACTCTTTGTTAGTCTTCCTAGCAAATTTTATGGGAATAGTAACTTACTTGGTGGCAATAAAAAAATATATATATACTTACTGTCCTTTGAACATTGCTCAGTTCCGCCTCAGGATCGATAGTTTTCTGTTCTACCTGAGTCGGCATTTGTATTATATTTTAAACACTTGTAAAAATATTCACGAAATATATCTGCTGTTTCAATAAATTAAAAACAATAGCAGACAATTTTGACAGAAGATTTTGTCGTTCGCTTTTAAAAATATTCTACCTCTTTGTTGAGTTACCTATGAGTATAAGAAATATATATATTTATCCCATGGCTGGATAAATGGCAATAATAATCAAATCACACAATATTAAAAGGTTATTTTTTTGTACGAATCGGTATTTATGACCCAAGTATTAAAAAAAACACACCAAATTATTTAAGCATTAAGGAATAATATATAAAAATAAAAGACATATAAATTAAAATTCTCGCTTTATTATTAATTCAATAATTGCATATAATTGTTTATACGTAAATACAAACTAGTAATTAGATCTAACATTAAGTTAAAATTGTAATTAAAATAAGTACTACCTGAGATACTTATGCTATTGTGGATTAAAGAAAAAATATTGTTAAAAAAAATATTAAAACAATAATTGAATTATAATTGGAATGACTATGAAGATTCAGAATGCATTTTGTGCTGATAGTACAAGTTTCAATGAATTGATAATAAATGTGTTCAAAGCATGGTTAAAAGTTTAAAATTAATAATCTCTTATAAAAACAAACATTAAAATTATGGACCATAAACCCTTTTTCAGTCTCTCGATTAAAATTAAAACCTTTTCTAACGGCTCATTGAAGTATTTATTAAGCAAAAAAAAAAAAAAAAAAGGTCTCCTTCCAAAAAAAAATTGTAAAAAAATCATTTAATATCGCATACACATTTTTGATACCAGAAAAATGGAACGATAATAATTATTTGAATGAACTTCATTTTTTTCACAAATTTAATTTAAAAAGACATCTCTATATTTAATCATCTTGTTAATTTATAGATATCATTGCATGAATATGCTCGTTAAAGCATATTGCAGTGTATTTTTTTTTCATAGATTTACATATTTTATTGTTTTTTTTATTTGTCATTTAAGTTCTCGAATGTTCTAAACAAGAATGCATCAAAATTAAATATGGTTAATACTATTATTTACAGCTATATCTCATGAGCGCTTACACTTAAATTATATAAATTATTTTACGAATAGAAATATATTGCGTGTTTTGATAAAATGTACATCGAATGTAAAGGCACTTACAAGGCGTATCGTGATCTAATTTTGTATAAAGAAACGAAATAAATTCACTCGTACATGTTAAGGCACAGAACATATTTCATGTGATATTATATTAAATATTAAATAAGAATTGTATTTTTATTCTATTATTAACCGTTTAAATATGGCTAACGTTACTTTAATTACTAACGTCTGTATCATAAATGGTGCACCAAAAATTCACTTCAAGTGAAACTTCTACAACTACTGCCTTATTTACATAAAAAAAAAAAATATTGTACACTGATATTTATGGTACAGTTTTATTTTTTCAAGAACGTCATTACATTTTTTTTTTACTATTTATGTTCTATATATCATTTAGTTGAGCTTCAAATAAGACTTAAGTACATTCTCCAGGTAAATCGGTTTGATGTTATCTGTTCAGTTTAGGAAAAAAAGTTTACAAAATGGCTGATAATGGTAACCAAAATGGCGGATGATGAATGTCTTTTATAGTCTATGGTTAGTATATTAGTTTCAATTCGAGATACATCTCTTTAATTCGATTTAAGCTTCGAGAGTTTGAAATATTTGCCACACATAAAAGGAATGCACAGAATAAAAGTTTCTTAACGTATTTTGTACGGAATGCTCGAAGAAACAACCAAGTAAACTAAACTTCAAGACACATTTTAAACATTAAAAGTACAAACTCTAAAAACGATCTTATTAAGACACTAACTATCACTGCGAGCGTGTACATATCACACGGCTTCGAATACAAAATTATACTATAACCTAAAAACGCGGCAAAATCGACAGGATCGCACAAGATGGCGACGACGGGATTACAGAACGGTAAGAGGACGGACATGGTCGGGGCTAGAGGGAATGACTCCCGTCGTCTAGAGATGAGTAGGAGAGAGAGGAGGACGGGCTGCATGACCGATGGATATTGTCGCCTGGTGATGTATAGGATTGCGAGGAGGATGGGATCTATGGCGAATGGGAAGTTTTGTCTAGTGACATAGAGGAGCATGAACGTGGGGGGGAGGTAGGGGGTTATGTCGGTTACCGGTGAAAAAACCCGAGGAGTCTCTCGGCGCGAGATGGCGCTCGCGGCGGAGGCACCTTGCGACGCTTCTCCTGAGTCGTGAGCTTGTGTTTCATCTGCTCGTCAATCAACTCCTGCATGTCCATCTGGAAAATATTATTTAATTCGGTTAAATTTAGTCTGTTTTAGGTTAAGGTTAAATTTAATTTTACCGTAACGTTAGTTTAGGTACAAAGATTCATGGCTACTCACTTCAAATGACAGTAACTGACGAGATATTTACTTTTGTTGTATTCGTTTTGCTTTTTTTTACTTTAAAAACATAATTTTACATTGTAAATATATATATTACACTAAAATGTATGTATATAGATGTTAAGATATGTTCTTGCAGCACAATACATTCATTCAAAAGGAAATAATCGATTTCAATAAAAATGTGACGTATGGAGTGATGTTCGTGTACTGACCTGCCACTGCTCGAGCTGCTGGCCCAGGTCTATCTTCTGCCTCACCGCCTCATACAGCTGGCTGTTCGCCTGCATCAGCTCCACGCGGGTCTTAGCCAACGATACCTGGAATAGTGTATGAAGTAATGCGTCATAGCGTGGTTAATCAGGTTCTAATAAAAGTTACTTATATTATTTGTTTAATTCCAAAACTGAAATGTTTATTATTTATTTGAAAAACCTCTTGAATCATTCTATTTGGAAAAAAATAAAGCGATAGAAACAAAACAAAAAGTTAACATGACCTCGCATGTTATGTTATTTGTAATTAAATTGAATAACAATAACTGCTGATTACATTTATTCCTTACAATTATTTAAAATATAAATATTTATAGTTACGAGATTTAATATTTTAATTTACTATTATAAACCAGTATATCTAGTACAGGTACAGAAAAGAATTCTAGGCTATGGCCTAACTAATCATAACCAAGAACTCGTTTCGTATTCTGGTACAAAATCATTTCTCTTAAAACCAATAGGGAGAGCTGAACATCGTCCATCTTATCTCACCCCCACCATTAGTGAGAAACTCCAATAAAACCAGTACATCACTGCCAAACTCACCTCGCTTGCCTTCTTCCTCTCGATGGCCTCGTCCCTCTCCTGTCGCGCCCTGGTGACGGCCTCGTCGTGCTGCAGACTGCTGTACGTGGCATCGTTCAGCAACTTGTCTCTCTCCTCAGCTGCCGCACGCAGTTCCACTTCCGCTACCGATAACTATAGAATGGAGAAGAGGAGTTATAAAAAATGACTTTGATATGCTTCAGGAGTGATATGCTTCAGGAGTCTAACGGAACGAAACGAAACGAAACGAAACTTTTGTATATTTATTTTTAATTCTTTTATTTTTTAAATTTTACTTTAAGTATAAAAATATATATTCATGATATAACATGTTTAGTATTTCACTCGTGGTAAAACCTCCAGAATAATAGAACCTATGCTATTTACAACTACCTTTCATTTCTTGACCAGAATAAACATGATATATGGATTGATTTCGGATGATCCCGAATTGGGAAGAATACATGGACAAGTGTCTCAACCATTCTACTTCCAGATCTATCTGTCAGCTATATCTATTTTTCAGAAATAGAAACTAATCTAAGTGTGTAGCGGTACTCTTCAATAATTGCACTGCTCTTTAAGTAAATACTTCCGGCAACATACAAAGCATTCCTAAGGAACGTTTAAAACTATCAAGATAATAGACCGTTTAAAAAGATTTCTCCTATGTCTACATATGTATTTCTCTGCCAGTTTACTTTTCTCAACAATATTATTATCATCTACATTCTTGAAAATATACACTTCAATGAGTAATGACCTAACCTGAAATTTTACAAAAAGTAATATAATATGTCCCAGGACATAATACGGTCTTCATAAATCATAATCTAGTTCTACAAAAGGATACGAGTCCAAAACTAAACATAAAAAATATATATATATTTAAAATGTCACATTATCATATACAGATGTGTTTAAAACGCATTTTATTAAACCGTTCTGTTAGTGTTTCTATACAGAAAGTAGCTTATAGAATAAGGGGTTTAGTATACAATATATTTAAAGGCCGTTTCCGTAGAGGCTCTGCACTGAATGCAAGCAGGTCGACGCCCGGGGCGCTGACCGCCGTCACGCCACGCTTCAACATGCTTTTGTATATTCCTGGCTTTTACACGGTCAAAGGTCGAATCCAATATAATAGTACACTGTTTAAATTAAGGTCTAAGGTCGAATCTAATATATGTTTAAAATAACCATTAAAAACAGGACATGTAAAAAAAGATTTGTTATATATATATATTTTATAGAAATATCCAATTAAAACCCACACAGCAAACATAAACAAGGAAACTTGTTTTATTGTTTTCTTTTTACGGATAAGGTCAATTGCTTCCTTTTTGAATAACTGGATTATTAAGTGGGCGGACAACTTACATTTATGACTCATTTGGGTCTGAAAGAATTGCGCAGGATTTGATTTTGGTGCCGCTAGATTAGAAATATGACCATGTTTTTTACCTATTTTGTAAAGTTGTGAATTTTAGTAAATACATATTATTTTTTAAGTAAATTTGTAGCAATAATAGTAGTATTTTCTACGCATACCAATGAAAAAGATTTTTAATTGGGTATACACGATTTATGAATAATTCCATATCACTAAATATCATAATTATTATAAACCTGCGTTATTTCACAATAAGTAAAAACCGTTATTAACAGACTATTGCTACACTGGTGTAGTACCGTTTTCAAGTTATAATTAGAAATATATGAAAATATTTAACTTCAGATTTGTTAATTCAAAAAAATTACAAAATTATTCGAATTTCAAAACATAAATATGAAAAAAAAAAAACTGACGCAATAATGACATAAATATGACCGAGCCAAAGACAAGTAATAACCAGAGACAATAGAACAACTGCCGCCATTGTTTAACATGATACCTAGTTTATTGAGCAACGAGTAATTCATCTGATTGCTCTCATTTAGTAGTTCTATTTACCTCGATCTGCATTCATGTGATTATTAAAACATTTACAGATACTTTGTTTGTACGTTCATTTATCATTAGCATAAATAAATGTAACTATATTTTAGTATCATCATTAAAATCCTGGCGTGTTGATGGTTAATGACCTTTGAACCAAGGGTCGTGGGTTTGATTCTCTCCCTAGACAATTCTTGTAAAATCAACAAATAGATGTTCTAATTTTTTAATACCTTGGGTACGTTATTTCTAGCTATATTAAAGTAAGTTACTCGTAAGCTGCTATCAAATTACTATGAGCTTACCTTAGATGACAGATCTGCAATAACATCGTTCTTCTCATCTATCTGTCTCTCTCTCTCCATGGCGCGTCGGGCGTGAGATGCGATCGAGTCCCTCACTCTAGACCCTTCAAGAGTCGCGTATGCAGCAACAGCATCCGCGCACGCAGCGGAGAGTGCACCTCGACGGAGAGTCTCTCCTTCATCTCCGTCAAGAGAGGTTAGCGATAGGTCTGAGTGGAGACCTGAAAGAAAGAGAAAGAAAAAGTGTTAGAAAATTAGGCCTTAATTTTAATATGACTCGAACAAAGAACAAAGTTTCTAAGTACCTAATCTATTTAAATAGATTACACGGACAGACAAAGAAATTGAAAAATACTAATTAAAGCTTAAAATACTTAAAGACAAAGAGCTAGAACTAAATACAATTATTTTGGTAGCATTTAACGCTTTCTACTGTGATCGCCTAAAAAAATCATAGGGCATAAAATGGCGTCTTTTGTTACAAAATACATAATGTTTAGCCAAAGCGGTCCTCATTGCCGAATAACAAAGGTCAATTCAATATAAAAGATTATACAGCTTTCCATAAAATACATTCATTACGGAGTCGTGAAGGACAAGTTTGTGCCACGTAATGGACTTACCGTTCATTATACAATTTAGAGTGACACTACTTGACCTTGAAAAATAGCTATTAGAAGTCTCCACCAATCAAAAAGCACTAACTCGCTGACAGCCATTTCACAATGCGAAGTTAGTACGCTAGTTGAGATAGTGTCGCTTAGATTGTGTAATGAAATGGGCGCGTTAGATTCGATTTTATTTACTAGTATTTACCTAAATATCCATAATACATATTTATATTTATAAATATTCCAATTGCTTTTGATATCAGGAATAAATGTATCACTCGTATAATCGTCAATAATATCGCCATTGTTAGACTAGTTTCGAACCCATTCGTGGTTCTTACTGATGGGGCTTGAAGCGACGGACTCGCGGCTAGAATTTATTCTATTGTTATAGACGAAAATAACAATATCCATAGTGTTAAGTTTCGTGATGTGGCTTCAGAAATAAAACACTTACCAAGTAAGAACATGTGGTTTATTGACCGGATATTATAATGCGTGTATCAGATTTATTATTCACTAGCTGTTGCCCGCGACTTGACTTGACCAATGGAGCTGTTTTGTGAACGATATTGCTTGATTGATTTATTGTACATTTACTTTCCAATTACTAGAGAGGTTTTTTAAATAAGATAACTTACACAGTAAAACTCCATTTTCAATATTGATATGTTTTTTTTTATACGGATGAAAAGTTTCAAGGATTATCCCCTATGTAAAAACTGACAAACTGACAAACTTGACCTTAATGTTATATTAGTATAAACTAGCCGTTACCTAACTTCTACTGAACGATGACCTCGCTGTACAAGAAGATAAAAATGATACAATACTGTACTGATTATACTTTAAATTCAACAGGGTGTTTGAATTTGTATAAAGCATTTCACAACTTATATTAATTATTAATTAATTTGTATAAAGCATTTTATAACTTATAAAACATTTTCAATCTATGTCAAATTTAAAGTAGTAATTTGATCCAATCAAATAATAATAAATAAATTTCTAAAGATCATTGAAAGTCGAGGTGGATCTGTAAGATGAAAATATAAAAACATTTCTTACATTTTGTTTTTTTTTAAATAAATGCCAGCACTTTCAAATGTGGCCATATTAAAAAAAAATATACTAAAACAATCAAAACCGAAAAAAAATAGCAAAAGAAATTAAAACCTCTTTGAAAAAGTTGACGTCTAACTAAATTGTACGTGTAAATGAATATTTTCGTAATACGTAATCAGTGTCACAAACGAGCCAATAATGCAACTGCAACGTTGCGCAACTGTCTCGTTAATCTCAACACAAAAGCACATTTTTTAAACGATTTGCTAATTTAATTTCTTATCACGTCCGATTACTGATGATATCGAAGTGGAAAGACATTTATAGAGTTCATACACATTTATATTTATAATACTAGGTGTTGCAAGCGACTTCGTTTGTTTTCATCGTCTCAAATAATTATAATCCATACATTCATAGTCTTGTTAGCCTAAAACTACACCGAATTTAATCCGTCCAGTAGTTTTAGCTCAAAACGGTTTTTGTGTTTTTTTTTTTAATAAATTACTTTTTTTTAGCAGTAAAACGCATTAGATATTTTGCCACGAGACATAACCTCCATTTGAAGGAAATTTCAAAATAAAAAAATCGTTTAGTAGATTTTGCTTAATTTGTGAATAAAAAAAATAGACAAGCATAAAAAAAATGTGTTTATTGTCATGTTTTGAACATATTAAATAATTTAACGTAGAGATATTTGCTTTTGGTGCGATTATTTACTAATAGAACATTACTATATGTATCAAGGCTATATGATCCTTTAGAAAAAAAAAAACCACATTGTTGCAACTTTTAAGGATTGCCAACCTTAGAATATAGTCCTTTGACTAAATAGATAAGGAGGTTCAATTAATTAACTTACTAATTATTCTAGTTTACTTTATAATATTTAATATTTAATTTCTGACAAAGCCTAGCGCTCTTTACTTACGACGTTTCTGTCTATGTTTGAGGTTATGTCTAAGACGTTTGACAGCCCGTTGGTGTGACAAGCGTTTAGCCGCGAAAATGTACAATAAACAATATAAATTGTTAGTCTTAATGGCGTCGTACATATTTTTTGAGTAAACAGTTGAGTAAAATATTATCTAACAAGATGCAAGGATTATGAAACGAGATTTCATCTGTGTTGACGATTTGTGTTGAACTGTTGCTAGGATAATTTATTCTTAGTCTTATTTGCCGGGTCGATAACTTATTGTGTAAGGTAATATTCCTTATAAAATATTGTCATGAAACATACTATTATGAATTCCTTACTTTAAATCAATAATTTAAACAGTACAAAGTTAAAGACGGAATGGATGAAACGTTAAGCATTAAGTGTATTTCGCCACAATTTCTAACTGAAATACCCCAAAAAGTGATGTCACGTCCTCGTTCCGCCAGCTGCCTGGCACGACGAGACGATCTCACGATTTCGTGTTGAACCAACCTTAGTATAACGTGCATAAAATGCAATATTATTAACCTCTATCTTCATTATATTCATGAAAGTCTGAACATTAATATTCCAATAACGATAACTCCTACTTCAGCTATAATTAAAATGGGACCCCAATGGTCCCCATTTCATAATACGATCTGAGCTACTCTATCTCAACTGACGTAAATCGCATCGCATAGTGAAATGGCTTTTAGTGAGTGTTTCTCTTTGATTGGTGGACGCCTATAGGCTATTCTTCAAGGTCATCGTATGTTTTAGATCGTATAATGAAATGGGGCCATTAAAGATTGAAAGACATCAGAACTCATAGTTTATCTATTAAAGTTAATATTCATGAAAATGACTTTTACAACTGTCAGTACGAAAGCGAATACGTCAAATTGTTTGGAAATATTGTAAATTATTTATTAGAAATGTTTCTACCGTATCAAATTTCCAAACACGAATTATAATTTTCTAGCTGTGGCTAATAATATTAATAGAATTATATAGTTGTAACCAAGTAACAAGTCATTAAAAAAATAAATAATCGATAGAAAAAAATAACATTCTTAATTATTAAAAATATAATTATCATAGCTATTAACTATAATAATAGTGTAAACAATATATAGCGTAATGGTTTAAAAATTAATATTAATTTTTAAAGTATTTTTGTTTCGCTGGAGAGTCACGCGAGAACGATCAAATGGAGAGTTCTATTTTGTGTATGGGATTTTAACACGTGTAAGTTACAATTTTAATTTTTACTTCAATTTTAAATTACTTCATATTTAAATACAAATAAATATACATCGTTCGCATCGAAATAAGCTTCAAATTCACATACATTATTTTTTTATAATTACAATTATTTTTTTGTTCTCAATCTATTATTTAGTGACAAAGAATTTTAACATTTAATGCGTCATTTATATTTCTGTGACTTGTCAAGTACGTACTATTTTCAAGGCTAATAAAATACGTCTGTAAATAGACTTTTTACCCGATTCTGAGTGATTATTTTATTTATTTAAATGCAAGTACTAATAGAAATATGACTTAGCTAGGTTACAGAATTCTTTAATAAGGTGTGTAACTGGAGAAAGAGAGAGAGTGAGAGAGACAGAGATCTGTAATAAAGTATATAACTGGAGAGAGACAGAGAGGCATATAATAGAAGGTACATAGAAATACAATAGATATGAAACAGTTATTCCGATGTTAACTAGAAACTAGTTCAAGCCACGCGTGTTCGAACACGTATTGATTGGATTGCGTGACGTACAAAAGACAGACGTAATAGCTCCTAACTGTATATACATAAAGGTCATAATCCTCGAGCTATTGTAAGTCATACCAGAATTACGTGTTCCGTAAAAAAATTTGGCCGAAATTATTAGCTTTCAAACGTTTGTAACAGTATTTATTAAACTATATTTGATCCTCTACCATTTCAGATTAACTAACTTCCTGAAATAACTGTAAAATTTAAACTTACCAGAGTCGTCGTCGTGGCCGGTGTTTAATTGAAGAGCCAAAGCTCGCAACTGCTTGAAGACCTGGACAGCTTCACTCCTCAACCAGTTCTCGTCTTCTTCAGGTTCAGACTCCAGTTCCGCGTGTAATGACCGAGGGGTGTCTGTTGTCTCCACAGTATCCACCCCCACTCTCTCGGCCAGGGTGTCATGAGATCTTTGCAGTCGTTCCAACTCTCTGAGAGTATTTTGATATAGATGTTCCTGGTGAAGATTTTTTTTTAGTATCTAGGTCTTAGAAAGTTTATTGGACTTCGTATCTTCTTTTGGCTAGTTATAATCTAGATCTAAACCGGTGCGGAAATAAAATAATCAAATGATACAATCTTATTATTTACTGTTGTGGGAAATATCACATTATTATTTTTATAATAACCTGGAAATTACGAGCAATTAATATCAAAAGACAATGAAGCCATTACCTCTGTGCGAATTTAAAATGCCTACCACTTTTAAGAACACTTAAATTATAATGTGAAATAAGATGGGTTTCTTTTTAAATTTTATGTGTACGGGGTGAAAAGGAGCCATGAGAAGGTTACAAAGTTTGAATTAAGAAAGCTATTGTGTGTGCTATTCGATGCAAAGTAAAAAAAAAGGTTACACGTATATATATACATGATAAAATCAGTTTTCTGAACTACCTGTTCCTTCAACTGGCGCTCCAAGGCCGCGATCCTGTCATTAGCTTCATCCAACTGCTGCGCCAGGCTATCCTTATCCCGAAGCGATGTGGTTAGTCGTCGCTCCAGGTCCGCCTTCTTGTCGCCCATCAGAGCCAATTCAGATTTGAGGGATTCCAGGCTTTGGACATGATCCTGCGATGAAAAATAACGTTATTGATACATCAAAAATAAAAATGGATGGATCTCCAACAGTGACAAAATATTCCTAAAAGAAATGTATATATTTATTTGAATGAAAAAATCTACATAACCTATCGCAAGAAGAAGCTTAATAAAATAATATCTATTACTAAAATGAAGATTTGCCTTCTGCATCGAAAATAAAAAAATCCACTAAAACTTTCGTTTACAGGAACAGCTATTTGTAGTTTTTCACCATATAACATTACAGACTAAACGTACTTGTAAGCTGGTCTTCCTAATCGAGCACTGGTCTTTCAGTCCCTCAAGCTGCGCCAGAAGCTGTGCCTCAATGGCTGATGACTCCTTCAGTTGGGTCGTGAGTCGGGAGTTCTGAGCCGTCAGCTCAGCTATCAGACCGGCTTTTTCATCATTTCTCTACAAAGAAAAAAAATATTGATAAATATTTTATATTAGATATAGTTCATCTTTCTGACTTAACGCGGTATCAAAACTACCGTACGGATTTTCATGCGGTTAGATTAAAATCAATTTACCATGTAAATTGATCGAATTGCGAAACCGAATAGAATATCATACACTTTTCTAAATTCTGTTTCAGACATGAAACAGTAAATATAATTTAATCATGCCGTAATAGTTACTCAAAAATAATCTATAGTATAGAAAAAAATAAATAAAAGAACATTATGTCTATCACATGGTTAATAATCCAAAATGGTGTGAAGACAGTCTTCTGCATCTGTTCCAACATAAATTTACGTAAATAACAAGAATTTAGAATCAATAAAATTTATTGTTAAATCATATTTATTAAACCAATAAAAAAAATCGCCTGAGGATTCATCTTGTTTTTGGAGCGATCGTGAGGTCACCGATCCCACGGTTGAAAGACTCGCGCCATATTATATTTATCACCAAGTCAATGTTACCAACCTTCAAGTCAAAAGCATAACAATAATATTTTGACACTTTAATACAGACATAACTTGGAATGTTTCCTCAATTAATATATAAATAATATATTATTATATTTTATTAATATTATTTAATCATTAAATAAGATGTATATTTGCTAATTTGTATGTCAGTAGGTAGTTTTATTGTGAAAAGATCCTTATAAATTATTTTAGTGATTAAAAAGTTTTGCTGAACGTTTGACCGGTACTTTGACCAGCCGTGAGTAATCGATTTAATCAGATTATCTTGCAAAAACAGATCCTACTGTATCGAATTAAGGTTCGAAATAGCATTGGAAATATTTGTGAAAGAGTTTTTCCAAGTTTCAGAAGGTCACCAGTGACAATGACAAATGTCGCAATATTTGAAAACGGGTTATATTATAGTTAAAATTAAGAAAACTTTAAATGCTCAAAGAAAACTTATATCTTATTGAGTATAATATGAATATACATTTCAATTCCAATCCAATTATTGGTTTAATTTGTTTAAAGTTATTAATAATATATGGACTTAAAACAAATAAAACTCATTGCTTTTGTACCAAAAGTATTATTTATTGAACCTTGGCATTTCTCATTAAAAAAAGGTTCTTCAAGTTGACCCTGGTCACTTCCCAAAACCTTCCTGATTTCCATAAAAAAATTACAGTGCTATCCGATTACCGCTCGTCAAATGAGCTGACAATGCTAATTGGTGGATGTTGGCCAAGCTTGGTAATGAGTATGGGAAGGAAATGGCGACGGAAGGCGGGTTGGCCATATAATTTGATATTTATATGCCTAAAATTATAAACATATAATATAAATTTAAGGACTTCGAGAAGCAAGACGGTATAAATATTTAAATAAATAAATTCATAGATATTTCAAACCTCAATACAGTATTGATTAACGGCCGAAATCAATAATCAATCTAAAATCCGAGATTGAAATCAACCTTAGTTTTTTGTTCGAACAAAATCCACTGATAAATGAAGAGTTGGAGTGTAATTTGACTCTTCAGCAGCTCAAAAATTTACTTTTAGGTCAAGTATTTCATTATACAATTTAAGCGACACTATCTCAACTAGCGCACTAATATCATATGGTGAAATGGCGTTTAGTGGAGTTAGTTCTTCTTTGATTGGTGGAGACTCCTTGCTATTTTTGAAGGTCAAATGATGCCGCTTAATTTGATAATGAAATGGCCGCATAACGTAGAACAAACTTATAAAGTAATTAATTGCAGGTGGGGCGACCTTGGGCAGCTTTTCAGGGATGTGACTTCAGTACATTTCGTGGAAATGTTAGTTCTGACGTCAAGGCTCCACTTCATTACGAACGCCCCCACCTCTCTCTTTTAAAAATAAATGGAATCAATAATACAAATGTCCTAGATGATGTAACATACTTTCTTTACATTTAATTAGTTGAATAAAAACATTTGACCCAAAGAACAAATACATTAATAATAAACGTGAATAGTTTGAATAGTGTTGCCAAATCAGATAATAAAGCTGAAGAGTTTGTTTTTCTGGACCAAATAGTATTTAATAAATGTTCATTTGGTAGGAATATCTTCTATATGGAATATAATATAGATAATAAATCACGACGGCCCCTACTATAGGTATGAGAAAGAGTTTTAATAAATTATATCGAATTATTTGCACGTATAAAAATATGACAAATATATATATATTGTTCGAGAATGAAATGTGTACGATCAATAGTAGTTACACAAAGTAAAGTAAATTGTCAACTATTTTAAGGTCATGTAATCTACGCAGAGACCTTTCCTTTACTATTAAAAATAGTTCAAAACTATAGATTAACAAGTTCATATAAAAAGGCTGTTTTTTTTTTCTCTGTTTGTTTCTAATGTTTAATCTCATTTGACTTTATCAAAGAACCGTTTAATATTTACACTAGCTGCTGCTAGCGACTCCATCTATTCTTTACTATAGATTTTTCCGGAGTGAAAAGTATGTTATATATGAATCAGGACAATTACCTATTACCAGATCCAATTCCATTAAAATCCGTCCAGTAGTTTTTGCATGAGAGAAAATACAAACTTATTTAAAAATATGAAATTAAATTGAATTCAAATTCAAATATGTTCAAAATTATAACTATTCAACAATGTTAAATGTACAGATGTAGCCTCATCACTATTTTATTACTTGTATGGAAAGACAGTTTTGATATTATATTTTTGCCTTTTTTTATTAATCGCCTATTATATTAATCGCCTTATTAGAAATCAACACCTTTAATTATCTTGCTTAAACTTGTTAAGACACGGGTCTTCCATTAAACGTTTCAAAAAACGTGTCAAAACTATTAAGTAGTTGAAATCCGACTTGACTTGAACGAAAGAGGATTAGACGAAAAGTATCAAGACTGTACGGTTTCGTATAGAGCGTGACTGGCGACATTGGCGTGGCGACAGGTGTTGAAAAACGTGACAATTTCCTAAAAAAAAAATATCTTATCAATTTACAAAATAATTGTACTTATTTTTTAAAATTAAATCAACAAATATAAAATGCTGAATAATCGAAAAATTTTAAATACTAGAAAGGTTCATTCAGATCGCAAAATGGACGAAGATTCCTTAGAAAATAATTTTCTGAAGGAATGAAATTTTGTGTCTTACTTTATAAATATAAAAATAGGTATATACATATATCTTTTATCTGTGTATATTAGATTAACTAGCATACACTAATAAAAGGTATAGTAACCTTGATTCCGTCAACCCGATGAGAGTCAATGATAAATAGCCCAATAAATGTTTTTAACAAAGCCTGAGGTCATTGTATTGTTGGCTAGGCTGTACTTTAGATCCTATTTTGTCTATTGTAATATGATTCATACAATTTATCGCGAATTTTATCATTCACGTTCCGATATTATAAATATATATATTGAATTTTTGTGAATTGTTTTTTTTTGTATGTAAACGAGCAGACAGTCCACTGATGGTACCAGGATACCAGGACATAAGAGGAATGGAGTTGCTTTGGAGTTCCAGCTCACTTCATCACTATACGGATCTTCAACCATTAATAACTCATTAAATTGAAAGATATCACTAGATTTGATTGAATGAATTCTCTTATTTAATTAAATTAATTACTGACTGTTTATAAAAAAGTAAGTTTCGGACCTTCATATTCGTGGTTGAGTTACGTTTAACAGTTGAGTACACTTAAAAATTACAGTTGAAACGCTTTCCAATAAGAAGTATCTTCAATAAAAATAACAAGCCATTTTGAGCCTTATATACTAACAAAACTTAAATATAAAATTGCTCGAACCTACCTGTTTTACAGAATTGTCCTTGGAGTCGATCTTGTTGGTGAGTTCCTTTATATCATTCTGTAGTTCCAGCAGCCTCGCTTCATACTCCCCTTGCTCTGTATCCAGTCGCCTTCGCAGAAGATGTTTCTCTTGCTCCAATGCCTGAGGACAGAAAGAGACAATTCAACATATGTATTTAAAGATAAACGGTTTTTAAAATCCATTGATACTGTAATCAAGGATAGTATACTAATCTAAGGTAAATGAAAAACGCTCGAGGTCCATTCTACTTAAATGTTATATAAATCGACATATATAATAATATAGTGTAGCCTTATATAAAAAATATAAACTCGTTGATCCAAATTATCAAAAATATAAAAAAAAAAACAAATACAAAAACCCCGGAAGCAAAACCGCATTCTTTGCTAGTATTATTTTCTGTGTGCAATTAACTCCAATTTAAAACAATTATTATAAAAGAACAATCGAAATCATCCAACATGTTCAAACAGACAGCAGACAAAACAAACACTACTGAAACAACTGAAAAGTACGTCATTATTAATTAAATTATTGCATTATACGTTTTATTATTAAGGCAGTAGAAGCTAGTTGTCTCAAGGTTGTTATTGTAGTTTATTTCAGCTGTGTAAATTGTTTAAATTAATAATATGGTAGGTATATTTTTTATTACGTATGAAAATTAAAGTAATTGTCAATAGCTGCTTAAATATTTTTTTTTTCTGGAAATTTGTGTAAAGTCACAGACTTGCGACCAGTCTTTTATAATTGAAAAGTTTTAATATAATGTAAAAAAAAAAAACAAATTATAATGGCTGCTACAGATTCATCATTGTTCGTGGCTTATCCGACAAGATAAAGAAAGTTTTGACATGACATTAGAAAATATAATCATAAATGTTTTTGTACAAATATAATCTTTATTTCTAACGTCGTAAGAACCACGAACCAGCGACCCAAATGCTCACATAAATGGTATGTGAACCGTAGTCTTGATGCAAAGTGGGTTATTTTCTCAATTCTAGTAAATAAACAATAGCACGCTTCCATGTCGGATGCAATTCTTTTGTCTATGAACTGTCAGTGCATAGTGGCCTTTTTACAGAAACTAATCTGACGTTTCTGCGTAAAAAGTACTCTGTGGAATTGACATTTTAATGAGACCAATCAGAGCGATATTCTTTATTCAAATGTGCACCAGCGTTTGGTGTTGTTTTGGAAGACAAATCATATAAAATGTACTACTGTCATCTATAAATCTGTAAGCCTCCTTGGAATTGTCCTTTAAAAAATAATGTCCCATGAAGACTTAAAAATTTCAAGATTCCAACTCCAACGGTTTAAGCAATGCTATGACAGATCAGTTGTTTAGAACAACTTTATTATCAACTTTATTAAATCAGCGGAAAATTACCTTCCATGAAATAAAATTATTCGTTATCCTCTAGTAAAATAACGTAGTTTTTCTTAAGATTTGTGATCATGCGCCGCCCAAATCAAAAAGGTTTTTTATAAGAATCACAGAATTTTTTAGATAAGAAAATATAGCACGATATTGGCAACTACGTCTGGATATTTTTAACATCCGTTTGCGACACAACGTGATGAAAGGAAATTAAGGACATTCCTATAGGCAGCGACAATACTGTCAATAACGAAACCAAATGTCCTCCAAATACAATCCGTTCTCTTGTCATTAGTGTCCTATCCACTTTAATATAACCTACTTTACATACAATAAAGCAAGGAACTATTCGTAAAAGCCTCACAAACGTTTATTGATCCAAATATTAGGCAAGGCCTTACGATCACAAGTGGTATTAGGATGCGCACGCGCACACCAGTTACTCATTTGGAATGGAGTTGCGTTTCTCCTAATGGTTTTACAGGGCCGAGTTGCATTAACTGAGCGTTTAAAAGAGTGGAATCATTAACCATAACAAATAAACAAAATATAAGACTTTTTATACAGAGATATACTACAATAATAAACACAATTATGAATGCGTAGAATATCTTACTGAAGAACCAATAATCCAAGAGGTCTCGGGTTCGAGTCCGGCCCGCATGGATTTAATTTTTCATTATATATATATATATATATATATATATATATATGTAAAATTTTAATTAACATTAACATATTAATAGATAGTTTAATTAATAATAAACAAATTAATTTATTTTAGTTTAAAACAAACGAACACATGTACTAGGATACCAGAACTTAGTGGGAGCCAACGGACAGCACCCCTCACATTGACTGGCTCGTATGAAAAGTACATTCCCTTAGATCAATTTCTTAATGATGACAACGTATTAGCAGCTACCCTTATTTACAAATAATTATTTTAACCAAGCAATAAAATAAATATATGCTCTTTTTCTTATTACTAACAAAATATATAATAAACTGATTAATATCAGATATAATTCTAGTGGCAATATAGAAGACGCATTTCGAACGTAAGTCTAGAAGCATTCGGCTGGAATATTAATTCGTAAGGCATTCGTATGAGTGATGAATAACTTTCACTGTACGTGTAAATAAAACAAATATAAACAATACTCAATTGAAATATAAAGTAAATTAAACGTCATTGTCTCGTGATGATATAATATATTTACAAAATACAAAATCGTAGATTACGTATTTTGAATTCGCAATCATAGTGGAGATAGCGAACGAGACATCGTAAATATTCGTTTCGTGGTAGTTTTGATGGAGAGAGAGAGAGAAGAGATTATTTTTTTTATTTTTTTGTAAATATTGAAACAAACAGCAAATTTAATGCACTTTTAACTACAGTTATATTTCTAACACATTTATTTATTTATTTTTTATCTAGAAAGATTATTATTAAGATACAATTAAGAGACAGTATAAAGCTCACTTGTCTTTCTATATAGGAGCTGTTATTTGACTGTATTGTATATAATGGATTGAAAAGTATTTAAAAAAATAACAGATAATGGTACAATAATTATATTAATCCTGGATTTTGATCTATATTTCTTCAAGCCTTTTTTTTTTCGTTGAAAAAATCCAAGGCCAAGAAGATGACCGGGTGGTCGTGTCATTTCTTCAAACCTTCTAACTGCTTAAAAAACATCATTTGGTTACAAACTACGGTTTAAATAAGAACGTAACAGATTAAAAAGATGCCGGCTATTAAACTTTTACTATTCTGTCGGTACAGAAATTAACAGCAATTTATTTTCATCTCACATTAACGCAAGTAAAGCTATTTGTTACGTGTAACAAACTGACAGACTTACATCAGTCAATTTACATATATATCTGGAAAAGTAAATATTATTTTTAATTAGTAGTTTTCTTTTGACTAATCACTGTAATAGCGTGCTTGGTACTGTTTTCTAAATATCAATATTATTCTGTCATTTGCGTACTTTCTTAAATCAATTCAGATTCAACTAGATAACTAGATTCAACTAGATAGCTAGATAACTAGATAGCTAGATAGTTTGTAGTTATGCGTTTCCATTATCCAATCTACAGCGCACTACTTGACTAAAACAGATGCACTAGCTCACTAACAACATTTTCACAATGCGATATTAGTACTCCACTTGACTTACCGCTGAGTAAATTGGATAATGAAATGGTTGCGTGAGCCATGATACAGTAAATTATCTAAACTTTCGTGATCCTTCATGACTATTATTTATTAATATATAAGTATATATATGTATTTATTTATTATTTACTCTACTATTCATGTCAATATTATCGAAATTTTGCAAAATTTGTATCGAATCCATTCGTGGTTCGTTTTCAACAGCTCGAAGCTTAAGGACCCTGAGTGAGTTCTCGTGGGTTTTTAACCAATATGTGTAAGTTAAATTAAATTGAAAGTAGATAATACGAAACTGTAATTCGTTATCAAATAAGCAATCGGCACAATCTTATTACACATCTGTTATCTGGTAGTTTTAATCTTGATGTAGTATGAAGGTGACAGTGTGATACGAAATAAATTTTAATAGTATAGCGTGGTGTCATGATGCAGGGGAATGAAGAAAACGTGTCGAAAATTATCAGCATGAATGTGGAAGACCAGAATAATGGATGGACTGCGAGAGATCCGATTAGATTGTCTGTGAGTACTGGAATGACGGATGATAAAGTAGGATAGAAGTTGTCACGCGGCGCCATCCTCGAATGGATAATTCGGATAGAGGTAGGAGGATGACGTCATTATTATGACGAAAATCATGCCTCTTATAAGATAGTTCTAGAAGTTAGATCAAAACATAGTGAATATATTTCATTGGTAAGAATTTAAGTTAATTATCCATTTTATATTTATAAGCTAAAATAACACAATATGATTTAATACGAAAAGAAAAACACCATTCATTTGATGATCAAATTATCACGGCATTTGAAAAAGTTACAAAAGCTAGGCAATAAATAACAATAATCTTTACAAAATCGTCAATATTTCACTAATATGATATTTAATGTGACTGAAAACTAACGCATAAATAAATATTCCTATATCCATCATTGCAAGAACAGGTTTGAATCACGTTTTATATGTTAATGTAAAAATAAACGTGATGCGAGCCATGACATCATTGGTCATCGATGAAATAATCTCCGCTAATTTGGATAATTTTCTTGTGACAGTAATTGATCGGTAGAACGCAAATATTGTATCCAATTTGTTTGAATTATCTTGCAAAATATCAAAAGATTTTTATATTTTCATAAAATATGGACAAGTGTAGGTACGACTTTTGACAGTATGAAATGTCAGTTTTCTAGCCGTCACGAAACGAGTTCTTGGTTCTGATTGGCTAACTACAGATCATAGCCAAATAACAACCAATCACAGCCAAGAACGTTCGTAACCGCTCGAAAACTGTCAACGTTTCATACAATGAAAACTCGTACTAGGGGAACTGTCTACAGATAATAAAACATATAATATAGATAGATTATAACTTATTCGTCTCAAATAGCTCTGTATCCTATATTGAACTCCCGTTAGTTGAAATTACAAAATCATCATGATTGGTTTTAAGACGAAGTTTTCTTATCACTTGTAAATTCTAAATAAACAAATAACTTTATATCAGCTGAAGTTAATCTTACTTTCATTTGTGGTGTTCCAGATTCGTCGCTTTGATGACTTTTGTAACTAAAATTAAGGCTAATTTTGATTACGATCTTTAAGACATTGAACGCAAGTCATACTCTTTTTGGGATCTCTACTTTTTCTGTTGATAAATTATTTCAAACGCTTCGTTTTTATAATATTTACGGATACTATATAAAACATATCATTCTATCACATATTCTTATCTACATTTCTTATATACATTTTCATCAAAATCGGTAAAGTTGTTTTTGAATTATAGAATTAAAAACAAATTGTTTATTTTAAATATTTTTTGGTTAACGATCTGAGAAACCAATAATTAAAAAAAGTTAAAAAAAATAAATGAATCTATATATAACATACATATTAATACAATAATAAAGAATCAAATCTTATTTGGGGTCCCTTCTCAGGGTAAATAGAACTCCTCTGTATCACAACAGGATTATTTAAGAGACCCAGTAACTAAGAGTCACGCAACTGATTGCGTAAAATTGACAAGAAAAATCTGTAATCCGCCAGCATCACGTTTAGTGCGCGCACGGTGAGGTCGTCTCGGTTATCTATCAGACGTGATGGACGATGGAATTTAATCTTGGGTGATGATTGGAGATTGTGTGAGAATGTTACGAATGCATTGATAATATTTATTTACTACATATTGGATATTTAATACAATTTTTATATTGTGTCAAACATTTCATGGCCACATTTCATTATACGATCTAATCCATACGATTTGACCTTGAATAGCTTATAGTAAGCACTAACTCACTAACAGCCATTTCACTATGCGATACGATGCACACCAGTTGAGATAGAGTGGGTCAGATCGTATAATGAAATGGAACCATAGCCTCTACCGCTTTATAAGCTGGTATCATTTCATTGGCTATGTTTTGGGTTTTTATACCAATATATTATATCCAAAAACGCCACCTCTCTTCACTTGGGCCACACACAAAAGGTCACACGAGTGTTGGGCAATAGGAATGGTTTCCGTAAAAACTGGCCATTGTATTTCATCATTACTGTAAGAACGGACTTCAACAATCAAAATTTCACTTTATTTACCAATTCATTTACATATTGGATTATCGGTTTAGATCACTGTAGTAGAGTTTGGAGTACATTTTATGGTTTAATACGAAATAACCAAAATATGTGAATTTTATGCATGATTTTTAATAACAAGAATTATTTTTTTTATCACAATCACTGAGATTGTGGATTCCGAATTTCAGCATGGATTGAAAAATAACTGTTGCATGAGACTACTCCCCAAATGAAATAATATTCAACATCGCCTGAAATTAATACAAAATCAAATATTTGATTTATTGTTATTAAAGCCCAAACCGATATTTACATTCCTATAAAAAAAAAAACAATTTTCCGCTATGAAAAACATGCTATACGTTAATTCAGATAAGCTAATATAATCACGCAAATTTTCATCAAAATCTGTCCAGTATTGTAATCCAGTTGGCAATTATAGCTTACAATTATTTTTTTTTCGGTTTTTTTCTAGAATTTTACGGAGGAACAAGTTTGCACATCTTGATTGGGTCAATAATCTTACCCAAATTTCATAGAAATGAGTCGAGTCTTTTTTGCGTAACGTGCGAATAAAAAACGATCAAAAATTCTAAAAACCATTAAACATTCAATGGTCTGTATCATGTATTTAACACGCAGTAATAACAAACAATATTTAATGAATATAATATTTTAAAATATATAATTATATATGTTTAATATTATGAATTTAAAACATGGCCGATTTAGTGAGTTTCAGAGCCTATTTGCAAATCTCGCAGCAATTTTTTCTATGATAGATGGCATCCAGGATGTAGAATACAATGTGACAAAAAGGTTCATTGACCTCCATGCCAGTGACATTAATTGCAACGACAATGAGATGAAAAATCGATCAGTTATAGAAAGCGAGAGTCGTAACAGTATTCGTATAAAAACATACACAATATATTGATGTGAGTCTGATCTAGATAAGTTCCTTGTATTTTTAAACTATTTACAAATGCTATTTAAAAAGAAACGTATGGGAATTTTATTATGTATTGGTATCATGGGAAATCGTTTTTTTATTGTATTCTGTAAGACAAGTGTTTAAAACTCGTTCTTTTTTATTATAACTGCAATATTTGCGTGTTGTAAATATTTCGTTTGTTTTATTGAAATGAAACGGTAATTTTTAAAAAAGTACATATTAAGATAACAACTGTAACATGGCATTATTGTGTATAATGATATTGTAAAGGTCCCATTACATTATACGATCTGAGCCACACTATCTCAACGTAAATCGCATCGCAGTTAGTGAGTTAGTGCTTCTCTCTGATTGGTGGAAATCTATTTGCTATTCTTCAAAGTGAAATCGTATCATTAAGATCGTATATTGAAATGCGGCCAATACTTTTACTATCTCCCAGCTTTTGGGTTGCGGTTTTATAATTGCATAAATGGTTTAAAATGCACAGAGCTGTACCATTTTGTTTACAGTTGTTTATTTTATTATCGAACGGATCGTTTTTTGAGATAAATCATCCTTGAACTAGTTGATGAATAGACGACCTTATACTCTGCTTTAAACGCATAATGATTTTATAATTCACTCCCCAATCTAATTTCCTATATGACCTCAATAGGTCATATTTTTAAGAAATATGTCTCAAAAACCGGTCTACTTTTCAAATACGTTCATAATACGTCAGTAAGAGAGACAGTTAAATGAACAGACATCTTTAATTTAAAACATCTGATATAATCTATTATCTAATACCACAAATATAGTTTATATGTAATTTATTCATAAAGGGCTATTTGAGATACTTTCTCTTTGAATTAAAAAATAGATCTAGACACGGCTCGTCGTTTTTAGAGATTAATTGAGATAATGTTATTCCTACATAATTATAGAATGTGTATATGTAACTATATATATATATATATATATATATGTATGTATGTATGTAAATGAATGTTTATTTGCTGGATGAAATTACGAATTTATTGGCTACTTGAATTTACAATATTTGTCTTTCAAGATAGTTTATGGGTACTTATATATTTAAATATGTTGCGTTAAGTCAAATAAATACGAATGATTGTTTGTACGTAAAACCAATTATACTTTTTGTCTTTATAGTGGTTTATATATATACATAGAAGTTTTTTTATTTTTCTTATCTTTCAAAGTCACCTCACTCACATCACACGCTCTAGAACTTAAACACTAACATTTCTAGAAAAATTAAACAATGGCGAACTAATCTTTATCAAATTCTTTCTCTCTTAAGAACCTTGATGAAGAATATCGGCATATTCTACTTCTATTCTATATAAAAATTATGCTATAAAACTACTACGGGGCTAGTGTCCATTTTAAATTATTTAAATATTATTTACTTGTTTAAAGATATTTTTTATTTAAGGAAAATGCGGTCATCTTTCTTGTCACTTCTGCGTGGATGTAATTAAATTATTTCTGGTTTTTTTTATAATGAAAGCCATTGGATATATTTAAATAGCTAGGGTAAAAATTAACTAAGTAATGAATTATTTTCTTTCTGTTATTTTTGTTTATTCAGTAAATGGAATGTCTTTTTATGTATAATGTATGTCAAAACAAATATTAAATGGTTTATATATGTATATATTATGTAAAATATTTTCTTATAATGTTGCGTAAATGAAAATGTATAACGAGGGTGGAATATAAATATAGTATTCAGATATTGAAGTTATTTTGAGACGTTTTAACTATGGATTTAATTTAAAATATATAATAAATTTGTAAACTATCTATCTATTATATAAATATCTACTATATATTATATAAATTTCTAACTAACAAGGCTACAGTAACGTCTGATTATTTTTGGTATGTTAGGTAAAAAAAATATATAAATAATTAGAAAAAAAAAATTACATGGAGGTAAAATGATGATGATGAGGGAAAAGCTCATCAAGCAATTCTGCCATCTTCTGAGCTAATGAAGGAGAATCCAGAATGTATTCGAAACTAATTTGACAATATTTCAATATAACTAAATATAGCCAAGTAAATATATAATAAACATGATTGAAAATATATAAAGCCACGTGAAGCTTATTTGAATATTTAATAAATATAGAATAAAAATTAAACTGAACGGTTTCCCAGAGGTCGCGGGTTCGAACCCCAGCCCGTATCTGTTTATTTTTCATTCTATATTTATTAATAATACATAATAAATATTTTTTATTTTCATTCAAACAACAGAGCCCTTCTCACGCCAATGAAACGTTAATCTAAATATTTTCGTGATAATATCACATAAAGAATCGAATCCATTGTTACGGAACCACTTTATAATAGTTATATCATGTTACATAATTCAGAAATTCCCATGAATCATTATTGAGGCCATTGCAATAACAACCATATTTAAAATATTAAATCAAACACCAGATATATCAACCAGCCATCTGGCTGAAAACCAGCTTTATACACAAGGATGAATCTCAAAGGAAATAGAAATTCTATCGCCAATTTGAGATGCTGGCATCTCGCTGCGCCTTACCGTACCGGATGGAACGTACCATTAACTTACCTGGAAAGGAGACGTTATCTCTTAATTATTTAATTACTATATATTATATATAACATAACATAAGCGTGTTCTTGAAATATTTAACGATACTCAAACTATATTATAAATCAGGCTTATGTACAAATAACATTACATTATATTGATATCTATAATATTATGGAAAAAGGTAAGATAATTCTTATTTATAATACAATAGTTTATGTATTTATAAACAAACAGTCGAACAGGATTATATAAGCGAATGAGCATCGCATTGACCTTTGGGAACTCGAAAATAACGTGTCTATAGCCAGGCTTTCTGTTTTTAGAAAACGTGAGATATCTAATGGAATTATTTAATGGATCTACTTGGCCTATAATTAAATGCTGGATTAAATGCTGGAAAGAAGGCACCAAGTGTTCTCTCTGATAGGAGGAACTCCAACTCATTTTTTTAAAATCAATTAATGGTGTGTGAAATGGGCGCGTTAAGTTTTATTTTCTGGTTGCCAGTTCTTAAGATACGATATGTAACAAAGGAGTTAAGATAAAGGTTCGTTACGAAATAATCTCATAATATTACATTGTTAAGGTTCGAATTAATTAACGTAGGCATTGTAGATTGTAATTCTTTGTTACTTCTAGAAGGACGTTCATTGTTCTCCTATTTGCGTTTTAGATCTAATTACTTATGAATAGATGTGTGGGGTTCAGATTTAAAATTAGGTGATTGTTTTTTTTTATATCATAGTTAATAATTCTGTCATAAATCATGAAAAAAAGTATATAAATTCGAATTAGTGGTAACTTCCATTTCCGTATTTGTGTCGATCTCCAACAAAATCCCAAAAAAATATTACGATTTTTATATTATAGAAAACATCAAACATTGTTAAATTGTTTTTAAAAGAGCGACTGTTGAGTTTCTGGCCAGATCTTCTCAACAGAGCCGCATTCCGAGCTGGTGGTAGCTTACTCACGGACTGACTTACTGACATACTATACTGACATTTTTTTTTTATGTAATGTAATGTAATTTGGCGATTCACAATTGCATGTAAATGCCTACTTGAATAAAGATATTTTTGATTTTGATTTTGAAAAAATAAGTGTTCGAGTTCTTATTTCCAGTTCAATAACATCCTGCTTTCGATCAGAGTGAGCTAATAATACTTGGAGCAGTCTTCATTGTATACAATTGCTCTAAGCTGCAAACTCTTCTGTAAGATCTTCTGTAATCAGCTCACAAATACATAGAGGATGGACTGGATTCACTCTGTACTTAGCTGATACAAGAGTTACAGAAGTTGGACGATTTTTTAAAATACCAGAATTCCAAATTAAATTTATGTTCGCTCTTGCATTTATTTCCAGATCCAGACTTTTTAATTGAAATTGCAAAGTATTTATCAAAGAACATTTATTAAGATATTGAAGCTTTCGTTCCGGTGAAAACTATAATTATTAGAAACCTGAAATATATCTTATCATTTACTGGAGGTTTTTTCTGACTTTATTTCACTTTCTTTCACAATTTTTAACATAATTCTGAAATATATATATATATGATATTAAGCCTAGTTAAGCTATTTTACGGTAGCTTAATTGCTAGAGAGATGTGACATTTTTTCCGATCGCGGAATCCCTGCTCGTTTATTTGTCATTATATATTTATTAAAATTAGATTGGATTGAGTTATATTTGTTTACATTTAAAATACGTCTGGGAATATGATATATGATGACAGGTCGTGTCTTATGTATCAAGTGAAAGTATATCATTTATTACCACTTCCTATATATAAGAAATAGTTCCGTGAAACAATACTCTTACACAATAAGAAGATTGAAGAGACGATAAAGACGATAGAGATATTGAAGAATTGAGAGATTTAAGAGACTTCACGAGCGCTCGCAGATTTAGGAGCCATTTCCAAAAGTTTGACAGTACATTTGATGGTTAAATAATGAGTTTAGATTTGAGTCGAGTTACGTTTTTGATTATACGAATATTTCACTAAGTACCTCTCAAAGTAAGATACACTTAAATTTAGGTGACGCTTATAATTGACATTTGACATTAAATTTATAATCTAAGATATGACCAAACATTTAAATCGTTAGCCATTTGACGGTTAAATATTCCGCCATATGTGTCTTAATTTTTCATTAAAGAGTATGTTAGGGTTAGATTATATTTTTCGTTTCATCTTTATAGAAAATATATAAAAATGGAATAGAATATTTTTTTATAAATAAATGCTATGCATCGTTTTATTTATAATTATTTTGTAATTAAATGAAAGTAGCTGAATATATATACTGCGGCACATCAGTCATTCGGGTCATGTATCGAGAACAGAGTCTAGTTCTAGTGTTCAATATATTTAGTGCTATAGGATTATTTATTTAACCGACTTCCAAAAAGGTGTATGCGGGCTATACGTTCGGTTTGACATCGATTTCGAAAACGAATATATGTTACAAAAGTTATATGTAAATTTTCAAGTTGCCAAATTTTATTAATTGTACATTTACCTTAATTTTTAAGTTGGTTAAATAATTTCTTTATTTTTATTTATTCATATATATGTGATATATGTTAGTTAATATATTTGAATCTTATGCTAAAAAAAAATATTATTATAAATTTTGACAGCACTTATTCCAGACAACACTTTCGCTCGGCCCAGTTTTTATTGTTTGGTTGAATATTCTCACGAACTTCATTGCCATTGCAAAATGGACTTAAGTGCGTTACGTTAAGAGCTATTCGAATAATCAATTTCATTGCGTCAAAAATTTCCTTCTAAGTCTGTGAATTTGAATTGTCTCTTCAGAATCCAAGTATATTAATAATTTCTATTAGACATGAATGAATCTCAATGTGTGCGTGTTTGTATGTGTGCGTGCACCGCACACATGCGTGAAAATTAAAAATCCTATCACGTACAATGAAAAAAGTAAATTAACAATTAATAGAACCGAGTCACGTATTTATACTATATATATATATATATATATATATATATATATATATATATATATATATATATATATAATATATGGTCAATAACCACTTTGTTATTTTATATGCATTTAAAAATGGCTGAATTGAATTGTCAACCATCCAGTATACTAATGGCCACATTTCATTATACGATTTAAACCATACGATTCGACCTTGAAGAATAACTTATAGGTCTCCACCAATCAGAAAGAAGCACTAGCTCACTAAACGCCATTTCACTATGCGATGCGAATTACGCTATTTGAGATAGTGACTCAGAATCGTATAACAAAATTGGACCATGAGAATGGCTTATAATGTCATCCAGCCAGTTTACTAAGACACCGCTAGCTTTTGTGTTCGGAATTGAACTCAAAACAAAAACTAAACGAGACATGCCGTGTATTGCATCTTGGATAGCTTGAAGTAATTCAAACCAGTTACCCAATTAAGTGCCTGGAGACATTAACCTCAAACTTGAAGATAGATTTATATATACAATAAGTAAATACATATACAAAAATAATTGCATTTATGACTTGAATTTATTTATGTTAGCAAAAAGTAGTCTTGGAATAATATATAATTAATTTAATATCTTTAAGCCAGGTTATGGAACAGCAGGCCTGCCATGAACTCTTATAGCAATATTACAATAATCTTACGAATTCCTAAAAGTAATATTACTTTAATAATGTTTCGATAAGTTTTAATGACGTCATCTTAAATCATTCATTCTTTCACTATATGAAACATTATTGACTCGTACCATGAAGTGTGATTTGACATTTGATATATTAATGTAATATTGTTTTTATGTCAAATTTTGACATTTAAAGAAATCATTCATTCTTTAACGTCACTAAGCAGGAATAAAACAATATTATAAGTATCAAAGTAATATTGTAATATTGCAATAAAACTTAAAACTATGATATTTTTTAAGAATTCATGGTGGTTCAATTAAAAATTCATTAAAAACACTATTTGTACTGTTATTAGGTATAATAGGATAAGATACCTACATTCCATGTACCAGGATTCCATAACCATGTAGGTTCTAATTACTAAAGCAATTATAGTATAATAAGTTAACGAGTAAATGTCAGACCATTCACTGTTCAATGTTAAGAAATACCAACCTAATAAGGTGAAATTAGTCATATTATTTAATATCATGTGTGTACCAACATAAATAACAACTTAATAAATTCAAATGACTCATTTTATTTAATGAAAAAGATGTCAATATATTAATAAATACCAACTTAATGGATTGAAATTAGTTATATTATTTGTGTGTGTGTACCAACATAACCAGCTTAAGAAATAATATTAATCTGTGGTTGGTTGATTGGTATCGGGCACAGACATTCCTAAAAGGCCAATAAAGGAGAATATATGATCACAATATATAAAATAATATGCAAATAAAATAATGTAAACATTACGGACTGCGTATTTTACATAATTTTAGAATAAAGTATCATTTAATTTCTACACAGTGGTTCGTGTCAGAACCAGGTCAGTGCCTTACGTAACCTTGATGTCATAGGTATATCATGTGTGTATAGAAAATATACCACATTGCTTATGTAGTAATGAATCATTACGGGACGTTTGAATGTGTGCGTTTGTCATATGTCTTATTGCTTCAAAGACGTCATAGAGATGACTGATGACCCGTCAGTAATATTCGACAGCTCATTGCCATTAGATAGATATAAACATTAACAAGATATTTGGTAATGTTGAAAATAATTTATTTTATAATACTTAATTGGTAAATACATTTTAATTGAATGGTATTTTATTTACGTTTTATCACATTTTCAATGGCCAGTGATGTTATAGTGTATATTTTAAAATAACTAGTTATATCTGGTTATTACCACTTTTAAGAGTCAATATAAATATCAAAGATTTAATAATATGATGTCATTAAATAAAATTACGCGAACGAATATAAAATAAAAATATAAAAAGTTATATTATTTTAGAAATCGCATAAAATATTGAAATGCGCTTTCCATTCGTTTTTCTGAATAATAAAATTGACTTTATTTTGACTTTTCGTACAATTAAAAATTGGAGTGTTATGGATAAGTTTTTATTTCTTTAGATATAACGTCAAAAGTTATTAGTATTAATTATTATACATTTATTTATAAGTAAAATATCTTCCTAGTTCAAAATTATCACCAGCATGTTAAATATATTATGTAAAAGTAACTCGTAAACCAATAAGTCGTATTCATATAGGTTTAGTAATAATATCGAAAGGACAATTTACAAGCAGGATTTGAACATGGGACTTTAGTGGCGAAATTCCGTCGTTCTGTCAACTGAACTATCGCGTCCAGTTATTCGTTCATCGCTCTATTCAAATATGAACTAGTAATATACCACTACAGTGACTTCTTATAGCATTGGAATATTATATAAAAAAGGTTTCACTGACCAGTGTCGTAATGGTTTATTCAATGAATAATACATTCAGCTAACTGTATCTGAATTTAAAACAAATCATAAATCTCCAGTGGTATTATCATGCTAGTTTATAAACACGTCCAGGACACGAACCTGCGACCTTTGGGATTCCGTCAACGTCGCTCTACCAACTGAGATATCGTGTCGCTTCAATTTCTCACAACTATAAAGTTGATCTTTCATATTTAAAAACAATTTGAGAGATTTCCGGAAATATAATTATAAATACCCTTTTTTAGAGTATGCTACATTATTGCATAAAAATAAAGAGATATATTTTTACCGGACACAAATAAGAATTAATAGTTTAATTATTTTAACAATTTATTCAATATATTGTATAATATAAACATAAAATAATAATTAATATTCAATAGTTATAAATAATAACTACGTTTGTACATAATGAATATTTTTTTTATTTATACAAAAAACTTATTGCATCTGTCCGTTTTATCTTGCTTCTTGCATTTCCGGTATTTTTTACAAGCGCTAAACATTTGGTTAGTTTTTTTTTTCTTCCGATTTTTAATTAGAAAATATTTTTATGAAGACAGATGTCAAACAATAACGAGTCTGTTTTTAGTTGAAACTTATACAAATTTTTGACTGTAATATAATATTTTCACGATAGAACTGGCCAAAGTATTTTTTTTTGGGAATTCCGCATATAAATAGAGGTCGACCACAATAAGTGGTACGAACGAAGTCCGGTTCGTGGGTGGTGTGAG